>CM055641.1:42288708-42928707 GCA_029378325.1 Elaeagnus macrophylla | reverse complement strand
GGTTTGAAAGATGATGTCATAGAAATTTTTCATTTTATGGAGGCCATGCCTCCTTGTGTTGGTATTAATGTTTTTGATGGGGTGTTGAAGGAAAAGTCCTTACTTAAGCCATCTATTGAAGAGCCTCTTGCACTAGAGCTTAAGCCATTACCTAGTCACTTCAGTATGCTTATTTGGGAGATGGTGAAACACCATCGGTAATTATTTCTTCAGCACGCACCAAGGAACAAGAGGAAAAGTTAATAATGGTTTTAAAAGGAAGAAAATGAGCTATTGGGTGATCTTTAGCAGACATCAAAGGATCTAGCCCTTCCATTTGTATACATGAAATTTTGATAGAGGAGGGGACAATTCCTACTAAAGATGCACAAAGGAGGTTGAATCTGGTAATGAAAGAAGTGGTGAAGAAGGAGATAATCAAATGGTTGGATATGTGCATCATTTTTTCCATATTCGATAGCAAGTGAGTAAGTCCGATTCAATGTGTGCGCAAAAAGGATAGTATGACTGTGGTATTGAATGAAGCTAATGATCTCATCCCAGAAAGAATGATAACCAGATGGAGAGTTTGTATGGACTATCAGAAGGTTAACAAGGGGACTCGAAATAATCATTTTTCTTTACCTTTCATAGACCAAATGCTTGATCGGTTGGCGGGTTATGAGTTTTATTGTCTTTTGGATGGGTACTCGGGGTATAATCAAATTTCCATTGCTCCGTGGACCAAGAGAAGACCACTTTCACTTGTCCATATGGAACATTTTCTTTTCGAAAAATGTCATTTGGGTTGTGTAATGCACCAGCTATTTTTCAACGATGCATGATGGCTATTTATTTAGACATGGTGAAGAGAATCTTGGAGATTTTTATGGATAACTTTTCTGTATTTGGTGACACTTTTGATGCTTGCTTGCATCATCTTTCTCTTGTTTTGCAAAGATGTGAGAAAACTAATTTGGTCTTAAATTCGGGAAAATGTCACTCCATGGTTAATGAAGAAATTATTTTGGGGCATAGAGTGTCCTCCAAGAGAATAGAGGTTGATAGAGCAAAAATTAAAGTTATTAAAAAGTTGCCTCCACCAACCAATGTGAGAGGGGTAAGGAGTTTCCTTGGCCATGTCGGATTTTATAGAAGATTTATTCAAGATTTCTCCAAGATATCTAAGCCTTTGTGTAATCTCTTGGAGAAAGATAAGCTATTTAAATTTGATGAAGCTTGTCTAAAAGCCTTCCAATTGTTAAAAGAAAAGTTGGTGATGGCACCCGTTGTTATAGCTCTAGATTGGAATTTATCATTTAAGTTGATGTGTGATGCATTAGATTATGCAGTTGGAGCATTTTTGGGGAAAAAGAAAGGAAAGATTTTTCATACTATTTACTATGCGAGTAAAACCTTTAATGATGCCCAAGCCAACTATGCAACAATAGAGACAGAGCTCTTGGCGGTAGTTTTTGCATTTGAGAAGTTTCTGTCCTATCTTGTTGGTACCAAAGTTATTATATATACGAACCATTCGACACTTAAATATATATTGGCAAATAAGGATGCAAAACCTCGGTTGATTAGATGAGTTCTTCTCCTTCAAGAATTTGATTTGGAGATAAGAGACAAGAAGGGGTCGAAAAACCTAGTGGTAGATCATTTATCAAGATTAGAGCATGGAGGTAATGATGATAATTTGATTATTAATGATGCATTTCTTGATGAACAAGTATTTACTATTAATCATGTGAGCATGCCTTGGTTTGTCAACTATGCTAATTATCTTGCATGTGGGATGATGCCACCAGATTTATCCTCTATAGGAAATAAGAGGTTTTAAGAGCCATTTTTATTCAAAATATGTTTTGGTGGGTTATTGAGAAGATGTGTTCCTTTTGAGGAGGTTGGAGACATACTTAAGCATTGTTATGCTTTAGAGTGTAGAGGGCATTTTGGTTGTGCAAGGACATCGACAAAAGTTCTTGAATCCGGATTCTATTGGCCCACCATCTTCAAAAATACTTATGAGTTTGTTAAGAGTTGTGATCGATGCTAAAGGGTTGGCAATATATCAATGAGGTATGAGATGCCTTTGAAGAATATTTTGGAGGTGGAGTTATTTGATGTGTAGGGGATAGATTTCATGGGACCGTTTGTGTCATCATATGGGAACCAATGCATTTTGGTAGCTATGAACTATGTATCCAAATGGGTTGAAGCTACTGCCTTGCCAACCAATGATGTTAAAGTAGTAGTCCATTTTTTGAAAAAGATTTTTACAAGATTTGGAACTTCAAGAGCCATCATTAGTGATGGAGGAAGTCATTTTTGCAATAGGATTTTTAAATCCCTACTCCTAAAGTACATTGTCAAGCATAAAGTGGCAACTCCCTATCATCCCCAAACAAGTGGGCCAGTGGAGGTTTCTAACGGGGAAGTATAGAGGATAATAAAGAAGACGGTCAATCCCTCTCGAAAAGATTGCTCCATGAGGTTAGAATATGCTTTAAGGGCATAATGGACAGCATTTAAGACACCCATTAGGATGACTCCATATCGACTTGTGTATGGAAATGCATGTCACCTTCTAGTGGAGTTGGAGCACAAGGCTCTTTAGGCTTTGAAAGAGTTGAATATGGATGTCAAGGTGGCTGGTGAGAAGAGAAGGTTGCAATTAAATGAACTTGATGAACTTCGTCTTTTTGCCTATGAGAATGCTAAGATTTATAAGGAGAAAACTAAGAGATGGCATGACAAGAGGATTGTAGAGCGCCATTTCGAATTGAGACACAAGCTCTTTTATTTAATTCTCATTTGAAGTTATTTTCGGGTAGGCTAAAATCTAGATGGTCGGGTCCTTTTACCATCACCCAAGTATTTTTCCATGGAGTAGTTGAATTAGAAGACAATGCTAAGAAGAGATTTTTGGTGAATGGACAACGGCTCAAGCATTTTTATGGAGAAAAGGTGGAGTGACTCATATCTATAGTAAAGTTGGGTACCATGGACCTTGAAGAGTAGAGAAAAGAAGGGAAAGTCGGGCCAACGACTATAAAAAAAGGCTTCTGTTTGGAGGCAACCCAATTTTTGAATAAATTAAGTTTTTGTTTTGTAGGTAATAGAGAGAGGTTTTTGAGCTTGAAGAATACACAAATCAAAATGTTAAAGCTTCAAGTGTTGAAGGAGTTTTCTCATCCTTTATTTGCTTTTGTTTCCTTTATTGCATATTGGGGACGATATGCATGTTAAGTTTGGGAGTGGAAAACTTTTGTTTCTTTTGTGAGATTATAGTTTTGTGGTAAAAATGACTAATTATGACTATAATTATGTTGGTGAATTGTTTGTGAAAATGAATTTAATAGAAACCCAATAATGATTTGTGGTTGACATGCATTAGATTTGGATTGAAATATGATAGTTATGAACATGTGTATTCATTGAGGTATGTATGCTAAATTTTTTTGATTTAAAAATGCTCCATTTTATATGCACATGTCATAACTTTGTGAATTTGTATGCTTATTTTGAGAAGTATGTGTGAATTTCATGCATTGATGATTTATGTGTCTATAACAAACTTTAGAATCCACTTTGGTTCTCTTGAGGTAAAATCATATGTGCTACTTAGGTTGATAATTGATTTAGGCCTTATTTGGACCGATTGACCTTTTCAAGCCACCATGATTAATTATGTTTTTAGTTACCCATTTTGAGCCTTTATGTTGACATTAGCCTCTCTGTTGACATTTCATTTCATTTTACCTATGTGATTAGCCTAGCCTAAATGATAAATTCTACTTACTCATAACAACCTTAGTTAAATGTATATTGTGTTATCTATTGTTAAGCTTATATGTTTTGAAAATGTGTGGTTTACCTTATTGGGTTAAAAAAAAAGTTGAAAAAAAAAGAGAAGAAAAAAAAGAAGAAGACCTATGCTTGAGGGTACACTATTTGTGATTGTAAGTTCAATAGTTTATTGTATGTATTTGGTTTGCTAAGGGTGTATTTGAGACTAAATATTTTATATCTCACCTACCCATATCTTAACCTATCATTAAAAGTTTTGAAAGACCTATTGATTTCAATCTAAGCTTGCATTTATGATAGTGGAGAGAGAGACTAAATGTGGACTTATGAAGTTTGGTACTATTGTAGACTATTCTTATAATTGCATGGTTCACATGAGCGTATTAATGACATATGATATAAAATAGTTTGGCATAACACATACGCACATGAGGCATGTCATTGAAAAATTTGTCATACCTTTAAATGAATGCATTATGGATTGATAACCATATGGATATCTAAGTTGAGTGTATTGGTTGATTTTTGAGGGTCGTCTAATTTGTTGAACATGCTTGAAACTAATATCACTATAGTTATGAATTTGTTATTTATACCATGTTTAGATGTTAATTTTGAGTTATTTAGTTTGTATTTATGTTTTACATGGGACAAGAAAAATATTAAGTTTGGGGGTGTGATAATAGAGTTATTATATCATTTTTATGCTTAATATTACCTTATTTAATTGAATAAATAATATTTTTGGGTTAAAATAAGATAAATTTTGGGTTAAATAGTAAAAATGAATGAAAATGTAATTTTTAGGAATTTTTTATTAATTATTTTTCTGTAGATGGATGCATATAGAGGTATTCGGGATGCACTTAGAAATATCCAGACACACGTGGATGCCATCTCGGCACCACGTAAGCCACATCAACGAATGAATAAGCGCTGGATGTCAAAGCATCACAATCATCATGCCACGTGTCAGCACGACTTTCATTTTAGAAATCGCCGAACAGTCATCATGTCACACCACGCAAGCAATGCCAGCGAATCATGGAGTGTCGTGTGGCTCTAGCTCAGCAAATTGGTTCGCATTAGGCTTCCTCAGCTCGCCAAGTGTGGTGTGCACACAGCTCACTTGTTTTCTCCATGCCACATGTCGTGCTCCAATTTGTTCCGCCTGTTTTCAGTGCCAAATGTCATCTTTCTATTAGGCAGCACCTCTTTTTTAAATGATTTTCATTCAGTCATTGATTTAAAAGCTGATCGAATGGTCCAAATTTTATCTAAAATATTTTTCAAGGGTTTTAGCCTCAACACAACAGAGGAGTCGATCAGAACACAAAAAAATCAAACTTTTGAGCAGTTTTTCACCATTTTTAGCAAGAGGCAAGGGTTTGAATTTTTTGGAGCAGAAAGATGCAACTTGGGAGCATTTTTGGGTAGATTCTACACAACAATTTCACCATTCAACTCTTTCAAGTGTAATATTTATGTTTCTTATAATTTTTTCTCTTGTTTTATTGTTTTAAAAATGGGTATTATGGAGTAGAGATTTTATTCTAGGAATTTTAATGAGACCCATTCTATGAACATGATTGTCTAATATTTATTTAATGTTATTAAAGTATTTGGATTATCTAATTTAATGTACTTAATGCTCCAAATTAAATTGGCCATTTAATTAGGTGATTTGTTAATTTTGTGTGCAATTGAAAAATTGGTATGAAATTGTGAACATGTATTAAATTGGCATATGTGTAATGAGGAAGAAATTTTCATTATTTTGTATGTAATCACTTTTAAACTCTAGGTACTTAATGACCCATGTATGCTTAGATGACCATAGACATGTGGGCTAGGTTTATATGGATAAGGATTAACATGACCATAGAATTGTGGATGATAATTATTCGGGTAGAATTTGATTAATAATCTATACATTTTAATTACTATTAATGAGACATGAAAATTCAAGGAAATAGAATGTGTGAACTTCAATCCCTAGATTTTACTTTAATTGTGTTAAAAACTTCTTTTGTTTAATTTCATTTAGTTAAATTTGGCATTTAAATTTTAAATTCAAAAACTCGATTGTTCAAATAGAGCAAGAAAGCATAAAAAATCGATAGCTAGTCTTAATATACAAAAGTTATCTCAAGTTTCTGATGTTCAACTCGTACTTACGCACATTTTACTACTTTTGTACTTACCGTATACTTGCGGGAAATTGCAACAAGTTTTTGGCACCGTTGTCGGACGCCAAACATTACCAAACTACTCCTCTTACTATAGGACGCTTACCTAGCCAACACTTAGATCCAACTCTACCCAAACTTTTCTAGTTCACCCCAACATTCCCTACTTGTCCGACTGTTACTGAGCAATTTTGGGGTATCAAATGGACCTCCCCAAAGGGTAATTTTAATGTGGTTGATTTCCCCTCTTTTGCAATCAGTTTTTCTATAGAACCTGCTGCTCTAGCTAATTGTCCACCCTTTCCAAGTGTGATTTCTATGTTATGTATATGGCTTTCTGGGTGTAGATGATGATATCTATATAGATGGTTTCTTATATATCGTATAATTCTTATATATATATCATATAATTAGGAATCAAAATATGCTGAATAACTCATGTTATGATCTTCTACATCCTAGGTCTTCTTGTTCCTTCATCTAGCTTATGTTCTTCATGTAGCATTTAGACCGAATGACTCTATAAAATTATGTCGATACTTCCACATATTATGGGTAACGTAGGAGACATCTCTATTTTCCCCCCAAGGAATCCTTAGAATTACCACTACTTAGCTTTCAAATCGCCTCTGACAATCAAATGAAATGTGAATAACCCGTTCTCCTCTTTTTGAAACAAGGGTGCTTCTGTCGGTGATTGAAACAGTTTTGTGTTCTCCATATTACGATAATCTCTAAGTTCAATAATTTTATATGAGGAACTACTGAACTCAATCACTTGGTGCCGTTACTCTTCAGTTTTCTATAAAGGTACTTAAATTGGATTAGTGATCGATTTCTAGGTTTCTTCGTAAACCTAATTGGTTACTTTCAATTATGTAAATCAATAGTTCAAACCGCACTTAAAGGTAGGAAATTTCCCATTTTTATAGGAACTTGTGTACCAGAAATAATGGTATCTCCAATTATAGCCACTCTGGGATATAAAATATATCGTTTTCTCACCATCCCTATAGTTCATGAGACAAATGTATTCATTTTGATTTGGGTCGCATCTATAGTTATGATTCTACCATATATGTCTTTTTCACTCCGTCGAAAATTGATTTTACGGTATAGACGCTTATGACCTCCCCCACTATTCCCTGTGGTAATGATTCCTCTAGCATTACGACCTTTACCACAACGATGTTGTCCATAGATCAAATGATTTTGTGGATTTTTTTTTCATTTGATTGTCCACAGCTCCTTTATGTGTGCTCGGGGTAGAAGTTTTGTATAAATGTATCGTCATGCTATTAAGTATTTTGATTTAAGTTCTTTTCTTTCTAACAGGTGGAATAGAATAACTCGATTGAAGCGTAATGATCATACGTTTGTAATGCATTGTATGTCCCATAATAGGTCCCATTCTTCTACCCTTTCCTAAGAGTCGATGAGTATTCATAGCCATTACCTTGACACCAAAGAAGAGTTCGACCCAATGCTTTATTTCTATCCTAGTTGATCCTGATTCGACATTAGAAGTATATTGATTTTTTCCCAATAATTGAAGACTTTTGTCTGTAAATACTGCCTATTTGATTCCATCCATAAATTTTCTTCCCTATGAGTTCGAGTCTCAATAAGAATGCTAGTTCTTACTATTCATATGTTATGATATGAATATACCACACCAATTCGTTGCTGGAGGGTCCCGTTAGCGTGCATCTAGTAGAAATTGAACCTACGAATTTGCCAATTATGAGTTGGGAGATTTAACCATTCAGCCATGGATGCTTAGCGAGGATCCTCATATATGGTGAATAACCAAATTCCAATTGAAATGAAATCTTTAGGATAAATCAATGCAATTTAGGAGGACTCAATGAAAAGGCATCAATTCAAATCCTGGATTTTTGAATTGAGAGAGATCAAGAATTATCACTAGTTGTTAGATTCATGGACCTAATTCAATTCAGTGGGATCTTTCATTCACATTTTTTTTCCATAAAGAACGCTTTATAAAACTCTTGGACTCCCGAATTTGGAGTATCTTACTTTCACACAATCCACATTCATAGGGTTCAACAAGCAATCGATATTTCATGATCAAAGGTGTAGTAATATTTGGAGTAGTGATCCTTATATCAAAAACTTCTTGTAATTTTTCGCAAGTATACGGTAAGTGCAAAAGTAGTAAAGTGTGCGTAAGTACGAGTCAAAGGTCGGAGACTTGAGATAATTTTTGTATATTAAGACTAGCTATCGAGTTTTTATGCTTTCTTGCTCTATTTGAACGATCGAAGTTTTTGAATATAAATTTAAATGCCAAATTGAATTAAATGAAATTAAACAAAACAAAATTTTAACACAATTAAAAGAAATCTAGAGATTCAAGTTCCCCCATTCTATTTCCATGAATTTTCATGTCTCATTAATAGTAATTAAAATGTATGGATTATTAATCAAACTCTACCCAAATAATTATCATCCACATGTGTATGGTCATGCTAATCCTAATTCATATAAACCTAACCCACATGTCTATGGCCATCTAAGCATACATGGGTCATTAAGTATCTAGAGTTTAAATGTGATTACATACAAAATAATTAAAAAAATTTCCTCATTATACATATGCTAATTTAATGCATATTCACAATTTCATATCAATTTTTCAATTGCATACAAAATTAAAAATCACCTAACTGAATGGCTAATTTAATTAGGAGCATTAAGTACATTAAATTAGATAATTCAAACACTTTAATAATATTGAATAAACATTAGACAATCATGTTCATAGAATGAGTTCCACTTAAAATCCCTAGAACAAAATCTCTAGTCCATAATACCCATTTTTAAAACAATAAAAGCAAGAGAAACTTTAAACCCTTGTCTCTTGCTCAAAAATGGTGAAAAATTGCTCAAAATCTGATTTTTTTTTGTTATGTTCGACTCCTTTGTTGTGTTGAGGCTAAAACCCTTTGAAAATGTCTTAGATGAAATATGGACTGTTCCAACAACTTTTAAATCAATGGCTAGAATGAATCGGAGAATGACACGTGGCACTGGAGAAAACACAGGAGCTGTGTGAGTGCGACACGTGGGGCACTAAGGGAGGCTAACGCGAACCAGTTTGCTGAGCTGGTGCCACATGGCTCTCCATGATTCGCTGGCGTTTCTTGCGTGGTGTGATGTGCAAACCTTTCGACGATTTTGAAAATGAAAATGTGCTGAGATATGGCATGATGATTGGGACACTTTGACATCCAGTGCTCATTGATTAGTTGATATGGCTTGCGTGGTGCTCAACTGACATCCTTTGTTGTGTTGAGGCTAAAACCCTTTGAAAATGTCTTAGATGAAATATGGACTGTTCCAACAACTTTTAAATCAATGGCTAGAATGAATCGGAGCATGACACGTGGCACGTAGAAAACACAGGAGCTGTGTGAGTGCGACACGTGGGGCACTGAGGGAGGCTAACGCGAACCAGTTTGCTGAGCTAGCGCCACATGGCTTTCCATGATTCGCTAGCGTTTCTTGCGTGGTGTGATGTGCAAACCTTTCGACGATTTTCAAAATGAAAACGTGCTGTGATATGGCACGATGATTGGGACGCTTTGACATCCAGTGCGCATTGATTAGTTGATATGGCTTGCGTGGTGCTCAACTGGCTTCCACATGTGTTTGGATATTTTTAAGGACATCTCGAATACTTCTATATGCATCAACTTTCATAAAAATAATTAATAAAAAATCCCTAAAAATTTTAGAAAATTTCCAAAAATTATATTTTCATCCATTCTTACCATTTTACTCAAAACTTATCTTATTTTAATATTCTAACCCCAAAAATATTATTTATTTAATTAGACAAGATAATATTAAGCATAAAAATGATATAATAACTCTATTTTTATAAATTTATCAAACTAACAACGTTAACTTTTTCATCCATTAAAATTTTCTTTCAATGATTTCTAGAAATGTTTTAAATTCCTTTTAGAATTTTGTTTAAGTTGAATAATATTTATTTTATTCATTATTTATTTTTCTAACTAGGCTTTGATACCAATTTTTCCTTGCTTAATTTTTTTTAAAAACTTCAGTTAACTTATTTTCTTATTTATTATTTGAATAAGTAAAACTCAAAAATTAGGTTATCAAATTCTTTTTTATTTACTTTGTCAATTTTTTGTGTAAAATAATTCTTTAAAATGTTTCCTACGGGATAGTCTATTAGATATAGAATATTAGAAATATAGTCTGTATAATGTAAAAGAATATCAAATCTTTTAAAATATACTAAATAAGTTTCATAACATTAATTATGAAAATATTGTTCTAAAAATTCCAAAAAATTTCTTTCAAAATCTTCAATTATTATCATTATCTGATTTTATTTCTCTTTGTTTTGATACCAAAATCTTAAGTACAACATATTTTTGTATTTTCTACTAATATAATAAATTTTTCAGCAAAGTCTTATGATTGACAAATGGAATCTAGAGTTGATAATACATTGTTCTTGCTGAATATGGATCTACCTTTGCTTTCTGCTACCTTGGATTTGATCTTTGATTATCTTGTAAAAAGCCTCACCTCTTGTGTTGAGAATTGGCACCTGCCTTCAACAAAAAATAGAATCCGTACTTTTTTTGAAAATAGAAGAAAGACTCTGGGTTTTTGGAGAAAGGAAACTTTTATCTATTAAGAAAATAGTATTATTACAACCCTAGTTTCCTTGCTATTTTACTCTATAGGAGTTTTCTCATGCATTAGATTTGTCTAAGAGTACAAAGGAAAAATAAAGAGATTTTAGGTCTGTGTGTATTGGCTTATTTCTTTCTCTAAATTCCCAATGTATTTATAGACGCCTTGCTTCTTCAAAATGCATGAAAAGATAAGGTTATCTTATCTTTTTTTCTTTTCCTTTGTTCGACACCTGTAAATACATCTTATCTTTATTTTTCTTATTTGATAAGAACACGTGTAAAGTTTACATTTTATCCTTATCTTTTTCTTTTTGGGCTGCCAACATTCACTTGCTGACACACTCATTTTGGAGTCTGGTGATGCGGAACCATCTTGGTCCTTCGGAACCATCTTGGTCCTTCATGCAATTGATACACTTATGATCTTTGGTTTGATTTTTGGCCAGTTGGCAAAATTCTTGCTTGGTTCCATCAGTGGCGTCAATTTTATTACAGTTGAATGGTGCCCCAAAGTTGACTACTTTTTCAACATCTTCTTGACTAATTCCCAAATTACTATGGAAAATCATTATAATCTTGCTGGTGGAATAATTAACTTTTACCTTATGATCTTTGGTTTGATTTTTGGCCAGTTGGCAAAATTCTTGCTTGGTTCCTTCAGTGGCGTCAATTTTATTACAGTTGAATGGTGCCCCAAAGTTGACTACTTTTTCAACATCTTCTTGACTAATTCCCAAATTACTATGGAAAATCATTATAATCTTGCTGGTGGAATAATTAACTTTTACCTTTGAAAAATTGTTTATTTTTCTTGTTTTATAATAAATCTGACCTAATATTATTGCTCGCTTCTAGTTTAATAATTCTTCAATAAACTTTTCTTCTGGTAAAGTTTTGGGTTGTTCAACTGTCCTTGTTGAAGATGTTATTCCTATTTTGATAAGATCATATGAACTCATTGGTTTTCCTTTATTCCAATCTATAAGTAAATTGAGAAATCTTAAGAAAACTAGCCTATTATTTACTTTTACTCTTTTTTTGAAGTTCTTGATTGCTCTTTTAAAATTCTCTGGAAAATATGTTAATTCTATTAAATTATTACTTGGATAAATATTTTTAATTAATTCACAATAAAATAACTTACAAACTAATTTAGGATCTGCTCCTTCGACAATATTGAATCTGCTGCTAATAATCTTTTTATTTCCTGGTGCGTGAACTTTTTTTGTAGTAAAAAAGTTCATGGCTTCTAGTTGTTTTTTTCCTAATCTTTTAGCTAAATTTAAAAAAAATAACAACTGGTTTGAGTTGATGTTTCGTTGCTTTTCCTTCTCTTCTTATAGGACAAGAAATATATCATCTGCTTTCCTGAATATTACTAATCTTGGTCATTTTCCTAAAGTTGCCATCTTGATTTTTGCAATTAACTAGTTTCTAAGTGCTTGAGCATAGTTTTCTTCTAAACTAACCACTACATCGTTGGGTCTAAGAAGTTTTGGAGCCCAATAACTGGCAAAATTTCCTTCTGCTTGAATCCTTCTAGTGAATGCTCTATGTGTTACTCCTGAGAATTCAATTATTGCTTTGCTAGCTTCTAGCCATATCTTGTATATTCCTGGAGTTGGTCCATTATAGACAACATAAAATTTTTCCTTAGGTTCCTTTTCATCTGCAATGTTAGACCATAAAATTTTTGAAGAGTTACCTTCTTCCTTTTGAATTACTTATAAGGTTTTATCATTTTTTTAAATTGTTCTCTCATTCTTTTTTGGAGAGCTAGTTTCTTCCTTATTGTTATTCCTTAGTGATTTCTTGAGATATAAGACCTTAAGTTGATCTATTATGATTTTCAATTCCTTTTCCTTGATCTTAATTTCTATGTTAAGATCGTCCATAATTTCTGCAATGGTAAAAATTGTTAGTGGGGCTAATTCTCTAGTTAATGCATTTGTTAGACTATTCTTTGTTCCTAGTGAATGTTCTACATCAAACTTATAATGGTTAAACCATTATTGCCATATAATAAGTCTTTCTTGCTTATAATTACTTACAATATTAGTTCTTAGAAAATGTCCATAGTTCTTATTGTCAGTTATAACAATAAATTTTGAACTTATAACATGTATTACAAATTTCTTAATAAATTTTTTGACAGCTATATATTCTTTTTCATTACTATGAAATTTAATTCAGGGCCTTGAAAAGATCTTCAATTAAATCTACAAAGATATTCGTCTTTATCATCAACCTTCGCTTTTAATACTACTCTCCAATATTCATGTGAAGAGTCTGTTTCTGTTATTATTTTATCATTTGGTCCTAGATGGTATAGAGCTGGTAAATTTTTACCTATACTTTTGTTTTATCCATATACTTAGTGTCTTGATTAGTCCATTGCCGAACATAATCTTTTTTAAGCTTCGTTTGTAATGGTTTTCTCATTTCTGCTAATTTCTTTATATATTCTTTTATATATGTTAGACATTCTAAAAATCTTTGTAATTGATTTTTATCTTTGATCACGCTAGGAAAACTTTGTATGTTATTCAAAATATGGGATTGTAGATGATATTTTCCATCTTCTATTTCTAACCCTAAATATTTTATTTTTTATTGAGCAATGACTGCTTCTTTTCTGATAGTATTATTCATGATTTTCTATATTCTTATAAGACACTAATAATGTCTAAATAATGTTTAGGTAATTCATTACTGAATACTAATATATCATCGATGTATACATAAGAGTAATTATGATATTTTTTGAAAATATTATCCATGTATCTTTGAAAAATACCTGGTGTTTGTTTTAGTCTAAATGGAACAACTGTCTATTGGAATTGTCCTTGTGGGCAACTAAATATTGTTAATTTTTGAGATTCTTTATCAAGTCTTATTTGCCAAAATTCGCTTTTGAAATCAAAATTTGAAAAATATTTATTTCCTTTTATTAGAGATAATAATTCTTCCTTTTTAGGAATAAAATATCCATCATCTATTGTTTCTTTATTTAAGGCTTGAAAATTTATGAACTTTCTTTTCTTTTTATTTTTTAGCTTCTTTTTCTACTAGAAAGGTTGGTTTTGGATGGGGTGAATTATTAAAAATAATTACTTTTAATTCCAAAGAGTTCTTGAATTTATTTTTCAAATTCTTTTCCCTATCTTCTAGAGTATAAATCATTGGTTTTACTTTTATGATTTTTAAAGGATCTATAAATTTTATAGTTGCTATTTCATTAGACTTGTTAATTTGGGTCTAATAGATTTTTTAAACATACTTTTCTTAATAATGTTCTAATTCCTATTAAGGCTTTATCTTCTCGTATTTCATTTAGAAAGGAATTTTGGTTGACCTCTATTTTTAAAGAAATGTTTTCTATTTATGGTTTTTCTGATTTTATATTCTCACCATATTTTCGCTTTTTATGTTGTGACATAAAAGTTTGTGATGAAACTGCTAAAGCTTTTCTTATTTTTGACACATAAATCGTTTCGCCATATCTAAAGTTGTCAAGTTGATTTTATCTAGATATTGAGTAAATGGTTGATATAAGTTTAGGAAGTTATTTCTTAATAAGATGTCAAATCCTGTTTCTTGTTGATATATTGTAAGAATGTGAAATATTTATCCTCTTATTAATATATCTATATTTTTTAAAACTTTGTTTAGATTTATAGTAGTATTATTTGCTATTCTTACTATTAGTTCCTTCAAGGTAGATTTCTAAAGTTCTTCTGAAAATACATATTTACTACCTATACACATACTTGCACCTGTGTCAATATATGCATGTAAATGATAATTATTATATCTTTTGAATTTTAATCTTATTTTTATATATGTATTGTTTGATTTTGCTATACTTAATAATTTGTCCATTAATCATAATCAAAATCAGATGTTTTTGAGTTTATTATTTCTTCTTCGATTTCTTCTAATAAATAGATACTGCATTTATCATTTATATGAGATTCCTCTATTAGTTCTACTTCCATCTTAAAAGAATTCTTCTAAAATTTTTGCTTTTTGAGGGAATTCTTTTTTAAATTCTTTCTTATGTTGAAGTTTATTTGGGCATTCATTTGTATAATGTTCTTTTTCATTACATATCCAACATCTAAATTTTTTTTCTTGATGAACAATAATTTTTCTTTTAAGTGTATTATATTTTCTTATTCTAAAATATATTTGTCTATAAGGTTTTCTATTATATATCTTCTTTTATATTTTTTAAAATTTTATTTTTTAAATTTATATCTTCTGAATTTTTTATGCTTCTTATATTTATTATAAGGTTTTATATTGCATCTATATTTTACTAGCATTCTAAAATCTTTTATATCACAACAAACTTATCATTTGTTCTAACTTGTTTATAGTCTTTCTTTTCTTGACATTTAAAAATTATCCGACTCTTAAGACTTTTTATTTTTCCTCCTAATATATCTTTCCCTATTTTTTTTATTATATCATTCTGTCATAGGTTTATGCAGTGTTTCAGGCAATTTTTAAAAAAATATTTCCTTATAAGTTTCTTGCATAGAATGTGGTAATTTGTGATAGTACATTTCATAGTCACATATAAAAGAACCCATGTAACACATATTACATATTTTCATGTTTGCTAAATGCCACTTAGCTTCATTTATTTTATTTTCACTAGACTCAGTAATGTGCCTACCTTTGTCTTCTCCAATGAATTATTTATATATCTCATTTACTATAGTATCTAAGTATTCTCTTATTGTAGATGCATTTTCTTATACTAACAAATGTTGTTGTTCTGTTAAATTTGTAAATCAAACTTTTACATTTCTTGTTATTTTATGAGTTACTAATACAGTACAAGTAGAAGGGTTTTTTTTTGTGTAGTTGTAGAAGTTTATATAATTACACTTCCACTAGCCCATTCATCTAAGACTTTCTTTCTATCTCTTATGCAGTCTAAATCTAAAATATTATATTTATAACTTTTATGGGGTATAAATTCTAGTAGAATACAACCTCTGGTACCCCAATATAAACCTTCTTCAATCTTAGGTTATTGTTTTCTCTTATTAAAAGGCTCAAGTTCTTTTGGTCTTTGCCTATTTCTTTATTCCTTATATGGGTCATATGTTTCTCATCTTTATGGGATTGATCTTCGTGGGGTTGATAATACTAGTTTCATATGGATTCTTGGACTTATGTTTTCTTGTTCAAACTCGCTTTCACTAATTATTGTCATATCATGGATTTTCTTCTTTATTTGCACAAAATTTTTCTTCATAATGTATTTCTAATTCTTCATTTGTTAGAGTTAAAAGACTGATTAATTTTCCTTCATTCCTATTTTCAAGGTTCATGAATTGTTCTTCTAATTCTTTTCTATATTCCATTATACTGGGATTATATCTTTTCCTTTATTTTTGGATCTTTCTTCATCATTTCTTTTGTCATTTTTGGGTATTATTGCATCAGATGTCCTAGGGGGTTCATTTTTTAATCCTCTTAATATGTCAAATCTTAATCCATTTATTTTTGGTATATTATCAATATCTCTTTTTAATTCTATAAATTCTTGATGCATATCTAATTGTAATTTTTTTTGTACAACTGTGTTATCTTATTTATTTTTGTATTTTGTCTTGGTTTTGTAAACATTTAGTATTTGATTCACGTGTTGTATCTATTTTCTTAGCTAAAAGGATTAATGCTTTCATTACAATTTTTATTTTACAATTTATATTTTCATTTTCATTTCCTTCTAATTCTATTTCTTGTAATTTTGATTTTAACATCCTCTAGTTTTCTATTACTTCATGTATTAATAAATTTTTAATTTCCTTAATCTTTTGTTTTAGTTAATTTATTTCTTCTTGTTCTTCCCATTCAAGTCTACTATTCGTTGCTTAATTATCAGTAAATTTAATTTTTGGAACATTACTTATTTTTTTTGTATGAGAGATTTTTCTTTGACATCTAAATTTTATTCTTTTGGTATTTTAAAATTTGTTATTATCTATGGTTTTATTATTTGTCCTATTGTTTGATAAGTTTTTTCTATTTCTATAAATTCATTTTCTCCATTTATTGAGTTGTTATGACTATTAGTTAATAAATATCCTACTATATAGTGTACTGAAATTGGATATTTTCTTCTTTCATTAGATTTCCTTTTACAAATTTATAAGCTAAGCTTAATACTTGGTTTAAATTTTTATCATGAATATTAACAGTAAATCTAAGGTATGCCGTAAATTTAAATTTTTGATATTCTAAGTTTTCATGGACCATTCCTAATAAAGCTTTTTTTCTATATATTATCCTATTATTTAATAATGCTACTTTTAGGGGTGTATTTATTCATTCTCTTAAATGTACTTTTATTAAAATTTGTATTCCTTCTAGATGAATATATCAATTTTTTTCTTTATCTTTCTGTCAAATTTTTGATAGTTTATGCATAATTATTTCTTTGTTAATTAGTGGCTTATTAAACCTTCCTCTTGCATTTATTATAATAATACTCATTTTTTTATTATTTATTTCATAAGTCTAATTTTTTTGGAAAACATTTTTCTTATCTTTGAAAATGATGATTCTTTAAATCCGTCACCTTCTTTAAAATTTAATTTTAATTTTTGATTTTAATTTTTTTTACTAAGTATTATTTATTGTGAAAAATATCTTAAAATATCTTGTATTTTTATTTTCATTATGTCTTAATTTTCTATTAATTTTGTCATTTTACTATGACAATTTTGTTGTCTTTAATTTTCGTTAAATTTGAAGGGTATTGTGATATTTCTAAAATTGTAAGAGTATTTATGAATTTAATTATATCAAACCTTAGAAATATTATTGATATATATCCGTTAAGATTATGCAAGGAAAAAACATACAAGATTTGAGAAAAAGTGGTTGGAATTGTTTATTTATAAAAGTTTCTTCATTTTTGGGCATGACATCGAAGATTGCAACATGGAAGCAAAATTTCTAGCTCGAGGAAGTACAGGCGTCTAGTAATGATGAAAGTATTTTTGGACATTGTCTGTTAATATTTTGAAAATATTCATATTTTAGAGATGTCGATATCGATATACATTTAAAATATCAACGACGAGAAAATATTAATATAATATGTATTAATATTATAGATATTATTGACGAAATGTAGAACAATATCGATAAAATGTCATTTATAATTAAACTTTATTTAATTTTTAAAAATAATTTACCATTAATATATTTATTTAATTTTATTAATTATAAAATTTATTAATATATATTTTAAATACATATTCTATAACTTTTTGATTTATTGGTTAAAATAAATATAAAATGCATTTATATGTATATGCACTGAATAAGGCAATTAATTTAATAAATAAGTAATAAATTATTTTAATATTTTTTAAGATTTATAAATGTTTTCATAATTTTGTTTATCTATAATTTTTATGAAATTTTTCCAATGTTCGTCGACTAAAACAATATGTTCAACATATCCATAAACTTCATAGACAAATGTTGGGCAAGTCTACTAGCTATTATAGTTAGAGCACTTAGGTCTAGTAAGTTTTTCTAGTGACAGTTTAGTCTATCAGCTTTTAAAAAGTGATAGTTTAGTCCAAACGGTCAAATTTTAAGTTTTTTTTATTATTTTATTTTATAAAGACATTCGAAAAGAAAATTTTAACATGAATAATTGCTGAAGTACGTTTTTAAAATATATTTTTTTAAATAGAAAAAAATAAAGAAAAACATAAAAATTGTCACTTTTTCAAAACTGGCAGACTAAACTGTCATAATTTAAAACTACTTGACTTAAGTAATCTATTCCGAAATGCTAGTGGACCTACCCGATCACCTATCCTAAAATTTAAGTCTCATTATTTTGATCAACATCGATATTTTAAATCTTTTCGTCGAGCGCCTGAAATCACACAAATCTAATTTATTATCGTATTGATGTATTTAACATTGTCAATGATTTGCAACTTCATGAGTTGAATAATAATTTCTATGAGACAAGTATAAAATTAATTCCAATTAATTTATTTTGAATTAAGGTTCTTTGTACAATAGTGTTCCACTCCATGACCACTAATCAAATGTCTAAAATATTGACATGTTATCATGTGATTGTTGATACGCACATTAAACTTTTTGAGCTATAAATGCCCACTCTCCTATCTTATTTACATATCTTTTTACATCTTTTGAGCTAATTTTTATGAGCATTAAAAATCTAATTTCGTGAAAATATTTTTTTGAGCTCTTGCAAATATTTTACTAACCCTGGATCATTAATTCGTTGAGTGTGATTCCATATTAGTAGTTTATACCTTAGAGTTAAGATAAATATCAGCTAGTTATTTTGGAGAAAAATTAAACGTTGTTTTTGTATCATCAATACATCAAGTGTTTTCTGTATTGAGATACAAGACAAAGTTGGAATTGTTTAAATTATTTTGCAAACGGTGTTGTCGTATTAACAATACATCGATGATTTTTTTATATTGTTAATACGAGGTGAATTTTTTTGTAGAATCATTATTAGGTAAATTTTATATTGTTTAGAATTCACACTAATTTGATCGCATGTATTTGTACTGCAATACGTGGTGATGTAGCTATGGAGGTGTACAAGAATACAGATCAAAATAACTGCGGTGACAGCTAACGAGAGCAGCCTAGGCAGTAAGAACGAGTGGTCCCGACTAATAGAGGTATTGACATTTATCTTTATCCAGTCTGTATAATTGTTTATTCTTAGTAAATTTGACTGTTGAGTGGTTGTCTTAAGCAACCTATAGACGTTACCATTTAGGATTGAAGCCTAAATGAGTTTACCAAGTTATATTGCTTTGTTTGAATGATCTGCATGAGTTAGTACAATCATTGTATCTTCACTGCTTGCCCCAACATATAAAGACTATATTGTGATTAGGAACATTTATTTCTTTTTTCTGCTATCTATTATCTGTTACAAGAAGGTAAGTCCTAAGGTATTCGTATCACCTTAACTTGGTAGTTTGTCGAGTTTAGACTGTTTCAATTTCAATTTGGCCACTACTTTGGTGTTACAACCTTATGCTTGACTCCATAATTGGCCAATAATACCTCAAATAGTTTGTTGCAAAAGTGTTCCTCCTTTACTTATAATGGCATGAGGAGTCCCAAAACATGTAAAGATGTTTTTAATGAGTAATCTCACCACCAACATAGCATCATTGGTAGGAAGTGCAATGGCTTGTACCCACTTTAAAACATAATCAATAGCCACTAAAATATTTTGATTACAAGAGCTTCAAGGAAATGGCCCCATAAAGTCTTTACCCCATACATCAAACAATCCAACCTCCAAGATGTTTAGAGGAATTTTTCTTGCTTCTTAGAGATGTTTCCAACCAATTGGCATCTGTCACATTGAAGCACAAAAGTTTGAGCATCCTTGCACAAGGAAGGTCAATAAAATCTAGATCGTAAAATCGTGGAAGTTGATCTAGTTCCTCCAAAATGACCTCTATAAGGTGAGGAATGACATTGTTGTAAGATATTTACCATCTCTTCTTAGGGAATGTACCTTCTAATCATTTGGTCTGCACATTGATTTAAAAAGAATGACTCATCCCAATAGTATAGAACTTTACATTGTGGAAAAAAATTCTTCTTTTATTGGGAATTTAAATCAAGTGGCAACAATCCACTAATCAAGAAATTGACAAAATTTTCATACCAAGGCACTTAAACTTGAGAAATTGCAAAGAGTTGCTCATTGAGAAAATCTTCATTAATCACAACCAAGTTTTCTTCTTTTTGTTCCAATCTAGAGAGATGGTCAACTACTAGATTCTCGATCCCTTTTCGATCCTCAATTTCCAAATCAAATTCTTGTCATAATAGTACCCATTGAATGAGTCTTGGTTTGACATCCGTCTTTTCTACAAGATATTTGATGGTTAAGTGGTCGATATATGCAATGACTTTAACACCAACCAAATCGGACCAAAATTTGTCAAATGCAAAAACAATGGCTAGTAGCTCTTTCTTCGTTATGGTGTAATTGAGTCGAGCTCCTTGCAAGGTTCTACTAGCATAGTATATAGAATGAAACACCTTGTCTCTTTGTTGCCCAAAATAACTCCTACAGTCATATCACGAGCATCACTCATAAGTTCAAAAGGTGAGTACCAATCTGGAGCTACAATTATAGGAGCCAAAACAAGTTTGTTCTTGGAGTTGCTTGCAAACAAGCTTCATCAAAGAAACATGGCTTGTCTTTTGCAAGAAAAATTTCAAAAAGGTTTTCAGATTTTAGAGAAGTCTTAAATAAATCGCCTATAAAATCCTGCATGCCTCGAACCTTTGAATTCCTTTCTCAAAATTTGGTGGTGGTAGCTTCTCTATTGTTCAATCTTTGCTTTATTAACTTCAATCCCATTCTTAGACACTTTATGTCCCAAAACAATTCATTCCTTTACCTAAAGTGGCATTTTTCCCAATTTTGGACGATGTTTATATCTTCACACCTTTGCAAGACTTTAGCCAAATTGTTCAAGCAAGAGTCATATGAATCTTCAAACATTGAAAAATCATCCATGAATACGTCAACCAAATGCTCCACCATATTAGTAAACTGCTATCATACACCTCTGAAATGTGGTCAATGCGTTTGCAAAGCTCGAATGGGCATCCTTCGAAAATCAAATGTACCATAAGGTCATTTGAAGGTTGTCTTGTGTTGGTTCTAGGGGGCTATAGCAATTTGATTATACCTAGAATAGTCATCTAAAAAGAAATAGAACTCTTTTCTCATAAGAGGGTCTAACATTTGGTAAATGAAAGGAAGAGAAAAATGATCTTTTCGGGTGCCTTTTTTCAATCTTCTATAATCCATGCAAATTCTCCAACCTGTGACAATTGTTGTCAGAATCAACTCATTATTTGCATTCTCCCCTATGATCATCCTTCCCTTCTTAGGAACATATTGGACAGGACTAATCCAAGAGCTATCAGAAATGGGGTAAATAATGTTTGCATCAAGCCACTTGATGATCTCATTTTTCACCACTTCTTTCATAATCGAGATGTATACTTTGAGCTTCTATGGATCCTATTACAAAAACTTGTTTTAAAGTGTGAACACCATAATTAGTGCATAAATTCTTATGGGGTTAGCATTTTAAAATAAGTTTTTGAAAGTCTTTACCATCACCTAATCAAATAATTCTTTACACAAACAAAATGTGCTCTTTCTAACAAATTAACAAAATAAATTTCAAAGAAAATTTACCAAATATTAAAAGCAGTGTCAGATTTTAACAAAGCAATTAAAATAAACCATAGCAAACAAGCCAATAATTCAAAATAACACCAACACCCAAACCAAATCATAATAAAAAAATACTCCACCACCCCAAATTTAAAGCTTGTAGTGCCACTACTGCAAAAAAATTCAAAACAATACCATAAAATTCAACAAGAACGGGAATTGAACCAAAATGAAAAAGAGGAAAAAAAATGCCCCATAAAGCTATAGCAATGGCCTGATTTACTTCTTAGTTAAATTTTAAGGCATTGTGTAGCGCTATCCTCTTTATGGTTAATGCTTTGGCTATGTTTGATAGCTTGGATTTGCCCTTCTATTTAGAGGACTCTGATTCCTAATTATTCGAACCTCTTCAACAATGTTGGCTTCCTCATGTTCATCCTCCATGGGTGGGGTGGGGTGCATGGGTTGGAGTTCATCTTGTCCAACCTCTTATTCTTTAATTTTCCCTTCCTCGAAAATGAGAAAAACTTTTAGAATTAGATCTCATATTCTTTTGGATTTCAATTCTCATATTGATATTTCCAATATTTTTTTTATTGTTGCATGAATTCAAATTGTCGTACTTCCAAGTCAGCTAAACACTTTTCTGTTTAAATGACTGAGTAGAAAGGAAAGGCCCTTCAACAAGTGCTTCAAGTTGTACGAATTTGGAGGTACAATTATAAGAGCCAAAACCAGTTTGTTCTTCAACTCCAAGAAAGCTTTCAAACAAGCTTCATCAAAGCAACATGGCTTATCTTTTGCAAGCAAATTACATAAAGGTTTCGAGAATTTGGAGAAGTCTTTAATAAATTTCCTATAAAAGCCCGCATGCCCAAAAAGGCTTCGAATTTCCTTCTTAAAATTTGGTGGTGGTAGCTTCTCTATAGTGTCAATCTTTGCGTTATTGACTTCAAGGCAATTCTTAGACACTTTATGTCCTAAAACAATCCATTCCTTTACCTAAAGTGGCATTTTTGCAATTTTGGACCATGTTTGTTTCTTCACACCTTTGCAAGACTTTAGCCAAATTGTTTAAGCAAGAGTCATATGAATCTCTAAACACCAAAAAATCATTCATGAATACTGCAACCAAATGCTCCACTATATTAGTAAAACTTTCTATCATACACCTCTGAAATGTGGTCGATACATTGCAAAGCTCGAATGGGCATCCTCTGAAAAGCAAATGTATAATAAAGACATTTAAAGGTTGTCTTGTGTTGGTCCTAAGGTATGCAATCTGATTATACCCATAATACCCACCTAGAAAGAAATGATCTTTTCAGTGCCTAAAAGACGATCTAACATTTGGTCAATGAAAGGGAGAGGGAAATGATCTTTTCGGTGCCTTTTTTCAATCTTCCATAATCCATGCAAATTCTCCAACTAGTGACATCTCATTATTTTCATTCTCTACTATGGTTCTCCCTACCTTCATATGAACATATTGGACTAGACTAACCCAAGAGTTATCAAAAATGGGGTAAATAACATTTGCATCAAGCAACTTGACGATCTCCTTCTTCACCACTTCTTTCATAATCGAGTTGAGTCTTCTTTGAGTTTTTATGGACCCCTTCTCGTTATCTTCTAAAAGGATTTTTTGCATGCAAAATAAGGGAATGATACCCTTTATATCAACAATAGTCTAGCCAATGGCTTTCTTGTAAGTTTCCAACACCTCAAGTACTTGTTTTTCATGTTCTTTGAACAAATGAGCTGAAATGGGCACCGAGAGAGTGGAAGAATTACCCAAGTAAGCATATTTCAAGTGATAAGGAAGTGGCTTCAACTCAAAAATAGGTGGCTTATCAACCAAAGGCTTAGGAAGCTTGAAATCTTGAGATAACATGTCTAAAGACTCAAATTTATTTTTGGACTATATGTATTCGAATACGCTTCCAACCAAGTTAATTGCTCCTTATATTCCTCTTCAAAATTTGAATCACACTACAACAAGAATTCTAGAGAATCATCATAGCAACATCTCTCAAGTTCTTTAGATACCAATGAATCCACAACTAAGATGGATAAGCACTCTTCAACCTCATCGAGGAATTTCATGGCGTTGAACACATTAAAAGTAACTTGTTAATCTTGAACTTTCAATTAGTTAATTGTCCTTTTTGAACATCAATTAAAATATGGCCTGTAGGAAGGAATGGCCTCCCCAAAATAATAGGCACTTCTCTGTCCACCTTATAGTTAAGCACAATAAAATTCACTAAGAAGAAGAATTTATCTACTTTCACAAAACTATCAATTTTCTTTCCACATGAGCAATGGATTGATCAGCTAATTGCAAAGACACTATTGTAGGCCTTGCTTCACCAATCCCCAACTTCTTGAAAATTGAGTAGGCATCAAATTTATACTCACTCTTAAGTCACATAGAGCCTTGGTAAAATATTGATTTCCTATAGAGCATGAAATTGCGAAACTACCAGGGTTTTGAGCTTAGGTGGAAGTTTGTTTTGTAACATAGCACTACTATCCCCTATCAAAGCAACTGTTTCAAATTCACCAAATCTTTTCTGTTTGGTCATGATGTCTTTAATGAAATTTACATAACTGCGAATTTTTTACAAAGCTTCCACTAGTGGAATGTTGACATGGAGTTGGTTAAGAACATCAAGATATCTCTTGAATTGAAAATCTTGTTGCTGTTTCTGAAATCGCTGAGGAAATGGTAGAGGTGGTTTATTTTGCTAGAAATTTTGTTGCAATAATGATGTGGCCTTTTGAGTTCGCAAATTTTTTGTATTTTTTAGATTTTTATCAATTTGCTTATGCTCTTTCTCCTCTTTGGCTTGGATTGAATGATGAGAGAGTCCCAACTCGAAAAACTACCAAGTTAAAATGATACAAACATCTTAAGACTCGCTCCTCTTATACAAGTAGTGAAAATAGAAAATAGCATATAACATATAGTATGAAGAAACACAATAAAACAGATAATAGAAAAATAATAAAGTAGTAAATGCTTTCTAATCACAGTATAGTCTTTATATGTTGGCACATATGCTAAATCTATAGTGATTGTACTAATTCATGCAACAGACCATACAAACAAGCCAATATAACATAGTCAACCCACTTAGGCTCTAATCCTAAGTGGTAACATCCACAGGTTACTTAAGGCAACAACTCAAGAGTCAAATTTACTAAGTAAAGTAAACAATACGACTTGATAAGATAAAATGCTCATACCTTTTTCAATTGAAACCACCCGTCTTAACTGACTAGGCTGCTCTGCCAACTATCAACACATCTATTTTGATCCTCACTAGATCAGGCTCACCTCTAGAGCCACACCACCACGTAGTGTGGTCAAAATACTTGCAATTAGTTCATGTGAAATCTACACAAGATAACACTAACCAATAATGATTTTTAGAAAAGATCACCTCGTATCAATAATACAGAAAAATACTCGATATATTGTTGATACGAAAACTTTGTTTAGAAAAATAAAATTTTCAAACTCCAACTCCTCTTCATATCACAATACAGAAAAACACTCGAATAATTGGATTACAAAAAAGATGTTTAAAAATATTTTCTTCGAATGTCAAATTAATATTTTTCTCAACTCTGAACCACTAATACAAAATAACACTCAATGTATTAATGATACAAGATTTGTAAAATATTTGCAATATCTTAAGAATATATTTTCACAAAAGTCAATATTTCATACCTATGAAAAAATCAGCTCAAAAGTTATTTTTGAAATGAGAAAGTGAGTGAGTATTTATAGTTGATTTTTCAGCTTCCAAGACCCTATCGACCCCTTGTTGTACACCTCCATAAAGCCTTACTAACCACCTCAGCGTGCCCTCTGAGAGACACCTGCAAGGTCCAATAAATCACAATCCACTCTGTGCACTCTCGTTAATCCCTTGCTGACCACCTCCGCAAGCCACCTGCAAGGTCCCTGATGAGCCATAAAAAAAAAGTTTTTTAAAGAAAAACTTAACAATTTGAAAATCTACAAATACCCACCAACAATGAAATCAAATGCAAGAAAAAACACATTTTAACATGCAAACTATACGCTCCTAACTACCCCATGGTGTGTGTAATATACGATCAAACAAAGTGTTTAATTATACGTGAGTGTATGCAATATTGATAGCAAGTAAAGTATTGTACAAAGAGGTAGACAAAAATACTATGTAAAATAAAATAGATTTAGTGTTTTGCACACATAAATGCCAACAAAGACTCAAAGGGCTTATAGGACTTACAATCTCCCCCTTTAGCTTTTCTTTAAAAAATACTACACAACCTATACAAGGAAAGCACCAAACACTATATATTCATGGAAGATGACCTAAAGAAGTTCATTCTCATGAATAAACTTTGACACACCAAAAAACACTCCTAACACACCTACACTTCTAGCGTGTCTGTCTTGTAGTGCTACGTCCATCTTCATGAATCAACACATCCAACTTGATGCTAACTCAAGCTCCAACTGAGCTTTAAGTCCATGTATACATATAAATCTTGCACACACTAAACAAACATATACTCGTGAACGTATCATGCATATCTACGTGTAGTCTAACCAAATAAGATAATGTAGACAAACACAGTTAGGTGTTTATAATGTAACCCTACAAAGGTACACACAGTTAGGCTAAACACATGTAGATAAACAAACTCCATCTGACTTCATACAACACTCCACCTGAATATATGCAAGTCAAACAACATCATATGATGCAAACCTACACTCACATCCCAAAACAATGCATAAAATATAAGTAAACAAGTTGTGCAACATACAAATTTCTCCCCTTTTTTGACACAAAAATTCAAAGGAATGCCACTTTATGAGGGAGAGAAGGCATACATAATGCAATAATCTTATATACTCATGCAACACATATAGAGAGAAAATAAAACAAAAGTAAATAAAGAGAAGAAAGCTCATAACAAAGAAAAAACTTTTATTGATAGACACGTTTTATTACAATTTTTGAAAAAATAAAGAAAGAATTACATCAAAAGTTATAAAATCAAGAATCTCCTCTACCTTCATCACGATCAGGGTCATGATGAGAACAAATACCTGATTCCTACGGTCAGGAGACTAGGAAGAAGGACAAAGAAGGTTGAGTATCTCAACGCCTAAGGTAGCCAGTTGGTTAAACAATAGGTTAAAGAACTCAAGAATGAGGCACCTAAATGTCTGGATCCCAAGGCAATGCACTAATGCTCACACCAACTAAGTAAATTTGGAATGATCCACTCTACTATCAGGCTAAACTGACTGCCGAGAGCGAAAAGACCATAGGGAACCATATTGATGCTTCTACTAATGCTCAAACCTAGTCATCCGATCATTGAGACTCAACAATAGCTATCGATATAACTTATGCTCCTAACACTCTTTAGTAAGTTCTTTAAGGACCCTATCAAGGCTTTGATTGATAGAAACCACTCTTTCATCAAGTGAGAGAGACCCAATGACTTGAGGAAGAAGAGGAACAATAATAGAAGGAATGGCATTGGAATGCGAAGCACTTTGAGAAGAAGAAGAAGAAGAGAGTTCAGAGTTCCCAAAAGAAGGGTGAAAAATTAGGAAAGTGTCGTATAGAAAGAGAAGAACCACCATGAATAAAACCTTGAACTTCACCAAATAAAGGTTGTCCCTAGAGGGTGATCAAAGAAGGGTAGTGAAGAGAAGAAGAATTAGGGGCAAAAGAACAAAAAATGATGGTTCTATAGATCCTACAAGGAAGATCTATAGACTCACCATTAAGAATGGCATAAAGAAAGTAACCTCTAGCAAAGGGCCCTATAGTGAAGTGAGTTGAAGGATGAATATAGCAGCTAACTATGTTTAGGAGAATATGACCAAGAGAGGTGCTTTTAAGAGGTAAAAAACGACTACCAGCATACCAGATGCCAGAACTGGCTAGCATGGTAGCCATATCAGACTAATTATGACCTTTGAGGTGCTCGAGATCTGCAAAGAAGTCAAGAGCAGTGAGGTTCTCGTATTCAAGTGATCTAAGAGGAGGACAAAAAGTAAAGGGTCTGCCACGACCAAAAGAAATAAGTGATCTAAGACATTTTCTTGAGAGAAGGTAACGTCACGTCCCCTTAAAGAAAAACTCCTCAACAAAAGCAAGGTTATAAGAGTAAGAGAGTGAACAAAGAAAGATCCACGAAAAAAAGAAGCAAACCTCTCGTGGACGTTAGGAAACTCAATAAGGACTAAGCATTCATAGATGAAAGAAATGGACTTCTTCAGCTGCTTCTTCTTGGCTAGTACGAGATCTCTTACTTTTCTTAGTCATTTTTAGAGAAAAGTAGGGTAAATAGTGTGTAGTGGTTTAAAAAGTAGGTAAGGAGGCAAGGGGGAAGTAGTATTTGAGGGTAAAAGGTTTTTAGAAATTTCTTTGATTTGAAACAAATGAAGAAAGAGGGTTTATATAGGCGTTCGTACAACTCGCAGATCCCTAGCTGAGGTGGTCAATGAAGTACCAGTGACTGTGTAAAATACTACCTCTCAATGAGACCTTGGCAAACTATCAAAGAGACCCCTGCGAGGGTACTCGACAAGCAACCCTAAGGGTGAGAAAGGAGAGAAAAAACCTTTACAAAATTTATAAAAATTTGATTTTTTTATCTAAAAAAATATTTTAACAAAATAAAGAGTAAAGAACATCAAAAAAAATAATATAAAAACAAGAGTTAAAAGAAATAAAAGTAGAAATAAAAACATACAAAAAATACTACATACTAGAGAGAGAAGAGAAGAAACAACTCAAGTTAAACTAACTCACACCCAAAAATAATGTGATCAAACTGCATCCTTCCATCTATAAAAGAAGTGATGTGGGGAAATAGGAGCATAATGTAATCTCTAGTACATGTGAACATGTGGAGCATGAGTCACTAGAGAGTTCTTTATTTTAGAAATTCTTGAAAATCCCATCGAGTGGTCATCATACATGAGACTAGGTGGGCTCTTAGAAAGTTTAGCCCTTTCTTCACTATATTGTCAGTGCATAATTTACCCAAATTGTAAATGCTCAGATGAACCACAGTATTTACATCTTGAGTAGTTGACACGAATTTTGCAAGTCTACTGATCGCGTGCAAGTGATAAGTATTTTAAGTGTCGAACCCACAAGAATTGGCTATTTAGTATTTTGAGTACCGAAATTGGGTTATGCACAATACTATTTAGACTAATGAAATTTTTTTAAAAATAAAATAAAATAAAAATAATTTAATTAATTACACAAATTAAAATGATTAAAAAGCTAAGATAATTACAATTTTTCCAAATTTATTTACTCGGATGCTTAATTTTTCTAACACATTTGAAATACAAAATTGAATACAAGCAACATGGAATTATAGTTAGTCTTCACATCACAATTATACCAACTCAAATGTCTATGGCCGTAAAAATTTTAGAATTTATCAAACACAAGTGTTTACTAAGCTACATATTACACATGGGTGTTTCTATCCTCATGTAACATGTCATTTTACTCATGGTCATAAACATATCATTCTTTCAAATGTACACATGTCACCAAATTAATCTAATTAGTGATCAATTAATTAGAAGCAATAAATATAGAGTAAAATAAACAAACCATAAGTATATAAATATATTAAAATAAAAATATAGCATCCAACATTAAATAAATGAGTTCTCTTGGAATCCTAGAGCTAGAAACTACTCCATAAACATTAATAAGTAGAATCTAGAGAAATACATAAATAAAATGCAAAAAGATAACAAAAGAACAAAGAAAAGAAGAAACACAATGTGTGTCTTCAAGCTTCCATGCCCAAATGTGACACATTGGCTCCAAGATCGCTCATTTATGCTATTTCTCTCAATATAAAAGCTCCATAGAGTGTGTAGAGAGTTCATCTCTCTACCTAGCCTCCAATCCCAAAAAATTAGGCCAGTAAAAATGTTATAAAATCTAGGAGAATGCAGGAATAATTGTGGACCTTTGAAATATTTTTTGGATCAAAGGTTTAGATGCAAAGAGAAAAAATGAATAAAATACACGTGGGACAAAATGTTGAGCAACACGTGCCAATGGAGGAAAATAAAACGCATTAGAGACAACATGAAAGCAGAACAGGTGCCAATGAAAATTAGGTGAATAGTATGAATGGACACGTGTCGAGCGCAAAGATTATGAGCTAGGATGCAGGACTGATATGTAGGGTGAAAAGTGAACATCCACATATTGCATGGACAGATTAGAAGCAGCTGTAACTACAAACTTGCATCGTGTGTAGTTTAGGACAACGTGGATTTATGGATGATGTGACGCACAATGATTTTTCTGGAGCTACTTGCTTGTCATTGAGCTGGATGACACATGGTAGAGACTCTAACAACATCCTGACCATTTTCTAAGAGCATTCGTCTATGTAAAATAAATTTAGAAAAAATCCAAAAAAAAATATCTAAAATAATCTTAAAAAAATCTATTACTCTCCTTTTAACTTATAAAATAAAATTATCATTTTCAAACACAAAATACTCTATTTATTTAATAAAAATATGTAAATATCAATTTAACAGGATAATAATAACTCTATTTTCATAGAATTATCAATAGTCAGAATGAGAAGAACGAGAGGAAGATCTCCTAATGGTACTCCAAACATATCTCGGACATTAGTTGGCAAGGGGTCCAATAGTACTACAAATATGATAAGTATGACTAGAAGAGACTAAATCTCTATCTCAGTAGAGTAACATGAGGAGGAAAAGGAAGGTAGAAATGCCAACATTGATTCTCACTCTGAGATGAGAACTCAATCTATCACAATAAGATCTAGTTTGCCCACGCTCATTTCATTGGTGACAAGAGGGAATGAAGGAAGTAGGTAGTGGCAATAGACCATCACCAAAACAATGAGAAGAAGAAGCGAATGTGAGGTGTTGACCTTGCTAGAAAAGATTGGCTTGAACGACATCTGCAACTCACCTTACACAGTAACTTTAGCTTTACCTTTAGCAGCAACATTGTTTTGATAAGGATCTTTCGTTATAGGTTTGATAAAGAGAAGAGAGGAGCAATAGTAGTAGCAAAATTTATTTGATGAAGTGAGAAGCATAACTAGCAGTCGAAGGAGTAGGAGTAACAATCAGCGTCTGACATCGGGTGTTTTGATTCCAACCAAAATCTAGTCCAGCTTTTGAGTACCCATCAAAAAATTTCTTAACAGTGGTCCTGGAGTGTTACAACTCCTTTTCAAAGTCAGACTACTTTGCACTCAAAATAGCGAGGAGATCATCCTTTTCATTAATGGATGCCTCAAGAAATTTGGTAGAACTACCCAGATTTTTAACTTCAGCTTGAAGAAATGAGAGCTCCTCTTCCTTTTTAGATAAGGCATGAGACATATATGCCTTTTTACATTCAATAATCTCAACATTTTTTCCTAGAAGTGAAATCTTCTCAACTTGCTCTTTTGATAGATCTGGACTAACTATTCGCTGATCTTCTGATCTTTCAAGACTTTTAAGAGATTGCTCAAGAAACTTCATCTTGATTTATTTGCTTCAACCTCTATAACCATGTCATCTAACATTTCAAAATAATCTCATATTTCTTAAAGAGATCATCTTTGTCCTAGTTGTAAGTGGACTATTTCTTCTCAAACTTAGTTCTTAGAACACATAACTCTTTGCTTTGTCCTCAAGGCTATCCAAATCCTTTTTTCGAGCCTTTTTAGTCTTGATGTCTCCCAGAGAAACTTGTTGTAATTATCCAAATGTTTTTCATGCTCTCCTTATCAAGAAATCCGGAAGATTGAGAGGTCGTAGTAGGAGGATCATCTTTAGTTTCTATAAAAAATAATAAATTTTCTTTCATCCTCTTCCAAATTATGGCTACTATCCAAAATAGTAACCTCAAAATAAAAAATAACATATAAAATATAGTATAAAGAAACATAATAAAATAGATAGCAGAAAAATAATAAAGCAATAAATGCTTTCCAATCACATATAGTCTTTATATTTTCTTGTACTCTAATCCTAAGTGGTAACATCCATGGGTTACTTAAGGTAACCGCTCAGCAGTCAAATACACTAAGTAAATAATACGACTTGATAAGGTAAAATGGCTATACCTCTATCAATTGGGACCACTCGTCCTACTGACTAGTTTGTTCTTGCCAACTGTCAACACAGCTACTTTGATTCGCACTAGATCTGGCTCACCTTTAGAGCCACACCACCATGTAGTGTGGTAGACATACTTGCAATTAGTACATGTGAAATCTACACAAGATAACACTAACTCAATAATGATTTTTAGAAAAGATTAACTCGTATCAACAATACAGAAAAACACTTGATATATTGTGGATACGAAAACTCCATTTAAAAAAATATAATTTTCAAACTCCAACTCCTCATCAAAATCCCCATACAGCAAAACACTCGATATATTAGAATAATAAAACTTCATTTAAAAATATTTTCTTTGAATATCAAACATATATTTTTCTCAACTCTGAACCACTAATATGAAACAACACTCAACATATTAATGATCCAAAAATTTTAAAATATTTATAGGAGCTCAAGAATATATTTTCACAAAAATAAATATTTTAGACACAAAAAAATCAACTCAAAAGTTGTTTTTGAAATGAGAAAGTGAGTGGGTATTTATAGCAGATTTTTTAGTAACCCAGACCCTCATTAACCACTCGTAGCCACCATGCAACACACCTTCGTGAAGTCTCGCTGACTACCTTAGCAAGCCCCTTACGAGACATCAGTGAGATCTAACAAGTCACAATCCACATTGTGCAGTCTCGCTAATCCCTCGTCGACTACCTCAGTAAGCCACCTGCTAGGACCCTAGCGAAGTCCCTGATGAGCCACTAAGAAACAATTTTTTCAAATAAAATCTTAGCAATTTGTAAATCCAAAAATACCCACCAACATTGAAAATCAAATGCAAGTAAAAATAAATTTTAACATGCTCCCAACCACCCCTTGGTGTGTGTAACATACGATCAAACAAAGTATTTAATTTTACGTGAGTTTGTACAATACTGATCGCTAGTAAAATACTGTACAAAGAGGTAGATGAAAACATTAAGTAAAATAAAATAGATTTCATGTTTTGCATATGAAAAGGCCAACAGAGACTCAAAGATCTTACAAGACTTAAACATGATGATGACGATCTAGCTCCAACTCCACCGATGGGGTTTGAAATATTACAAGAAGTTTAGGGGTAATACTTACCTTGTGGTAAGTCTGAAATCAATGGAAAAGTGAATACATCAATTTTTTAGAGAAAAAAAACTATATTGTTTTTGAGTTAGAATATTTGAAATTCTTGTAGATTAGACAAATTTTTTATGTAGTACATATAGAGAAAAATGTTTATGATAACATCACTAGTACATTACTATCTATCCTTAACAAAACTAAAGATGATTTAGCTGTAAGAATATTTAATTGAGTTTGGCATTCGTGAAGAGCTTCAAGAGAAGAGGATAAAGGGAGATTGTATATTCCAAATGCTAGTTACACCTCTCAAAGAATGAGATCAAAACTTTTTTGACTTCAATGATGAACAACTTTTGATTGGATACTCATCAAACATGAGAAATTTGGTGTCCATGATGAGAATGAACTAAATAGCATGAAATGACATGATTATCATGCCCTAGTGCAATAATTATTTCCAATCACTATCTTTGGTTTGCTGCAAAATGAAGTGAGAGATGTTATAATTGATTTTTTCTTCTTTTTTTTTTTAAATTCAATTTGTAAAAAGTCTATTGCTAAAAATAATTTGGATAGAATATAAACAAGTTCTTACGATATTATGGAAGTTTGAAACAATCTTTTTGCCTTCATTTTTTTATGTTATGATTCATCTAATAATACATCTTGTAGGAGCGGTAACATTATGTGGACTAGTTTACTTGAGGTGGATGTAATCCTTTGAAAGGTTGATGAAAGTTCTTAAGGGTATAGTATAATATTATGTGGTTGAAAAAGTCATAAAGTTTTGCTCAAAACTTTTTAACGACATTGATCATATTACAATCCAAACATAAGAATCAGGTAAATATAAATTTCAAGGGTAGGAAAAAATTGAGAGAATAAGCTTTGAGTTATGGAAACACGCATCCTAATACATGCTACAAAATACAAAACAAATTCACCCTTACATAGCAAAAATATTTAAAATAAGTTTATAAACCTAAGTACTTTCTTTATTTTGTTTTTTCTTTCCTTACTATAACTTAATTTAATATCTTTTGTCTTATATATTTTGCTGTAAAGAAAAAATATGCAATATGTTGTGAAAACCAATAACAATAAAGAAAGATGAAAATAGTTACAAGATGAACACAATTGAACATTCTTGCTTTGGTTGAAGACAACTTGTTTTTAAAATTCAACTTTTCTATTTATTAATGTTGAATGTTTCTTTGCCTTGTATCATTTTCAGTCAATGTATAGATTACTTATGATCTAAACGACAGTCATCAACTGTAAGATCAATTAATTTGGATAGCACAAGATCTTAAGTTTGATGTTATAAAATATTGCTCTTATGTCATTAATAGTTGTTACTTCCAAACTAAATCTTTGGATGATAATCATGTCACCCAAAATAGTGGTGTTATTAGAGTTGCCAAAATCATACAATATTTTTGTACCAAAGATAAAAATCCTATATATGAAGAAAGGACACACTGTCAAGTAATACAAGAAATTTGAGAGTTTTATTATGTCAAGTATAGGGCACCAATTTTAAAGTGTTATTGGGTGGGGAAAAAAAGTCAGTGGTAGGGAAGGATAGATATGGGTTTGCTTTAGTTGATCTAGGAAGATTTGGTCATAAAATTGAGCCTTTAATATTTGCATCCTAAGCTAAACAAGTCTTTTATGTAAAGACCCACAACATAGAAGATTATAACTTGTATTGACATCTCCTGTATGGATTACATTAACAACATTATTGAGGATGAATTAGGTGATATTGTGATAGAACTTGATGAACAACATATATCAATATCACCTTTAGTAGATGCTTGTGTAATAGAAGATAATGATGCAATACTTAATGTGCAATATGATTGTGAAAGAACTTGGGTTGTCCAACAATAGAAGATAATGATGCAATACGTAATGTGCGATATGATTGTGATAGAACTTGGGTTGTCAAAAAATGAATTAATTTTATTTATACTAAGTTGTACTATTTTATATGTTAAATTGATTTTTTACCTATTAATTATTATTTATTTGACTTATGCTGTATTTTTATAAATTTATAATATATGTTAGTAGGATGGAGTTGTCACAAGCTCCTATTGAAGATAATGGTAAAAAAAGATATTAAGGAATGCAAAAGAAAAAAGAGAAACAATGAGGTAAATAATGGAGTGAAAAAAAAAAAAAAAAAAAACCTAGTGAAGGAAGAAGACCTAAGAAAATGAAGAAAATAGTATCCTTGAGAATTGAGGGTAATCCATTACAAGTTACTTTTAATGCCAAATGTCAACTTAAGAGATAATATTCCCATATATAATGAAAATTGGCCAAGTGTGTGTCCTAAATTGAAAAATCAATTGTGGCAAGAAATTCAGGTAAATATAGCTTAATTTGACAAGTGTTTAGCACATTGAATACATGAATGTATCTTTTTCATATTTATTACATTCTAATTTTATTATGCTTATTTTGTATGTTAGGCATCATTTATATTTGATGAAGATCGGTTGGAGAAAATTAAAAAAAAAAACTTCCTTTATCAACGAGGCATTAAATGGAAGAATTTTAAAAGCTCATAAACACAATAATGGTGCAACAATTTAAGAATTGTCCTGAAAAGTGAGCATGTCACCAAAAGATTATCCACATACAACACATGATATATATATATGAGATGATTTTGTAAAGAGGATGCTTAGTGATAAATTTCAGGTAAGTTATTATGTTTTCTATTTATTAACTTATTAATTATATTTTCTCTTCCTTTTTATTATTATATGCTAAATAACTATATATATTAGTGTAAGAAACAAGTACAAAAGCCAAAAGATCTCGAAAGAAGCATATATATCCACATCATTCAACTTGATTAAATTATGCTAATATTTGGGGAAATAACCACTTGAAATAGATGCCCATTAAGCGAGTTTTCCAATTTCCTAGTTATCGCTGAAAGGCGTCCTTTTCTAATTGAATAACTATGTTTTTGCCCTTGCATTTTAAATGGAAATTGCTTCTGGTTCCATTCATTTTCAAAGGTCTATTATTTCATTTTATTTGGTTTTTACTTTTCCAATCCTCCCGAGGGTTTTTTGTTCTTTGTATATGGTTTGCTTTCTTTTACGTTTCATTTAGCTAATGATTTGTGGTTTTATTCATTTGCAAAAATCTTCTCCTTCATTCGCTAGCTATTGGTTGAAATTGCTTTTGGGTTTTAAGGTTTTGTGGTCGGTAGTTAGAGTTGTGATTTATTTATTTATTTTTCGCTTCATTTTGCTAAAGATTTGTCTTCTTTTTTGTTTTCATGTTGCTTCATTTGGCGTTAGTCAGTGATTCAATTGAATTTGTGAGTGATTTTTATTATTTTCTTTTATTTTCAGTTTTGTAAATGACATTTTTTTTTTTGAACTTCTCTGAACTTGTCTCATCAGTTTCATTTGTGAGTGATTTATGGTTTATTGTTTTGAGAGTTAGTTTGAGTTTTTGATTTCTTTCCATTTCATTTAGGTAACAATTCGTAGTTTTTACATTTACTGAAATCTACTATTTCTTCTTGAGCCTATCTTTGAACATTTTTTTTTTTTTTTTTTAGTTTTTTGGCTTGTGGTCAAGAGTTTAGGTTTTCAATTTTTCTTTCTTTTCGTGTCTTTTTTCTAATGATGTGTGTTGCTTTTTGTTTTAGGTTTCTTCATTTTTTGTTGGCCTATGACTCTATTTTTGTGAGTACAATCTATAAAATATACATAAATAACATTTTCTCTCATTTTGAATTTTCTAAATGACATTTTTCTAAATTTCTATGAACTTTGTTTCTCTTTGTTTTTTGTTCTATTGCCAATATCTATTTTTGTATTTATCCATTTTCTTGCAAACCTATTAACTTTTGTTTTGTGTATGAAAACAAATAAAAGTTGTACAAAGCTATCCAAAGGGCTTCCAAATGCCTATTAACTATCCAAGGTACAACAATTTTGACTATGATATTATGGCTTCTAATTTTAAGGATTATAAGGATAATCTTTGAATTGTTGATTTATAAATAACTTTGTTTCTCTTTGTTTTTGTTCTGTTGCCGATATCTATTTTTGTATTTATCCGTTTTCTTGCAAACCTATTAGCTTTTGTTTTGTGTATGAAAACAAATATAAGTTGTACAAAGCTATCCAAAGGGCTTCCAAATGCCTATTAACTATCCAAGGTACAACAATTTTGACTATGATATTATGGAAGATTGAAAGCTAAATGCTTTTCTTGGAGCTTATGGCCTTTGTTTTAAGGGTTCTTTGGAGCATTAAAGGGCATTTTCTATTGAAACTTTTTTGTGGCCTGATCAACTTTGATTTTGAATTCCTTGTTGATAATCTATATTTAATTTTGGCAGATTTCGTAGGATTTTACCCCTGTTGCTTACATATCTTAGTGATATAATTTTTATTTTGGTCTTTTTGTATGGGTGAATCATGTATTAAACTTGATTGATGACACATTTTTGGTGTATGCGACTAATTATTAATAAGTTATTTACTAATATTATGTTGTAGAGTGTATTTTTTTGAAACTTACGAACAATGTTTTTCACTATTGTATCTAAATAAAAGGAAACATTACAGCAATCATTTTTTATTTGTAAACCCTTACAAAAGTCATTAAAGCAGCCGTATTGAAATATATTTGAATATTTAGAAGATGTACGAAAATTTATTTGAATATTTGGGAGATGTACGGAACATTACTTAAGTTTCTGGAAACATTATGTAATTATTATCCTTGGAGGTTATGGCCTTTGTTTTGAAGGTTCTCTAGGGTATTTTTTGTTGAAACTTTTTTGTAGCCTGATCAACTTTGATTTTGAATTCCTTGTTGATAAATTGTATATAATTTTGGCAGATTTCGTAGGATTTTGTCCCTATTGCTTACATATCTTATTGATAGAATTTTTATTTTGGTCTTTTTGTATGAGTGAATCATGTATTAAACTGTGATTGATGACACATTTTTGGTATATGCGACCAATTATTAATAATTTCTTTACTAATATTATGTTGCATAGTGTATTTATTTTTTTTAAACTTACGAACAGTGTTTTTCACTATTGTGTCTAAATTTAAGGAAGCATTACAACAGTCATTTTTTATTTGTAGACCCTTACAGAAGCCATTACAGTGGTCGTATTAAAATTTATTTGAATATTTGGAAGATGCAAGGAAATTTATTTGAATATTTTGGAGATGTATGGAACATTACTTAAGTTTTCAGAAACATTACGGAATTATTATCCAAATTTGAGGAAGTATTACAACACTCATTTTTTATTTGTTAACCCTTTTAATGTTCATTTTATTATTTATATTTTTCAGGAAACCATTTTGAATGTTAATTATTTTTTCTAAAAACAATAGGTTAGGTTATCTTAATTTTTAGAATATAAACGGAACCTGAAATTTTGGAAACCTTATGGACCATTTTTTTTTTTTAATTTCAAGGGACCTTATTGACCTTGTAATTATTTTTCAAAAAACTTGGTTGCATATCTTTTTTTTTTTTTTTTTTTTTTCAGAAACTTACTGAATGTTAATCATTATTTATGGAAACCTTACGAAACATTACCAAGTTTATGGTAACATTACGAAATTATCTAAATTTTGGAAGTATTACAAAAGTCATTTTTTAATTTGTCAACCCTTATTGAATGTTCCTTTTTTTTAATTTTTTTTTTCAGGTAACCTCTTTGAAAATTAATCCTTATATATGGAAACCGTACTAAAAGTTATTTGAATTTTTGGAAGCCGTATGGAACATTACTTAAGTTTTCGAAAGCGTTAGGGATATGTCATTTAAATTTTCGAAACATTATAGTAGTTATTTTAAATTTGTATATTTTTTTTATGAAAACACTTGATGATTGCATGAAGAATTTTTATTTGATTTGGAAAGTTATCTCAATTTTTGGAAGATGTATGAAATTTTATCTGAGTTTTTGTTAACCTTAAGTAATTGTCATCTAAATTTGTAGAAACCTTATTCATTTTGTATTTGGTTTTTTTCCATTTATTAGCTTGTTATAGAGAGTATGGCTTGTACATACCTATGTTGGAGATGATATTTCTTAACTCGAGCACTGACCATTAACATCATTTTGTCTTTCGTTTGTTGTTGTTGTGATCTAGTGTTATTCATTTTCGCATTCTTTGTGCAAGCCATTTCATATCGTTCCTAGTTTGTTGTCCTGAGGTAATTATGTCATTCATTTTCATTTTTTAGAAACTTCATTGTTGTATGTATTTCTCAAAATTACATGTTAATCATTATTTATGGAAACAACATGGAAAGTTATCTGAATTTTTGGAAGCCTTACAGAAAATTACCTAAGTTTTCGGTAACATTAGAGACATGTCATCTAAATTTTTTGAAGCATTACATAAGTCATTTTAAATTTGTATATATTTTTGTTTTGAAAACACATGATCATTTCCTGGATAATTTGTATTTGATTCAAAAAGTTATCTCAATTTTTGGAAGATGTTATAAATTTCATCAAAGTTTTTGGTAACCTCAAGGAATTGTTATATAAATTTTTAGAAACCTTGTTCATTTTGTATTTGTCTTTTGCCATTCATTACCTTTTTAGAGAGAGTATGAACTATACATACCTATGTTAGAGATGATTTTTCTTAACTCAAGCACTAACCAATAACATCATTTGTCTTTTTGCTCGTTACGATTGTGATCCAGTGTTCTTCATTTTCATGTCCTTTGTGCGGGACATTTCGTTTCGTTCCCTGTTTGTTGTCCTCAAGTAATTATGTCATTCATTTTCATCCTTTAGAAACTTCATTGTCCTTAGGTATTTCATGAAATGACATGCTTAAAAAATATACCTTACCAGATGTTAATCATTATTTGTGGAAACCGTATGAAAAGTTATCTGAATTTTTGGAAACTTTACGAAAAATTACCTAAATTTCCAGTAACATTACGGATATGTCATCTAAATTTTCTGAAGCATTACAGAAGTCATTTTAAATTTGTATATATTTATGTTCTAAAAACAAGTGATGAATTCTTGGACAATTTTTATTTGATTCGAAAAGTTATCTCAATTTTTGAAAGATGCTCTAAAGTTTATCAAAGTTTTCGGTGATCTCAAGGAATTATTATATAAATTTTCAGATATCTTGTTCATTTTGTATTTGGTTTTTGGCATTCATTACCTTTTTATAGAGAGTATGAATTGTACATACCTATGTTAGAGATGATGTTTCTTAACTCAAGCACTGACCAATAGCATCATTTGTCTTTTTGCTTATTACGGTTGTGATCCAGTGTTCTTCATTTTCACGTTCTTTGTGCGGGGCATTTCGTTCTGTTCCTAGTTTGTTGCCCTAAGGTAATTTTGTCATTCATTTTCATCTTTTAGAAACTTCATTGTCCTAAGGTATTTCATGAAATGATATGTTTAAAAAATGTACCTTACTAGATGTTAATCATTTTTTTGTGGAAACCATACAGAAAGTTATCTAAAATTTTAGAAACCTTAGGAAAAATTACCCAAGTTTCAGGTAACGTTACGGATATGTCATCTAAATTTTTTGAAGCATTACAGAAGTCATTTTATGCACTTTTTTGTGCCTTAGTGGTTTATTGCTAAACTACTCTTTAATAAAATTTATTTCTTTAAGGAAACTTCACTTCAAGTACTCACCTCAAAATATATTTAAAGAATTAATTGAAGAAAGAGAGTGTACTTTTCCCCTTTTTGCATAAGGTCTATTCAATATTCTTTGTCTTCATTCCATTTGTTATTGCATTCATTGCTTTTTTTTATTTGTCTGTTACTGTTGATTGTATTGTTTGTAAGATATAATTCTTTTTGTTTTCCTTGCTTTATGATTACGAATTTTTGTTTGACACCAAATATGATTGCCATCATGTATAGATTACGATTTTTTTACTAATTTTTTTGCATATTTTCTTTTGTGAAAACATAAGATTGTTGCATGAACAATTTGTATTTGACTCTTGAAACTTTACATATTGTGTTTTTATCTTTTTTTACTTTTTGGTCACTTTAGTCAATGTTAATTAATATTTCTTGAAGCTGTACAGAAAGTTATCTGATTTTTTGTAAATCTTAGTGAACATTGTTTCATTATCCAAAAACCTTGCTGAATGTTAATCATATTTCTATAAACTGTATGAAAAGTTATCTAAATTTTTGTAAACCAATTGAACATTGTTTCATTATCCAGAAACCTTACTAAATACTAATCATTATTTCTTTAAAATGTACAAAACTTCATTTGAATTTTTGAAAACCATTCATAAATTTATCTAAATTTTCGAAACCTTATATATTGTTCGTAGAGTTTGTATTGAAATAGATATTCAATATTATGTTTTTGATACATAGTGTATCTTTTTTGCATAATAAATAAATTGAAGGATGTCTCTCATATTTCTCCTAAACAAGTGAAAAAGACTTGGCCTCATAATGCTCTTGTATCCCTTAGACAACCTAAGAGAAGCAAGATACATGATATTGATAAATCATATAAGGTTTATAATTTTGAAATGTTTCTTAAGTTTATGGTCAATTTCTTATTAAAAGTTATTTTGAAGAATTACTTTCATGAATTTACTTAGTGTTGTGTTTTATGTTACATATAAGATAATTTTAGAATCTGTTAATTCATTTTTACATTATTTTTTGTACAATTTTTTATGAGTTTTTATTGTTTTTATAGGGTGGATTGTTGGAGGATTTCATTTGAAACCATTCTTTCTCTTGAACAATTTTTTCATGTAAGATGTGGCATCAACTCTCAACCACAAAATATTTTGATGCGGATTAAGAGTGTATTGAATGAAGGACAAAAAAAGAAGTTTATGAATTCAAGTTTTGGTAATTTCTTTGACTTACCAAGATGTAAATTTAGTGGTCAATTTGTGCATTCTTTACTTTTAAGAAAATTCAAACCATCAAAGGACTTTAAAGAGTTATGGTTTTTTATAAATTCAAAAATCATACGATTTTCAAGAACGGAGTTTTGGGTGTCTACAAAGGGAGAATGTAGAACTATTAACAAGAACCAAACATATTTTGTTAGCAAGTACTTTTCCAAATATTCCACTATTCGTTACCTTGAATTCCTAGTGGATTGTATTGGTAAATCTCCTCCTACTTCTTCAAAGAAAAGAAAGAAATATTCCTGGAAAAGTCAAAAAAATAAATTGAGAACAGATGAAAGTAAAGTTTAATTTGAATTTGTGAGGGTTGATGGTAGGGATTATGTAATGATTTGTTTATTGTATTTTATGGAGTGTGGTTCGATGGAAAAATCTAAAAAGGTTGTTGTTTCTAAGGATGTCTTGTTGCTAGCTTCTTGGTTTGATGAGTTTAATAATTATGAATGGGGTGATATTGTTTTCAATTGCACTGCCCATGAGTTGGAAACAAAAAAAAAATGTTGGAGATTTTAAATCAAGAGAGGATGAACGAATTCGTTTTCAATTGTCTGGGTTTCCATTAGCATTTCAACTATGGATATATATGAGGCAATTCCAACAATTTCATTAGAATTTGCAAATTATAGAGCAGAAATATATCCTCTTATATTAAAATGATTTTCTGGCAATTTTCCTAAATTTCATATGTTACAAAAGATTTTCAATAACATTGTTTAGGTTGGTTATCATATATATTCAATTTATTAAATTTTCTTTTTTTTAAAAAAAAATTTCATATTGTATTTTCAGTTTTATTTACATTTTTATTTTTTATTAAATATTTTATGAATGTTGTGCATTTTGATCTTCTATAGCTTCGAGTCAATACTGTTCTATTCGCTGATGGTGCTGCACCTGTCTTTGATTCCTTAATTGGACATGTTGAGAAGGTCTTGTTCGATTTTGAATTTCATAGAGTTTTGAAAATCTCTTGTAGTTCAACTGATAATACTCATAATTTCCTAACCAAGAACTCAAATTTGAATCCCATCCAGGTATGTGAGTGTATTTTTTCTTTATTAATAAAAAAGAATAGGACTTTAGAGCCCCTTTTTTATTAAAAAAAAGATCTTGTTTGATTTTTTTGCAATATCGCAAGCTGAGGGTTTGGATTTTGATACACCTCCTCTAGACCCTAATTTCTTGAAAGAGAAGCTCAAAGAAGTAACAAATAAGCCGAAGTCTAGTGACCGTAAAAGTGATCAGCTATCAAATGTAACGAAATTCGACTTGATAGAGCTTTTTTTGAAGATCACTTCTTATATTGATGAGAAGATTAGCATACTTGAGGCCTTAATTATTGGACAATCAAAAATCAAGTTTGGTATACTTATTTCTTTAAAACCATGATCACTTATTTTATTATAAAATTTCATGCACATAGTAACAGTGATTGAAGCCAAAAATTATGATTTTTTTATCTTTATCTTTATTTTTAGTTCTTTTTTTTTTTTTTTAATTAAGCCACTCACATCCATTCATGGTTTTTCGTCATATAGAAGTTTTATTGTCCATTTAAATTTTACTTATGTTTTTACAAACATATTTATTATGTCCTAATCTTTGAAGAATGAGAATAATTTGAAGCCAAAATCTTCTAAAAAAAATAAAGATCCAATATAAAGGTCCATTGAGCTAATAACTTAGCTATTAACTTCATTTTTGTACAAGTTACATTAACAAAATTTATATTTTTTTTTTCTTTATTTTTGTAGGATGAGAATTACTTGAAGGCAAAATCTTCTCAAAATATGAGGTCAATAGCAATGAGTTAGTTTGTACACCAGTTCCTATTAGGGAGGGTTAATCTCAAAAGGTGGAAAATGAAAGGGTAGGTGATTCTCCAAATAAAAAAGATGAAACGGTAGATATCCTGAGTTTTGATCTTGGCATTGACTTGGATCATCCCAAATTGTGTTGAAGACTCCATCTCCATCTCTATCTCATAAACTTATTGATTCAGAGACATTTACACAATTGGATCATTTTGCCAAAATCTATAGTTTAGGTTTGAAGTTAAGGTGTGATACTACTCCTAAAATTTTAGTACCTTTTGCAATGGAGGATATGAAGAGAATAATTAAACCTTCAAGAATTTTACGTAATCCTTATGTTTGCCTGATTAAGAAGACTACTATTCTTATTCATGGTAGTGTTGAAGTGCAATCTAAGCCTGTGGTAATTTCTAATGAACATGAGCATCATGGTTTGAACATTTCTGAAGTAGTTGAGTTGGACTCTAAAATGGAGCTTCCTACGGTTCCTTGTCCAAATCTACCTGTTGGGTGGTTAAAAAAATTTGATCATTGGTATAGTGAAAAAAAAATTGTAAGTATTTTTTTGTTTATTTTTATTGGTTAATTAATATATTTTTCTAATATGTTTAGGATTTGTAATTTTTTTATTTGATCAGCACTAAGTTCATATTACGATATCGTAAGTTGGAGATAAATAAGTACGAATTTTTCAAATCATTAAGTAGTGCACATGGGTGGCTTGAGGCTATGTTAAGTGTCTTATAAAACCTATTCTTATTATTCAATTTGTTTAGTGGCCTTTTTTACAATTGAACTTGTACTTTTGTTTTATTTTCAATGCATTTGTATGTACCTTATGCTAAAATGCTTGTATTGTTCCGTGCATAATGTTATCTACATTTTTCAAAATCGTACAAAATGATATCTAAATTTTTGTAAACAGTACGTACGTTATCTAAATTTCTGGAAACCTTATATAATTCTAAATAAATCTCCATAAACCTTGCAAAAGTATTATATTTTTTTTCAAAAACCTTACGAAATGTGCTTAAAGTGTTATCATTTTATGAAACAACAAAATTTTTCCATATCAGCATCGTTATCATGAGGAAAGTTGTAAGAGTACTACTTTTGCATTTATACAATATATATACGTATATATGTAAGAAACTACCTATTGGATTGGGATACATATGGGTTGGGTATATCCATTTGCAATAGATATTTGATATTAAGTGTATAAGATATTATCATTAGTTTGATGTGTTATGATTTATATAATGTTTGGAAAATACATCTACATTATTGATTGTTACTTATATTCCTTTTTCGATTATTAAGGTTGTAGATTATTTATTTTAAATGTTATATTATTCATGCAATGTTATGTTAATTTTGTTTGATTAGTTATCAAACTTGTATTTATTTTATTCATTCATAGCATATTAAAGCCATTCTGTATGAGATACGTGCTTGAAAGTTACGATATCCAGATGCATTTGGCATGATGAAGTATACCACAATGGATGTTGGATTTAGTGTATGTTTCTTTTAACCCTCTATAGTTTATTTATTTTAATTGGATTAATGTTGAAATTGAATAAATTTTTGATGATTTTATCTAATGCATTTGTTTGTTTTCTATTTTGCTTTGTTTATAATAGAATGCATGTAAGATATTATTTGATAAATCAGCTAGAGATGGAAAATTTGTTCTAAAGGATGTTAAATTGGATAATAATGACTATTTAGTACGTTTTACTGCTGGAGTTGGAAGTTTGGCTGGGTTAGTTTTTTTGGTTCTAAGTTGGAAAGATATTGATCAAATTTATCTTCCTATCAATATCAATAATAATCATTGAATTTGTTGTACTGTTCACTTAAGGGAAAGATGCATCAAGATTTATGATTCATGTGATACTAAAGATGTTGTAAGAAAGTGTAATTATCTTTCAGCTACAATTCCACATATCTTACATCATTTAGAATACCATGGTTATGGAAATGATGACCTTCTAGATCCATGTGCTCCATTTTCTTTGTATGTGGTCAATGGAGTGCCAAAGCAAGTGAACATGTAACTAGTTTATTTATTTTTGTTTTCTTATTTTTAATATATCCATTTTCTTTCTAATGCTTTAAACTAACATAAATTTTATTTTTGCAGTTATGTTTGTGGTATTTGTTGTATCAAGGTTGTGGAGTTTTCTGTTAAAAGGTGGAGATTTAGAATGATTGACTCACTAACTTTTTCGAGAATTCGACAAAGATATTGTGCACAATTTTATAACAACAAAATTTTGGAGCTAGATTATTAACATTCTACTTGGTGAATTTTTATATTTTATAAAAAACTTTATGTTTTTATTGGTAGAGCAACCAAGATACAGTTGTACTTTAAGAAATATGTTATTTGAAACCCAACCTAATCAATTTTGCGAATTTCTTTACAATTTTCACAAGAATGATAGCTAGGTGTCAATATAATACAAATATTTGATAACACAACTAGATGACACAAAGCTACATAAATTACATGAAAAATTGGAGTTTATGAAGTACTCGAATGAACCTTCCAAAATACAGATTGCTTTTGATAACATGTAGAGCAAAAGAGCTCATTAGACAGTTCATTCATATAATTTGAATGAACCAATATTTCTACTAAAAATATATCTCATTTTCGCTTAAGGTTCTTCTGAGATATAAATAAACTTGTATGGTACATAATGCCAATAAATATCTAAAAATATGGTGGAGTATTTTTCTAATAGCTAATTTTTTTAATAGAGGAATTAAATTTTCAACCATTTCTAACAAGTTCCACTACACAAATATTGTGAAGAAACTGAGATCTCAAGTGTTCTAGTGTCCACTGTCCTCTGCCCACAAATGGCTATGAATTATATCATTATCTCAATCCTTTTTCCTTGGTTGTAATTCTTTTTCCTTGGCTATCGATGACAGGAGGTGGAGGATGTAGGTATTTGTATTTAGGAGAGGCACCATATATATATATATATATTAAAAATAATAATGTTATGTATTTTTCAGTTACTATTTATTTTTAATTAAAAAAATTATAATTTGTATGTTATTTTAGTAAAAATATAGCAAAATTGTTTGTCATCCAAGCCATTTCCTCAAGGACCAACTACAAGTGAGATTTCCATTGATTCTGCAAAGATAAAGAACAAACAGATAATTCAACAATCCTCTTATGTTTCACCTGTTTAATAGATTATTCTATCAACTTAATCCTCAATTTGAAACGTAGTTATAAAAAAAGGCCACCAACCGTGACAAATCTAAGGATAAACTAGGAGCAAATAAGTTTAAAAAAAGACCTCTATTGTTCGAGCCTCTATTATAGATATTCAAGAACATTCAATAAGGGTTGACAAATAAAAAATGAGTTCTACAATGCTTTCAAAAAGATAACAATTTCGTATTGTTTTTGAAAACTTAGGCAATGTTACATACAGATTCCAAAAATTCAAATAACTTTCCATATAGTTTCCAGAAATAATAATTAACATTCAGTAAGGTTTCCGAAAAAGAAGATACACAATCCTTAAGGTTTTTGGAAATTAAATAAAAGGTCAATAAGGTTTTTGAAAATTTTAAAAAATTGGTCCATAACATTTAAAAAATTTAAATACATTTTGATTTTTGAAGGATATTGAACTGTACTTTTTAAACTACTCAACGATAGGCCAAATTTAAAAACATGGTACATATACCATATAATGTTTTGGATAAATTTAATAACATTTTTCTTCTGAGTAGTTTTCATGAATGTTCAATTTTTTTTTATTTTATATTGTTGCAGGTTTAGGGAACACTTCAGTTTGTTCAATATTAAGAACATCATACATTACTTCTCAATTTTTTATTTCAACATCCTGTCAAATAATATTTCAAGATGATATATATGTTAGAACAGTGCTTTGCAATATATCAAAATTGAGAATTCATAAACATGAAAGATAAATCAATTAGAATTGGTGAGCAACCTAGACACACTTGTAACTTTAAGAAACTTTTCATTTTGAAGGTTACAAAAACATGTCATTTTAAGGTTATAAAAACATTTTAAATAGTTACAAACACATGTCATTTTAAGAAATTTCTATAATAAAGAAGAAAGATAAAATTTAATAATAGTTAAAGGTAATAGAATGGAACTATATAATTTGTTGTGGCCTATTTGCAAGAAAAATATAATTTTTGTAAACATTACAATTAAATCTTTGTTAATATGAAAAAGTTATAAAACATATCATTTCAAAAAGTACCTAAAACAATGAATTAACCATGGAATTCATATAGTATTAATGTCCTCATCTTGAAACTTAAATGTCTAAAATAGAGAAGTTTTTGAACATCTATTATAAACTTGAATCTATATATTGATTAATAAAGTTCTTTTTCCTTTTTTTCTTTCATGTTCTTTCTGTAGTGCTTCAAATTCTTCCACCGAAGGCATTCTTTTTTTTCTTTCTTCTTCATTTGTGAACATTGTTAGTTGTTTTATCCTACTTTTCATTTTTTGTTGGAGGTAGAACTAACACATATTGAATTGTCTTTGGTAAGTCCCATGAGTCTTCATGTCCAGTTGAGTAGATGGGTGCTTGATAAGCAATTTGCAATACTATTGAGTGATAATAGCTTGAGCAAAGTGTATGTATGGCCACATTCTTCTTTAAACAAGCTGCAATTGCATGTTTACAAGGCATTTTAAGTGTTTGGAACTAACCACAATGGCATAGTTGTTTCTCCAAATCAATTATGTAACTTTTCATGTCCTTTTTCACTTCAAATATATGGTTGTCTATGTCCAACGCCTCATATTTTTCAGATTTCAAAGTTCTCTTTATAATTTTTAGTTGTGCCCAATCTGTAAGGAATCTCATTTGTAATGCAGCAACTCTTCTAGTAGCAAACCATTCTTGTTTTTTTGCCCTTATCTCTTCTAACAAGTGTGATACTGGGGTGTATCTTGTATTTCTTAATATAGCATTAATGTGTTCTGCATTATTGGAAGTCATAAAGTCATATCTTGATTTTGAAGCTTTACACTATATCTTGCCTAAGATTCATGACATGCTCATTTCAAGTAGTTAGATGCTTTCTTGCTGTCTTGTTGGATCATTGTTATATTATGTTGGAATTTAACATCTGTATATGCATATGCTGCCTTCTTGAAATACTTGTGGACAAGTTCATTGTGAAATCTTGACACATTTTGCTTGATATGATAATAGCAAAAGCAATGGGTAGCGTCTTCCCATACACTATTCTTACTGCAGATTTTATAACATTATTTTTGTCTGAAATGATTACAAGGTCTTCCTTTTCTCCAATTACCATCTTCAACCTTCTAAAGAACCACTTCCATGTCTTTGTTTTTTCACTATCCACAATACCAAATGCAACAATATAAATCTGTAATGGTAAGTAATATTATTAAATCAAACTTTTATTTTTCATTGGAAGTGCATTATTTAAGGCTCACATATGCAGATAATGCCATACACTTAATGAAATCCAGCACATGCTAATGATTCTAAAGTGGTTGATGTTTGAAAAAAGGTTGACAAAAAAATAGTTTACAAAAATAATTGTAGCCATAAGGAACGAGCATATAAACAGTATGTTCATTGTCTAAAATCAATCACTATAACACAAAAAAAGTGATGTATGTAATATTATATCTAAATACAATATAAGTCATTGAAGTATTTTTTTTTATAGGAAAAAAATTAAATGCTTTTGGTTGAATGAAACAGAGAACTCAAATTTTTTAGCCAAATATTTTCCTTGACATTGTTGTAATAGGCTGGTTTTTCAAATAATCAAAACCTTTAGAATTAAAAAAAAAAATTAAGATAAAATAGATTACTAAATTTTGGTGGTATGATAAGTTAAAATAGTGGAGATATGAAAATGATTTGGTTGAGTTATAGAAAAAGGGTGATATGTTGTGGTGGAATCAATTTAATAGTGACTAGTGTGAATATGCAAAGATATTGTCTGTTATAAGGAATATTTAGGTATTTGATGTGAATTGGACATGTTCCTTTTTAGGAGTGGTTTTAAGCACTATGTTTGTCTAGATGTATATCTATAAAAATGGTAAGATCATTCTTTATTGTTTCACTATCTAGAATACCAATTGCAATAGGATAAATATGTAATGGTAGGTAATATTACTAAATGTAATTAACTTATTACATGCATCTATATTATGTCAAAATTTCATTTGAATTATAACATGTAAAGATATGAAAATAATTAATACTATAAGACCTTCCAAAATGGCTTGTTTTGGAAGATGCTTCTCTTTTAGGAAAGTTCCATCAATCATCAAAATAGGTCTCATACATGTTCTAAATCCATCTATGCTTGCTCCAATACCTATATATGCATACTTAAATGAAGAATATGATTTATTTTTATCTCCGTGTATGTACCTTGATTTCTTGTTTCAGGCATGTAGAAGAAACTTGGTAATTTGCTATATGATTCAATGGGATCACCTCTTATAATTTTGAGTGCTTGTCTCTTTGCTCTTCCTGCTTTTTTATATGTTATTTTGACACCCGTTGTGTTTCTTATGTCACTCCTTATTTCCTTTGGTCTTATTTGTCTTCCAGTATCTTTGAATACATTTTTTATGTCCTCGGTAATGTGCTTATATGTAGCATGTTTATAACATTGGTCTTTGTTGAATTGAGAACAAGTATGATCTGAAATGTATGTTGTAATTTTAAATGCCGCAGATTCTCCAAATTTGTTTTCTATTAGCTTCTAATGACATCATTCATTTTTACAAACTAATCTTATTGTTTTCTTGTTTGAGTTGTTTGTACTAAAATGAAAACGACTCTTAATTGCAAACTTTGAAATTGATCTCTTCAATTGTTCTTTATTTTTGTATACTTTGCCATTATATACTTTTCTATCACTTTCTTCACTACTTGTTGAAGATTCAGTGTCAATCTCATTTTCATTCTCTTTTTTCAATAGTCATTTGTTGTTGTACATTGGCGGAGTTTGATTCCAAACTGATGACATCTTGTGCTTTTTCTTTGTCTTGTTGATCTGTCACATATAGTATATCTACCTCCTCTATTCTTTTGTTTAATTTATGATTGATAACGAATTCAATATCATTATTGTCTTCTACATTTAGAGCAAGACTCAATCCTGGTGTACTCATCTTGATATTGATGTCTCCTTTTATTCTAAGCACTTCACAAATATGATTTTTCAACTGTACGAATTCAATATTCTCTTCTTTATACAAACCCTTTGGTTTTCAATATATGTAATGATCTTTACCATCTTGATAAATCCACTCCTTACCATGCATTATTGTTAATCTCATCTTTGTATTAACTGCAAATGAATTATATGTCAGTAGATTATAAATATATAATAATTAAAGTTTTGGAATCATATATTTCAACATCAAAAGAAATAGAACACAATAGTAGTTCTACATACTAGACTTCTTATTTTTGTTTATGTATGACTTCATATTGTTATATAAATTTTTGTACATCTTATAGAATATGTCAAAAGCATGTACTCTAAAAAATCATATTGTCTAAATGAGGGGAAAAAAAAAAAAAAAAAAATATATATATATATATATATATTAAGCACGTATATTTATATTAAATTTTTTATAAATATTATTGAATTTCATTAGATTTATCTACGTTTATTAATTTCTATACGGCTTATAGATATTCATTGCAGTAATTTAGTTAACGATTAGTAGAAACATTAAGCACATTTTCATATTATAATCAGTTTATTGACTTGAACATTGAACAAAAGTGAGACAAAGGGAATCAATCAAAGACAGAACAAAACTAAATATAAATCCTTCCATTTATAATGTATGATTAACTTTTGATTTTCTTACTTGCTGAATTCGTCATATTGTTGTTCTCCATATGAAATTTTCATATAACAAAAACAAAATTAGTTTACTAGAATAAAGATAATGCTTACTTCAAGTGTTGTCGGTTATATTTTTCAAGATTCAAGTGCTTTTCCTGGTAAACATATCATACCAATGACTAATTTAAACTAGGCAAACTAAGTTATCCTTGAAACCACTCAAAGATAATTAGCCATATGCCAATCTAGTGTATAGGCATTCTGAAACATCAATATAGAAGTATCTAAAGGTCGATAGAGCAGAGATGGAGAATACCTAAGAGAAAGTGAATGTTGAATCAGAGCACAAAAGGATTGCCATATTATTATCAAATATTTCGCTGCTTCCATATCAAAACCATTGTTATCTTCTGATGATTGCCATATTTATATTCAAATTTCGATATAGGAAAACCAACAAGGGTCTTAATTTTTTAGTAACATTAATTGAAAAGACACAAGATAATCATGGCAACTAATGATATAATTAATAATAAATAAAGCAACAAAGAACGAAACAAATTATATCAAAAACATATTTCTTATATAGCTCTAGAAAAAGGAAGCAAACACAGAATATAATAGGACTATTATTAGCATTATTAATCATAATTTGTATTGAACTCATCTTCTATAGCTCTTCCTTTTGTTTTTGAAACATATTCCTTCTTTTTTCAAAATACTTATAGAAGAGCTAAATATTACCAAATTAGATTCAAAGAACCAAAACTAATTTCAGATGAAATACTTGCACAAATGAAATACTAAACACACATTTACGCTATGTGGAAACAGAAAAATAGAAAAGCTGTGAAGAGCACAAGCATGAAAAACCAAGGAAGAAACACACAAGTACTTGATCAAAGAAGGACGTCGTGTGGAGAGGACGCCATACACAGATGAAATAGGAATAGCCATGAAGAGGACACCATGTGGAGGACGTTCGAGTGTGATGAGGACGCCGTAAGCAGGACGCCGCAATATATCAACATACAAAATTAGTGTCCTAAATACTATATATTTAGAATATTAATTATTTTGAGTGATCTACAGAATGAAAGATATTTTTTGGTTATCTTTGTAAGTGCATACAGCAGCTAATAAGATAACTTATACTTGAGCCGCATTTATAAAACCAAGTATATCACTCAATCGATGTGAGCAAATAATGTCTTAAAATTGACTTTAAATCATATCTTGAAGCCAAATCTGAATTCTAGGTGATATTTGAGTGGTCACACTTAGATATTTCATAAAAATGACTAGAACATCATGAAAATCAACAATCAATAGCAAATTCCATAATTGTTTCCAACTTTCTTAAAATAAATTTGTCATTGGCCTTACTATTTATAGCAAATTTCTTAAATTTAATTGTGAAGCATGATTATATATATGAAATCTCCATTAAATCTCTTAACATTTAACGTAAATTATTTAAGAGCATGAATGTTGAAATTAGAATGGTTGCTCCTGTTGCTTGTACTTATGTGTATATGGTCATAAAAGTTTATGTCATATGCTAATGGTGATGTGATGTACACATTGTAAACTGACATTCAAGCAACACATAACAAATCACAAGCAAAAGTATAACATGACAGAGAGAGATGAAAATGCCTCTGAATATTTCATTATTGAGAAACTGTAAACAATACAAAAACTGTTGAATATTTAGTACAATATTTCTTTATATAGTAATTGTAACTACATTAGTCATATTATACTATGCTTGTAACAAATTGTACTGCAAACGCCAACTTGGCACTTCTACTTGTTTCTTGATGAGCTACACTCACAAACACATAACACTCATGAGTTGTACAAGTGAAATCAACACATCACATGTTTACTCTAGTACCAACCAAATTAGTTGCACCCTCACATACTGGTACATCAACATCCCCCCTTAAACATAGGGACAAAAGTTGCACACTAAGTTTGCCACACAAGAACCTAAATTAGGGAGGCTGGAAGAGCTTTGGCTAACATATGAGCAGGTTGATCTGCACTAGGTGTGTAACACATCTGAAGGTGCTTAGCCAAAACTCGCTCACGAACAATTGAACATCTAATTCAAAATGTTTAACCTTAGAGTGCAAAACGGGATTAGCAGCCAAACTAACAACACCAAGGTTATCACACCACAAAACTAGGATAGAAGGTAAAGGAAAATGCAACTCACAAAGTAAGGACTTAATCCATGACACCTCAGAGGCTGCATTTGTTAAGGAGCATTACTTAGCCTCAGTAATAGAGTGAGAAACTGAAGACTGCTTGCGAGAGGCCCAAACAATGGGATTAGCACCCAAAAAAATTACAATTCCTAACATAGAACATCTATCATCAATATTAACACCTCAATCTACATCAGCAAAACCTTGTATAAGCAGCTGAATACATGGCTTAAGCACAAGACCATGCATAATAGTACCATGCAAATACCTTAAAATTCTTTTGACAGTAAACCAATGACACATCTAAGGAGTAGCCATAAACTGACAACATTTGTTAACAGCAAAACATAGATCAGACTTAGTTAATGTAATATATTGTAAGGAACCCATAATACTTCTATAAAACGTAGGGTCCTCAAATAGTGAATCACTAGTGGCACTTAAAATGATGTTAGAAACCATAGGAGTAGGACTAGCCTTACAATTCATCATGTGTGCTTTATTCAAAAAATCCTTAATATACTTACTTTGAGTAAGCAATAAATCAACATTATCCAAAGAATGCACCTCAACTCCCAAGAAATAGCTAAGAAGACCCAAGTACTTCAAAGAAAATTTAACGTGTAGAGTGAAAATGAGAGCTTGAACTTCTGTATCCACACTCCCAGTGATGATAATATCATCAACATAAACCAAAAGAAACATGGTACACCTAGAAGTGCATTTAAAAAATAAAGAGGAATTTGCCTTGGAATTTTGAAAGCCAAGCTCAACCAAAAAGGATTTTAAAGTCTCAATCCAAGCTCGTGAGCTTGTTTTAAGCCATAAATGGCTTTATTAAGTTTGCACAAATAATGAGGATAAGTAGGATTTTCAAACCCATGAGGTTGCTACATATAAACTTCCTCTTAAAGGTGCCCATTAAGAAAGACATTATTTATATCAAGTTGATGTAACTTCCATTTAAAAGATAAAGCAAGAGTAAGAATGATTCTTATAGTGACTTGTTTCACCATTGGGCTAAATGTTTCAACAAAATCAAAACCAGCAGTCTGTCTAAATCCTTGAGCCACCAGCCTTGACTTTCTCTTATCCAATTCACCATTAGGCAATTTTTTTACTCGAAAAATCCACTTACTTCCCATAATGTGTCTATCTAAAGGAATTGGAACAAGGGAACAAGCTTGATTGCGTACCAAGGCATTAAACTCAGCTTGCATATAGGCTTTCCATTTAGGACTTTGTAGAGCTTGATTAATTGAGGATGGCTTGATAAGTGACAAATCGATGGAAACTGAGACAAAAGCCTTGGGTTTGAAAGTCCTCACTTTGGATCAAGTAACCATCGAATGTGTATTACAAAGAGAAACACTAGGTGCCACAGGATGCTCAAAACTAGAAAAGATAATAAGAAGCATAGATTCAAAACTAGACACATGAATGGTACTAGCCGTTGGCTAAGTAGAAGAAGATAGAAGAGGAATAGCTGGCATAAACTAAGATAAATCATGTTGGGAACTAGAGCCTAGCAGATTAGCAAGACTAGCTGGTGAAGAAAAAGACTCAACAGATAAAGCACACTGGGTAGAGAGTAAAGGTGCAAAAGGTACAATTGAAGACTTAAACTTGACCAAATCAGGAAGAACAGTTTGGCAAGGTTTATGAATAGGAACAGTGGCTAATACATTGGGTAATAAGGCAAAAGGAAAAATATTCTCATCAAAGATGACCTTGCAAGCTAATATACATTCTACCATTAGGGACCAAACACTTATAACCCTTGTGTCTGAGATTATAACCAAGAAAAGTACAAGATGTGGAACGAGCTTGAAGTTTATTAGACACATAAGGTCTTAATCAAGGAAAACAATGACAACCAAATACCTTTAAAAATGATAATTTGGTTTTTGAGAAAATAATTTCTCAAAAGGATTGAGATCATGATTGATAGGTGTGGGAAGATGATTGATAATAAAAACTGTGGAGAAGAATGCTTCATCCTAATAACAAATATTCATAGAAGCATGAGATGACATGGACATGCCAAGTTCAACAATGTGACGATGTTTACACGGCTAAGCAATTTTGAGGATGAGAATAAGGATAGGAAGTCTGATGCCTATTGCCATACTAAGTCAAAACTGACACTAACCCCTAATATTCACTACCTTAATCAAATTGTAAGACTTTAATTTTGTGACTTGTTTGTAACTAACCTTGATTTTTAAACTAAAGAAAAGCTTGGGTAGCTGTTGACTTGATTTTTAAAAAATAAATCCATGTGTATCATGTATATTCATCAATAAAATGAATATAATAACTATAGCCATTCACATAAACTTTAGGTGCTACCCATATATCTGAATGTACTACTACCAAAGGACTAGTAGCATGGGATAATGAAAAAGAAAAAGGTAAAGCATGACTCTTACTAATTTGACATGAAAGAGAAACTATATCAGTTGACAACTTGTCATTATTAAGAATACTACTAGTATTTAATACTTTCATTATTACAGGTAAGAAGCATGACCTAGTTGACAATGGCAAACAGAAAGATCAGCAAAATGACTTACACATTCTAGTTTATGAACAGGTAAAATATTACCAGTAGAAGAAAATGGAATAGAATTAGAATGAGAAGGAGATTTTGAGTTGTGAAGATTGAGATCAAACACATAGAGGCCTTGACTTACTTTGCCTTCAAGTAGAACCTCCTTGGTGACCAAATCCTTCACAAAATAAGAAAAAGGATGAAACTCAAAGAAAATAGAATTGTCATGAGCAAACTTTGATACACTCAACAGATTCTTGGCAATATGTGGTACATGCAATATATTATGTCGAAGAAGAGTTGTCTTATAAGTGTTCTACACATCAAATGAACTTGAGCCAATACTAGTAATAGGCTGACCTTTACCACTACTAATCACAAATTTATCAGTGCCAGTATAGTTTTGAGAAGCAACAAGATTAGCTGGATCAGCTGTCACATGGTGACTAGCACTAGAATTAGGATACCACACAGGCTCAGCTGAAGTTGTCATGTCCCAAGGAGAAGATTGTGCACCAGATTAACTAAGTGAAGTAGCTGGAATATACTGATTAAGCATCACAGATTGAGGAGGTGAGACAAAACTATTAATTCCATTGCTAAACTGACCAAAAATAGGAAAGTTTGTAGGAGCAACAAACTGTTGTGATGGTGCAACAAATTGAGAAGGCATTAACAAAGCACTATAATGTTGTGCTAAATTAGCCATAGGTGGTGAGAAGTATTGTTGAGGAGAGGAAGGCACAAGAAATTGTTAACCTTGACACCACCTGGAAAATTTCCTTGAGCAGTAGGTTGAGTCATTTGATAAGGTGGCGGTGGTGCAGCAAATTGAAGAGACTATTGTCCCTATGGCAATACAAAATTTTTAACAAATTTGTGCCAACATGTAGCCACCAAATCTCCTAATCGACCACAAATTGACATTGGGGCCTATTATTATTATTCCATCTACCACGTCCTCTACCTCTTCCTTGATTATTAAAGCCATTATTAAAGCTTTGACCAGCATTATTAGGCACTTGAAATTGACCTGAGCTGTTTTGTGAAGAACTTGCACCAAAACTCAAGGCATTCTTCTAAGCAACAAAATTAGGATCCATTGTCTTATGACTACCACTATCATTAACACCTTTGACACTTATTATCACACTAGGAAGAGGTGAGATTTGAACAGTTTTCCTCCTCTCCAATCGGCTCTAATGACTCAACAAAAGTGCCTTAGCATCATCTATTGTTACTTTCTCACTTAGCATCTTCTGAGTAATAGTTGTAAACACATTATCATAATCCTCTCCAAGTCCTCTGTTGTACTCAAGATCAGATAATAATGCGGAAGCGATAAAATAATAATAACGAGCACCCACAAAATATAAGAAAAATAATCAACAGAAAAGACACAAAGATTTAAGTGGTTCGGTAGTCAATGCTACTACCTAATCCACTGCTGAGGCCGGCACCGAAATATTCCACTATACTTGTCAAAGAGGAGTACAATAAGATTTGCCAATAGTTAATTGGCCAAATCACTCAAATATCCAAATACCCAATTACACCCGAATTAATCTCTCTCACAAAAACGATAAATAAATAAATCTGTCTTGCCAGTTTAGCAACAACAGATAAATTAAAACAGTAACTATAAATCTGTTACCAAATAAATGGAGAGAGAAATAATATTCTTCACTGGGTTAAACGCTGCTGATGTTCTTTGTTCTCTTCTACTTAGTTGCCGCTCCTCTGTTCTCTTCAACTTCTGTCGCTGATGTTCTTTATCTGCCAAGCCGAAGAAAAGTTGCCACTGATCTAATTTCCTTATATTACCTTATATATGTATATATAGGGTTCGGCAAAGGAATTAATCATTTGGGCCTTAATGTTTATAAGACCATTACTTGATTAATAATATTATTGCGTTGTTGGGCCAAACACAACAATCTCCACCTTGGATCAAAAACGCATACCAAGTCTTCAAACGACGAGCCTCCAATATCATCACCTCAAAGTACCTCTCAATAGGCACCAAAACATCATTCCATTTATGGGTAGGAATGCTCCACCCTTTTCAAGGTTCTCAACAAGAACTAATATGGATCAAGTCCAAGCAATGCTCGAACTTATCCCTTGGTACTGATTTTGTCAACATATCAGCTGCATTCTCTTTTGTATGAACCTTTGACAACTTGATCAACCCTTGGTTCATCCATTCTCTAATTTTGTGATACCTTACACTAATGTGTTTAGTTCTCGCATGGAAAACTTGATTCTTAGCTAAATGAATAGCACTCTGACTGTCACATAGAAGAGGTACACTCTCTTGTTTGAAACCAAGTTGTTCCAACAAACCCATAAGCCATATGCCTTCTTTTGCTGCCTCAGTCATAGCCATATATTCAGCCTCTGTCGTAGACAAAGCAACTGTATCCTGCAAATTTGACTTCCAACTTATACAGCCACCACCAAAAGTAAAGACATAACCTGTCATCGACCTTCTGGTATCAAGATCACCAGCATAGTCAGAATCCACATAACCCATGGCAACATTAGAAGCACCATTTTTATCAAACATGATGCCACAATCACGTGTGCCTGCCAAATATCTGAAAATCCATTTAACAGCATTCCAATGCTCTTTACCTGGATTTGCCATATATCTACTCACAACACTTACTGCTTGAGAAATATCAGGTCTAGTGCAAATCATCAAATACATTAGACATCCAACTGCACTGGCATAAGGCACCTGAGCCATGTACTCTACCTCATCCTCTGTACTAGGACATAAACTCGTGGACAATCTGAAATGTGCTGCAAGGGGTGTGCTCACAGGCTTAGCATTCATCATGCTAAACTTATGCAGGATCTTCTCCATGTAACCTTTTTGGGACAACCAAAGTTTTCCAGCTTTCCTGTCACGACTGATCTCAATTCCAAGGATCTTTCTGGCAACACCAAGATCCTTCATCTCAAATTCGCTTTTAAGCAAATTCTTTAAATCATTGATCTTTTCCTTATTTTGAGCGGCAATTAACATATCATCAACATATAAAGTAAGCAATACCAATGTTCTATCATCACAGATCTTAAAGTAAACACAACAATCATGCTCACAACGACAATAACCATGAGAGACAATGAAGGAGTCAAACCGTTTATACCATTGGCGAGGTGATTGCTTCAGCCCATACAATGACTTCTGTAGTCTGCAGACATAGTCTTCATTACCTGATTCAATGAACCCTTCTTGCTGTTGCATGTAAATCTCCTCATCCAAATCTCCATGGAGAAAAGCAGTTTTGACATCTAACTGCTCCAATTCTAGGTCATATAAATTGACCATAGCAAGAACAACTCTGATGGAAGTGTGCTTCACAACAGGTGAAAAAATCTCATTATAATCAACTCCTTCTTTCTGTGAGTATCCTTTTGCTACCAATCGACTCTTATATTGCTCCAGTTCTTTAATTCGATAAACCCATTTGCAACCAATAGCTCTCTTTCCCTTAGGCAGTGGAACCAACTCCCAAGTCTTGTTCTTATGTAATGACTTCATTTCTTCATTCATTAAAGCCTTCCAATTCTCACTGTCTTTTCTGCTCATAGCATCTTGGAAAGAATTAGGGTCATCACTACCAGTGAACAAAGCAAATGAAACTGTGTCGTCTTCAAACCCAAGTCTCTGTGGTGCCCTACGAATGCGTGGCTCTCTATGAGTAGCAATACTATACTGGTCTGATTGCTGCTCTTCATCCTGAGCCTGTGGTTGCTCTTGATCCTGGACCTGTGGTTGCTGCTGAACATCTCTAATGACTGGTTGATAAACCTTGTCCTGCGAGTTTTTAAATGCAAACTCCACCTCCTTTGGAGCTTTATCCTTCTCACCAGAACTTTCTGACATAGGCTCTACCGTCACACTTTTCAGCATAGACTTCTCGTCAAAAATCACATCTCTGCTAATAACCAACTTCTTAGCTTCTGGATCAAACAACCTATAACCTCTGACACCTTTCTGGTAGCCAAGAAAAATGCACTTCTTGGATCTGGCATCTAACTTTGATCTCTCGTCACTCTGTATATGAACAAAAGCAGGACAACCAAAAACTTTTAGTATAGAATAATCAACAGGTTTAGAGTACCATACCTCTTCAGGAATTTTGAAATCGAAGGAAGAATGAGGACTTCGATTAATAAGGAAAACAGCAGTGCTCACAGTCTCTGCCCAAAAATTCTTTGGCAAACCTGCTTGCAATCTCATACACCTTGCTCTCTCTGCAATGGTTCTATTCATCCTCTCAGCAACTCCATTTTGCTGAGGAGTCTTCCTCACTGTATAATGTCGAATAATACCAGCTTACTTGCAGAACTCTCTGAATGCCTTGTGCTTGTACTCTGTACCGTTATCAGTTCTCAAAATCTTTATCTTTTTGCCGGACTGGTTCTCTACCTCTGCCTTCCATTCCTTAAAGATATCAAATACCTGAGTTTTACTTCTCATAAAATAGACCCAAATTTTTCTGGAGTAGTTATCGATGAAAGTAACATAATAGTAAGCTCCACTTTGAGAAGCAATAGTCACGGGTCCCCAAACATCAGAATGGACATAGTCCAAAATACCAGAACAAGAGTGAGTTGCTGCCTTAAAACTAACTCTTTTCTGCTTACCATAAATACAATGTTCACAGAAATCAAGCTTGCAGGTCTTCACACCTTTCAGCAAGTTCCTCTTATGGAGTTCCAACATATTCTTCTCACCCAAGTGTCCAAGCCTCATATGCCAAAGCATAGTATCATCAAAAGTAGGATCTTCAGAAATTAAAGCAGCTCCACCTACAACAGTATTTCCAATCATCTGGTAGAGATTGCCAAATTTCTTACCCTTAATTACTATTAAAGCTCCTTTAGACACCTTGAGCACTCCATCTTTTGCAGAATACGAATAGCCCATCTCATCTAACCCACCAAGAGAAACCAGATTCTTTTTCAAATCAGGGATATGTCTTACACCTGTTAAGGTTCTCACAACACCATCAAACATCCTAACCTTTATGGTTCCTATTCCAACAACTTCACATTTTGCATTGTTGCCCATATACACACAATTACCACTCTTAGGAGTATAAGTATCAAACCAATTTCTATGTGGGCACATATGATAGGAACAACCGGAATCAAGAATCCAAGAATTGGCAAAGGAATCAATACCTGATGAGACAGATAACAAATCATCATCTTTGTCTTCACTTTTATCCTCTGCAACACTAGCTGAATTAGTGGGTTGTGTCTGGTTCTTTCTATCCTCCAGTTCCTTGGCTAAAATTCTGCAATATTTTCGAATGTGACCTTTTTTGTGACAATAATGACACTCCATGTCTCTATTAAACTGTCTAGGTCTTGAGCTTGATCTTCCTCTACCTTTATCATAATTTCTGTCTTTAGACTTGCTTCTTCCACGCCTGTAGCTGTGATTGTTACTATCTTTCTTAGTAACGACGAGACCATCTGCTTGTAATTGCTCACCATCAACTTTCTTCTTCTTGTGGTAAGACAACAAAGCTTCCTTCACACTCTTGAAAACAATGGTCTCTTTTCCATATAATAAGGTGGTAATCAAATGATCATAAGATAATGGCAGAGAACACAATAACAACATACTTTTATCTTCATCATCAAATGTTACTCCTAACTGAGCAAGTTCAGAAATTAACCTATTGAAGGTATTCATGTGTGTCAACAAGTTTGTATTCTCAGACATACGAAGAGTGTACAACTCTTTCTTCAAAAATAATTTATTTGTCATATTTTTGGCCATATAAAGCTGCTCTAAAGTTTTCCATAAATCATAAGCAGTTTTCTGATCAAAAACATTATGAACTATCTCATCTGAGAGTCCCTGACGAATTGCACTTGCTGCCTTTTGATCAAGCTCATCCCATACTTCATCTTTCATATCAGCGGGCTTTTTATCTTTGCCTTGTAATGGCTTTGCAACTCCCTGTTGAATTAAAACATCTTTCATACGCATTTGCCATAGCGAGAAATCATTATCTCCATTAAATCTTTCAACCTTTGTGGATGACTCTGTGCTCGTCATCTTTAACCAAGCTCTGATACCACTTGTTGTACCCAAGATCAGATAATAATGCGGAAGCGATAAAATAATAATAACGAGCACCCACAAAATATAAGAAAAATAATCAACAGAAAAGACACAAAGATTTAAGTGGTTCGGTAGTCAATGCGACTACCTAAGCCACTGCTGAGGCCGGCACCGAAATATTCCACAGATCTTGTCAAAGAGGAGTACAATAAGATTTGCCAACAGTTAATTGGCCAAATCACTCAAATATCCAAATACTCAATTACACCCGAATTAATCTCTCTCACAAAAACGATAAATAAATAAATCTGTCTTGCCAGTTTAGCAACAACAGATAAATTAAAACAGTAACTATAAATCTGTTACCAAATAAATGGAGAGAGAAATAATATTCTTCACTGGGTTAAACGCTGCTGATGTTCTTTGTTCTCTTCTACTTAGTTGCCGCTCCTCTGTTCTCTTCAACTTCTGTCGCTGATGTTCTTTATCTGCCAAGCCGAAGAAAAGTTGCCACTGATCTAATTTCCTTATATTACCTTATATATGTATATATAGGGTTCGGCAAAGGAATTAATCATTTGGGCCTTAATGTTTATAAGACCATTACTTGATTAATAATATTATTGCGTTGTTGGGCCAAACACAACATCCTCCTAACACATACATTAGTTTTTCTTCCTCTAAAGTTGGACAACCAGTAGCTAGAAGATTATCAGTTAATACTTTGATCTACAAAACATACACTGAAATAGTGAGTCCTTTTTTTAAATTTTGCAACTCCTCTTTAATTTGTATAATCTGTGCTCTTGAACGTGAGACAAAGTTTTCTCAAGAATCACCCAGGCCTTTCGGGCCAAATCAAAGTTTCCTACCTACTTCAAAATCTCATCAATCATACAAGCCATAAGCCAACACCCTTACATCTCGTCTTGTCTCTTCCACTACTTATATTTCTCATTCACAGAACCATCGTTCTTCACCTTTTGTGGAGAATTTTGAAGTACATAGCCTTCTAACTCCAAACTACGAAGTATCTTCAAAATTTGATGTTTTCATGTCATGTAATTATTATTATCAAGCTTTATTGTAACAAGAACATTATGAAAAGAGAACAATTCTTTCTCAGATTGTGTAACCATTGTATTAACAGTTTGACTACCTATAAAATGTTCTTGTGCAGTAGGTAGTCCTTCCATTTTTCTTCAGGATCTTGAAGCTCACAGAGTTTAGTACTCTGATACCATGTAAACTGACATTCAAGCAACACATTAAAAATCACAAGGTGAAGTATAACTTGACAAAGAGAGATGAAATGCCTCTGAATATTTCATTACTGAGAAACTATAAAAATGCAAAAACTATTGAATATCTAGTACAAAATTTCTTTAATAGTAATTGTAACTAACTGTACTATACTAGTCATATTGTACTACAATTTGTTAACAAATTGTACTACAAATGCCAACTTGGCACTTGTTTCTTGATCAGTTACACTCACAAGCACATAACACTCATGAGCCGTACAAGTGAAATCAACACATCACGTATTTACTCAAGCACCAACTAAATTAATTGCACCCTCACATGCTGGTACATCAACAGACATGATCCTGCTAGCATGATGTTTGACATTAAAGTATAAACATTTCATGCATTTTATTAAGGATATGTATACACTAATCAAGTCTCATTAAAATTTATTAAATATTGATATTACAATTTGTGCATTGTGCTACATAAGACATGCATGTAAATAATACTTTTAAGAAGAGTTGTGACCCTTTATAAATGGTCGTCATAAAATGTTGTGACATTGGGGGAAGAGCCATGCCTCATGGTAAAAAGACTTACTTTTGGTAAAAGTTCATCACTCCTGTTACATGCATTTTTACCACCTCATTATTTTTGAATACATATTCATAAATATTTTGATTTTTTTACATGCATTTAAAAGTACAAAAGTCGTGGAAGCTCGAACAACTTGGGTGACAAATGACCACCAAAATAACAAGTCATGTTATGCCTCCAAAAAGGTTTTAGATCGTAGATACTGCTTGTAAACATGTGTTCAATTGAGTTTTATTTTTTAACACATGTTAAGTTTTGAGTGTAAATTGGATCAAAAATAAAAAATATTGAATATCGGGTCAAAAAGTAAAAGTGTTCTTTGATAAATGTCATTGGTGATAAGGTTTATTAAGATTATAGGTTCATTGATATTTTTTTCATTTACATGGTCAACATATATAAGTAGATTACTTAAAAAAATCTTTTTTAGGACAGTCATTTTAACTAGATGTAATTAAAAAATGGACTAGTTGTTATTGTCAAATTTCATTTGACATTTTCCATAACATTTATTATCCGTTACCAACGACAATCATGACCAAGCGATTTCATGATGGTCACGCGATTTTTTACACTTTTATTGACTATCATTTTTTTCGTTTTTCATGACGGTTTGATTGTTATGAAAAAACACTTATTTACCTTGAGTTCGGAATAGATGACAATGGCTCTATATTTTTTGAAGCCTTATGGTAGTGATAATGACGATAAATGATTGCCCTTAAAACTCCTTTTTGGCATAGTGAGTGGTTGTTTATAAGGTGATACAATGTTATTGTGTGAAAAATTAAAATAAATGTGTAAAACTTTTAAACAATAAAGACTAATAAAGTTTATACCATTGAATATGATTTTGAACAATGCACATGTGATGCACTGATGCTTGATCACCGACTTGTACTTAGTCTAGTTGGTATTTGGTATTGGTTATTCGAAATTCAATCTTGACGAGCCAAGATTCGAGCGCTAGACTTCCGTCTCTCGCTTGGATTAAAATTTGAGTACGGTTAGTACTTAAAAAACAATAATTTTTAAATAGGATGTTTACAAATAAAATTAGCTCTCTTCAAGTTTCTTTTTAGAAATTAACTATTTAATTAATATTTAGGAATTAAATAAAAATAGTAATGATTAGGAATCGAATTAATACACTTTTTAGAGTATTGAGTTGATCATGTGTAGAAATTATAGGTGTAAGCATCAGCTATGATATTCCTCATCCCACCAATAGTAGAGGCCATCATGATGAACACTCCAACGCCAATGGAAGCCTATATAGGGCCATAATTTATTAAATAATATAAATATAAATATTCAGAAAATTAATTAAGAGCTAGAACTATTGTAAGATTTAATAATATTTCAATTACCCAGTTGATGAACCAGTTTCTGCTGAATCTTTTTGGTTTCTTGATTACCAACCACATTATGCTTGGAAGCTGTAACAGAGACCTCCAAGATTAATTAATCGAATTTGCGTATATATGGATTAAAAATCATGATAAAATACATTAATTGATAAAAAAATTAAACAAAACATTTGCAAAATAAAATAGAATAATCGTTTCAATTGATAATACGCTCATTATTTTTGTAAAATTGAAATCTTGATCCGGTATCATATTTTCGTCCGAGTACCAAAATTATTTCTAGCCAAGTCAAATTAAACAGTCAAATGACTTTTGACCTTTTGTCTGGTGTTGACCAGTGATCTAACTGAGCTGATGAAATAATGCCATTGGACTTAATCACTTAATTAGTTGTATAGTATTTTTGGTTAAACCATAAATACACAAAGAAAGCACACATTTATAGAGAAAAAATACCAACCCACCCATCTCTCTAGAGATGGTAAGGAAGGTTAATTTCAACACTCAATCACACCAGCCAATTGCCAATGTGGGACACTCACTCTTTTGATTTTTTATTAAACAATAAATACATGAAGAAAGTACACATCCATGGAGAAAAGACACAAACTAACACACCTTTCTCAAAAAAGGTGGTGCGAAAGGCTAATTTCGACACTCACACACACAAACTAAATACCGATGTGGAACACTGACTCTTTTTATTTTTGATCAAATGATAAATACACGAAGAAAGCACACATTCACTAAGAGAATACATCAACTCACACACATCTCTCAAAAGAGGTGGTGCAAAAGGCTAATATCAACTATCACATACACCAACCAAATGTCGATGTGAGACACTCACTCTTTTGGGTTTTGATCAAATGATAAATACATCAAGAAAGCACACATCCATGGAGAGATAACACCAACTCACACACAACTCTCAAAGAGGAGGTGCAGAAAGCTACTATCAACTCTCACACAGAGTCAGAGTCAGTAATATTAAATGTATTATAATTTATTTTTACAGTATTTAGTAATAACATTATAATATTAGTTAAATGCATGTACTTAGTATGTGTTATATTTTATTTTTATTATATTTTAGTTTATATTAAAATATATATTTATTAATTTCTTTAAAAAATAAAGTATTAAAAATTCAACTTAATTATGAAAAAAAATATCATTGTCATGTGCATCAATATCAATACTGATTTTGAGATGCTTAAACTAAAAAAATAAAAAATTATGAAAATAATTAACGATCATTAAATAAAAAAGATTTAGAGCATTACAATCATAAAAAAGTAAGTTCAATTATGAAAAAATTAATATGTATTATAAAGCTATGCCATTATATTGAAAATAAATATGTATTTTAGTTTATCTAGGACTTAATTTTAATATAAAAAATTAAAATATAAATAAGAATTTTATAATCTTATCTTTTAGCGTTCAAATCTTTTTCCTTCATTATTTGTTTGCACCATTTTTTAACTCATTATTTTAAATTAATCATTATCATTACATCTATAAAATAAATAGTAATGATAATTTTATAATTAAAATAAAAATTGGATGATAAAATTATCCAAAATGAAAATTGATATTTTTTTTCCTTACCCCATTATTTTTAAAGAAAAAGAGAAAAAGGAAAAAAAAAATTAATTCAAATGTATAATTATGAGTTTTTGGCTATATAAAACTTCTTTTAGAAGAAATAAATCATAAATAAGACTCTTTGGCTCTTATGTTCATTATCATTAATTATTAAATAAATAAAATAAATAATAATTATAATTTTGTAATTAAAGCAAAAATTTGAGAACAAAATCATCCAAAATTTGAAATAATATATATGCCAATATATATAGTATTAATAAGATATATACTCAGATAAAATTAATAATAAATATTATTTTATTGAAATTATTTATATTTAAAATATTATGTAATTTATTTTTATTTAGTTTTTTACATATCAAAATAATTTCATTATAAAAATTTATTTTTAATATTATTCTTACTTTTTAAAAATAAAAATAAAAAAAAAGTTATTTTTTAATTTAATAACAAAGAGAAAGTAAAGACACATAATTTTATAACTGAAAATTCAAACCAACTAAGTTAGGACAAAAAAACACCCAAGTTCACTACTTTTAACGAAAGTACATTTTAGACTCGTATTTTTTTGAAGGGGCAGTACATGTTCGCTATTTTTACAAAAATGGTAACAAAATTTTATTTTATAAAGGTAATAGACTTCTATTTCCTTTGCAAAAAGGGTCGTAAAATTCCATTATCCTTACAACATGGAGTTCTATTACCCTTTTTGTAAAGGTAGAATTACTCTTTTAAATAAGTGCGGGTTTAAAGTATACTTTCGTTAAAAGTAATAGATTTAGACTATTTTTTTCGACTAAATTAATTGTATTGTACAGTTTAAACCCACCCGTCCTGATGAATCAAAATTTCAACAATGCAATTTTTATCATATATAATATGGTTTGACTTTATAGCCAAAAGCATAATTGTGCAAAATTATATCATGTGTTTAATATTGTGTAACAAATATATATATATGTGTGTGTGTGTGTGTGTGTGTGTGTGTGTGTGTGTATTTATATGTATGTGTGTATGTATATATATCTATATATATGTATACATATATATGTGTATGTATATGTATGTATGTGTATATATATATGTGTGTATATATGTATGTATGTGTGTATGTATTCACTATTTTTGACGAAAGTATATTTTAGATCCGTATTTATTTGGAGGGACAGTACATGTCTACTACCTTTAAAGAAATGGTAGCAAAATTTTATTTTATAAAAATAATAGACATTTACTGTCCTTGCAAAAAGGGTCGCAGAATTTTATTATCCTTACAAAATGGAGTTTTGCTACCCTTTTTGTAAATGCAGTACTACTCTTCAAAATAAGTGTGGGTCTAAAGTATACTTTCGTTAAAGGTAGTAGTTTTGGACTACCATTTTTTCAACTAAGTAAATTGTATAATACAATTTAAACCCAGTCGTCTTGATAGATCAAAATTTCTACAATACAATTTTTATCATATATAATATGATTTGACTTTATTGCTAAAAGCATGATTGTGCAAAATTATGACATTATGTGTTTAATATTGTGTAACAAATATATGTGTGTGTGTGTGTGTGAGTTTTTTTTTTTTCTTTTTCTTTTTTTCTCTTCTTATTCTTTTTAAAGGAGCTATATTGGATTAAAATAAATACAATGGGAAGGGTAAATTTAAAGCCAGAATAATTTTTACTATTGTGAAAAAAGTTGAGTGTTATTTTGAAAGTTTAATTTTTAATTGTTATCGCGCGCTATATATAGTTATTTTTGAAGAAAAAAATGCTAGTAATCTCTAACAGGAACTATTATATTTGTGCATTTTATTGTTAAAAAGCAAGAGAATGAATATGATAAAGAGTTCAATAAAAGTAGCTTACAAAATAGGAGGTGGGAGCAAAACTAAATCCACCAAAGAAACCAAGTAGGTCTCCGAAGAAGGGGAAGGTGACTGCAATAAATAATGTGAATGCTACATACAAAAAAAGAGTTTAAAACAATTATATATACATATAATATAAGGTTTAAATACAATTAAAATATTAATAGCAAAAAAAAAAAAATTCAATGAAAATATTAACGAGACAAATATTTATAGCTAGCTAGGTAGTTAAAATAGATGTTACCAACATAAGATGATCGAGCAATGACTCTAAGTCCAATTCCACGTGGGATGTTTAGTTTCTTCGCCGTTGTCCTCTCTAACAAGTCAAATACAGGCATAGCAAATACCTATATATACATATGTATATTCTCTTATACTGCATTTTATATAAGCACATACTGATTAAATTGTTAAACAGAGTATAGAGTCCCCGTATTTAGCATGCATAAATTGTATATAATTTAATTTTTCATAAAAATGGAATGTGAAATTTATGTGTACATACCATACATAATACAACATAAACTAACTAGATATGTAAATATATATGTACACGAATTGTACAATTTTACATGTTATTTGAGATCAATTCAATTATGTATAATATATATGTGTTATTTTAGGATTCTATTAAGTCAATAATATATGAATCGATACTTGACACTTCTTTCTGGTATCAAAATAGCAAATTCATCATGGATCAAATACATAGCAACTCTCAAAATTAATTAAAATCGTCTCAGTTAATGATATGCCTTGCAAAAAATAAATAAACTCACTCATAAAAAAAGTTAAGTGATGAGTCTTTGCAAAAAAATAAAAGTAACCCACACTTAAAAAATATGTTAAACAATATAAATAAATTGTTACACTAATTCCACAAATTTGAATTTCTGAAAGATTTTTTGCCCACAATTTTTATACTCAGAAAAATTTGTAACATGATCTATGAACTATTAACTAGACGCAAAGTGTAATTGAAAAATGTATGGTTTTAGGACTTGATTAATAAGAATGACATATCGGGTAAATTTAAAATATTATTGTTCCAATAATAATTTTATTCAATAATTATGATATTAATGTATAATTAATAATAGAGTAAAATAAATATTTTATATATTACAGAAATAATTATGACAATGTCATTATCCATTAATAATATTGCAATATTAATAATTATGAATTTAAATACATAGCTTAAACGGCTTAGTTTCAATTTTGATCTCTTGCACTAAACATACGATCTTATTTATAAAATAGTGAATATATATTTAACGCATTTTTATAAATGCGGTAAATAAATGTTTTTTTCATAAAGTAATAAATATATGTTATTTTTTTTTTAGAAAGACTTAAAAATAAAATTAGTAAATAGTGAATACGTATTTAATGCATTTTTCTAAATATGATAAATATGATGAACATATGTTATTTATTTATTTATATTTTTAGAAAGAATTAAAAATAAAATTAGTAAATAAGTAAGTAATAAAAAACTGAAGCATTATTATACCTGGTAACTACCAATGACGTGAATGACCACCATCAAATTAGCAGAAGCAATAAGCCATAGAGGTCTTTTGAGATCCATTAAAACATTATCACTAACATCATTACCAAAAGCCCAATATCCAATGAAAGCCACTGGGAAATAGCAAATGGCATTAATAAAATAGGCACCAATAGCCCCTTTCCACATGGGCACTTTTGAAGGTTTTCTGGCGTTGATGGCATTGTGGCTTGTATTTCAAGTGCCACTGCGTGTCCAGCAAATGCAAATGCGATTTGACCCAATGCATTAAACACCCTAAACATGTCGTTTGTTGGGCTTGTCTTTTTGTATGCATAGCTTACATTCTCTACCCGACCTTTACTCAAACTACCTACCCATGCTATTGTTGAGTAACTGCAATTCATGGCGAAATATCAAAATTCATAGTAAAAAAAAATTGTTGTTTTGTAAACTAGCTGTGGCTCAATGACATAATACACATTTCGGAAGGTTAGAGCCCAATAAAAGGAGTGTGTAGTTATTCAAAAAACTTATTTCCATATTGAAAATAACAATATTGTCAAAGAAGGGGTGACAATCCCTTACACGACACGACACCAAAATACGTTAAAATAATATGACATTAATAAGGCTCACTATGACATTAATAACAAATTTCCCATCTCTATACAGAGCAATTGAATACTATAACTAATAATTTAATATTCAAATAATTCTAAAATAAAAATTTTACTCCTGACATTAGTAAAAGTTGCTCAAGCATACGGCTACAAAATGAATAATAAGCAGCTTATATGTAACCCAGTTAAAGCACCTTAATGACATAACAGCAGCTGCTAGAGAAACGCCGGCAACAGAATTGAAATTGGGAAGCTGAGAAAGAAAGAAATGGAGAGAACCAAAGATCAAAATCCAATAGGACTGTCTTAGTTGTGAACAATTCTCACAAGCCATTTCCATGAATTTCTTCAAACACTTTCCTCCTGTGACCATATACACTATATTACATCCAACCTGCACTGTCAGTTGTTGTGGCAATACTATCCATAGTCCTAGTTTCTCTCCATACGCATACCGGCCGAGGTCTATGTACCGATCGAATCGAGTTCCGGGAACACATTCATGGAGTTGTATCATCTGCCACATTGTGTTTAAGGTTACGCACCAAGATAGTATCAAAACCATTATGCCTGGACCCCTGAATAAAATAAAACACATTTAAAAAAAGAAAAATAGCAAAATGAAGAAATCGTATATATTATACTAGTATTTGAATTTGGTTTTTTTTTTTCTCTCGAAAAAATGAAGCAAAGATTAATTTTTTTATACAATTCAAACTCACACATCTATAAATAGAACTCGAATGGATGAAGCAATATCGATCAGAGTTCGTTTGATAACCATTTTAGGTTATAATCCTCATGTTTCAATTTTCAAATTTTAAAGATTTTTTCAAAATTAGGTACTTTATAACTCATTTCTAATTTCTACTTTCAAAATTTTGAACTTGAGTTTTAAAATTTAGCCAAATTTTAAAATTAAAAAAAATAAATAAGTTTTGGAATTGAATATCTATTTTTATTTAATTGTAACCATACTCAGTTTTACTCAAAATTATTAAATAGTTAAAATTTAATGAAAATTTATCAAAAATAAGTTTAAAATTAAATTCCAACTTATAATTTCTATTTTTAAAAATTGAAACAAGAAATTGATTGTCAAACCATTTTTAATTTGTTATTTCCTGAAATTAAAATTTTAATTTCAAAAATAAGAAAATATAAACTTAATAAAGGTTTGAGTTTTGATTATATTTATTAAAATTAATACCATCCTAAATAAGCCATGGCAGAAGGCAAGCTGAGCACACCAGCACCTATCATGGCAGTGACACAGTGAAAGGTTGAGTACCACCACTTGGCCCGGCGAGAACTGCTCTCTTCTGTCCATTTGTTGTCTGAATCAATTTCCTGCAACTATTGTTGAAAGTCAAAAACAATCAATTCATAAAATAGGAAAGGAAAAGAGTGGCATAGTGGTCCAAAGAGCTTCTCTTAATTGCTACCTTTTGAGGAGGTGTAGGAAGAGAAGCAGAAACCATTTTTTTTCCAAGCCAAGACAGAACGACCCTTTCTAAATTCAATGTGTAAGTTCAGTGGTTATGTTGTCATGTGTATATATATATTGGTTGATTACTGAACTGATATAAAGAATTTAGAGGGAAATGTGGGTTATGTTCATTGCTTCTCTATTTATTTTTGTTGCTTACATATATGCTTTTAGAATTATTTTTTTAAAGATATGTTTTGTTATTGTGTTATATGTGTTTTCGTCAAAAGTGATTTCAAAAATTGTATCTACTTCACTTAAAAAAAAAAAAAATTTGAGCCCTGAAAATTCTGGTAAAAAAATTTGTGTTCATTTCAAAAACATTATAGGCTAAACGGATTCTTTAGGGATTTTGTATCAAAGAGTGTAAAATTTGGATACCAAATTAGTCTCTTAGCATTTTTTTTATTATTTGAAATTATTTTTTCATAATCCAAAGTATATATGTAAATTAGAATGAGATGTCTTTTTAATCCATAATAAACACATTAACTTTAGTAACCAATCTCGTTTTGTTGTACTTACTTTTGTCAAGAATTGGGGTGATATTGAGATGTAAAATTGAATGCTATATTTGTCCCAAATTAGCTTGAATGAGATAATAAAAATACAACATAATAAAAAATTAAAAATTGATATTTTTAATATTAAGGACGGGGTAACACCATGATCCTTAAATTTGTGTCTCTTGAAAATATAAGTCCCCAAACATTTACTTGGGACATTTAAGTCCCTAAACTCTTAAATACGAAACATATTGGTCCAATTTAACACTATGATTAATTTAATATTAAAAAATATGTAATATGCATATGATATTTTAAGTAGGCACATGATCGGTCATTCTAACAGTTTCCCTCCATTTGTAGCAAGACTTTCCACCATTTTGTGTTTTCAAATTTCAGAAATTGCCGCCATTATTGTGGTCAAAAATTCCATATATCTTGTTGAGAAATTATCAAAAAATAATACCCCTAAAATTTACAGTAATAAAACTAGCACTCTCAATAATATTGAACGTTCAATTTGAATGTGAAATATTGAACGTTCAATTTGAATGTGAAATATTGAACGTTCAATTTGAATGTGAAATATTGAACGTTCAATATTAAAGGGTCTAAATTATATTTGTTCAATTCTAATTGAACGGGTGTTCAAAGAAAAATGACATATTAATCATTTTTTTTAATTGTGAAAATATAAGTTTAAACACAAGGTATACTAGTTTTGTTATTATAAGTTTTAAGGGGTGCTAGTTTTGTTGTTTTCCCTATCTTTTTTCAAGAATCTCTCATCTTCTCCTTCTTCTCATAGCTCGCAAAAATAACATGAATAGAGACATTTTTCGTGTTATTTCAAGCTATTTAATTTTGTGGAACATGTGGGAGATGATTGAGAAACTTTTGCAATCCCTTCAGGGGTGAATCTTTCACAATGATGTTAAGGGTGATAAACTGAGAATGGGTAACTGATTTGTGTTAGGGTTGAACTGCTAATTTTAGCTTTTTCTTTCATTTGGATGTGAAGTTACAGTTTTTACTTAACAGCATGTTCTTATGGTTTACACGTGAGAGATTTGTATTATTTCAATCAATTTTAATGAACAATTTAATTCATGTGTACTAAATTATTAAATTTTAAGAACTTATGGTACTTTTTAAAAAATTGGTGTCTAGTGTGTACCAATATTATAAGTTTAAGGACTATAAGTGTAATTTTATCTTATATTTATATGAAAGTTAATAGAAAGAATTAAAAAAAAAATGAAAAAAAAATACATTGTTTTTTAAAGACACTTATTAACCTGACGATATTTGGTTGGATGTAATTAAACCTGTAATGGAATCAGCTTGATTGATTATTATGTTTGATTAATCGTAATGGATTTACATAAACAAGTATAATAATCATTCTATCTATTCTTCTCAAGAAAAGTCTGTACAAACTTTACTTTTACTAATTTACTTTTTTTTTTTAATAAAAAAACATTATTTTATTTCATACACAATATCCATCAACATCAAAGTATTTTATTAAAAAAAATAGCAAAGAGATTTTTAATTAGTTTTTTAATTTAACAATATTGATATCAAACATGTAAGTACCGTAAATTTTTTTGAGTCTTTGTTGGCATTCTTGTGTACAAAATACGGACTCTGTTTATTTTACTTAATATTTTTTGTCTATCTCTATGTAAGGTGCTTTGTTTTTTTATCAATATCGCACAGACTCATGTAAATTTTTACACTATTGTATGTTTATATGATACACAAACTACGAGGTGGTTTAGAGCATTTAAATTGCATGATAAAATGTGTTTTTATTTGCATTTGTTTCCCTAAGTTAGTGAGTGTATATGGATTTTTACTTCGTGAAGTTTTTTCTTGAAAAAAATTGTTTTTAGTGGTTTGCTGGGGACCTCGTGAAGGTCTTGCTGATGGCTTGCCGAAGAGGTTGGCGATGTTGTTTTGTTCGTTTTTCTGACCGTTGGACCTTGCTGTGGGCTCACTAATACCTCACCAAGGCGGTCCGCTAAGGTGTTGTGAGGGGTCCGAGGGTCACTTTGCTTGGAGACTTTTCTATAAATACACATTCACTTTCTTTGTTTATTTCAGAAATTTAAATATAAAACTTTTTCATTTTTGCAACTCTTTTCTGAAATCTTTTGATTTGATGAAAAATATTTTTACTTTTTTCGTATCACTAATACGTTGAAGGGTTTCCGTATTAGTGATTCGGAGGTGATAATTCCACTTGGAGATTAATTCTTTTAAAACAAAATTTTCAAAGTCTCAATATATCTAGTATTTTTTTGTATTGAGCTACGAGGTGATTGTAGAGTTTGTAAGATTCTTTTTATCAAACTGAGTAGCCGTAATAACAATATATCGAGTATATTTCTGTATTGTTATTACGAGGTGAAATTTTTGTGTCAATAATGAGTCATGTGTGTTTCGGTATTGTTGATATGAGGTGTTTACCCTTTACTCATTTCATTGAGAGTTTTTTATCTTGTTTGGAATTTACTAATCTGATCACAGGTATTTGCATCACACTGCTTGGCAGTGTGGCTTTGAAGGTGAGCCGCATTCAATGTGGATCAAAGTAGTTGTAGTGACAATTGGTAATTAGGACGGGTGGTCCCGACTGATAGAGGTATTTGGCATCTTATCTTTTCGAGTCTAAATCACTGTTTATTTTCATTCAGTGAATTTCGCTATTGAGTGATTACATTAAGTAATATGTGAATGTTTTTACTTATGATTGGAGCCTAAGTGGGTTTATCATGTTATATTGTTGTGTTTGTATGCTCTATTGTATGAATTAGTACAATCTGAGTTTTTTTAGTATATATGACAACATATATAGTCTATATTGAGATTGTAAAGCATTTACTACTTTTACTTGTGTGCTTACTCATTTTCCTTATTGCTTGTATTTATCTTCCGCTTTTTGTACAAGTGGAGTGAGTCCTTAAGTGTCCTTATCATCTTGCCTTGGTAGGTTACCAAATTAGAACTCTTTCAATTGGTATTAGAGTTGGTACACCCTTTTTGGGCTTAAACTTCCCTTTTTATAATGACTTCTAGTATGAGAGGTTTGGTTTCTAGACCACCTTGGTTTGAGGCCATGAGTTTTGCCTTTTGGAGATCTCAGATGTGTTCGTTGATTGAGAATGGATGGAAGATTTATTTTCAAACCTTAGAAGATGGCACTAGTACCACAAACCTTTTGACCTTTGGACTAAAGAAGAACTTCGTTTAAATGACAAAAATCATCTTGGACTCTACACTATCATTGGAGCTATCCCTTGTTGTGATGAAGACCATTTTTCAAGCCTCAGAAGTTCTAATGAAGCTTGGGATTACTTGCAAATCATTTATGATGATGATGCTTTTAGTACTACTAAAGTTAACACTGAAATGACTAACTCCTCAGAGTATAATGTGTTAATAACCTCTCATTCTGAAGAAAAGTCAACTCCTTCTATTAGTTGGGCAAATCTTGATGATGGTTTCTCCTTGCAAGACTTTTATGATGATTTGGTATAGGAACATCTCAAGTTGAAGAAAATTATGGGTGATATTGAGCACACTACTAAGAAAAAGGATAGGTTTCTATTGGATATTACTAGTTAACTGTTAGAAGTGAGAAAGATCTTAAATCTTAATTGATGGAGTTGGCTTATTTCATAATGGAATTTCTATTAACAAATTCTAAGCCACTCTACCACTTTGCATGCAGCACCAAGAGCAATTAACTCTGTTTCTATAGTAGAGTGAGATATACAAGTTTGCTTCTATAGTAGATTTGGATTTCATATCAGCATTCCAACTGGTATCACTATACCCTTCCAAAACTAATGGGTATACTTGACAATGCAATCCATAATCTACTATTCCTTTCAAATAGTTAAGAACATGAGATATGACATTCTAGTGTTCTTGTTCAGGATGCATGACTGGTAAATCTACTCAGTATGCCAACAATAAATGTTATATCAGGCCTTGTACAATGTATGATATACATAAAGCTTCCAATGATTCTGGCATACTTAATTTTTGATATGCATATACTAATATTCTTTACTAACTTATTATTAGGATCATATAGAGTAGAGACTGGCTTGACATTAAAATGTCCAAATTTCTCAATACATTTCTACGTGGTGAGATTGTGACAATGCCAAAATATTATCTTGCCTTTTGATCTTAATGCATAAGATCAAATCAGCCTCTCCTATATCCTTCATTTCAAAGTTAGTAAAAAGAAATCTCTTGGTTTCCTTAACATAATCTATGTTAGTCTCAAATATAAACATATCATCAACATACAAACAAATAATAATACCACCAATTTTATCAAATTTACAATAAACACATTTGTTTGCCTCATTTATTGAAAAATTATTTGACAGTTCCACCTGATCAAATTTGCTTAGGAGCTTGCTTCAGACCACAAAAAGATTTAAAAAGTTTATAAACTTTCTTTTCTTGGCCTGGTTGCTTCATATAAATTTTTTCATCTAGATCTCCATTCAGAAAAACTGTTTTAACATCCATCTGATGGATTACTAAATGATTTATCGACGCAAGAGCAATAAGCAAAGGAATTGTGCTTATTTTAGTAATAGGTGCAGATGTATCAAAATAGTCGATTCCTTTTATTTGTTTAAAGTCTTTGGCAACTAACCTGGCTTTAAACCTATTGATTGAATTATCACTGTTCTTCTTTTTCTTAAATATCCACCGACAACCAATACCTTAGAACTTGGAGGAAGATCCACTAGTATCCATGTTTCATTTGAGATAATGGAATCTAATTTACCTTCAATAGCTTCTCTCCAAAAGGAGACATCAAGAGAACTCATTGTTTCCTGGTAACTAGTAGGATAATCCTTTGGATTTAAAATATATTTAACTTCATTTTTAACTTCATTTCTATCTCCTTCAACGAGATAGAGATTAAAATTAGTTCCAAAAGGATTATAAGTAATATTTCTAGCCCTCTTTGAATGTCATGGATTGGGACATCTTGCAGACTTTTTTTATGTATGGTGTTATTTTCATTTGTATCTTTATGAGTAATATCATCCATGTACTTGTTAGTGTGCTCATGTCCATAAGATAATTCATGAACCTTTAACTTGTCACATGCTCAAAAAAATTTGCATATCTTGATTCTATAATCTCATTATTATCAAGATTTAAGAATCAATAAGCCTCTTACTATGTTGACAATAACCTATAAAAGCATATTTATAGGTCTTAAGCCCTAACTTGATTATTTTAATATTGAGTATTCTCACATAAACAAGACAACCCCATACTTTAAAATAACTCAAGTTAGGTTTCCTGTTAAAGCACAACTCATAAGGAGTTATATTGTATTTCTTGTACGATATCTGATTAAGGATATGACAAGAAGTCAATAAGGCTTCTCCCCAAAGATTATTTGGGATTCTAGAACTTGTAAGCATAGAATTTATCATTACAATTAAGGTTATATTATTTCTTTTAGCAAGACCATTCTGTTGAAAAGAATAAGGAGTTGTGATCTCATATGTGATTCTATGAGTTCCACAAAATTCCTTAAATTCATTTGGTAGATATTTTTCACCATGATCAATTCTCAACACTTTAATTTTCTTATCTAATTGATTTTCCACTTCAGCCTTAAAAACCTTAAATTTTTGAAATATTTCATCTTTACTAGATAAAAGATAGATTTATGTGAATCTTGAAAAATCCTCAATAAAAGTTAGAAAATATTTCTTTCTTCCTCTAATAACAAAACTTTTAAAATCACTTACATCTGAGTGTATTAAATATAGTAATTCTAAAGTACTTTTAACTTTATAAAAAGATTTTCTTGTAATTTTTGCTTGAGTACACACTTCACACATGGATATATTATTCATGGAACATGTGAGAATTAAACCTAGCTAGATTAGACATATTGCTAACAAATTGGTAATTTACATGACCCAATATATTATGACATAAACATGAGGAATCAAGCATATAAACAGAAGAAATAACATCTTTATTGATAATATTTAATTTAATCATTCCATTACATGAATAACCTTTCCCAACAAAGTTCCTATTCTTAGATAAGATAAACTTATTCGACTCAAATACCATTTTGAACCTAGTCTTGTTCAAAAAGTCACTAGAAACAAGATTTTTGCTCATCTTGGGAACATGACATACATTCATCAAGGTAATTGTCTTACCAAATGTGAACTTCAATTAAACAGAAGTACGTCCAACAACCTTATTAATTACATTGTTGCCCATCTTGACATGTTTTCTATTGAGAACACTTTCATATTTTTTGAAAGCATTTTGGTCCTTTGACACATGAATTGTTGCAATAGTGTCAATCCAATATCTATTATCAAAGTCAATATTATTTTCCTCAGTAGTAACGACAACATAATTTTCTTCGGTCATATTAATATGTTGATTCATTGTCTTCTTTTTCATATGAGAATATTTAATTGAATGACCGAATTTTCCACAATGGTGACAAAAAATCTTGGAATTCCTTTTCTTGAAGCCATTCTTTCGAGGAGGAATATTGTTCTTTTTATTTTTGTCACCAGGCTCTCCTTGAACATTATTTTCTTAAAAGAAATGATCTAATTTGTCAATACTTTGATCTCGATTTCAAGATTCCTCCTAATTCTCAAATGACGTATTAGATCATTTAAAGTGCATTTTCTCTCATCATGCTTTAATTTCTTTTTATAGTCATTCCAAGATGCTGACAATTTTGAAATAATTACCCCAACTTGAAATTCCTCATCTACTTTGACACCACTAGAGATAAGATCATTCATATAAAGTTGAAGACTATCAAATTGGGAAATTACTGATTTTTGATCAATCATTTTAAAATGAATATAATTATCAATGAAAAAATTTTGGGGCACTAACCTCCTCAAATTGATATTTACTTTGTAGCCTTTTCTAAAGTTCCTTTGCAGAAGGCACATTTCTATAGACATCTTAGAGAGAGTCTGACAAAGCATTAAAAATATGTCCTTTGTAGAGAAAATCGTCCTTCTGATGCTTCTTTCTTTCTTCCATGATTTTTTTAAACTTATTAACAGTCTCCTCTGGTAAATGCTTCCAATCATCACCCAATATATATGCTATATTTAGAGTGGTCAAGAAGAACAACATTTTATGTTACAATCTTTTGAAGAATTGACTATCAAAACGATAAAGGCAAATCAAATTTGGGTTCATGACTTGAATTGAGTGAATAGTTGAGGCCAAAGTCTCTATGTCAAAATTTGTCTTAAAATTGTAGGAAGGGATATAAGAAAAAATATGTAGAAAAATTATTTTCTTAACTATAATAATAGAGACAATAAAAAATGAAAATTCTGGACACAAAGCTCGATCGAAATGTCATATCTTTAAGACAAATTTGCCACTATTTCAATAATAATTAAGGGTGCAAATAGGATTATGAGCAATACGTTCCTATGATATAATGACCCAGAATTTTCATTACAATTTGTAGTATTTACAGTTATTATAGAATGCTCAAACTTCATAATGAAAATAGGAACAAAAATGTTTGAGGACTTAAGAAAATAATTTTTTTGCCATGTAATGAACTCATTTATAGAGTTTAAAAAGTTATCAATTATGCTTCTTCATTTAAGTCATTTATTTTCAAAGAGTCATGTCTTACCTTAAGGTACATGTTTTTTCAATTTCAAGAAGCATGAACGATATTATTACATTTATGTCATATCTTTTCAAAAAAATTGTTTCTCTTTAAATACATATAAGTAAATGAACATATTTTTTCAAAAATGTAACTTTTCATTAAGTTACAACCTTTCTTGAGAACATATATAACATCTTTTTAAATGTGTCTTTTAATTTTCAAAAGACATAATTCTTTCTTAAATAGTTTCTTTTGAAAAGATACATTCAAAACTAATAGACATAACATTTAATAAATATTTATTTATTTTGAAATATATATAAAAATATTTATATATTTTTCTAACAATGTATAAACTTGATCATCTACTCTCTAGCTCTTCTTTATTCTTAAGCGAGTCATTCTAAGTTCATGTCTTCTTTCTCTTATTTGTTGTCATATTTTCTGTTTTATCATATATTATGAAATGACACATCAATCTACTCATATTTAGGATTCCAATTTCTTTCTTCGTATATTAAAGAGAAGGTTGATTCTTCTCACATCCCTCATGGGATTCCATTCACATACTCTATGGGTATTTTTTCCTTTTTTTAATTTTGCCCTTAATGATATAAACGTTTATTTCTTTATCCAATTGTTTTATTTTTAAGATTTTTGAGTCAAAATTCATTATTTTTGAAAATAATTTTTACCAAAAATTTAGTAATTTTATTTTCTTTTATCTTCTGAGTTATTTATTTCTTTTTAGTATTTTTAAAGATTTTCTATTAATTTTTGTAGAATAAAATTCATAAAGACTTTATATTCCTTTATAAAAATTTCTTTTGTTTTTATGTTTTCTAATTGTTTTAATTTTTCTTTTAGAATTTTTGTCTGTTCGTGTGATAAAATTATATTATTCATTTTTATTTCCATACATGTTAAAAACATTCTATAAAGTCCTTGTTAAATTCTTTATTATTTTCTGTATTTCGGATCAAATTAATTAATTCTTTTAAATTATTAATTTGTGTTTCTGTAAGCATTTTTATTTATAATATAACCATGTTAGTTCTTTCTTCCAGTTATAGAGTACTTTGTAGATTATTAATTGTGTTATTTCCTTAGGTAATCCTTTAGTTATTTCCTTAATCTGTAATATTAATTCTATTGTTTCTTCTTTATAATATTTTAAATAATTTATTTTTCTTTTTGAGTTTAGTTGAGGATATCTTATTTTATACATTCTGTTTAAAGTTTTCTTTTTAATTTCTTGGCTCTGATACCAACTATGGGCTGAATTTTATTTTTAAGTTTCAGTTACTTATCTTCCGATTTGTTCCTTGAATAAATAGAATCCAAAGATTAATTATCAAATTCTTCTTTATTTACTTGTACAAATTTTTGTGTAAAATAATTTCTTAGTATTTTTCCTACAAGATGGTCTATTAAGAATAATATGCTAGAAATATAGTCTGTGTAATAATCTAAGAGGGTGTCAAACCTTTGAAAATTTTCTAAACATGTTTCATAATCTTCATTATCAAAATATTCCTCTAACAATTTCATATATTTTCCTTCAAAATATTCTATGTTAGTCATAGTTTTCTTGTTGAGTTTCAAAGTTATCTTCTTCTAGTTCTTGGCTATCCATCGACTTAGTTCCAGAATTTCTTTATTTTCTTCTATGCATTTTTACTAGTTCAAGACTTGCTTCTAGGTCTAAGTGTTCTTTATCCTGTCCTTTTATTAAATCATTTCTTTTTTCTTGTTTGGTGAAATAATCGATTAGTCCTTGTAAGTTTTCCATTACTTTAGATCTTCCTGTACTTTTCTCAAAATTTTCTTTTATAGATGTTTTATAACAGATAAGAGATTGTTTGAGGTATATTGCATCTTTTAAATTTTCTTGATTTTCATAATATTTTCTACTCTTACTTCTATAGAGTATAGTTTCAGATTTCCTTTTCATGCTAATTTGTTTATCATTCATGATCACATGTAGTATAAACAAGATTTTAACAATATTAATGAGGTTTCAAGGTATACTAGCCTTTACCTGCAAACTAACCTGTTTTTAAATATGGGTCCACCACGTTTCTTCAGCTTCCTTGCTATCTTTTTGTTCCAGAAAGTTAAGCCTCACTCCAGATCCAAGCTCCTAGTCCTCTTGACTTCTGCTGATCTTATTAGATCCGTACTTAAACTTAATGAAAGTGAGAGAGATAATTTGGAATTTGAAATGGACTTTTTATTTATAAACAAAAAGTTTTACAAGCTAAAGAACTAGTAAGCTTGAAAGGGTTCTTAGTTCTTCCTAATTACAAACATAGCTAAAGCTTGAAAAATAGAAAGATAGATGTTAGGTTTTCGTGTTGTGTCCCTTGAGATCCAGAGAGTTCTCTTTTATAATCATAAGAGTTCTCTGTTTACAATGGGGAATTTACACTATTCTTAACTTTTCCTATTTGGCGCCAAGATGCCTACATTATTGATGCCTACATTATAGGCTTCAACTATTGAGATGGTCCTACATGGTTGGCTTTGCCGACATGGAGTTACTGGATGAGCTTGAGTCCAAGTGAACCTTATCTTTTATGCAATAATTGCACTTGTGGTCTGATGATTGCTGTTTGGAATAATAGCAGAATACCTTTTTTGTTTCCTCACTTACCTCAATATTATTACAATTGAAGTTAGTTTCGTAGGAAATTACATTTTCACTGTCTTCCTCAGTGATAACCATATTACTTTGGGAAGTAATAATAGTTTTACTTGTGCAATAATTTACTTTTATTTCTGAAGAGTTGTTAACTCTTCTTATTTCATGATAAATCTGGCTTAGCATTTGTCCTCTTTCAATATATAATTCCTCAAGATTAAATTTCTTTTCTGGTAAGCCCTTTGAGTGAGTTACTTCTCTTTTGTTGCTTGATATGCCAAGCTTAATGAAATGATAAGGACTTACTGATGTATCTTGGTTCCAATCCATTAATGAACTAAAACATCTTAGATAAATAGGCTTTTCTGTAGCCTTAATTTTTCTTTTAAAGTTTCTGATGGATTTTTTGAAATTGTTAGGAAAATAGATTAATTCCTTTAATTCATTTCCTGGATATATATTTTCTATTAGTCCTGCATGGAATGCTTTGTAAACAAATAATGGATCAGCTCCTTCTAAGATATTAAATTTACTTCCTGATGGAAAATCTTTTTCTGTAGTGTAAAATTTCATATCTTTAAGGTGTTCCTCAGTTGTTTTTCTTGCCAGATTATATAAACCTAGCCATTCTTGTTTTGTCAGGTTTCTGTATCTTTCTTTTTCTTCTTCAAAAGAGTTATTGGTTGCTTCCTTAAAAATTATTGGTTTCTGGATTTTTCCAAGGTTTCTCATCCTACTGGTTCCTATTGTTGGTTATTATACTATTTGAGAATTGTTGTTAATGTTAAAAGTTTAGGAATCCTAAAGTTACTGTAACTTCCTTCTGCCTCTATCCTATTTGTAAAGGATCTATGGATGACTCCACTAATCCCATTTATTGCTTTGCTTGCTTCGGGCCAATTGGTTATATTCCTGGTTTTGGTCCATTATTTACTACATAAATTTTTTTTGAATCTTCCTTTTCGACTTCATCTGCCCAATTTATTTTTTGTTTTTTCTTTCAAAATTCCTGCTTGGTTCTGGGTTATTACTGCCAGTTTCTTCAATTTCTGTTTTTTGGATTGAAGTTCCAACTTCTTCTTCTCCTAGCTTTCCTTATGCAATTATGAATTAGTTATAGTTTGCCTATTTTTTAATTGCTTTTTAAGTTGTAATACCTCTAGTTGTTCTCTAAGGCATCTGATTTCTGCTTCATGAATCAAAATTTCTTTTTCTTTGATCTAGATTTCTATGTCGAGAGAATCCATTCCTGTCATAAAAAACATAGTTAGAGGTGCTAATTCTCTGGTTAAAGCATTTGCTAAACTATTTTTCTTTCCTAGTAAATGTTCTACATCAAATTTGTAATGGTTAAACCGTTGTTACCATCTTATAAGCCTTCCTTGTTTGTAATCACCTGCAATATTAGTCCTTAAAAAATGTCCAAAATTTTTATTGTCAGTTCTACCAGTGAATTTTGAACTTATAACATATATTGCAAATTTCTTTATAGCCTTTTTAACAGCTAAATATTCTTTTTCATTGCTATGGTAATTTAATTCAGGGCCTTGAAAAGATCCTGAAGTAAACTTGCAAAGATATTCGTCTTTGTCATCAACTTTTGCTTTTAATACTGCTCCCCAATATTCATGTGAAGCATTTGTTTCTATTATCATTTTATCATCTGGTCCTAGATGATATAGAGTTGGTAAATCTTTTACCTGTGCTTTTACTTTATCCATATATTTAGTGTCCTGATCAGTCCATTGCCAGACATAATCTTTCTTAAGTTTCGTTTGTAATAGTTTTCTCATTTCTGCTAATTTCTTTATATATGCTTCTGCATATGTTAAGCATCCTAAAAATCTTTGTAATTGATTCTTATCTTTGATTATGCTAGGAAAATTTTGTATATTATTCAAAATATGGGGTTGTAGATGATGTTTTCCATCTTCTATTTCTAACCCTAAATATTTTATTCTTTATTGAGCAATAACTGTTTTTTTTTCTGATAATACTATTCCTGATTTTCTACATTCTTAATATTATTCCTGATTTTCTATATTCTTGTAGGACATTAATAATATCTAAATAATGTTTTGATAATTCATTACTGAATATTAAAATATCATCTATATAAACACAACAAAAATTGTGATATTTTTTAAAGATATTATCCATATATCTTTGGAAAATTCCTGGTGCTTGTTTGAGTCCAAATGGAACAACTGTCCATTGGAATTGTCCTTGAGGGCAGCTAAATGTTGTTAGTTTTTGTGATTCATTATCAAGTCTTATTTGTCAAAATCTACTTTTGCAATCAAAACTTGAAAAGTATTTCTTTCCTTTAATAAGTGATAGTAATTCTTCTTTCTTTGGTATAAAATAACTATCATTGATAGTTTCTTTATTTAAAGATTTAAAATTTATTACCATTCTCTTTTTTCCCCTTCTTTTCTTAGCTTCTTTTTCTACTAAAAATGCTGGACTAGAATGTGGTGAATTACTAGGAATAATTACTTTTAACTTCAAAAGTTCTTGAATTTGTTTTTCAAACTCCTCTCTATCTTCTGGGGTATAAATCATTGGTTTTACTCTTATAACTTTTAAAGGGTTTTTAATTCTATTTTTGCTATTTTATTAGACTTATTGATACTTAGATCTAAACGATTTTCTGAGCATACTGTTTTTAATAATTTTCTTATTCCTGTTAAGGCTTTGTCTTCTTGGATTTCATTTAAAAAGGGGTTTTGGTCAACCTCTATGTATAAAGAAATGTTTTCTAAGTGTGGTTTTTGTTTTTCTATATGCTCACCACGTTTTCGCTTTTTATATTGTGACATAAAAGTTAGTGATGAAATAGTTAATGCTTTCCTAATTTTTGATTCATAAATTATTTCTCCATCTAAGGTTGTTATACTTATTTTATCTAAGTATTGTGTGAATGGTTGATATAGATTTAGAAAGTTATTTCCTAATAAAATATCAACTCCAGTTTCTTGTTGATAAATTGTAGGTATATGAAAGATTTCTCCTCCTATTGATACAACTGTATCTTTTAATACTTTATTTAAATTTATTGTAGTATTATTTGTTATTCTTACTTCTAATTCTTTTGGTGATGGTTTCCAAAGTTCCTCTGGGAATACATATTTACTAGCTACACACATACTTGCACTTGTGTCAATATATGCATGTAAATGGTAATTTTTATAGCCCTTGAATTTTAATCCTATTTTTATATATGTACTATTTGGATTTGTTATGCTTAATATTTTATTCATTATTCTGAATCAGAATTATAATCAAATGTTTCTGAATCTGTTATTTCTTCTTCAGTTTCTTCTAATAGATAAATACTATATGTATCATCTATATCAGATTCTTCTATTGGTTCTAGTTCCATTTTAAAAGCTTCTTCTAATATTTTTGCTTTCTGTGGAAATTCCTTTTTAAATTCTTTTTTATGTTGAAGTCTATTTGGCATTCATTTGCATAATGTCCTTTTTCATTACATATCCAACATTTACATTTCTTTTTTCCTGATGGACAATAATTTTTCTTTTCAGATGTATTATATCTTTTTCTTCTAAAATATCTCTTTTTATAAGGTTCTTTATTATATCTTCTTCTATATTTTTGTAAGTTTTGTTTTTTGAATTTGTATCTTTTGAATTTTCTAAATTTCTTATGTTTCTTATACTTATTGTAGGGTATTACAACCATATTTTCCTGGTGTTTTGAAATCTCTTAAATCACAATAGATTCTATTATTTCCTTTTATTTGTTTGAATTCTTTTCTTTCTTGACATTTTATTATTATCCAACTCTTAAGACCTCTTATTCTTCCTCCTAAAGTGTCAGGTATAGTTTGTCTATTCCTGTTATTCCATTCTTCTGTCATAATTTTATGTAATGTTCCAGGTAATTTTTGGTAAAATATTTCCTTATAAGTTTTTTGTACGGATGGTGGTAGTTTATGATAATACATTTCATATTCACATATAAAAGAATTTATGTAACACATGTCACATATTTCCATGTTTGTTAAGTGCCATTTAGTTTCATTTATTTCATTTTCACTAGACTTTGTTACATTTCTTTCTTTATCTTCTCCTATAAATTCCTTGTATATTTCATTTATTACAGTATCTAAGTAATCTCTTCCTATTGTAGCATTTCCTTCATTCTTAAATGTTGTTGTTCAGTTAGGTTTGAAAATCAAATTTTTACATTTCCTGTCATTTTGTGAGCTACTAAGACTTTACAAACTGAAGGGTTTGTATTTGTAGTTGAGGATGTTTGTATAATTACACTCATTCCACTAGCCCATTCATCTAAGGCTTTTTTCCTATCTCTTATGCAGTCTAGATCTAAAATATCAGTTTTATAATTTTCATGTGTTCTAAATTCTGGTGGAATACTTCCTCTAGTACCCCAATGTAGTCCTTCTTCCATTTTCGGTAGTTGTCTTCTTCTGTATATTGGGTTAGGTTCTTCTAGTCTATACCTTTCTTCTCTATGTGGGTAGACGTTTCTCCTCTCTCTGGGATTGATCTTTCTAAGTTTGTCCTAGGTATTAATACTGGTTCCATATTAATTCTTTGGGTTGTATTTTCTTGTTCAGATTCACTTTCCTTATTACTATCATATCATCTTCTTCTTTATTTGTGCAAAGTTTTTCTTCATAATGTTTTTCTAATTCTTCATTTGTTAATGTTAATAGGCTGATTAATTTTTCTATATTTTTATTTTTAGGATTCATGAATTGTTTTTCTAAGTTTTTCCTGTATTTTATTAAATCTATTAGATTGTTATTATTTGTTTAGATTCTTCTGCTTTTCTTTTTTCATTTTTGGGTATTAATGCATTAGATCTCCTATGGGTTCTTCTTTTAGTCCTTTTAATGGATCAAATCTTAACCCATTTCCTCTTGGTATGTCGTTAACATCCTTTTTTAATTCTATGATTTCTTTATACATGTCTAACTGTATTCCTTTTAATTCTTGTATGTTTTCATCTGTAGTATCTATTTTTTCTGCTATAAGGATTAAAGCTTCCATTATGGATATTTGATTTTTATTTATACTTGTTAGACTATTATTTCCTTCTAATTGTATTTCTAGTAGTTTTTCTTTTATCATTATTATTTCATTGTGTAGACTAGTTCTTTTACTTTTTCAATCTCCTCTTTTAATTCTTCTATTTCTCTATTTCTTTTACTAACTTCTGCTTGGGTATATATAAATTTTATTCTTTGTATATTATTTCTTTTTGATGATATCAGAGGTTTTTCCTTAATATCTAAATTCCATTCATCAGGTACTTTATATTCTAATAATTTTTCTGGATTCTTTATTACTTGTCCTATATCCTTGAAAGTTTTATCTATTTCTATAAATTCATTTTGTCCATATATTAAATTATTGTGACTGTTTGTTAATGAATATCCTCCTAGGTAATGAATTGAAAATGGGTGGTTTACATCTTTCATTAAATTTCCTCGTTCAAAGTCATAGACTAGACTTAATACTTGGTTTAGATTTTTATCATGAATATTAACAGCAAATCTAGGATATGCTATGAATTTTAATTTTTAGTATCCTAAGTTTCCATTAATCATTCCTAGCAAAGCATATTTTCTGTTTGTTATTCTGTTATCTAATAATGCTAACTTGATTGGTGTATCTATTCCTTTTCTAAAGTGTGCTTTTATTAAAATTTATATTCCTCCTAAATGGATATATCCAATTTTTTCTCTATCTTTTTCAGAAATTTTTGATAATTTTTCTATAATAGTTTCTTTGTCAATTAATGGTATATTAAACATTCCTTTTGCATTAGCTATAGTTACGCTCATTTCTTTATTACTTACGCCATAATATATTATCCTTCCTTGAAAATAATTTTCTTATTTTAGAGAATGATTCTTCCCTAAATCCATCTTTTTCTTTAAGATTTAATTTTGATTTTTGAATTTCTTGAAATTTTTTTTTACTGAATGTCATTTCTTGTGAAAAACATCCAGAAATGTCTTGTGTTTTTATTTCCATTATTTCTTAATTTTCTATTATTTCTGACATTTTTAAGCTATGTAAGTTTTTGTATTATTTGTAAGCTTTTACAAATTTTTATTACTTTTTGTAAGGTATTACAAATTTTTCAATTTTGTAAGGCATTATAAATTTTTATTATTATATAAGGGTTACAAAAATTTGAGAATATAAATTTAGTGTTTGGTGGTGGATGTTAATAGTATTCTTCTAAAAAGAAATGACCAATGATGATACCAGCCGCGTCGGGGCCCAAGTGCTAAATGCTTGATATATATTATTCTAAAAAACAATATTCTATTCTTCTCACTTTAATTATGGTATAGTTTAAAATATCAGGCTCCTTGTTGCAATCTTTTGTAAGGATCCATTTTATTTTATCAAAAGTGTCCACAATGCTTGGTTACTTTATTAAAAAAAAAAAATATTCTTTGAAAGAAGTTGCACAATAGTGTGATAGTTGGTGAAATGGATTAATCCTGAAAACAACCATAAGTCATAAGCTTTATAAAGAGGTGCTTAGTTCTGGAATAATGATGAAAGGATTAACTTTTATGTTAAAAGTTAGTGCGGGTGGAGTGTTATTAAGATTATTCATGATGCTTATTTTCAATCAATTAAATTAATTATTTAATATTTGTGTTTTGAAAAAAAATATTATATTATATAATTTATTAATTTAAAATATTACATTATAATATATTTCAAAAATAATTAATAAATTCCTTTTTTGAGGTGTCCCAATTAACTTTCAAAACAAAACCTCAAAGGTGCCTGCTAAGAACCACACGCCAAACTGAGAAAGACTCCACAACATCATAAGTTGACGATTTGCACAAAATTTAATCAACGTCATGCATATACACACGGCTTACAATGATGGCGGCATAAGAATGAGATCTACCTGTTTTTCCAAACACAATACTACTTGTGTTGAATTTAAGAATCAAAAGTGGTGGACACAAGGATATACACCAAAAATTAAGTTACTGTATGCTTATGTCACTTTGTACTCACTTTCACTAAATGACACAGTCACTCATATTACTTTAATCACCCTTCATCTTAAATTGCTCATCACAACACAACACCCTCCAACTCAAGTTCACACGGGTTACTTCTTCCCAAACACCTTATCCTAAATAACAGTCCATAACTAATATTTATAAACACCGAAGATATGTTTAATTAATATATTAATAAATTAAATATAATTGTATTAGATTAAATTGTATTAAATTATTATAATTAATTTTTAGAGTGTTTAATGACAAGCTATATTATATTATCAGATAAAAGTTGATTATAAATATTTTAATATATTAATTTATATTCAAAATAGTTTTTTTTTATAAATTTTATTTAAATTAATATTTAATTTAATTTTTTTATCTTTATTAAATTTTTAAAAATATTAAAATATTATTTTTAATTTGAGATGGGAGAAAAAGTCAAGACATATAATTTTATAATTAAAAATTCAAACAAATTAAATTAACTATTCCATACGATTTAGATCTATAGCTCTGGTTATACAAAATTTTTATATATCTATACTATTTTTATAATGTACAACTTGACTTAATTTTAACCCAATGAATGACCGTATAAAAATTTATACTCGGAATCTTTGTTACAAAGTAACAAACATGCCACTAATGTTGGTTTCCTTGGTCGACTTGATCAACGAGTAGCTTCCTTTCCTGAACTCTAGATCATTTATGTAATATAATTAATAGTAGTTAATAATTTTTTGGTAAATAACTAGACTAATGTTGATAGAAAATTATAGAGTAATGGAGAGAAATGGTTTTAACACTCCCCTAAGCACCATTTATCTAGTATTCCTCATTTGTTGATTAATTATTCCGAGCTTGTGTAATAATCTCTATTGAATTTGTTACAATGTAGGAAAATAGTTTTCTTTTATTACAAAAATATCATCGAATTATAAAAAAATTATAAATGAACTATTCCTTCAGCTCTTCTTTCATATATGGGGTTAAAAATATAAATAAAAAAATCTCCAAAATCTACTATTCATCTTCTTCCTTACCAAACAATTAAGGAATAAAAAAAACCAATAAAAATTATCACTCTTAATCAATAGAACAAAACCTAATATTTGTGTGCGTAAGACAAGTAACCACTGATTTGAAAAACATGCGATTACATACCTATTAAAAAATAGAATTAATGACCAAAAGAAAGTAAAAGTTCAATCGGTTAAAGTAGCATTTAGGGGTGGACATCGATTGGATTGGTCGGGTATGGACCCCAATATTAACTCAACTCGTGAAGCTCGGGTTGAAAGTTCTTCAAACTGAAACTGACCATGAACATGTTAAACCCAACTAGCCCTACCCATTATAAACAGGCTGGTTTGGATTATATTAGTCGAGTTGTGAATGAATTACAATAAAAATCAGTAAAAAAATGATTTTTATAAAGTCGTCTCAAACTAGAAAATGGAAGTTTGTGAAAGAAAATTTAAACAAGTTTAACACTAAGATAATTCATATCTTAGTAAAACAAAAATAGTAATTAAATATTATATACCACCAGACCCATTACAAGGATTTATAAAAGAAAAAGGTATCAACTCGAAAAATTGTTCCACTAGAGTTTTATTACAGTGTATATGGGGAGGGAAGACAGCCATATATGGATGTTTTGGAATAGGAATGTCAAACAGGCTGACTGACAATGCACGACCCGCAGCTCATAACGAGCTGGACACCAATTATACTAAAATTGGATTATGCCAAAATTAACAAGAACAACCAAAGCTTGTCGGCTGAGCCCAATTCTACTAAAATTAGTCGAGCACATCTTTGTACCCACATCAATTATATCTTAACATTGAAAAAATAATATAGAAAATTAAATTACTTTTATATTTTTCAAAATAATTTTGCCACATGTCACAATCTGATTAATGTGAGTGTAAAAGTAGGTACAAATTAATTTATGTGTTTTTAGCATTTCTCTTAACAACAAATATATAAATATGTCTATAACTAACTTATAGATATGGTTTATGTGTTTATGAGAGAGATGAGGAGTTTGACTCCCAGCAAGAGGCCAAGTATGGCATGAAATGTTAAAGCCCATGGAGTAAAAGTAAAATTATGAAGCGAAAATAATTGTATAGACATAATCAAAATAGGTAGAGAGTAGAATAAGAAAATTAAAGAGAGACATCTTATTCTCATTCATATTTTATTGAAAGATTACACTGATATTTATAGTGATAATAAACTAGAATCCTAATCCTAATATAACTCTAAATAAGACTCCTAAACTAATAGAAAAATATTATAATAATTATCTAATATCTAACTAGATAATATTAAACTATTTCAACACTCCTCCTCAAGCTGAACATAATTTATGTTCAGATTGGACAACATAAATAAAAATAAGCAAAACGTTGGCTGGTTGACCTTTCTAGAAAACGACGATGGGTCGGTTGATCTTTCTAGAAAACGCGGCTACGATGACAAAACACGACGGTAGTCCGGTTGACCATTCTAGAAAACGACGGTGGGTCGATTGATCATTCTAGAAAACACAGCTACGAAGACATGAGCATGACATGAAGACACCAATCTAAAATTGGTGATGACGACATACGACGGTAGGCCGGTTGACCATTCTAGAAAACGACGACGGGTCGGTTGATCATTCTAGAAAATGCGGTTACGAAGTCGTAAGGTTGATAAGAAGACAGTCTTTAACTCTCCCCCACAAATTGGAGCATAAATATCACACATGCTCAACTTGAATAGTGAGGTTAAGATTGAGACTGATACCAACAGTCGTGAATCCTTGAAGGCGACAGTGGTAAAAACAGGTCGATACTAACAGTCGTGAAATTGACAAACGACATTGTGGCTGAGAACGGCGTTGATGGGCCGTGGTTTGAGAGCGACTCTGATGGGCTGTGGTTTGAGAACGGCGCTGGTGGGCCGTGGTTGAAGGCGATTGCTGCTAAACTGAGATGGCAGACAATAGTGATGGAGACGACAGTGGGGTATATGTATGACAAATGATGCTAATGATGACCTCCCTGATGATAACACTAACGATGAAGCCCTTGATGATAACACTGATGATGAAGCCCTTGATGATAACACTGATGATGAAGCCCCTGATGATAACACTGAGGATGAAGCCACAAACAAAAACTACACCATGATGAAGCCAGCGTGCCCAACGTGCATAGAAGAAGTCAACGTGCTCAATTGTAGATGGCTATAACAGAACTCCCCCTGCCGTCTACAATTGGTGTCAGCTAGAAAGTACAACTATCACATATTCATAGAAAATAAATCCATGAATTTTTTTGCTGACTGGACTGTTGACTGGACTAATTTGCTGACTAGGCTGCTGACTGTGTGTGGACTGCTGAATGTGTCTGTTGACTGAATTGCTGACAGTGTGTGGACTGCTGACTGTGTTTGTTGATTAGATAGATGACTGTATGTTGACTGCTGACTGGACAGATAGGAATGGGCTTGGGCTAGATGAGGGGAAAGAGATTGGGCTAAAATTGGGCTAGACTTAAATTGGGCCTTGGCTTGTGTGCTGTGGTTTTTTTTTTTTTTTGGGCTAATGTGTTTTGGGTTTAGGATTGTGGGCTAGGGCTAGGGTTTGGTGTGGAGATGGGCTGATGGGCTTGGCAGATCTGGAGTAGTGGGTGGGCTAGGGTTTGGTGTGGAGATGTGCTAGGCAAATGGAGGCTTTGGTGATGGAGGCACGCGGAGGCTGGACGGAGCAGAGGCACGGACGGTACTGGTGATACCTGGTGTGGACGGCGCTGGTGACTGGTCTGAGGACAAACGGCGCGCGGCGCACAAATCAGAGACTAGCGCGCTGACGGCGCGTGGAGGGATGGTGCACTGACTGATAGGATGGTGGATCTGGCATGGCGCAGAGAGTGACAGAGTGCTGCAATGGTGGAGCTGGTGGACGCACTGGTGATTGATGGAAGCGACGGCATTGTGAGGCGAAGACGCTGGGCCAAGTGGTGCAGAGGCTGATGGCGCGCGGAGGGATAGGTGCGCTGACGGACAGGCGCGCAGAACTGGGCTGCTGGTGGATCTGGTGACTGGTGCAGCGCTGGTGAGGTGACTGATCTGAGGATAGACGGCGCGCGACGTATGGAGCAGAGAGCGAGGGGCAGAGGCTGACGGCGTGCGGGGCAGAGGCACTCGGAGGTTTGTGACGCTGCGCTGACGGCACGAGGAGAAGATGGAGCATGACTGGCGCTGAGGCCGCGTGACTGGAGCTGGTGGCGCACTGACTGAGAGGCAGCAATGTAAAGCAAGAGCTATCTCTGGCGTCTCGCCAGCAAGGTTGAATGGGTAGAGTACCGAGGATGTTGACGGCGTAAGAGATTGTAAGGACCGTTGGCAGCACTGGTTTGGATGGTGATGATGAATAGTAGAACTGTATATGAGGGTGGCGGCTAGGTTTTCTTCAACATAGAAAACTGATCCTTTTTTTTTTTTAAATTAAAGAGAAACATGAGAGAAGATAAAGCTAGAAGTTAGAAAATTGTATATTAGTGTTCAAGAATCGAACACTGCTCTGATACCAAGTTAAATTATGAAGCGAAAATAATTGTATAGACATAATCAAAATGGGTAGAGAGCAGAATAAGAAAATTAAAGAGAGACATCTTATTCTCATTCATATTTTATTGAAAGATTACACTAATATTTATAGTGATAATAAACTAGAATCCTAATCCTAATATAACTCTAAATAAGACTCCTAAACTAATAGAAAAATATTATAATAATTATCTAATATCTAACTAGATAATATTAAACTATTTCAACAGTAAAGGCACTGCACGAACCCTGTATAGGTCATGGGTAGGTATGTCACTTGAGCTAACATATCTACATGACACGAGGCTTGGCCCAACTCACCTCGCCTACTTTGACAACCCTACTTTGGAAGCAATTGAAGTTCTTTAGATTTAGGAAAGGTAGTAAATAAACATGATATCTCCTAAGAACAAAATGTAGAAAGCCACGTAGATTAATTAATGGATGCAAGCTATATGACATATAATTAAAGGGATGGAAAAACTTTAGGAAATGAAAAAGAAGATGAGGAGAAGTTTGTGAAAGGATATAATAAGGTTTAAGGTTTCTTCAATTGAAAATTTAGCGACTTAAATAGTTCCAATTGTAGAAAAATCAAATCTTAGCAGTAGCAAGTTGGGTGGTTGGTCTCTCTTTAGCATTGAGAGTAAGGGTTTAGGTTTCTCCTAATGCATTTTTTGCATGAAATATGGGAAAAATTTCTCTAATACTCCTAAGGTTTCATCTTTCTTTAATAATGCCCTCAAGTTTTTAAAAATAGGCTATAATATCCTCAACGTTTATTGTATTTTCACATATACCCTAATAGTATCTTAATTATTATTTTTTTACACAATCTTTTTTTTATTATTTAAAAAGTGATTAATAAAATATACGTTGTTCTGAACTCATATCCTCTCTCCTCCATATCATGAACTCTGATCACCTCCTCAAATGCAACCACTGCTTCCCTAGGCACACCATACCATGTCTTCCCCACAACCAGATGCATATATCTGAAGCTATGCAACCACATGCCAAAAACTACATACATACACCAAAGGTGATGTAACTCCAAGAATTTGTTCTTTCTTGAACCTCAACAAGAACTATTTTGATCTTGATATTACCCTTATATTCCATGTAGTATCACCAAAAGTCATAGCATTCCTTGCTTCTCTAGTGTTTGTCCACACTAACACCATCCCATGCTTTACTAAGCAGAACAAAAGTCAAATGTGACATGTCGTTTGCATACTCAACTAAAAAGAGTGTCCATAGTTGCTTTCCAGTAAAGGGTTTTAATTTCTAAAGGCAAAAGGCCACTTTTTTTTTTTTTTTTTAATATTTCCTCAATAATTAAGCTCTTTTCAAAACTTTTAGTCTTAGCTTTAAATTGCTAAAACGTGTAATAATATATCAAAAATCAAATCTTGAAATAGAAAAATATGAAAAAAAAAAAAAAAAACATAAATCAAATTTTGAATAAGAAAACTAGAAATCAAAAAAAAAAAAAAAATCAAATTGCTCACTCACCGTTGGATGTTTGGGGTTCTGCTCCTTTAATTCCTACAATGGATGAGTATTCTCTTTATTCTTAGATTTATTTCCTTAAGCAGAAGGTTGGTTTCTGTTGTTTAAAAAGCAAGCTAAGTTGCTCACAGGCACCAAAGTTAAGGGGTTACAATCTAATGGTGGAGGAGAATTTGATGCACTAAATGGATTATTAACTACTGAAGGCATAAGGAGATTTATTTCATGCCCCTGCACTCCTTAACACAATGGGATGGCTGAGAGTTAACATAGGTAAGTTACTGAAATTAGGCTAGCTTTACTTGCACAAAGCTCAATGCTTTTAAAGTTTTGGGATGAGGCATTTTATGCTGCAGTGCATATTACAAACTGATTACCATCCTCAATGATTAATATTAAGAGTCCTTATGAAGTACTAAATGGCATGTGTCCTGACTATGATCTGCTCCAGACATTTGGATGCAGGTGTTTCCCTTATCTAAGGCCATATAACACCCACAAGTTTGATTTTAAGTCTCAATCATGTACATTCATTGGTTATAGCAATGTACACAAGGGTACAAGTGTCTGACAACTTAGGGTAAAGTCATTGTATCAAGGCATGTCATCTTTGATGAGAATTGTTTCCCTTTTGCCTCAACTACTACATATACTACTCAATCTTAGATAGTCACTACGAAAACATCTCTACATGTGATTACTAAAGTTCCATTGTATAGTAACAATACTACTAATGTTGAGATTGAAAGCAATGACCATTCAGAACATGTGTCTAATTCAAGCACTCCAGCTGCATGTGAGACTGTAATTAGTGATAGGTTTATACCTGAGTCTCATGTTAGTACTCCTAAGGTTAGTCAAGGTCATGAGAGTAGGCCTGTACAACGTGGTGTGCAATTAACCAACACACATGTATGATAACTAGAGCTAAGGCTGGGATCAAGAAACCTTAAGCATTTATTGTGGCTAATCTTTGTAGTGTTCTCAAAACTGTTAAAGAAGCTTTGAAATGTTTGATGCATTCATGCACAATAAGATTTGGGTTCTAGTGCCTCCTTCTTCAGGGAGGGAAATCATTGAGAATAAGTGGTTGTTTAGAGTGAAAGAACTTGCCAATGGGAAGTTGGATAAGCTGAAAGCTAGAATTGTTGCTAAAGGCTACTTGAAAGTGGTTAGCTTTGACTATGTAGAAACATTTAGCCATGTGATGAAGTTTGGAACAGTGAGGATAATATTGACGTTTGCTTTGTTTTTTAATTGCAAATTGCATCAAATTGATGTCAATAATGCATTCCTAAATGAAACTATAATTGAAGATCTGTACATGAAGCAGGTGCTCGGTTTTATAGACAAGGATCATCCAACATTTGTCTACAAACTGTAAAAATCTCTATATGGCCTAAAACAGGTTCCTCGAGCCTGGTATGATAAGTTGAGTGCCACCCGTGCTTAGTTTGTTTTAAAAAGGCTAGGGATAATGACTCTCTGTTTTTCATGGTGACAGAAGTACATAGGCTCTATGTGGATGATATAATTATCACAATATCTAGTCCTAGTGAAGTTTAGAAATTCATTGATATACAAGATAATGTTTTCTCTCTCAAAGACATAGGTGATTTGCATTTCTTCTTGGGTATTGAAGTTGTCAAACTCAAGAATGGCTCACTAATCTTAAAACAATCCAAATATGTCAAAAGTGTTATGCTCAAGGCCAACTTATCTGATGTTAAGCCTGTTGTTTCACCAATGGTATCCACTGTACAACTTTCCTCACAATCTAGTGCCTTGTTTGACAACTCAACATTGTAAAAAATTATTGTGGGTGCCTTACAATATGTCACACTCACAAGACTTGACATAAGCGTTGTTGTGAACAAGGTTAGTCAGTTCATGGCTAACCCTCTGGACACTCATTGGATTGCAACTAAGAGAATTTTGAAGTATCTAGTTGGCACATTGGAGTATGGAATTGAATTCAAATGCTCTACTTCACTAGCTATCAATAGATTCTTTGATGCAGATTGGGCTACATGTCATGATACTAAAATCTAGTTTGTACCAATGTTTGATGAAAAGGCTGATATTTTCACCAAGGCTTTGCGTATTGCATAGTTTCTAATGCTTTGAACCAAACTTAATGTCACTAGCGTGCCACTAAGTTTGAGTGAGGATGAAAAGGCTAGTGAGGAGTTTGAAGTATATGATGGCTGAAAGAGCTTACAAGGGTGATGTAAGGCTTATTGAAGACAATTGGCATATGGAAGTTATGTGATGACACATGGACTTCCACCTTGTACTATAGAAAGTAAACAACAGCATAAAAAAGATATGCAGTAAATAAGCATATCAAAGTGCAGTTGATGTAATTGTGTTGTAACAAAATGTGAGTACATGTATGATAGTATAGACGTATGTCTAGAGTATCTTTCCTCTAGTAAAAGTTGTTAGTAGACTATTAAGGTGTAACAAACAGGCTTGCAAGTTGCTATATATACATTGCAAATCTCCAAGCTCTCATTCATTGAAAACACAATTTACAAACAAAAAATTCAATACAACAATTCCATTGAATTCTTGAGTATACAACAGTATTTAAATTTTAGTTTCTAGTTCTTGCAATTTACATTTAGTTTCCATCTTTATTTTGAGTGTTTGGCTCTACTCTCGTATTTTTTCCTTCGTTACTCATTATTACCCATTACGCCATGGTTTCCGAAACCATAATTGCTTTCTTGTCTGTTATTGCTCGTCATTTTTGGTGCATATTTTCTCAATGGATTTTCGTCACTGCTCCTAGTTTTGGTCATATTCTGCACATAATCACTAGATTTCACAATGCTCCTTGGTTTTGCATCACCCCTTAAGAAGCTTTTCAAATCCTCTATAGGTAGTGAATGTGACTGTGTTCCGTTCAGATGCTCCATGGCCACGGCTTCTACAAAGCTTTTGTTATATCTTTTTTATTTATGTTTTTACTTTTTCCTTTATTTCAACAAAAAATAATTTTTAGATTTTTTTAATAGCCTAACACTTAAGATTACTCTTTTGCCCTTTAAAGTTAATATTTTTTCTAATTCAGTTAAATGATAATTACATCTGTGATATTTTGTAAATGTTGAGGGCATTATTAAAGAAAGCTAATACCACATTCTACACACTTCTCCTAAAATATCTCATTTCTACATCCTTGTACAATTTTCTCTTAAAAATATATTTCTTCTAAATTTTTTGAGAAGCTGCCATAGATTGGGATTTTATTTTCCTTGGGCTAAAATAAAACAAATAGATTGGGCTTAATGGGATGGAGTTGATCTTCAACACTCCCGCTCAACACCAACTCTCACTATTTGTACTGTGCTGAGTTGATAACGAAACATTTCGAACTTGTCGGTGCTCAAGCCTTTTGTGAACAAGTCCGCAACTTGGTCATCTGTCATGATTTGCCTCATCTTAATTTCTTCTTGCAGAACCTTTTCTCTAATAAAATGATAGTGCACTTCAATATGCTTAGTTCTTACATGAAAGACAGAATTCTCCACCAATCGAATTGCCGACTGATTGCCATAGTACAACGAAATTGCATAATCTATCAGTTGATGTAGATTATTCATTAGCTATATCAACCATGTACTCTCTTGAGCTGCCATTGCCGCTGCTCGATACTCAGCTTCAGTGGTTGATAATGATGCCGTTGGTTGTCTCTTGCTACACCAAGAAATTGTTCCAGAGCCCAGCTTAAACACATACCCAGTTGTTGATCTCTTGGTGTGATGATCTCCTGCATAGTCAGCATTGTAGTAACCAACTAATTTGCAGTCTCCACCTTTCTTGTACAAAAGACCATAGTCAATTGTACTCTTCATATATCTCAGTATTCGTCGAACTGCTTCCAAATGAGGCTTCTTTGGATTTTGCATGTATCGACTCATCAAACAAACTGCATAAGAAATGTCAGGTCGAGTCAAGGTTAAGTAGATCAGACTACCTACCAATTGTCGATACATCGTCACATCTTCCAAATCTTTTCCTTCACGTGCACACATTTTGGCATTTGGTTCCATCGGCGTCGAAATCGACTTACATTTGAGCATTCTGAACCTCTTCAACAACTCTTTGGAATATTTTTACTGACAAAGAAATATTCCTTCTTATGTGCGATCAACCTCTAAACCATGGAAGTGCTTGAGCTGACCAAGTTCCTTCATTTGAAAACAAACTAAAAAATTCTCCTTCGTTTGAAGAATTTCTGCCTCATCATTACCAGTTATGACTAAGTCATCTACATGCACTAGCACGATAGCTATCTTTCCTTCATTGGCTTTGACAAACAAGCTGGAATCTGTAGGTGTTACTAAATAACCATTTTGTGTTAGAAATTCAGCAATCTTACCATACCACGCCCTAGGTGCTTATTTCAATCCGTAGAGTACTTTCCTCAGCTTACACACATATTCAGGATGATCTTGGCTCTGAAAACCCATTGGTTGGATCATGTAGATTTCCTGATCCAACACTCCATAAAGAAAAGCATTCTTTACATCCATTTGCCACAAATTCCACTCTTTGTTGGCTGCAAGTGCAAGTAGGACTCGTACTATTGTAAGTTTCACCACTGGACTAAATGTTTCAACATAGTCTAGTCCGTACTGTTGAGAGAAACCACTAGCTACCAATCATGCCTTGTACCTCGCAATTGACCCATCTGGACGGTGCTTTATCTTGTAAACCCACTTGCAGGATATGGGTTTCACATCTCTTGGCTTTGGCACTAGATCCCAAGTCTGATTTTGCTAAAGTGCATCGATCTCTTCTTTTACAGCTATCATCCACTCAGAACTCTATGATGCTTCTTCGAACATCTCAGGCTCTATTGCTTCTTCAATTATGGCTACATTGGCATATTTAGGATTTGACCTTCGTGTTTTTGTTGACCTTTAGAGTTGAGATTGTGGAGTTGATTCTTCTGTTTCACTAGGCCTAGCTTCTTCGTTTGGTTGTTGATACACGCTAGTTTGCCAAGGATTCTGAGTCACTCTTTGTTCAACATCATTGTTATTTGGATCTCCTGATTCATCTGAACTTGGTTGGAGTTGGATAGTATGCTCCCCCATCTTCTGTTGCAGCTTTTCTCCAAATTCTCTGGAGTTTGGTAGCACTTCCTTCTCTGAGGACCACCAAAAAGATGCTTCATTAAACACCACATCTCGTGAAGTGTAACATCTTCCACTTGTTGGATTGCAACATTTCCACCCCTTTCTTTGACTGTCGTATCCCACAAAGATACATCTAACAGCTTTCTTGTCAAACTTGCTTCATAAGTGATCAGGAACAAATACATAACATACACAACCAAATACCCGAAAGTAGCTAACTGTAGGTTTCATGTTCCACAGTTTCTCAAAGGGTGAAACAAATTCTAACCTTGGTTGAGGAAGTCTATTGATCACAAAGGCTGCAGTCCTCATTGCTTCAGCCCAAAACCTTCCCGGTATGTTCTTTGCATGTAGCATACTTCGACAAACTTTTGCAAGATGTCGGTTCTTTCTCTCAGCTACACCATTTTGTTGCGGTGTGTTGGCACAAGTGTACTGATGACGTATTTGACATTCCCTTAGGTATTGAGAGAAGTCACTTGAGCTATATTCTCCCCCGTTATCTGTGTGCAGGCAACAAATCTTCTTTCCCACTTCTCCTTCGGCTAACTCTCTGAACTCTTTAAACTTTGAGAATGTGTCAGATTTTTCTTTCATAAAGAAAACCTACACATACCTTGAGAAGTCATCAATGAATGTCACCATGTACCGCATACCACCAATTGATGGTTCCTTAACAGGCCCGAATACATTAGAGTGAACTAACTCTAATGGTTCTTTTGCTTTAAAATTTGATTCCTCATATGGCAGTTGGGGCGCTTTACCATACTGGCATCCTGCACATACTGTGTCTGTTCGTACCTCAAGTTGAGGAAGTCCCTTAAGCATCAACTTCTTCACCATCACACTCAGCTTAGAATAGCTAAAGTGACATAACTGCATGTGCCATAGATTTGTTGTCTCATTTTTTCTTATCCTGTCTACATATGCAGACTCTACTGACATCACATAGACTGACTCCAATCGTAACCCCTCCATTGTCAGTGTTTCTGAGATTTTGAGGTCACGATACACCTTTACATCTCGGGGACTGAACAAGACATAGTGGCCTGATGATGTCAATTGAGCCACAGTTAGCAAATTTTTCTTCATTCCTGGGACATGATAAACATCTTGAAATGGCACCTGGTTAGAATTATGTCGAGGTGTAACTATCATCTTACTGATGTGAGCTATCAGTAACCTTGAGTTATCAGTTGTCACCACCACACGACCTCCCTTGTACTCAGACAGGTTTTGTAACTTCTTTTTATCACCCGTCATATGATTTGAGTAGCCTAAATCTATGATCAAGTCATTCTTGTAGTCAATTTGTTCCGGTGTTGTTACCGTGAGAGCTAATTCTTCTTCCTCCATAGCGAATAAAGTTTCTGCATCCCAACCATCTTCACTATTCTTCCTAGAACTGGAAGTAGCAGTATTACTTTCAACATGCTTTTTCTTTCTTGGTCCAACACTCTTTCGCCATGTAGCCTATCTTCCTACAGTTGTAACACTCGCCATCAAACTTTCTACTATTACCGTGATTCTTTGATGCTCCCTCTAGATGAGAGCCTTATTTCCTTGATGAATTTTCACCTTGTCATAATCCTTTTTAGATCCACTACCAGAGTACCGCTTAAAAGTGCCTCTAGTTTTGTTGGTATAGAGCGCTTCCTCCTCACCCTTCAACGAGACTCCTCCCATTTACTTAGCCATAGCTTCCTGACCTGCAAGCAAATTTTCAAACTCATCAAGCGATGGCTGTGTCGGCCATCCCTGTACAGCGGCAACGAACCCTCAATATTTGGGTCTCAAAACATGGATAATTATTCTCTTTATCCTAGTTTCCCCAATAGGAGCTGTTGGATCTAATTCTGAAATTTTGTAGCATATCGCCTTCACATTGTGAAAATATTGGGCCATCGTCATGTAGCATTGCACCATTGACAGCAGCTCATTCTCGAGAAGTTGCAGTCTTGTATCATTCTTCTTTGAAAAGAATGTAACAAAAGTGTCCCATGCTTCCTTTGGTATTTTGGCATCCCGAATGTGCTCCAACATTTCTTCTTCAATTGTGGTCTTTAAAGCAAGCATCGCTTTGCCTGCTTTAATTTTCCACTTTTGCAAGCTGCCATTGGCATCTTCTGTAGCCGGTTGTGTAACTTCACCACCACTGACAATCTCCCAAAGGTCCTAACCTTATAGGTAAGACTCCATACACGTTGCCCACGTGTTGTAGTTTTTGTTATTGAGCTTCTTGATTCCTCCAACTACTTGAAGGTCACCCATCGTGCCAGTAAGGCTTCGAATATACCGAACAAGCTAGACTAACAAACTTATAGAGTACCAAACTCCTCACGACTTAAGATAGTGATAACTCCAATTTATTAAAGTATTATTAGCTCTTATTCATAAATAATTGTATGTTCTTTTGAGAATGTTTGCACATTATATTCATTTATACAATATTTGTAGACTTTGTGATTTAAGTAAATTCTTTGATAATAAATTCAAAATAATTATGATATCTGTCAAAAAGAATTATATTTTGATGTGCACTCATTAGATTTCATTGCCCTTGCAGGAGATAAAGAAAACAACAAAGAAAATGCAAGAATCCAACTTTGATATAGCTTTGCTACAGCATTGCTGCAGTAAAATCACACCAGGAAAACAACGCCAAAAACAGAGGCTGATTTGGAATTAAGAATTCAAGAGCTGATTTGGAATTAAGAATTCAAGAGCTGATTTGGACTCTCAACAAAAGGACAATTTTGGGCTTTTATTAACTCACATTTTTAGGGATAATATTGGAAATTAACACACCAAAAATTATCTCCAATTAAACCTAGGGTTAATGACAAAAATAGGGGCTGATATATATAGTTTTGTGCGGCAGAAAATAGGATCTCTCTGAACACAAATTCTGGGCAGCAAGAGGCGACAGCAGAGGAGGAAAATATACATGAGATCTGAGCATAAAAACTGAGGAAAAACTAGCGGCAGTAGAGGAGAAAAAGATAGCAGGCAGCAGCCCCAAATTCTGGACAGATTTGGTGCAGCAAAAAGAGAAGCAGATTTGGGCATCAAGCGGAATCTGGAAGGAAACCACTTGTAGGACTGATTTGCAAGGATTTTCATTGAAGAGAAAGCAAGAACGAGACAAAGAATCATAATCCAATTAGTTTGGGGTTGATTTAAGGGATTTATTTATTTATTTCATTAATTCATTATTATTTGATTCTTCTAAATTCTCCAAACTATATGGATCTGGTTTTAAACATATATAAATTGATGTTTAATTTTATAAATATGCTTGGCTAAACTTTCATTCAGTTAGGGTTGTGGATGTGCAAGTGTATGTAGACTTTGTGCTTTAATTTTATAAACTTGTGCTTTGCTTGACAAAGGGTGCTAGTTATTCTATGCTTGATTGATTTATTTATTCTTATTGATTGCTTGATCAATAATTGATAGGATAGTAGACTGAAATTGAATCTGGAAAGGTTAATTTAAGTTGGATAAAGCTAGAATAGTGAGAAGAAATTAATATAAGAATATATAATTATCTCACATAACTCAAAAGAATTTATGCATGAACGTTGTTCTTAGATTCAATTTTGCATAGGAATATGTTTCATTGAGTCATAGAATATATAAACATTGCAGATTCGGAAGAATCCTTTGTGAATTTCTGAAATTCTAGTTACTGGTACACTTGCTGTAGCAACGCAGTTTGTCTACAATACTTGTCACATTCGCAATCTTAACTGATTTATCTACTTGCGATTCTTGATATCATTCTCATTAAACTTTGTTTCAGTATTTTCACTCTTGTCCTCTCGTATTATTTATTTTATTTTAATAAACAAAAACACAAAATATTGAATTTAATAGTTAATTTTTACGATATTTTCTAGTATTCCAATCTCCGTGGGAACTATCATTCTTATCATTATATTACTTATTTACGACACGTGCACTTGCGTAATTTCTTATACACCATTGTGAGCAACAACTTTTTGGCGTCGTTGCCGGGGATTGGCAACGTTAGAAATTATTCGTAGAAATCGACTTTTGTTTTTATTTAATTTTTGTTTATCTAATATCTCTTCTGTGTCTTTTGTATGAGCAGATTTCGCGACAAGGATATCCTACCCTTCGATCCCGAAATTGAACGTACTTTCAGACTAAGAAGAAGAGAACAACAAGGTTTTGCTCAGATTGAAGATATGGCACAAGCAGGGAACAGAAAGAATGGCCATGAACAGAATTTAAACAATGCAATCAATGTGATACCTCCAATGGATGATAGAAACATAGCTTTGAATGAATATGCATTGCCTATGTTGGAAGGGTTGAATCCAAGCATCACAAGGCCAAATATTCAAGCCACTCACTTTGAGTTAAAACCAGTGATGTTTTAGATGCTACAAATAGTCGAGCAATTCAGTGGGTTACCTACAGAAGATCCTCATCTGCATGTCAGGTTATTTATTGAAGTCAGTGACTCATTTAAATGGACAGGGGTAACCGAGGAAGCATTTAGGCTCAAATTATTTCCTTACTCCTTAAGAGATCGTGCTAGAGCATGGCTTAACTCCCTGCCACCTGACTCTATTGCAACTTGGAACGATTTAGCTGAGAAATTTTTGATGAAATACTTCCCACCAACAAAGAATGCTAAGTTGAGAAATGACATCACCTCCTATCAACAATTGGATGGAGAATCTCTATATGAAGCTTGGGAAAGGTTCAAAGAATTGTTAAGGAAGTGTCCTCACCATGGTATACATCATTGGATCCAAATCGAGACTTTCTACAATGGTCTCAATGCTCAAACTAGAACTATTGTTGATGCATCTTCTAATGAAGCTCTTTTAACCAAGTCTTACAATGAAGCCTATGATCGACTTGAGAGGATGGCTAGCAATAATTATCAATGGCCAATGGACAGAGTAGCAGCTACAAAAAGAGTGGCTGGTGTGCATGAGGTTAATGATGTAACGGCACTTACAGCTCAGGTGTCATCCTTGGTTAATCTGTTGAAGAATCAGCATGTGACAGCGAATGTGAATTCAATCCAAGATTCAGGAATTTCATGCGTCTATTGTTCGGGGTCTCATGTGTTTGAAAACTGTCCTTCAAATCCTGAATCAGCTTGTTTCGTGAGTAATGTCAACAGGAACCATAATCCGTACTCCAACACATATAACCCAGGGTGGAGGCAACACCCTAATTTCTCTTGGAACAATCAAGGTGGTAGTCAAGCTAACCATACCACACCTAACCGCCCTACATTCCCACCAGGATTTCAACAGCAACAAAGAAACCAACCAAGTGAATCAACTAGTTCGTTGGAATCTCTACTCAAAGAGTACATGGCTAAGAATGATGCAATCCTCCAAAGCCAAGCTACATCAATGAGGAACCTAGAAAACCAAGTAGGTCAGCTTGCTAATGAACTTAAGAATAGACCACAAGGTACACTTCCAAGTGATACCGAAATTCCAAGGAGCGAAGGAAAGGATTTTGCAAAGCTATTACTTTACGGAGTGGGAAAGAATTAGAGGGACCAATTGGACAGAAAATGAGTCAAAAGGAGAGTATCGTAGTCCAAGATAATGAGATAAAAGAACAGGACAAATTTGAATCAGTTTTGACAAAGTCAGAAAATTCTAGTACCCAGAATGCTACAGCATTGCTGCAGCAAAGTTCACAGCAACACCGACCACCTCCTCCATTCCCTCAAAGGTTTCAAAAACAGTAGCAAGATCTACAATTCAGAAGATTTCTAGATGTTCTTAAGCAACTACACATTAATATTCCCTTGGTTGAAGCATTGGAGCAAATGTCAAATTACGTTAAGTTCATGAAAGACATCTTAACCAAAAAAAGACGGTTTGGCGAGTTTGAAACGGTCGCTTTGACAAGCGACAGTAGTGCTATGCTGCAAAATAAACTTCCTCCTAAACTGAAGGATCTCGGAAGTTTCACAATTCCATGTTCCATTGGTAATTAGTATTTTGGCAAGGCCTTGTGTGATTTGGGAGCAAGCATTAATTTGATGCCTATGTCAATTTTTAAGAAATTGGGTATTGGTGAAGCTAGACCTACTACAGTCTCCTTGCAATTAGCTGATCGTTCTATTGCTCATCCAGAAGGAAAAATTGAAGATGATTTGGTTAAAGTTGACAAATTTATTTTTCCTGTGGATTTCATTGTGCTAGATTATGAAGTAGACCGCTAGGTGCCTATTATCTTCGATTGACCATTTTTAGCCACAGGCCAGACTCTAATTGATGTTCAGAAGGGAGAATTAACCATGAGAGTTCAAGATGAGCAAGTCACTTTTAATGTATTTCAAGCCATGAAATTTCCCAACGATTTGGAAGAATGCTCATCCATCTCAGTTATAGACTCATTGGTATTTGAAGATGTTGAAAACTATTGCTATGCTACATCAAATACATCTTTGCTACAACATGAATCAAAATGTGAAGAAAATGAAGAGAAACTTAAGTTGGTAAAGACAGGACATACTTATTTTAAATCGAAAAACAAGTTTGAGTCCTTAGACTTGTCTTCTCGAGAATTCAAGGTTCCCAAACCCTCTATCATTGAACCACCAACTTTGGAATTGAAACCCCTCCCAACTCATTTGAAATATGCATACCTGGGTGAATCTTCCACTCTTCCTATCATCATTTCAGCTCAATTATCAGAAGAACAAGAAGTTCAGTTACTTGATGTTTTGAAAGTGCACAAAAAGGCCATTGGATGGACTATTGCTGATATAAAGGGTATCAGTCCCTCATTTTTTATGCACAAAATATTGCTTGAAGACGGTTGATGTGTTAAAATGTGTACTCGCAAGTGTACGAATCACTCGTAGTAAAGTGATAAGCAACTTCCAAGGTCGGTCTCTCAAGGAATTGTAGTGGTTTTAAATAACTAACTTTTTAATCTAAATAGAGTTCTAATGAAAATAAAAGACTAATTAAATAGAGTTCTAGTAAAACTAAAACTCTAAGTAACTAGAATCCTAAAGCTAGTAAAACTGTAAAAAGGTGTTTGATTTGTAACGGGAACAAAGTACGAGCAATTAAACGAAAACAAAATCGCAATTAAACAATCAATTCAGATATATTTGAAGATCAATGGAGAATGTATGGACGTTTAGCTTGGTTGACCATGCTTGCATCGAAAAGGTATGGTGAGATAACATGAACGTCCTATATAAACTAAACTACCGGCTTTCCTTTTAATTACGAGACTCCTTTTGGCGGGGGTAGGTCTCTTTATTGATTAACTAATTAATTGCCTTTGGCGGGGGTAAATCAAATAGTAATCAAATTATGCGCAAGGAAAACATGCCAATCAAATTAATGCTATGACTAAGTCACTAACTTGAAGCTTCGATTAAGTGTTTCGGAATAAAGTTAAGGTGACGTTCCTATAACTAAATTCTCAGATTTTTCAATCTAACTACGAACATCAAATGGGCCCATGATTATTCATAATCAAATATCTAAACATGCTCTTAATCAAAAAGTAATTCGTTTATATTAAATCAATAGAATACACCATACACAGTTCTAGCAAACATGGCAACACAAACTAAACATCCATAATAAAACTAGCCAGACATGTTCATATTAATATTCATAGACAAATAAAATATGAACATACACTCCAACAAAAGAAGAAGAAAAATAGAATTCTACAACACCAAAGAAAACCTAGATCTAAATACCGCTTATGGATTGGTTGACGTACTTCTCCGTAAGCTTTATCTTCGATTGTCGACGGCTTCTTTGGATCCTTAGAATGGTTTCTCTTGCTTTGTTTTTGTGTAGCAAAACTCCCAAAGTTGATTGAATCTCTTGTTTGGTTGCAAAATTGTAAAGTGTAAGAGTTGTGTATCAATTCGAGTTCTGTTGTAAAGGGGGTCTAAGGGGGGTATTTATAAATGTAAGGGATTCTGCAAATCCTATGTGCAATAGGAATAGGCGCGCCGCGGCATGCATTTTCCCCGCCGCGGCGCAACACAAATTCTGAAAAATATGTAAAAACCCGAGAGCTCCTCGCCGCGGCATGCAATTATCCCGCCGCGGTGCGCAATGTTTCTATGTTTTCCAGGATTCAACCCGAGAGCCTCTCGCCGCGGCATATGTTTTCTTCGCCGCGGCACTCCTTGTATGTATCGGTATGTAAATGGTATGTACATACATTTACATACGCTGTTCAGACCCTCGCCGCGGCACGAAGTTTCTTCGCCGCGGCGCGAATTGCTTTCCTTCTCTTCATGCTTACCCCCTTACATATGTGATGGCTCGTTATGTAAGGCTTACATATTTGTCTTGTTTAGCCCGTAACTCGTGATCCGAGCGCCGTAAGTGTTCCGTCTTTGCGTGTTTGCATTATTTAACTCATTTGACGCTAAAAACACCTGAAATACACTAAAATATACCCGTGACTTCGAATGGATAGATTTATGAAAATAATCGAATAAACAATCATAATAAATCTATATATCAAACAATTAAGCACAATTAATCACAAAATATTAGTGCTTTTCGAGCACTCATCACAACCCCCAACCAGCTTCTTGCTAGTCTCTAGCAAGTGAAGCGACCTAAAATAAAATTAAAAACAAACAAATAAACTAACCTAACCTAAATCACTTCCGTAGATTGTCACGGTTGCATTTAGCGTATGCAACAAGCCTTTAAACCCCTAGGTGGCCCTAGTGGACGAGTTATAGTCTCGTGAGGGTTTCCAGTGATGATACCCGCAAACATCGTAACTGACACAAATAAAGACTCAAAACTAATAAAGACTCTAACAATACTTGAATCAATCCATGCATACGTCTCAAAAATTGTTAACAACGAATGATACATGAAATAGTTAAACATCACCTAAGCTCAAAAACAGTCCAAACATCAAACTCATCATGGTAATCAAATTTTGAACAACCAATCACACCACAAACCCGTTAGTTATACTATCTGACCGTGTCATGCATGATATTCATAGATTACATTTTAATATCTCATAAATGTGCAAGTAAAATATGAATGTGAATTTTTGCACTTACAAACTCCATATGCTCATTTTTCAAACTCATCTCCGCTAATATAGAAACTAAACTACCTAGAATCAATAGGACTTGATTAAGCTTGTAAAGTTGTGGCTAGGTATGTGATAATGAAAGTACAAAAATGATGTTTTCATATGATAAGAGTACTTTTTATTTCACAAGCATATTTTCAACTTTTTCCACCAAGTGTTCTTTTCATCCTCCCTTAACTTCAAATGTCCTTTGGATCTTTTGCTTGATTTTCTTCTTTATTCTTGCTTATTATTTCGATCATCAATTTTTTTTTTTTTTTTTTTTTTGATGAAGCAAGACAAATATAACATAATTGCTCATGAAAATCAAATATTACATCGAGTACTCTTATCACTAAGGGTAGTACAATGTATGTCAATGTTGAGTTCAAGGGTGTGCTATTGATAAAATATTTTTGGAAAGCATGAAAAATTCAAACGGTCCAAAGATGGCCTAAATCATTTTCTAAGTGGCATTTGTTTCTATTATTTCGCTTCAACGTGTTTTCAAATGAGTTCTAGAGATTGTTGAGACTTAAAACATATCATGAACATGCATACATTCCACAAATCAAAATAGTTAAACTAACCATGCAAACTACCACAAGTACCACAAAATTTTCAAATTAGATGAATCCAACATTTATGTGCTTCGTTGCTTAGGTAAAAATCTAACATCTCTCATATGTCATCGTCATTACAATCATGTTAATATCATAGATTTCCGGATTGAATCAAGTAGACACGACACTAACTAAAAACAATTCAAGTGACAAAGTTAAAAATTTAAAATTGGTCATATTTCATGTTCATGGAATATTCTTCCCACCCCCAACCTAATTTCTGCATTGTCCTCAATGTGAAAAAAGAAGAACATAAGAAATAAGAAAAAGTGTAAGAAGTTACCCCCCTTTCGTATGAGATTGTGTCGTTACTCGCTATGCTCCGGTTCACTGTTCCTCGCTTTTCTCATGAAGAATTTATGTGTATGAACATATATTGAACCTCAAAGTGTATGCAACACAATTCAAACTCAAACCCAATTTTAGATTATAACTAAGTCAGATGAAAACAGAAAAACATTAAACTAAGTTAAACAATCCAAAATAAATAAAATAAAAGAAAAACTGAAAAAGAAAATTAAACTAAATAAAAAGAAAATAAGTTGATACTACCGAATATGGTGGGTTGCCTCCCACCAAGCGCTTTCTTTAACGTCTTAGCAAGACGTTGCTAATTCTTTTCTATCCACCATCATCAAAGATTTTGAAGTGTGTGATATCAATTTTCCGAGCTAAGATGTCATTAAGCTTGTCCTTCCATCTCGGTAGTTGTTTTCCATGAAGCACAGCACACACTTTTTTGTGGAAGTGGTATAGAAAATAATTTGTGGATGTGCAAGTCTTAGGTGCCTTGTGTGACATGGGAGGTGAAGATAATTCCTCCTTGTTCTCCATAGAAGTTTGTAGAATTTGATATTCATCAGCTTGACATTCTTTGAGAATTGCTTGCTCTCCATCTGTATTTTCTACACAAAGTGGTAAATCATCAAAAGTTTCAGGAAAATAAATATTTTCAAAATTTTTACCACTTTGAAGGATTGTGTCATCCTTCACTTGCTCAATTTGAGTGGGCAACTCTTCTTGTTTTTGAATTTGTTCCGCTAATTGCCCAACTTGCATTTCTATTCTTTTCATTGATGCCTCCACAGACTCCATCCTTTCACTAGTAGATTGTATGAAAGCATTCAAGGTTTCCTCTAAGGTTGGCTTCCTAGGTTGATTAGAAACTCTACTTCCTTGTATGAAAGAATTCAAGCTCTCTTCGAAGGTGGCCCTAGATGGATATTGATGAAAACTTGAGCTTTGCATTTGGTATTGTGCATAAGGTGGGTCATATGGTTGAAGATTTGAGCTTTGCATGTTGTATTGGGCATAAGGTGGGGTAGAGTTTGCTTGCCATGAAGAATTATGGTGATTTTTCCACTCAGGATTATAGGTACAAAAATAAGGATCATTCCAAGGTGGGTGACATCCCTCATTACGATCAAAGTTTGAATTAGTGGATGTATAGTAATCACCTGCAAAAGTGCAAACATTAGCATAATGCCCATATAAACCACAAATGCTACATACCTCTATGTATGTCATATCATGCAGCTCTTCAAAAGGCCTTGTATTAGCTCATGGATTTCAGTATCCAGCCAGATCAGGTGCATTTTAAAATTTGTTGATGTTGTTGATGAACGGTACCTTTCAAAAACTAACAAAAACAACAGAGAAATCAAAGCACCACAGATTAAGCAATTAAAAGCACTATTTTTTGATTTTTTTGATTTTTTGATTTTTTTGTATTTTTAGAATAAAAATAAATAAATAAATAAATAAACAAACAAATAAATAAAAGATAAAAAATAAAATAAATAAACAAATAAAAAAAATTAAGAAACTCTAAAAAGTTAAAAAGAAAATTATTCAAAACGCCAATTCCCCGGCAACGGCGCCAAAAACTTGATGTGTTAAAATGTGTACTCGCAAGTGTACGAATCACTCGTAGTAAAGTGATAAGCAACTTCCAAGGTCGGTCTCTCAAGGAATTGCAGTGGTTTTAAATAACTAACTTTTTAATCTAAATAGAGTTCTAATGAAAATAAAAGACTAATTAAATAGAGTTCTAGTAAAACTAAAACTCTAAGTAACTAGAATCCTAAAGCTAGTAAAACTGTAAAAAGGTGTTTGATTTGTAACGGGAACAAAGTACGAGCAATTAAACGAAAACAAAATCGCAATTAAACAATCAATTCAGATATATTTGAAGATCAATGGAGAATGTATGGACGTTTAGCTTGGTTGACCATGCTTGCATCGAAAAGGTATGGTGAGATAACATGAACGTCCTATATAAACTAAACTACCGACTTTCCTTTTAATTACGAGACTCCTTTTGGCGGGGGTAGGTCTCTTTATTGATTAACTAATTAATTGCCTTTGGCGGGGGTAAATCAAATAGTAATCAAATTATGCGCAAGGAAAACATGCCAATCAAATTAATGCTATGACAAAGTCACTAACTTGAAGCTTCGATTAAGTGTTTCGGAATAAAGTTAAGGTGACGTTCCTATAACTAAATTCTCAGATTTTTCAATCTAACTACGAACATCAAATGGGCCCATGATTATTCATAATCAAATATCTAAACATGCTCTTAATCAAAAAGTAATTCGTTTATATTAAATCAATAGAATACACCATACACAGTTCTAGCAAACATGGCAATACAAACTAAACATCCATAATAAAACTAGCCAGACATGTTCATATTAATATTCATAGACAAATAAAATATGAACATACACTCCAACAAAAGAAGAAGAAAAATAGAATTCTACAACACCAAAGAAAACCTAGATCTAAATACCGCTTATGGATTGGTTGACGTACTTCTCCGTAAGCTTTATCTTCGATTGTCGACGGCTTCTTTGGATCCTTAGAATGGTTTCTCTTGCTTTGTTTTTGTGTAGCAAAACTCCCAAAGTTGATTGAATCTCTTGTTTGGTTGCAAAATTGTAAAGTGTAAGAGTTGTGTATCAATTCGAGTTCTGTTGTAAAGGGGGTCTAAGGGGGGTATTTATAAATGTAAGGGATTCTGCAAATCCTATGTGCAATAGGAATAGGCGCGCCGCGGCATGCATTTTCCCCGCCGCGGCGCAACACAAATTCTGAAAAATATGTAAAAACCCGAGAGCTCCTCGCCGCGGCATGCAATTATCCCGCCGCGGCGCGCAATGTTTCTATGTTTTCCAGGATTCAACCCGAGAGCCTCTCGCCGCGGCATATGTTTTCTTCGCCGCGGCGCTCCTTGTATGTAACGGTATGTAAATGGTATGTACATACATTTACATACGCTGTTCAGACCCTCGCCGCGGCACGAAGTTTCTTCGCCGCGGCGCGAATTGCTTTCCTTCTCTTCATGCTTACCCCCTTACATATGTGATGGCTCGTTATGTAAGGCTTACATATTTGTCTTGTTTAGCCCGTAACTCGTGATCCGAGCGCCGTAAGTGTTCCGTCTTTGCGTGTTTGCATTATTTAACTCATTTGACGCTAAAAACACCTGAAATACACTAAAATATACCCGTGACTTCGAATGGATAGATTTATGAAAATAATCGAATAAACAATCATAATAAATCTATATATCAAACAATTAAGCACAATTAATCACAAAATATTAGTGCTTTTCGAGCACTCATCAACGGTGCAACAGGATCCATAGAAGCTCAGAGAAAACTTAATCCAATCATGAAGGAAGTTGTTAAAAAAGAGGTCATTAAATGGCTCGATGCTGGAATTATTTATCCTATATCAGACAGCTCATGGGTCAGTCCAGTTCAATGTGTTCCTAAGAAAAGAGGTATGACTGTAGTTGAGAATGCTAATAATGAATTAATTCCTACAAGAGTTGTCACTGGTTGGAGAGTCTGCATGGATTTTAGGAGATTGAACAAGGGCACTAGAAAGGATCATTTTCCCTTCCTGATGTGTTAAAATGTGTACTCGCAAGTGTACGAATCACTCGTAGAAAAGTGACAAGCAACTTCCAAGGTCGGTCTCTCAAGGAATTGCAGTGGTTTTAAATAACTAACTTTTAACTTAAACAGAGTTCTAATGAAAACAAAACACTAATTAAATAGAGTTCTAGTGAAACTAAAACTCTAAGTAACTAGAATCCTAACGCTAATAAAACTGTAAAAAGGTTGTTTGTTTTTGGTAACGAGAACAATCATACGACACTCAAACGAAAACAAAATCGCAATCAAACAATCAATTCAATTAAATCAAATATCAATAGAGGATGTATGGACGTTTAGCTTGGTTGACCATGCTTGCATCGAAAAGGTGTGGTGAGATAACATGAACGTCCTATATAAACAAAACTACCGGCTTTCCTTTTAATTACGAAACTCCTTTTGGCGAGGGTAGGTCTCTTTGTTGATTAACTAATTAACTGCCTTTGGCGGGGATAAATTAAATAGCAATCAAATTATGCGCAAGGAAAACATGCCAATCAAATTAATGTTATGACTAAGTCACTAACTTGAAGCTTTGATTAAGTGTTTCGAAATAAAGTTAAGGTGACGTTCCTATAACTAAATTCTCAGATTTTTCAACCTAACTACCAAATGGGCCCATGATTATTCATAATCAAATATCTAAACATGCTCTTAATCAAAAAGTAATTTATTCATAAATCAATAAAATACACCATACACAATTCTAGCAAACATGGCAACACAAACTAAACATCCATAATTAGACTAGCCGCTCATGTTCATATTATTATTCATAGACAAATAAAATATGATCATACACTTTAACAAATAGAGAAGAGGAATTAATTCTATAACAACAAGAAACTCCTAGATCTAAATACCGCTTATGGATTGGATGACGTTCTTCTCCGTAAGCTTTATCTTCGATCGTCGTTGGCTTCCTTGAATCCTTAGAATATTATCTCTCGCTTCGTTAGAGTGTGGCAACGCTCTCAAAACTGATTGAATGTAGTGTTTGGGTCGCAAAATTGAGAAGAATAAGAGTTGTGTACGAATTGGTCGAGTTGTATGTAAAGGGGACTCTAAGGGGGTATTTATAGATGTAAGGGTTTCTGCAAATCCTATGTGCCATAGGAATAGGCGCGCCGCGGCATGCATTTTTCCCGCCGTGGCGCAACACAAAAATTGGAAAATATGCAAAAACCCGAGAGCTCCTCGCCGCGGCATGCAATTCCCTCGCCCCGGCGCGTGTTGCTTTGCTTTTCTTCACGATACCCCCTTACACATGTGATGGCACATTATGTAAGGCTTACATATTTGTCTCGTTTAGCCCATAACTCGTGAAATGCACTAAAATATACCCGTGACTCCGAATGGATAGATTTATGAAAATAATCAAAATAATAATCATAATAAATCTATATATCAATCAATTAAGCACAATTAATCACGAAATATTAGTGCTTTTCGAGCACTCATCACCTCCCTTTCATAGACCAGATGCTAGATCGCCTTACAGGAAGAGAATTCTATTGCTTCCTAGATGGGTATTCCGGATATAATCAGATTGCAATAAATCCTGAGGACCAACACAAGACAACCTTTACATGTCCCTATGGTACTTTTGCTTTTCGGAGGATGCCGTTTGGATTGTGTAATGCACCAGCTACTTTCCAAAGGTGTATGATGGCAATATTTACCGATATGGTAGATCAATTTGTGGAAGTTTTCATGGATGACTTCTCAGTATTTGGAGACTCATATGACTCTTGTTTGCGAAATTTAGCTACGGTTCTACATCGGTGTGAAGAAACCAACCTAGTCCTGAATTGGGAAAAATGTCATTTTATGGTAAAAGAAGGAATTGTATTGGGACACAAGGTATCTAAGAGTTGTCTTAAAGTTGATAAGGCGAAAATTGAGACAATAGAAAAATTGCCACCACCAAATTCAGTAAAGGGAATTCGTAGTTTTCTTGGACATGCGGGATTTTATAGGCGTTTTATCAAAGACTTCTCCAAAATTTCAAAACCCCTGTGTACTCTGCTCGAAAAAGACCAACCATTTTTCTTTGATGCAGCCTGTTTACAGGCCTTTCTTGGATTGAAGAATAAACTTGTGTCAGCTCCTATCATTGTAGCACCAGATTGGTCTTCTCCTTTTGAACTTATGTGTGATGCTAGTGATATGGCAATCGGGGCTGTTTTGGGGCAGCGAAAAAACAAGGTGTTCCATTCCATCTATTATGCAAGCAAGACATTGCAAGAAGCTCAATTAAACTACACAGTTACAGAGAAAGAATTGTTAGCTGTGGTCTTTGCATTCGACAAGTTTCGGTCGTACTTAATTGGAACCAAGGTAGTTGTCTACACTGACCATTCTGCCATTAAATATCTTATAGCCAAGAAGGTTGCCAAACCAAGACTTATTTGTTGGGTTTTATTATTGCAAGAATTTGATTTGGAAATTAAAGATCAGAAAGCGACTGAAAATCAGGTAGCTGACCATCTTTCTAAGTTGGAACAAAAGGACGAGCGATCAATCGACATTAATGAAAATTTTCCCGACAAGCAACTATTTGCAGTTTCTCAAGCTTCAATACCATGGTATGCAGATTTTGTGAACTTTTTGGTGAGTGGATTGATGCCTCCTAACTTGACCCATCAACAAAAGAAATTTTTTTTCCACAATGTTAAGTTTTATTACTGGGATGAACCTTTCTTGTTTAAGCAGTGTGCAGACCAAATGATTAGAAGATGTATTCTGGAAGAAGAAATGGAGAATGTCTTACAACAATGCCATGACTCCCCATATGGAGGGCATTTTGGAGGAACAAGAACTGTTTCTAAGGTTTTGCAATCTGGATTTTATTGGCCTACCCTGTGCAAAGATGCTCACAATTTCGTGTTGCAATGCAATAGATGCCAACGGGTAGGTAACATCTCTAGGAAACAAGAAATGCCACTTAACAACATTTTAGAAGTGGAATTATTTGATGTTTGGGGAATAGATTTTATGGGACCATTTCCTTCAAGTTATGGAAATCAGTACATCCTTGTAGCTGTTGATTATGTCTCCAAATGGGTTGAAGCTGTTGCACTTCCAACTAACGATGCCAAGGTGGTAGTGAAATTCCTCAAGAAAAACATATTCTCACGCTTTGGAACTCCACGTGCTATTATTAGTAATGGTGGAAAACATTTTTGCAATAAACAATTTTCTGTCTTGCTAGCCAAATATGGAGTCAAACATAAGGTCGCCACACATCATCCACAAACAAGTGGTCAAGTGGAAATCTCCAATCGAGAAATAAAGAGAATTCTAGAGAAAACAGTTGGTCCTTCTAGAAAAGATTGGGCTATGAGGTTGGATGACGCACTTTGGGCGTACAGAACTGCCTTCAAAACACCGTTGGGCATGTCTCCTTATAAGTTGGTATTTGGGAAAGCTTGTCATCTTCCAGTTGAACTTGAACACAAGGCATATTGGGCCATCAAAAAGCTAAATTTTGATATGCACGCTGCTGGTGAAAAGAGACTAATACAACTCAATGAAATGGATGAATTCAGAAACCATGCCTATGAAAATGCTAAGTTGTACAAAGAAAAAACCAAACAATGACATGATAAAAAAATCACTCCCAGAAACCTTGAAGTTGGGCAGCAGGTGTTATTATTCAACTCAAGACTAAGAATTTTTCCTGGAAAATTAAAGACCCGCTGGTCAGGACCATTCCAAATCCCAAAGGTTTTTACTTCAGGAGCAGTAGAATTAATGGAGGAGAGATCTGGTAGAAAATTTCAAGTAAATGGACAGCGTGTCAAACCTTATTGGGGAGGAAATGTTAATAGAGAGCAGTCCTCTACTCCACTCGCCGAAGCATGATCAAGCAAAAAGTCGGGCTGTCGACTCTAACACAAGCGCTCATGGGAGGCAACCCATGTTTCTTCATTTTTCTTCTTAGTTGTTTCTCAATTTTTAGTTTATAATTTTTAATTCAATTTAATTGTATGAGTTCTTTTGCTTAGAAGTTTATTTTCTGCATTTTAGGGTCATCCCAGGGAGTGAGAGCAAGAGAAAAGCAAAGCAAAACCAACAACAAAATATTTCCTCACAGTGTGAAAAAAATGGAAAAGCTGCAGCAACGCTATAGCAAAGTTCTACACTGTCCTTAGCTGAGCAAAGTTCTACGTTGGTTGGGCTTATTTTCAGTGCTTTAGTTTTGTTTGTATTGAGCTTCAATGGAAATTTAAGTATGGGGGAGAAGAAGCAGAGGAGAAGTACAACAGAACCAAAAATTATCATAATACTAAAGCTAGAGCAAAGTTTTGTGTTGTTCTTCTTTCATCTCAGATCAGGGGCATTAAGGCGTTTTGGGCATGGCTTAATAATCAGTTTCATGGATTGGGCTTCAATGGAAGTTGTAAAAATTTGAGCTTCAAATTGGGCTCTAATGGAGGTTGGCCCATAACCCATTTTTGAGTACCCAAAAAAAAAAAAGTTTTCGGGTCAGCACCATTTAAACCCTGTTCGTGTCCCCCGTTAAACGCACCTCCCCACAACTCACTCTATTACCCTACATATCAAGCGCCCCCACTCCAACTCTCCTTCTCCTTACCCGAGTGCCTCCAACCACCACCCATTACGTCCCAAACCCGCACATCCCAGAAATTTCCTTTCATTTCACCGTCACGCACACTACCACCAACAACCACTCGTCAAGGCACCGAACACCCCAGAAATTTCATCCCAGAAAGGTTGAACCTAAGTGACCTGTCGAACTCCCCACACACCACCACAAACCACCACACAACTCTCCTTCTCCTTACCCGAGCGCCTCCAACCCACCACACTAAACAACACCGTGCGTTACAACACTCAACTGGGTAGGAAAACCATCTGGAAAACCCATCAGCCGCTGCTCTGTTTGACGCTAGGAAAACCATTCTAGCAATTGGTTTGGTAAGCACTTCCATCTTCGCCTGGGTTAATTGTTTAGTTTCAATACACTATCTGCTTCTGCGACTGTGGAAATATCTCTTGCATCTGCTCTGCTACTACTGGGATTATATATACATTGTTAGTTATTAAACAGGATGGGTAAGAAAAGTATTGCTCGCAAAGTGTCTTCTACACAAAAATTTGTTACCCTCAGGGCACAAGAAATTTATGAGGACATTATGAGCAAAAGAACCTTATGTGGTGAAAAGGGTTTTATGTTCACAACAGGGGAAAATTATGGATTTTCGACTTATGTTGCAGTAGTTATTGATAATTTTGGTTGGAAACACTTCACTGCACAGCCGGAAGAAGCCGTAATACCGATAGTACATGAGTTCTACTCCAACTTCCACATCAACAATTAGGATTGGACATTTGTGCGTGGGGTGCACGTATCGTTTTTCGAGGACGACATAAACAGAATTTATGGATTCCCATCCCTACAATCTGATTTTCACAGCTACATTCAGTCCATTGATGAACACGGGTGGAATGAATTACTTCTTCAGGTTTGTGAACCGGGCACACAATGGGACCGATCCACTCAGGGCACTCTTACAGTCCATAGAACATCCCTTCTTCCAGCTGGAAAATTTTGGTACCATTTTCTCAAATCAAGACTCATGCCCTCTACACACGAACAAACCGTGAGCCGGGACCGCCTTGCCCTCTTGGATGTTATCATAGTTGGGAGACCCATCAATGTGGGGGGTATAATTGCAGAACAAATTAGAATGTGTGCCACGAAAAAGAAGGGTAGTTTAATGTTCCCCTCGCTGATTACTACATTATGCAGGGCCTTTGATGTCCCTATTGCTGAAGAGGAGGACAAACTAAAGGAAAATGGTACTATCACGAAGCACACCATTGCCCGTATATTGCAAGAACGAGTTGATGCCCCTCATACTACAGGCACTGAGGAACCCACTACTGAACCTTACACCTCCTCCTCCACTACAGAGAACCTCATGGAAAAATGCCTCTCTGATCTAGAGGTTTAACAATATGAGTTTATGGAGCAACAGAGACAGTTTTGGAAATATTCATACGAGAGAGATATTGCTCTTCAAAAGAACCTGCGGTCCAACTCCAACAAGTTCTTCTCATTCCCGCAGTTTCCGACCCAATTATTTGAGGATGAGCAAGAGGATTGTGCTGCTCCACAGAATCATCCCCTGCACAATCCAACCCTCCCATGCCAACACAACAAGAAAGTTCTGAATCTGAGGATGAGGTACAAATTGTGGAACCACCTGAATCATCCAACAGAAAAGGGAAGGGGAAACTCTCTAGTCTCGCCAAGGCACTCACTGCTCGGAGGAGAATGCTGCGAAGTGCCTCCAAATTCAACTGACCGGCACACTTTTAACTTTGCTGCAGCAATGCTACAGCAACAGGGCCATTTCTTCACTTTTTTATTTCCTTTTAATTCTTCCTTTTTATTTTTTCTTTCTTTTCTTTTTTATTTCTTTTTGCTTTTGGCTGCTGTCTGTATTGTTTGATGGAACGCACTGAGGACAGTGCTTATTTTGAGTTTGGGGGAGGGAAATTGTTGCTTACTATCTAATTTTTCTACTGTTGAACTCTGGCATTGATGGAATTTATGTGATTACTATGCTGAATTTTAATTTTATGATGTGCAATCTGCTATGTCTTTATGATGAATTGCAAAATTTTATGTTGTCATCTTTGCTTTAAAAAAGAAACTAATTTGTCAATTTATTAAAAGAGATATCTTACTTTATGAGAAGAATTGATTTGATTAAGTGTTAGTGAAAAAAGTTGAACACTTATTTTGTGATATATACCCACAACTCATATGCACTATCAACTTGTTTGTTTGATATAAACTTTAAATAAAGGTAGTTTATGGGAGAGTTTGAGCCTCTAGAATTGGTTTGGAGAATTTCTCAAAGCAAAATTCTAGAAAGTTCATTACTCAATAAAATAATTTAGGCCTTCTTTGGATTCGATTGTGCTTTTCATGCTAACCTTGATTAAAAATATATTTCATTTGCACACCTAATTTGAGCCATGAATGATCAAAATCCTTTTTTGTTAACACCTACATAAAACTTAGCCTTCCCTTATTTGCATATCCTTTGACCTTTACCTCACAAGTGCATTACTATCTTTATGAATTGTTGTTAGAAAGGTTGATGCCTCTTGGAAGAAAGAAAAGTATGGTGTTGAAAATGGTTTTCATTATGATAAAAACCATTCTTATTTGATTTTATTGAAATCGATCTTCATAAAAAAAAAAAAATCTGGAGACAGCTTTGCTACAGCATTACTGCAGCAAAACAGATTCATTCAAAAAAAAAAAATGAAGACAAGTTTGGGGGTGGTATCAAATTAAATAAAGAGTCCAAAAATATTCTTGAATAGTGTTTGTGCTTGTGGGATATGAAACTTAAATATGACTTTCACCTTACCTTTACCCTAGCCTTGCATTTCAAGCTTTATTAAGTCCTTTTGATCACTAATTAATGAATATCTACATTAGTAGAGATGGATTCAAAAGACCAACATATGGAGGCATGATCTTAAGCTTAAGGAACATAAATTACCTAAGTTTTGGGGAAGTATCAAATTACGAATTATGAGACATCACACACACACATGTGATTATTGTGGAATGAGTTTGAGATATTGAAACTAACATTTGAGAAAAATCAATTTGGATCATGAATTTGAGATTTCTTCTTTCTAATTTTGAAACAAGTTTAATTTATTTATTAGTTGACAACTATGTTTTTAGCGTGAGTTGAAACCTTTGTTTTCAATTGCCACTTGCCAATCATCATATAATTTATTACTTGAGGACAAGCAAGATGCTAAGTTTGGGAGAGTTGATAACTCTAATTTATTAGAGTATTATTAGCTCTTATTCATAAATAATTGTTTATTCTTTTGAGAATGTTTGCACATTATATTCATTTATACATTATTTGTAGACTTTGTGATTTAAGTAAATTCTTTGATAATAAATTCAAAATAATTATGAAATCTGTCAAAAAGAATTATATTTTAATGTGCACTCATTAGATTTCATTACAATTGCTGGAGATAAAGAAAACAACAAATAAAATGCAAGAATCCAACTTTTCTGCAGTTTTGCTGCAGCAAAATCACACCAGGAAAACAACGCCAAAAACAGAGGCTGATTTGGAATTAAGAATTCAAAAGCTGATTTGGACTCTCAACAAAAGGAAAATTTTGGGCTTTTATTAACTCACCCTTTTAGGGATAATATTGGGAATTAACACACCAAAAATTGTCTCCAATTAAACCTAGGGTTAATGACAAAAATAGGGGCTGATATATATAGTTTTGTGCGGCAGAAAATAGGATCTCTCTGAACACAAATTCTGGGCAGCAAGAGGTGACAGCAGAGGAGGAAAATATACATGAGATCTGGGCATAAAAACTGAGGAAAAACTAGCGGCAGCAGAGGAGAAAAAGATAGCAGGCAGCAGCCCAGATTTGGTGCAGTGAAAGGAGAAGCAGATCTGGGCATCAAGCGGAATCTGGAAGGAAACCATTTGTAGGACTGATTTGCAAGGATTTTCATTGAAGAGAAAGCAAGAACGAGACAAAGAATCATAATCCAATTGGTTTGAGGTTGATTTAAGGGATTTATTTATTTATTTCATTAATTCATTATCATTTGATTCTTCTAAATTCTCCAAACTATATGGATCTGGTTTTAAACATATATAAATTGATGTTTAATTTTATAAATATGCTTGGCTAAACTTTCATTCAGTTAGGGTTGTGGATATGCAAGTGTATGTAGACTTTGTGCTTTAATTTTATAAACTTGTGCTTTGCTTGACAAAGGGTGCTAGTTATTCTATGCTTGATTGATTGATTTATTCTTATTGATTGCTTGATCAACAATTGATAGGATAGTAGACTGAAATTGAATCTGGAAAGGTTAATTTAAGTTGGATAAAGCTAGAATAGTGTGAAGAAATTAATATAAGAATATATAATTATCTCACATAACTCAAAAGAATTTGTGCATGAACGTTGTTCTTAGATTCAATTTTGCATAGGAATATGTTTCATTGAGTCATAGAATATATAAACATTGCAGATTCGGAAGAATCCTTTGTGAATTTCTGAAATTCTAGTTACTGGTACACTTTGCTACAGCACGCTGCAGCAACGCAATTTGTCTACTTGCGATTCTTGATATCATTCTCATTAAACTTTGTTTCAGTATTTTCACTCTTGTCCTCTCGTATTATTTATTTTATTTTAATAAACAAAAACACAAAATATTGAATTTAATAGTTAATTTTTACGATATTTTCTAGTATTCCAATCTCCGTGGGAACGATCATTCTTATCATTATATTGCTTGTTTGCGACACATGCACTTGCGTAATTTCTTATACACCATTGTGAGCAACAAGATTCCACCAAGAATGATCACTAACCGTCCTGCTCTGATACCAATTGTTGAGAAAAATTTAGAGTGCACAACTCTAAACTTACTAATATTGGACCCAAAGAAGTAATCAAATTACTTGTATTATACCCACAATAAAAGACACTACAACACTTTCTAAAGACCCTCATTTGGGTTAATGTGATGTCTACTTCCCAACCTATTGACTCTTTGGAGTTTAATTCATGTTCTTCTGTTGTACCTCATTTGTTCAATGAGCCTTCAACTACCTCAACTAAGGTCTCATTCTTCTCACTTTTCTTGAAATTGCATTAGAGGTGGTGCTACCAGCAAACCCTTCTGCTAATGTACATAGTACGCAAACAAGATCTAAAATAAGTCATTCCAAACCCAAGGTCTTGTGACTTATTCTCCTATTTTACTCATAGCTTCTAAGTCATTTAAAGAGGCGTTTTATGTGCTTGAGTGGAGAGCAGCAATGGAATGTGAATATGCTGCACTTGAAAAAAAACAAGACTTGGGTCTTGGTTGAGCCACCAATGTTAACCTAGTTGATAAGCTATTTGTGGCTGTTTAGAATAAAGGAAAAACCAAATGGCACACTTGATAAGTATAAGGTACGCCTTGTTGCTCAAGGATTCTTATAAACACCTGGGTTGGACTTTATAGAACAATCATGTTGTTAAACTAACCTTCGTAAGAATTGTGTTGACCATTGCATTATATTTTAATTGGCTAATGAGACAATTAGATGTCAATAATGCTTTCTTGAATGGTGACCTTAAGGAGCCTGTATACATGAGACAACCTTAAGGTTTTGAAAATCCTTCTCATACTCGGCATGTGTGCTTACTCAAGAAGTCTTTGTACGGCCTCACACAAGCACTAAGAGCTTTGTTCCACAAGCTTCAATAATGGTTATTGCAGGTAAGCCTAATTGGCATTAAAAGTGACCCTAGTCTCTTTATTCGACAAGCTCATGGTCATGTGATGATTGTCTTGTTGTATGTAGATGATATCATTTTTATTGGTTCATGTCTCAAGCATCTTCACCAGTTTTTTATTGATATGAACAAACAATTTTCTTTGAAGGATATGGGCAAGTTGAGAAATTTTCTTATTATTGAAGTCAATTGTTCAACATAAGGGGTTGCACATAAGTCAGACCAAATATATCAAACAACTTCTTTAGTGTTTTGGTATGTCTACTTCTAAAGCAACCATTACCCATATGGCTTTAAGGGGAGTACTGAGTAAGAATGATGGTAATGTTCTAAAGGATCCTTCTACTTATCAAAGTTTTGTAGGTTCTCTACAATATTGTGTAGTTATAAGATCTTAAATATGCTTTGTTGCGAGCAAATTGTGTCCATTCTTAAGTTCACCGATTGATGTACATATGAAAGCTGCCAAAAGCGTATTGAAATACTTGAAAGGATCTGTGACTAATGACTACTGTTAATGAAACCAAATGAACTCAATTTGATTGGATACACTAATGCTAACTAAGCATGTTGTCATGACGATAGATGAAGTGTAAGTGGTTATTGTGTACTTTTCAATGGAAATTTGATCAATTGGTCATCTTCAAAACAAAGAGTGGTATCTTGTTCATCTGCAGACTTTTAGTACTGAGCTCTAGCTGGAGGAGCTACTAAAATAATGTGGATTTTGTCATTGCCTAAAGAGATTGCGTTTGAATTAACAATAAGGTCAAAGTTGTTGTGTGACAACATTAGTGCTCAACACATAGCCAAAAACTTAGTACAACATGCAAGGACAACACACATTGAACTAGATGTACATTTTGTAAGCGATTTAAATATATAGAAACACCTAGAAATCTTATATTGTAATACTAAAAACCAGTTAGCTGATGTACTAACTAAACCACTTGCTAGCCCTGCATTTTTTAGGTTTAAAAGGAAACTTATGGTGCTTAGCAAGCAATAAGTTTGAGGCAGAGTATTGGAATTAATGGTCAAGATGTATGACACGTGTGTAAGTTAATGTTAAGGGGAATGGTTCTATTACTATAATAGAATGGAGAAAGTAAGTCAAGCTATCCATATACATCAGTTTATTGATTTTATCTGACAAATCATCTTGTTATATTGTATAACCCTGAACAATCTTTTCAATACATAATTTAATCATTAAAAAATAATAAAATAAAAATAAAACATGAAAATAAGATTAACATGATAATTTTTCGATTGTTTGGCTAAAGGTTTTATCTAATCTATGTATCTATGTACTATATAAAAGCATAAGTTTTACTCTTTTAAGTGCAATACGCATGTTACACTAAAACTTAATAATACGATGTTCTAACCTTCTCTAGGGCTGTTAGTGGCAATAGAAATTTTTATGGCTTGGTTATGCATCCAAAGCTACTGTTGACTAGGAGTGTGGAGTAGTTTACAATAAGGCTTTTATCATTTTCGTGACTATGTAAAAGAAATGCTATGGAGAAGATTTGTGGTAGAATTAAGGATGTGGTGGTCGATGGACTAGATGACACCAACAAAGAGGATGTTTAGGCAAACGGAGTCCTTGGCAGCTAGTACCCCTTCACTGATTAAGTACCACAAGAAATGTGTTTGTTTTCCATTTTGATGATTAGAGAAAGGCTAATTGGGGATATGAACAATGGTCATCTAATGGCACTTCAATTTGTGTCAACTGTTGTTAGTGTGAAAGAAGTAGTTTTTCAGGTAGCCTATGTGGGTATGATTATACAATGTTTCGTACAATCGGATGGTGGAATAAAAGATTGGGCCAATAGTAGGCATGTTAAGAGAAGTGTTATCAATTTCTTTCAATGATAGAAATGTTGATATGTGTGAGTGAGGGTGGTTTTTTCACTGGATAACCACCTACTCCTAGGATGGTGGTTTAGTCGAGCAAAGCTTGGGTTGATGTGAATGGCCTTTTGATATGAAAAACTTCCATTTTTTTGTTTTCAATATGGTAGAATTGGGCATGATGGATGATAGTTTGTCCAATGTAAGAAGGAGAGGGATTTATTGGCTGATCTTGAGGATTTATTTAGGACATGGCTTAGGGCTGATAGGTTTAGATCCTTGCCAGAAGTGGTGAAAAATATGTTCAAGTTGTCATCTAAGGTGGTTGAGGATGGTGGAGGGTCAAGTGAGGGTGGAATTGTTGGCAATGGTGGGGAATGAAGGGTGTGGAAGAAGACAAATGAGGTGGGTTTAGTGGTGGTGGCAACCAACCTGTTCTTTGTCTCGAATTCAAAAAACACTATTTGGGTAAAGCAATGTGGTAATTATATGGTAGGCAATATAGGGAGGGCTAGTAACAAAGAAATTATAGTTGGAAAAGAAAATCTTATATCGGCATTAGAACATGGATCTTTTTTGTATATTGATAGTGATAGACAGTGTTACTCAAAGGGCCAAAGGATGGAGGATGTGGTTTGGTCTCATGGGATGGAGGCAAACAGAAAAATGAAGCATCTTGAGGGAGCATGAAGTTGGTTTTAAAGATGAGTTTGATGCTATAATGGAAAATTGTGGCAACTTTGTACCATACTTTGTTGAAGATCAACCTCAGCCCATTAAGTCCAATCTATTTGTTTTATTTTAGCCCAAGGAAAATAAAAGCCCAATATATGGAAGCTTCTCAATAAATGTAGAAAAAAGATATTTTTAATTAAGAGAAAATTGTAGAAGGATGTAGAAATGAGATATTTTAGGAGAAGTGTGTAGAATGTGGTAATAATGTATGGCTAAGATTATTTCTTAATTTAATATTTTTATGGTGTAGATTGCATGGAGAGAACTCTAAATACCCTTCCTTGCATTTGGGTTAGGCATCCTCCAAAAGAATAAGTCTTTCTATTCTTAGCTTGAGTCTTGAGTGTGAGTTGTGAGCTTCCTATTAAGTGTTTATTTATATTTCTCTTCAAGTTGTGAAGCTCACAACTCACACTCAAGACTCAAGCTAAGAATAGAAAGACTTATTCTTTTGGAGGATGCCTAACCCAAATAATAATGTATGGCTAGGTTGGGAAGTAGACATCACATTATCATAGTTATGTATTCTTCTTTAAAAATACTAAATACATAAAATATTTATATTTTAATTTATACTCATATAAATAATTATGTATTATATATTCCTAAAAATTATAACTTTTAAACTTTTGATCGATAAATATTGTATAATTATTAATTTAAGTACTTATTTAAGTATAAATTTATATGTATTTAAGCACTCATTTTTTTCATAACAATTCACCATTATTTCATTAAATATGTTATTTTTTCATTCTTTAAATTATTAATTAGAGTTCTTTATTTCAAAATATATATTATCCCATTGTTATATTATAACATGAAATTTATTTTAAATTTCTATATTTATCAATTACTATTAATAGGTGAAAAAATGATTAGGCATATAACTTATTTATTGATTGTCTATATTGAAAGAGAGTTTGCAGAAGAAATTGAATCTGATTTGATGATTGATGAATTTTGTGCTATAAAGCATCGTCGGGCCCAACTTAAATAATTTTTTTTGTTTATTTTTTAAATTTATATTATTTTTTCAATGTTAGTTATAAATCTTGATATTATGAATAAAAAAAATTAGAGAAATTTTTTAATATATATCAACCCTCCTAGAAAAATATTTCTGAGTACGTCCCTGAAGATAATATCTAACATTTATTAGAAATTGAAATCATAATATTGTTAGGCCCTATAAAAAGCAAGAGAACATAAATTAGAATAATGATTTGACTTTGCTCGAGGACTAATAAAGAGTTAATGTGGGGGAGTTTTACATGTGATATTTTATACATAGTTTTAGTAATTAATTCCTCCATATTTACACTTATTTTATTATTCTCATGTACTTTAAATGTTTATTTTATTAATTATGAGAAAATATAATTACTTAAAATTTTTATAAATATTTTATTAATTTTATTTGATAAATGAATATACTCAAACCAATGTAAATAAACTTAGCTCATATTTCATTTGAGCCATTAACCCTATATATATATATATATATATAAAATAGAGGTGAAGAGAAAAAAAAAAAAAAAAAAAAGAGAAAATAAATTATTTAGAAAGAAAAAAAAAAATATATATATATATAATAGAGGTGAAGAGAAAAAAACAAAGAGAGAGAAAATAAATTATTTAGAAAATATCGCGACAGCATACTAATAGGAATTAAAAAAACATATAAAATTATTTAGAAAATAAATTAATCATTGTGTTATTGTTGAAGGCTTTTGTAGGAAGATTAAAGAAGAAATTAAAGATTAGTTTTATTGGTTCCTTTGGCTCCGATACTTCTATAAAATTATATTCTTTTTCTACTATTTTTTTTATTACGATAGATAATTTATTACATATGTTGGATTTTATTGTTTTATGACTAGCTAAATATTTTATGTTATTGTGGGCAATTTTAAGTCTTAGACTATAGTTTAATTAAATTAATGTTATTATAAATTTTTAATTTAAATTCTTGATTCTTGATGTGTTGAATTATATGTTTAAATTTCATGGCTATGCATGTATGAATTAAAGTAATTAACTAGTTTATTTCATGAATATGCCTACATCTAGTTTAATATAATAGTACATCCTAGCTAATATTATTATTCGAAGTAGTATCTTGTGACTGCTGTTATGAGTAAAATTGATACTTATGTTAAAGGTTAAACGATTGTTATAATCTTGCCTAGTTTAATTTTCATCTTTTTAGATCTTAATACAAAGAGTGAATTAAATCTAGTAAGTGTATTTATAGGTTGTTCATAATTTAGGGTTGGTTAATAGGTGGACCTTTAACCAACTACACAGTAAAAAAATATGAAAAGTCTTAAGCGTACCTAGATTTTTAAGTTTAAAGTTAAGAATTTAATAATAATTTTGGGTTACGATAGTAATTCAAGATTTTAAGAAATTAAAATTATATGTCTTCCTTTTGATCTAGATAGATAATGATCATCCATGAAGTTATGGATGAAGAATTATAAAGTGGGCTTGTAACTATTGCCTATTAATTAAAATGATGAACTCTTTTGTATTTCAAATATAATGTAACAATACTCATTATTATTTAAGTTAGTACAATTTTTTGTATAGCTTAATAAAAGATTTTGAAGAATTAAAGTATGATAAATTATATCACATATAATTATTCTTAAATTCGTCAAAGTTAAAGAGGAATTTAATATTTTGAATATATTTGATGATAATGGTATTCAAGATTATAAGTCTTAGATAGAAACTTAAACTTAAAAAGTTTTCCAAAAAGATCAATCTTATGATAAAAAATTGCATGGATAGTGCATATTTTGATTTAAAGTTATAATGTTATAGATACATGACCAGAAATCAATATTTGAAAAGCTTCTTTTAATTTATATTGCAAATATAAAATAAATTTTGATCGATGAATAAAATATTAAATAATTATCATGACCAAAATAAGTTATTGAATAATCAAAATTGGTTTATTATATCATACAAAGTTAAATGATTGTGGACCAAAATTCAAACATTTTATTATTCAATAATTATATATATTACATGTTCTTAAGCAAAATAAACTTATTATATTTGACAAGAGTTGATAGTGAATTCACGCCTCTAATTTATTGATAATTATAAATATAATATTATCAGCCTTATTACGAAAACATTATATATTTTCGGTTCAATTTAACCCACCAATTTATTATTAAAATTTTTAATTGCAAGTTACATTAATTGCAAAATAAAGTTGCATTATTCTTATTACACTGACTCAAAACATTGAAATGAGTCCACTAATAAATTTAAAAATATATGTTTTTAGTTTCATTATTTATATTGGACCCTTTGAAGGCAAGCTTTTTAAATAATTTTATAATAAAAATAATTTATGCCATTAGGGGAAGAAAGAAAAAAAATAATGGAATGAAATAACTTAAAAATACATCAATTTTATGAAACATAAAATTTAGAAAATTACTTGATGATAGAATACTATATATTATAGATGCATTTAGATAATAATAAAAAATTTAGCTGCAAAAATGCTCAAGCAATTTATTGAAGTTCCTATAGAACATTGAGTTGAAATGACAGTAAAAATTTATAATTTTGTGTAAAATTTGCTAATTATATTAGTGCAAAAATATTATAATTATTGATGAAATAAAGGAAGCTAATAGTCCAAGAAATATTATCACATTTTTTTTCTTTTTGACTCCTATAAAGTCTTGGGTACTTGATAAATAAAATAATATCATTTCGATTATGAAAGAAAGAAAATATATTAATATATAAATACTGTATAACATATTTTTTTTCATGTCTCTCTTAAATAACTAAGAGATGATAAAAATCTTAAAGTTAAAAGTTATTAAATGTCAACAAGCAAAGTATTGATCAAATATAAAATATTATTTTAGGCATATATTAGATTCACTTATGCGCAAATGAAATGAATAAAATGTGAACAACTGAGATGTTCATTAGATATTTATAAAGACTAGTTGTCAAATGCCTAAAAATACAAAATGTATTGAAAATATATGAATTTATTTAAAAAATGATGAGACTATGATATATAAATTTTACTACCGTATATATAAAATGACATTAAAATGTAACTAGTAGTTATATAATATTGGCTTATATAATTACCAATATGAATAAATCAATAGTATTTATTGCTTATAAAAGTAATAAACTTAAATGTCATTTATTTGTTATGATAATTATAGACATATACTATTAAAATAATGTGAATTACTACATAAATTTTATAGAAATCTAGTATATTCTCTTTAACATTGAAATTTAATATTTTCACATATTTCATGACTTTGATATGGTTACAAAGTATGTTAATTTATTTTATATGCTCATAAAAATATGACAAAAATATGTAATTATCTTAAAGAGAGATAAATTTATATTTAATTATTCTTATGTATAAAATATATGCACATTATATATCAAATTATTATTTGGTTGTATGATATAAAAATTTTCTCAAATTGTTGTTCATTTTATAATCAGTTGACACCATTTAGAAAGATAATTGATGCTTAATATATTTATTGGCACTGATAAATGTTATCAAAGAATGTACGAATATTGGATATTATAGAATATATTACAATAAATTGGATATATGAATTATTATTTTACTTTATGTTAGCATTATTGTAATATATTTTATAAGTGTAAGGCTTTTAATTAAATTTGAAATGATTAACAAAACAAATTACTTTATGGAACAACACGTACATTGCAAGTTAGTATTGAAATGTAACATGCTATCGAAGTCAATATGTTTGGCTTAAACTATGGAATATGAAGAAATTGTACTACATATAAAATTAAGTGACGATTAAATAGGCTCACTCATCACGAGTTACGACATTTATTTCAACAATTAAGAGAAAGTCCTAGTGATATTAAAATGTGCAAATTAAAAGGATATCTTATGTTGAAAGATCGATATCATCAGGAGAAGTCCATCTTTATACGTATTGTACTTTTTTTTTTTTCTTTTTTATGGTTTTGTCGCACTAGATTTTCCTAAAAATGTTTAAATGAGGCAAATTTAGCGTATTGCATAGTAATAATATAATCTTTTTTTCTTTGCTAGGTTTTTGTCCTACTGAATTTTTCTAGCAAGATTTTTAACGAGTCATATTTTCAATACATTTGATATTGAAGGACAGTATTAAGGGTGGGCTTTTTTTTTTTTTTTTTTTTTCTTTCAAAAATTGACCAACCAATCCGAATCTAAGTCCAAACTGAGCCCACACATTTTTTATTTGAGATTGGTTGGTCCAAGTAGGTCCACAATATTTTAAAACCGACAATGTCGGTTTGGTTATTGGTCCGTAAAAAATAAAAATCGACATAATCAAATCGACCTTAACTTTACTATACATACATATATACACACACATACATACATATATATATGTATAAATATTTTTAATTATCTTATATAAATATGTAATATATGTTATAAAAAAAAATGTAATATTATATAATATACTAAGTCGGTAAATCTTAAACTAAATTTAATGGTCTGAATTTCTATTTATTTGTATTAAATTAAATATAATGGAGCGTTCAATTTACAGGAATGTGATCTTTTTGGATGGTGGAGAGTTTAATTTAAGCAGGGACAGAAATCTCGATTTTTTGTGCAAATTATTTGTAGAATAATAAAAAAAGTGTTTGTAGGATTAAAATAATACTCTTGCATTTTATATTTTATCATTGATTACGGTAATAACTTTGAATTAAAATTGTAGGTCTAAAATCGTCAAGCCAATATTCTTCAAACCAACCTTATATGTAGGTTGGAAGGTTGATTTTTAGGGGTTATAAGTTGACTAAAGTTTTAGATTTTTTCAAACTATCAAGATAAGGTCGACTTGTTAAATAACTAAATAGCCAATCTTTTAGACGTTGCCCACCCAGAGTGAGTTATGATTTAGATGTCAAATCAAATATAATATTATATTTTTTATGGTTATATTTACTTCAACTTTTATTTAAAATTTGAAATGAATATTTAATTTTTATTGTATCATAAGTTTATATTTAAAAGAAATTTTAATTTCTATAGTATCTCAAATTAAAAATTTATATTATATTTTAAAAAATCTATAAATAAATAAAGCCTTTAATAATATATTCTATTATAAAAATATATATAATATTTATTTTATTTATATTATTAATTATACTTTCATCACTACTCTAAAATAATAAATAATAATAATTATTATAATAATTACGATTTAAATTATAATAATATTATCATGCTTAATTTATTCTTATTTTCTTAATTGATGGTAATAACAGGTTTGAAACATTGGTGATGCACCAATTAATAATTTCTCACAAATTTTTTTTTCTATAAAAAAAAAAAATTTCTCACAAAAAAAAAGAAAATAGCGGGTTAAGACATGGCAAGTGGCAGAATCAGCTCCTTATGTTTGTCATGCATGACTCAGAACCAAGTACGAAATTCGGAACTAAATCTTTATTTTGGACTGACTACAGAAGCAAGACAGTCGATTATATTGGCATTGAAAGCAGAAATCCGAAACTGAAGAACCACAACCATGTCTGTTGTTCCGAGCAATTTTCTCCTCTTTTCCTCTAAACTATACAGAAACAATATTAGATCCTCATCCCCATTTTTGCCTTCCCTTTCCTTCTCATTTCTCAACAGCAAACCCATTTGGTCAAGTTCCATTGCTTTGAGGCTCTCAACGTCCAGGTCTTTCTCTCACGTACGTAAACATGTCTTTCATTTTTCTTTAAAGATGAAATTTTGAGATCAATTATTAGTTATTCTCATTTCCAGGTTTCGGGGCGTTGTTTCTGCCTTGACTTCTGAAGAGAACGCAATTGGGTCAACTATTTCTGGCACTCATGTATTCGGTCTCACTTATTTGGAGGTGGGTTTCTGTTTTTATTCATTTGGGTTTCTATTTTTAATTTGGGTTTCTTGTTTGATCGCAAAAAGGCATAAAGAATTAGGGTAACGATTTTGCTACAACTATTTTTCTTTTTACTGCAACAAAAATATATGAAAAGTCTAGTTTACCCATTATTAATTACATTTTAATGCTATTATTATTATGTAAAGTTGTATTAACAAATTATAGTTTTTTTATAAAAGGTTGTAGTTAGCAGTTTTCAGTGGGTGCACCGGGACATCCCAACTAGGTTGGCACCTCCTTAGCACCTTCTTCATTAGACCGCTCACCACTAATATTATTAAAACTTAATAAAATTAAATATACAAATAAATATTCTCAACAAAACCTGTAATTAGGTTTGTTGTTTTCATCTGAATAAATAAAAGAGCTAGCGAAAGATGGGGCATTCCACCACCAAGTCGCTGTACATAAACTAGGAGCCTTAGAGGCTAAACTATCAGCTGCAGTATTGCCCTCCCTGTAAATATGTGAGCAGTGAAACTCCATGTGGGAGATTTTATCTAAACAATCTTTCCAAATAGAGTACCATTTCTAAGGGACTGAAGAAGACCGAGTCTGTAGTAAAGCAACAACATATGCTGAGTCTGATTCCAGCCAAAGACGTCTCCACCCAAACATATATGCATACTTCACCGCATAAATGGCTGCCGCTAGTTCTGCTTCAAAAGCATACGATATTCCAAGCGGAACACAGAAGCAACCCTTAACAAATGATCTGGAAGTTCTAAAAATACCTGCACAACCCGATAAACCTGGTGCTCCAAAAGCTGCACCATCTGTATTGACCTTTATCCATCCCGAGGGTGGTGCCTTCCAATTAACCTCTATGATTCTTGGAGCCCGTCTTGGAATGCCTGGTATTCGTAGTCGTTTAAGTATTTGAAGATCATCTACAGTATTTTTCATGCAACCACTCTTTGATAGACTTGCTTCACGAATAAAACGCCATACTGTTGCAAAAGTCGAGTTCATTGTTGTCTTTTTATTGGTGAATCGATAATCATTTATAGTATTCCAAATTACCCAGATGACTGAAACAATCCCTGCTTTCCATAGATTTGTTAGTTATGATCCAAATTCCATCTTCATTGCGGTCGTCCATAAATTTAGGACAGTGGAGTCTGTACATGGTCTTTTTCCAAAGAAGAAGCATAGGAGGTCCCAAAGAGCACCTGCAAAATGACAACTTAAAAAAAGATGTGATAAAGATTCCTCCTCGGATCCACATAACGAGCAACGGGAAGGAAACGATTGTCCCCTTCTTTTTAACTGACAATCTGTTGGTAGTTTATTCAGGATAGCACGCCATAGCAAAATAGATCTTGAAGGCGGTATATAATGGGCCCAGATGGCCTTACCCCAAATTTTACGTTCCCCAACCACACGTAGTGAGTCATAAGCCTCACTAGCTGTAACATCACCCTTAATTGAGCGTGTCCAAACTCTAGTGTCTGAACCAATCCCAAACACTGTTGACTGAATTTCTGAGGCAATATTTGGATAGGAAACCATGAAAGTTTGAGGCAAATGCCAACCATCTTCATTGAGGTAATCCCCCACTAGGGAATGAATTGGCGGGTCCACTGGAGGATTATCCATCTTTTCAATTAAAGGAGTACCTAACCAATTATCGGTCCAAAACTTTACAGTAGAGTTTCTTCCAACTAACCACCTAGACTCCTCCAATAGGGTTAAGTAGTGCGGTCGCAAACCAAGCCAGACTGATGAACAGACATAATAATTCCTTGGAGAGCCATTTTTTGCTAGATATCTGCTACGTAAGTAATGCAGAGTGTTAGAATTCCCTGTGATTACCCTCCATGCAAACTTTCTTAGCATAGCCTCATTTAGGAGACGGAGATCCCGTAAACCAAGCCCTCCTTCATCTATTGGACGACAACAGTCCCTCCAAGCCACTTGTACCTGTTTAACTGTATCCGTCTTTCCCGACCAAAAGAAATTGCGAATGATTTTTGTTAGGTCTTGAATGACTGTTTTTGGCCATTTATATATCTGAAATGAGTGGAAAAATGTTCACTGAATGATCGAAGAAATTAAGCAACGCCATCCTGCCAAAGAAATAGTCTGACCATTCCAAGCCTCAAGCCTCACACGAATTTTATCTGCTAAACTTTGAAACCAACACTTTCTCGGGGCCCCCTGGAAGAGATTGATTCCCAAGTAAGACAAGGATGATCCTCCAATGCGCATGCCAGATAAATTCCGAATTGATGAAATGTTGCTTGTTGTAACACCTTTACCAAAGTAGATAAAAGATTTTTCTAAATTTACCATTTGACCCGAAAGGCGACTATATAAGGAAAAAGCTTTAGTTAACACCCGAATATTTTTCTCACTTGCACTACCAAAAATAAGAAGATCATCTGCATATAAAAAGTGAGTTGGCGCACGAGATCCTCTTGGTGAAGAAATTGGGCTTAAACTTCCCGTATCCACCAACTTGCCAAGGTATCTGCTGAGGAAATCTTCAGCTATGCAAAATAATATTGGGGACAAAGGATCCCCCTGTCTGACTCCTCGAGAACAAGAAAAATAGCCCCTGGGTGAACCATTAACCAGGATTGAGATTCTCGCCGATGCGAATATATCTCGAATCCATCCCAAGAAAATGTTGTCAAAGCCAAAGCATTGCATCACTTTTATAATAAAATCCCAACGCATAGTATCAAAAGCTTTGTGAATGTCAATTTTCAAAGCGATGTTACCCTGTCGACTGGAAAGCTGCATAGCGTTAAAACATTCAGAAGCACCAGCTATACAATCACTAATATTTTTACCTGGAATGAATCCAAATTGGTTTTGAGACAGAATACGAGTACATATGTGTCCTAATCTGCTGGCAATAATCTTTGTTATTAACTTGAACATGAAGTTGCCTAAAGCAATAGGCCTGTACTGATCAATAGTGCTTGCTTGCTGGTGTTTGGGTATAAGAATTAAGAAATTAGAATTTAGCCCCGGGTGCATGTGGCCTGTTCTAAAATAATCTTGTATCGCTCGTACAATATCTGTACTGATAATATCCCAACATTGTTGAAAAAATTTACCAGTAAACCCATCTGGTCCGGGGGCACTCATTGGATCCAAGTCAAAAATAGTTACGATAATTTTGAGTTGCAGTAATATTGCCATCCAAAGATTAATGCTAGAACAATTAAATATTTATGTAATAATTTAGAAAAATGCTTTTAGGTCATGAATGACCATATAATTGCCCTACAGAATAAGTGTTAATACAATTAGTTCTTCGATACGTATAATTGCCCTTTTGAATAGGAATGGGCGCGGGATGGATGGAGACGGTTTTTGCTATATAATTGTATACTCGAAATTGTCCAAAAACTGTTCCGATTCGGGAACGGGCATAACCGGTCGGAGATCTGAAGGAGACGGATACAAAAAAATAACCACTAAAAACTTGATTTAATAATATATATTAAAATTAAATCAAATATATTAATAATTTTGGGTATTAAATATATTAATAATAAGTATTTTTTAATATATATTGAAATTAAATTAAAATATATTAATAATTTTGGCTACAAGTGGGTACGGTTTTAGGCATAACGGTCACGGTTCCGGTCCCAAAATCCGATAATTTACACTTGAAAATTCCCCACATTGTCCCCATTCTTGAAAGTAGTTGAGCATTAATCGACCCGTTGATCAGATATTTGCAGATATCCGAAACCGCGGATAAAATGCCCATTCATACTTTTGAATAAGTGTTACTACAATTAGTTCCTTTTTTTCTAATAAACATCTAATTCAATAATGACACGTATGAATATAATAACTTGATAGATATTACATTATTTAATAATTTAATGCTCAAATATTTCTAAAAATAGAATATTTACTTTGACATTAGCAAAAATTGCTCTAGCAATAGCGCTATTATTTATATATGAAGTTCATTGTTTTAGGGGAATAGTTGGCTGTGGGATGTGGGTGGTTTCAGAATTTTGGTTGATCCAATCTTGGTGGGTAACTTAGATTTTGGGATCCCCTTGCTATATGATGCTGCCAAGAAGGTTTTGAAGAATTTCCAGGTTCATTTTCCCTCTTTTATAGTGACAATTCTATATTTTCATTGAGAAATTATCTATTGATCCTAGAATAAGTGATGATATGGTACAATAGATTAATGAAATTCAAGATTAGTGCAAATATTTTTTTGAAAAATACAAATATTCAAATAGAAATAGAAAGAGAAAGCAATATGATTGGTGGGTATATACTTTAGGAGCAATGAATAACACTTCTACCTTCATTTTGCTTCCTCTTTTATGAAATTATGTGTCTCTCCTTCTAACTTAGCAAAAAAGTATTGCAGAGTATTAATGCATTTATTATGTGGCTTCAATTCAGCTAAGTGATCTTCCTGAAATCGATTGTTTACTAATTACTCAAAGTCTTGATGACCACTGCCATTTGAAGACTTTAAAGCCACTCTCTCAAAAGTACCCCAATCTTAGGGTGTTATCTACTCCCAATGCTCGGAATTTGCTGGATCCCCTTTTCAGTAATGTAAGTATGCAGAATGGAACTTCTAATTTTCCTCTTTTAGGCCTTTTACATTTTCATCCTCAATTGTTTGTAGAATATCTATGATAGTTGATTTGATGCATGACATACTTGGCGTCTGATAAAAGTTTTCAGATAGAAGCAGTTCTAGAAATAAAGGGTTTGCATTAGTACACAAAAAATGTTCTTGTGAGCCCTGGGAGCATTTATGACAAAATTTTTCATGTTTTGTTTGAAACGCTTTTATACGATCCTAGAAGTAGAGACATAGACTTAGTGGGCATCATCCTAATTAGCTTGATAGATTGGTTTTATTGTTTGTAGTATACTTACAGTACAGTAACGTTATCTAATCATTCACTTTCATTGAAATTTATTGGATCATATAGCTCTTGCAGACTCCACCTGAGGGGGAATCTGATTTTTGCTTTGTTATGTAACTATCTAGAAAAAAATACCATAAACACACGAGCTGATAAGTGTGCTTTACTACTATAGAAAAAATAGTTTGTCAAAGATCTCTTGCTCAACAATTTTACCATGCTTTGCAATAGTGGATGCTTGATGTCAACCATTCTGAGTCAAATCTTTGAGTCCTCATTCAACATTGAACTTTATCTAAAGCTACATCTCTTGATTCTAGTCTTTTAACTTCTAGCCTTAGGCAATTATGCACTTTATCATCGCATTTGCATCTGCCCATGTCCACACTAATATTGTTATGCATTTTCTCAGTTCTCAATTTGAAATATGAATGGATGCTTCACTTTTGATCACATATTGCAGATGATATTAGCATGCACTGTTTATTCACTAATCAATATGATAAAACTGCGAGGCCATTTTTTTCCCCTCTTCCAAACTAGAAATGTCTACCTTGAGGAACATGAGTGAATCATATTATATGGTGAAGGCAAAAATAGACTTTGTTTTCTCTAATACACTAATACATGATTGATAGACAAGTAGCAATGAGAGATCATTTGAGTCTGGCTCTGCTTGTGCAATCTTGATGCAGTGGTTATTTGCTACCAACTGACAAATGAATTCGGATTTTATGCATTGTTCTCTTTATGATATACATGGAAATGGTAGCAAGAGAAGATAGAAATTTAGGGATATAAGGTTCCCTAGGGAGTTCATGTTTTAAATAGCATGTAGCCAAGGTTCCTTAGGAAATTATATACAAATTGTATATAATTAAATATATAGCACGTACATATGTCATATGTATACACTATCTTAATAAACATTCATTTATGTACAAAATGTACACACACACACATATATATAGAGGTCATGTACAAGTTAATCAGTTATTTCATAACCAATACGATTATGTGCTATATATGCTATTTTAGCAATTCAAATAGTTCTATGGGGGACAATTTAGAATTTACTAAGTTTTGTTATTTTCAGTTTAATGTTAATGTTGGTTATTATAGATTGCATGGCCATAAGGCCATTAGGTTACTATCTAAGAGTATAAATAGTCCTATTTTCGATTGTAATGCAACTCTGATGAATATTTTTAAGAATGATTTGCCTTTTCCAACGTTGTTCCCACTTTTTCTCCTCCAACCTATCTTCTTCTGTCATTTTTCCTTCTCTTACAATGTCTGCTACCCTTTCTAAATCACAATTATAAGAACTTATAACTTCTGCTCATAAATAACACACTTTGTTCCTTGTTCCATGGTATGCTTAAGATTTCATATTTTCTAGATCACATATCTAGAACCTGGTCAGAGCTCTGTCATTGAAGCCAGAAATGGTTCCAAAGTTGGAATTAAAGCAACTGCAGGGCCAGTTCTCGGTCCTCCTTGGCAGCGTCCCGAAAATGGGTAAAATCTCTTTTTCTAATCTTGATTGTTTTGCAGAAATGACTAGTAAGTTGTGCTTTAGTGATTTGACTTACAGTTAATGTTTATCTAGGTATCTTGTCAGTTCTTCCCAAGGCCAATATACTCTTTACTATGAACCACATTGTGTATACAACAAAAGTTTTCTGGAGAAAGAAAAGGCTGATATTATCATCACACCAGTCATAAAACAGCTTTTGCCTAAATTTACTTTGGTATCTGGACAAGAAGATGCAGTTCAACTTGCAAAGCTGCTTCATGCCAAGTATGCAATTTGTTAGAAGTTGGTGGAAAACCAACTCTTCCATAACCTTAAGCTGTTAGGAAGAGGGGCAAATATATTTTTATACATTTATCTGCAATCCTTCTACCTTATTTCTTGGAGGTTAACCTAAATCAACTGAATAAATTTCCAGTCATAATTGCTTCTCTTTTCCTACCTTACAGGTTTGTTGTCCCAATGAAAAATGGGGATCTGGATAGCAAAGGATTTTTGGCTAGCCTAGTTAAGGCAGAGGGTACAATACAATCATTCAAGGTATGTTAAGGTTTTTATAGGACCTCTTTAGTCCACTATTTTTTAAGATATACACTTGTAATCTTCGAATTTTTGAAAGGTTTCAATCATCTTTTTTCAAAAATAAACACGGAATTGTGAAAAAGAAAAAAGAAAAAAGTATAACAATTTTTTAAATAAAAATAATAAACATTGGATTTATAAAAATTATATGTTTAAAAATACAAAAGAGAAAAATAATAATAATAATTCGGATTTGTAATGAAAAAAATTCCTAATTTTCTTTAAACTATAAATATAAAAAATTAGAATTTTGAAAAAACAAAAAATGTAAATTTTTAATTTGGATAAACCAAAAAAAATTGATATATATATATATATATATATTTACATTTTAATGATTTTTCAAAATGAACAAATGTTGGGCAAGTTCACTACCTATAGCTCTTAGAGCACTTAGGTCCAATATTTTTTTTTTGACACAGAGTTTACCAGTTTTGAAAAAATAACAATTTAGTCAAAATAGTCTATTTTTATGTTTTTTGTATTCTTTTTTTTATTTTTTTTAGTAGTATTTGAAAAAATTTTAACGTGAATAATTGTTGAAATAGTTTTAAAATAATTAAAAAATATTAACACATAAAAATTGATTTTTTAGATTTGTGTTGTTACATGCCCCGTCATCCGTCCTTTTCACTTTTTGTGTTTTATTTTTGCAATTTCTAAATTTTTCCTTGAAAAATGACCATTTGAGAGATTATAATGTACATTTTAATGAATTATATGTCTCTACTATTACCAAATCTTTTATCTTAACTATTTCGTTCAAGATCACTTCCCGTTCATATAATTGAATTGGTAACGCTCCGAGCCCAGATATTGAGTATAAAGTTATCATATCATTCAATCACATTTGCCTCAACTTTACTTATTTGTTGATTATTAGGCAAGTTATATTTTGTGATAATATTTAAGTAAGCTGAAAATGTATTTGCAATGAATTCATTCAGGAACTATTGGCAAAGGAATTACCAGATGCAAACGTATTAGAGCCTACCCCTGGAGTAGCACTTGAAATCCCACCACCCCCAACCATTCAATAATTTATAACTATACTTTTGATTCCTTATCTGTAAGCTATTAATTTTTAGATTTTTTTTTTAATAGCTGAAGCAATTATAGATTCTAGATAATATTTTTTTGAGCAAAAACAATATCAACCAAACAAGATTACAAAACTTGCATGTTCCTGCAAATCGTCTACGGTTCCCCCTAAGTCCCAAAAATCTATTATTAAAGTTCATGAATAGTGATTTTTCTCTAATGACCAGTACGCTACACTCTACAATTTTTTTTTTTGGTAAAAAAGGGTTAACAGGTGTAAGAGAGAGACTTGAGCATAACCCTATTTTAAAAGAAATATCAAATTATCAATGGAGCGCTGATTGATGGTAGCTACCTGGTCTAAACGGGGAGCAGTATTCAATTTTTGAACTTTCGACCTCTCGGTCGTAGGACTACAGGTACTAACATTGTACAGTCAATTTGTTTGAGTTCAAGTTGTCTCTACATGCTAAGAACAACCTATTAAATAGTAATGTTACATATTAAAAAAAAAATTTGTAATGTTAAGACTATCAAATTCATCAACACATAGTATACAAATTCAAGAAAATCTAGAAAATCTATAAATTGTAAAGTAGCACCATTAAAAAATTCATGGAAATAAAAGAAAGTAGCAAAATTTTCTTTTAAATAACTATTGGATATAATTTAAATAAGGTATGAGTGGTATCATTTAATTGGTTTACGTCAGCAGGAGAAAAGTCAAATCATACAGTCAACATATTGTCAGGTAAATATTCATTAATGGTTAGATAGTGGTTAGTTAGGGTATATTAATTGTTAGATATTTATATTATTATTAAATAATATAAAGATTAATTAATACGACTTATTTAATAAAATTTTATTCACCCATTTTCTTATAAATAGGTTCTTACAACTAAAAAAAAAGTATGGGTAAGCTCATATCCTAACTCTTAAATTCATCTTTGATCTTAAAGTTCTTGTTTATATCTAACTTAAGCAACAGAGAGGATACGGCACCTTATAGTGTCGTGCCTCCTAACGTGATTTGTTAGTGACATGTAGGTTGACGTGAAGAGAAACGTATGCTGGACAAAAAATTTGATCCAATATTTGGCGTAGTCTATGGGAAAGAAACTCTGATTTTGGATTGATCGAACTAGTGAAAAATTCAAGAAAGTTTATTGTGTTCTTTGCATTCTTCAGCATGTTCATCGTGTTCTCGATCCGTTTCCTCCATAAATTCCATGCTTGATCCATTTCTAGCAAAAAATTTGTTCCTGATGATATTTTACTTCTCCAGCAAGATCATAACCAGGCTAGCCATTAGAATCACCAATTTGCCCTCGACATGCTTCTAAAGAATGGGCACACCTAGAAGGATCCTAGTAGCCTTGATTTTGTGTTGCTACCATTAACATCCATATCAAATCAGGCTACAAGCTTCCAATGGGAAACTCCCAAAAGCCCCCAGGCATGAACTGGATCCTAAATTGAGTCACTCCTACGGTCACTAACTTAGTTGAGGAAACCAGACATATCATCTTGAAAAAACGACAACCACATTTGGACTTGTTGTGTACCATCAGCCAGCCAGGTTTGCTTGATTTAATAAGCATCCACTGGCTCAAAACTCTAGCAACTTCTGTTATCCATTCTAGTGATCACCTTGGGTAACCACTTCCAAGTTTAGTTAAACAGCCCAATCAGTTCGCAATAACCATGCTGACGATGACGCTGACCCTGAGATTGATGGCCATGACTACAGTTGTTGAACAGACATTGCTCTAGGAGAACAAGAATTCACATGAGAAGGAAGACCATGCCTTAATAGGGCATGTCACATCCTAAGAGGCTACGTCGTCTAGAACACCACCTAGAAGTTAACGCTTTCCATGGCACTACCACCCAGGCCTGCTAGATTTTATGGATTGCACTTCTATGACGCGTTGTTGAGATGTACTACCCTCTAGGTCACACCTCCAAGGTTACCACCTTCCAAATTGTGGAACAAAAATGTGGATTCATACCACATTAAGTGATAGAAGTCCAAACCACAATTGGTGAGGTAGATGCACTACCTTCCAAGACACCTCTAGACACACGAAACCCCAAGAAAAGAAGTCCAAGTCACCACATTCAGGCTACTCCAAGCCAGGAACAAATCACTTGAAAATAGCATAGATATGTCATCAACATTGCATCTAAAGCACAGCAACTTCGAGTCTCAGCCTCCACAGAACCAGAGTGCTTTCATTCTCATCTAAGTACCCACAACAAGGTAGAGCCTTACACATTAAGCCACTTGGAAACATTTTCTACAGCAAAAATGGAATCTAGGAAACAAGTGCTTACGGAACAACGAATTCTAGATGTCCATAGTGTAGAGTGACCCAGTACCTCATCACCTACAAAACACTTGGAAGAAACAATCCCAAGAAATTTGAATGCATACATATCAACTCTAGATTTTTGCCTCCCAGCTATGCCTCCAATCCTAGGGAGCTAGGAACAACCTTAGCTCCAAGTAAGCAAGATGTACAAAATATTTTCATTCAAACTCATGTACACTCAGTAAGTTAGTGCCCAAGTTTTAGTTTGACAATCCAAAAGGTACATGAGAGACATACTCAAAAAGTTCCTCGAGATGTACACTTAGAGAATTTGGGAAAGCCATATTGGCTCACTAGTTCTACACCTAGAGATCTCAACTCTCAGATCAGGATACTCATATCCATATGGGACCCTACAGTTCTCAAATCTCAAGCCAAGATTCACAACATCCACTTGTCTAATCTCACCACTGTCTCAATGGATTGCATTCGATTTAGATAAGAAGCGGGACCAAACCACTTCAACACCCATAATGACTGCAATTTAGGATCAAGATAATGGCCTATTTTGCTACTACGTGAGGATCCGTCAAGGCTAGAAGATGTGATTAGACAAGCCATTGGTGATAGAAGGAACATGGTTTAGACAACTTATGTATTTTTTTCTTTTTCTTATTTCTTGTAATTTACTTTACGTAGTGTTCGGTGATGTCCTGTGCAGCCATGTCAACACCAACACCAAAAAAAAAAAAAAGAGGAAGCAAAAAAGAGTTAGAAATGAATAAGATTCATGTAGCCAGTTTTGGCACCAATAGACATTATACTTTACATTTCAGCAAGCAATAGCCATGCCATAGCTCACCAGCCAGAGCTCAAAGCATCTACCTTGGACCTCAGAGTAACAAGTCATCAAAAGACTTGGCCAATCTTAGCTTGGCACCCATGAGTCCTACTATGTCTCTGGAGTAAAAACTCGCCCTCCCTCATGACTTGGTAGCCAGCTCACGCCTTAGCTAAGATCCAAGTGCTATAACATCAAATGAGCTTTAGTAACTCATTGTGACAATCTTAGCCTGACATCCATGAGCTCTACCATGTCTCAAGAGTGACCACTTGCCTTTCCTTAGGACTTGGTAGCCATCTCACAACTTAGCTAAGATCCAGGTACTATAATATCGAATGAGATTCAACAACTCATTCTGCCAATCTAGCCTGATGTCTATGAGCCCTACCTTGTCTTGGGAGTGAGTACTCGCCCTTTCTTAAGACTTGGTAGCTAGCTCATCCCTTAGCTAAGATCTAGGCGCTACAACATCAAATGAGGTTTAGTAACTCATTCTGCCAATCTTAGCCTAGCACACGTACGCTCTACCCTATTTAGGGAGTGAGCACTTGCTCTACCCCAAGACTTGGTAGCCAACTTATGCCTTAGCTAAGATCCAGGTGCTACAATTAGAATGAGATTCAACAACTCATTCAACTATTGCTCTACACTACCACACTACTATCCCACAGAAGCAAGCTATAGCCCTCTTTGGGACCTGATAGATGGGATCAGTTAGAGTCATAATTAAGAAGCTTTACTACTTAGAGTTAAGGTTGAACTTGGGACAAACTTGCAGCGTGAGCGGAGTCGAGTCATGCTTCCTTCACCTCAGGATCACCCGAGGCTCACAACTTGAAACCAGTAGTAACTGCAACTATCCATGCATCGATCGGGAAGTCTCATCTTTTAGTAGGATCATGTACCGGACTTAAACACGTACCAAGGCAAGAAGGAACCATAACCTTTCACCAAACCAAAGCGTCTAATCTGCCTGGGTTAAGACTTGAGGCACCACAGCCTTGCTATCACACTTGGATACAGTAGGAACACCTACTTGGAACCAAGTTGTGATCAAGTCTTACCTAAGAAGCTGGGCAACCCCAGGCCGAATGACACTATATGTGTTAATGGAACTCACGCTAGATACTTGAAATTGGTGCCCATGATCCAAGATCTAGACAACGGTCAACTAGCATCTCAATGAATTAAACCACACAAGGTAATAATATAGGACTCGCTCTCGCTGGCACTTGCAAGGAGCTCATTCAGGATCAAGGCTTAGTTTGATTCTAGAGGTATTCAACAGGGTTCCCCGAAAAACCTCACAATGTATTTGTGCTGGGCATGAATCATGATAGTAGCAAGCTCTGTAAAGTCATGCTTGGCCCACTCGGCACATAGTGCTAAACCACGCACCAGGCTAGAAAGTACCCCAATTTTCCTGAAACCAACGTGTGGAAAAGTTCCCCAGGATGGAGACTTAAGGCCCTATATAGCCCCACGCCATGCTTGGAAACAACCCAATTCCATGTTCTGGTCAAGTCTTACCCAAGAATAGGGCACCCTACTCAACTAAATCAACGTCTTAATGGAACTTGTGTTGTGCAAGGTCAATGCGGGCTCAAACCCCCTTAGGCATTCACAACACTCATCAAAATACAAACAATGATCTACTAATGTCTCAATGAGATAAGTCTAGAGAGTAAATGATACAAAAGTTGACACCTGCAATGGCTCTCTCAAAATCATGACATTAGTCCGTGTTTGGGCAGTTACTCATCTTGCGTAGTTAGGAACTCACTTTAGGGCCAAGGCACATAGAGTGGATACTCAGAACCACCAGAATTGGGAGCTTACATTTGCTCCTCCAAGAAAGAAAGAGCTCACTCCCCATAGAATTTGGACTCCAAACATTGGCCGTTACTTATTGTACTTAAGAAGTCTGCCAAGTAAGGAAGCTAGGAGGACAAATCAGATGACTTTAGATCATCAATCAGTCACTACTCTTCACAGTCACCAAACTCAGAAGATAGAATTTTCAAAATTTTCTAAGTGACTTGGGGAAACATTGGGAAGACTAGAGAATCCTTAGAATTGGAAAGTGACATTCTTTGAACTTAGAAAGGTTTCACACAAAAATGGACATAATTAGAATTCAGGACTTCAGCAACAAAATGTCAGTTTCATAAAAAATGAGGTTAGCAACAAAAATGATGGCATTAACAAAATGATGACATCAACAAAAATACCGACCTTAGCAAAATTTCATGTTAGGAAAAAAGTTAGAGTTTGGGAAAAGTTAAATTGGAGAACATTGCAACACTGAAAAGATGGGACCATTGGCCATGCGGCTAGCCAAAAATCATCGCCACAGTCGTAAAAGACGCGATCCAACTGAATCGATAGGACATAAATGTCACATAAATAAAAGAGCGTCACTAGTCACTCACCATATGCACCACTGCACTGCATGTGCCTCCCTTGCCATTGCCTGCCACAGTCGACCAGCCAGTTGACTAGCTAACTAGCCAACTAACTGACCATCTAGCCAATGTCTTGTCAATCATGCTGTGGCTCGCCCACGATCCTACGTTGGTCATGTCTGGCTTTATGTTAGACATTGTATGCCTCATCTGTGCACTTTAAAAAAATTTCTAGACCCATGCCTAGGGCTAGTGCTATCCTCTCCATGAGTGGCTGAGGCATTGCTACTTCTGTCAGGTCATCTAAACTACAGAAAAATCCTTCTAAGGTGCTGGTCAATTCCTAAGATTCTCGATGTTATTGAGCAGAGGTGTGCTCTCCCAAGGTAATTATTTTGTTAAAATATTTTTGTGCCCAATTCTCCAAAAATCACTATGGAAGATGTTCCCGCTTCTATATTTCCAAAGGGCACTATGCTCAATCTTTTTAGGTTTTGACAGCTAAGCTAAGCATGCTTCCTAAGGTCCAAATGATGATCTCCTAAGGATACAATGTTCCAACAATTTTCCCAAGGATTTTGAAGTCAATCTAGGCCTCCCAAGGTCACTTGGGTGCCAAGGGTGTCGTATCATAGTACCAAGTGTTAGTCTTGCTTCCAAGTTCCAAAGGAAACAAAAGTAAGGAAAAAGTTGCCAAGTCAACTACCAAGTGCAAACTCTGTTTTGCATTCACAAGCAAAGAAATAACAAAATTTCTACCTAGACTAGTGTGGAATAAGATAGAAGAATGGAGTATAAGTTGAGATTTTATTGAAGTCCTTCTCCTAGGAGTAACTGCAAACTAAAGGTCAAGTCATAATGCCTGCCAAGTACTACTCAAAAAAGTAAATTAAAGCAACAAGATAAAGATCTAACTAAGTCTAAGCCTAAGTCTACTTCTAACGACTAGTCTTCTTGGACAATACCATGGAGATCGGTGTCGTTTACACTATATCTGAAGTCCCAACTGAGTCATGAATCTATGCCCCATCTCTTGCTCCCGCTGGATCTTGGGCCATCTCCTCCGATTGAAGATGCACTAGCCTTATAGTCAGAGTCGTTAAAGTACTCACCGTACTCAACTATAACCCTTCTAAAGTTGGGAAACTTATGGTGAGGTAGACGTTTGTCTTGGTAGACACTCTTGAACTTCCTTTGGGCTAATTCAAATCCATGAACCCAAGCAGCTCTAGTGTCTGCTTTGAAGTCTTCAAAGTCCAAGTACTCATCAACAACTTTGAAAACTGAAGCGTCTACCTTAGCAGTTAGTCTCTGGATCATTGATCTAAGTTTCATCACCTCAGTGAGGCTTGAAGTCAGCTTCTTTCTAAGGTTGGAATTGTTGGTCTCACTAGTGGCCAGGAAATCAAACAACCTCCACTGAATCAAAGCCTCTTCATCCAGAGCCTTAACCAACTGTCTCTTCTCTTCCTAAACAAAAGTAAGTGATGCTCGAGCTTGGTCTCTCTCGAGCCTCGCTACCTTGATAAATCCTATCAAAGGACTCAATTGAGTACTAGTTGCCTAATTGCAGTTGTCAACAATAGCCTTAACCTTCAAAAATTCCTCAAACCGACTAGGGAGGTCTTCATCAGTATTGCCAGCAGGATCCTCTAAAGCCTCTGCAACGATTGGGTCCCATGGAGGATTATGGTGTAGAGCCTCCTCTTCCATCACAAAGTTCTCAACCGGTGGAGAAGTTGGGTCTGAGTAGTGAGCTTCAAATCTTGTGGCCTCTGCGGTCTCGGAGGTAGACACTTGCAGAGCCCTCTTCTTCCCAAGAATGCCCCCTTTCTTTTTCAGGTTCTAGTCTCCCAAGTTTTTTGTAAGGAATTGGAAAGCGATAGTGGAGTTACCCTTCTGGGCTGCCATGTGCTAGGACTTGATAATTGAAAAACAAAAAATAAGAGTGAAAAATAAGATTAACTCAACTCTACGTGAGTCCAGACTAAAGAATTATTTAGTACTCAAATGAACCGGGGTGTACTAAAAGTTGGAAGTAGAGAAGATGAGAGCTGGAGTCCCCAATGGAAAATATTCTCTAGTAGCACCAACCTCAAACTGTGACGATTCGCTGGGGGTAAAGCAAATAGCTCTCCAATCACTTTCTTCTTATCCTTGTTAGTAAGGTTCACCTTTTCCAGTGTATTTCACAAAGAGGTATCCAAGAAAAGTTAGTCAGACAAGGCAACAAGAAGAAATGCAAAGTAAATTGTAGTGGATGGGTCATGCATGTGTAAATTGCTCACCACTATGAACAAATTTAGTGGGTGTAGGGCCTAAGTTAGGAAAAACTACATCATAGGCTCCAGTAACTGTGAACCAGAAGTTCCTCCAACCTTTGTTGGACCTAGGCAGCTATAGGATAAGCTTGTTACCAAAAGGCCTAAGGTTGAACGAGCCTCCACCCACTGTCTGTGGATGGTAAAGGATCTAAACTTAGCAGGGCTCATCTCTTTATTGCTCTCCTTCTATAGCACATAACAAACAAAGAGTACCTTTCAAGCATTTGAGGTCAATTGCCCAGAAGGCAACCCAATCCTACAAAGGAACCACCGCACCGATGGCTGGAATGGGAGTGAAAGACTAGCAAACATCTTGTTTCCAAAGACTGTGATCCCTCAAACATATCCGTCAGCTTGCCACATAAAGTTGGGTAGAGAAAGGCACCAGAGAATCCACTTCATAACCTAAGTTAAACGCCAGGTTATTGGTTGGATCTCCACTAGAAACAAAGCTAGGAGCCTCAACAAAAGTGGCACAGTCGAAATAGGGTGAAAAATTGGACAAGGGACCTAACTTGACACCGAAGTCATCAAAAGCATCGGAGTGGGAGGCACCAACCCTTGTAACCGCCGACTAGACTCATTGATCAGACTGTTGGTCTACTAGTAGGCCAGTCGGTTGGTCGGTCATCTCCTCTCTGCCGCAGCTCTGCCTGCATATCCCATTCTCATTTGTCCGATTCCCATTTTTGATCACCATGCTGCATCTTGCTTCCACCTAGGTTTCTATTCCCGCTTCCACTTGGTTTTTCGTTCTCGTTCCAAATATTTTCAACATACTAGCTAGCCATGCTAGTTTTGCTCTTGTGCTTAGTTTTTTAGCTATGAGTGTGTTCTCTCTCGCCAATCATGAGCTCCTAGGGTCAATAAAAAGTTCCTAAAGAACAGTTACCTCTTGGCCTACACATGTAAAAAAAAAAAGTTGTTGCAAACCCTGTAGAAAATTTCTTAGTCTACCAACTAGATCAAAGTGAAGGAAAAGTACAAATTTTCTAAGTGTTCATGCTGTTCATCTCAGTTCCTAAACTCCATGCATGTTCTAAGAAAAATGAAAGGAAAAAAAGAAAAATTTGAAGTTTAATCTACTTACCTTGCTAGAGTGGTTTAAATTTTTATTCTTCAAGTCGTTTTCTTTCAAAGCTTAGTCTTTTGGATTCTAGTGTGAGGTGGTTTCAAGGAGGCTAGGTCTTATATAGATTGGCAGGCCAAATCTCAACGTCCCATCAAATAAGAATCCAAGGATTCAAATAAGGAAAAGATTTTGGAGAATCATGCTCAAAATTTAACTCTTTTGGGAAGTCAATCATGCTCAAAATCTAACTCTTTTGGGAAGTCAAACATGCTCAAAATCTAACTCAAAATCATACTCAAAATCTAACTCTTTTGGGAAGTCAAACATGCACTAACACAATTGACTTTTTTTTTTCAAAAGTTTGACATGTATAACTTTCTAATCGAGACTCAGATTGCGGCCCAAATACTAGTGTTGAAAAGCTCATGATCACAAGAATGCAATGGCATGAAGATCCTTAGGATACTAGCTGCTTGTTTCAGTCAAGATGTTCAAAGGCCAACTGTAGCTGGGCCACCGTACCCTAGGAGATATTCTAGACCACCTACCCTAATAAAATGGCCTAGGGGGGCCTATGGGACTTATGTTGTGTAAAAATTTAACCAGGTACGCACGATACCATTTGATTGGTCCACATCAACAAGAGAAAAGTCAAATAATATCGTCAGCACATAGTCAGATAAATCTTTCATTAAATAAAGGGTATTAATGGTAGGATATTTATATTATTATTAAATAATATAAATTTTAATTAATATAACTTATTTATTAAAATGTCATCCACCCATTTTCCTATAAATAAAGCCTCACAACTAAAAAAGGTACGTGTAAGCTCATATCTTAACTCTCAAATTTTTCTCTAAACTTAAACAACATGTTTGGTGCAACATATCGAATATTTTAAGTATAGTCTTATTGAACTAAACTGTATTGAATTATATTATAATTAGTCTGTATAGTGTTTGATAAAAAGCTGTATAATATAATTGGATTAAATTGATTAAATATATTTTACTAAAATAATTTATATTTAAAATAATTTTTTATTATAAAATTTATTTAAATTAATATTTAAATCATTTATATATTTTTATTTTATTTTTAAAAATAAAAAAATATTATTTTTAATTTGAGATGAAGGAAAAAGTTAAGACCTATAATTTTATAATTAAAAATTCAGACAGATTAAGTTGACTGTCTAGTATGGTTTAAACCTACACCCTCTAGTCGTACAAAATTTCTATATAACCGTACTATTTTTATACTGTACGACTGATTTGATTTCACAATAAGGATATTTAGTACGGTGTAATAAACATATTGAAAATTCTTGTTCATATCTGACTCAAGCGTAAAAAAGAATACGACACCCCACGATATGCCTCCTGACATGGTTTGCTAGTGACATGTAGATCGAAGTGGAGGAAAACGTATGTTGGATAGAAATTTGATCTAGCAATAACTATACCTCATGCAATCATAATTGAGACTCAAGTCTCAGATCTTTTACATGCTAAAATGAACTAAATGTAATTGAGCTATAACTCATTTGCAAGTTGCAATTTTTCTTTTTTAAATTGCTAATAATGTGATTAATCATTCAATGACCAATGACTTATTTGAAGTACACATACCTAATGTTGATGTTGTTTTTGTCAACATCAAGGGGGTGTCTTTCTCCTTCTAATCATCCTACAAACAAATAAAGAACTCATTATGATCTCAGACTACTAAGGGGGTGGTGGCCTTTATGTCTCCAATGCTTATGTCAGTATGGGTAGTTATAGATGTTGAAGAAGACTAGAGTCTCTCTATGTGGTGATTAAACGAAAGAAGTGGAGATTATGTCTCAAATTGTTCGTATATGAGTTATTAAGTTTTGAGTTCTTGAGATATTGTGTGAAATGTATAGGGTGTGTATATATAGGGGAGAAAATCTCCTTAATATGCTTATTAGATGTTTATCCAACAAAAATGCTTATCTACAGACTTCGCACTTATTGGTCTGACATGTGAGTCTGTTTTTTGACTAGGATCTATCGTACCTTGTCACGTGGCATGTATTTATATACACCCAACATCATCACCCCAAGCCTCCTAGACCTAGACACATGAGTAAGGACGTCTATCCATAGCTTGGTTGATATTTAGGTGTTCAACCTTTCCATTCACGTCATCGGCTCTTGGCTAACCTTAATGTCTATTCCATTCGTATGGTTGTCAAAATTGAAACTGTGCATGGTCAATAAAACACGTGCGGCAATTTTTTTTGTCGTCGTCGTTGCTTTCAAATTTTGAATTCTTGATTTGGATTCCATGTGCTCTTTTTGCCATCTCTACACTTCGATGAAAATCTATACAGACGAACATGATCGAGTTCAAATCTCATTATATATCATCCTTCCACACTCTCAAGGTAAGCTCTTTTCATTCCAAAGTTGGAAAGCACATTATAGAGATAAGGAGTAGAAGAGAGTAAGTCCTTCATTCTTCAAGGTAAGCTCTTTTCTTCATTAGCTTTTCTTCAATTTATGTTATTCACCATGCTTAGCTTAGCACATGTAGAAAACATAGACCCCATTATTTTCTAACAATCCACACATTATGCACTCCACAAAACTTACACCCACATCTTCCTACGCAAGAAGTGATTTTATGGAGGAGGACGGAGTGATAGACAAGTATGGTCGAGCTTGGCCACCATAGGTATGCATGGGGCAGATCAGACTAGTACTCGTGGCATTGTGGTCAAGTGGAGGATCAAGGAAGGCATGCTAAGCAAGAATTTGTTTAGTGAGTGTGTGCACAACAAGGTTTAGTCTGATGGCACTTTTTACAATAATGCTTCATCTTATTGCGCTGCGTCTGACATGCTTAGCACCCCTCTGTCTAGCACCTCTTTGTTCGACACCCTTCTTTTTGGTGGTGGGATGTGCAACATGACCTCATTTGGCAGTGGTCCGTGATGCAATATTTTGTCCAGATGTGGCTGGGTGAGGTTTGTGGCCTTAACCTTCTTGTCATCACGATAATTTTGGTTTAGAGTGTGTGATCTATTTGGGAATTTATTTAGTGTAGGATGGCCTTGTGAAGGATGAAGATTCTGATGATATATTAGTTGGTATCCCTTTATGCTAGCTAGGTCTTGATGAGGAGGAGTTCACTTTTTTTGTTGTGAACATGTTCTTTTTTTTGTCCATCGATAAGCACTCATTGTGTGGGGAGAGGGAGAATTATTGACTCTATCGAAATTTAAACCCACGATCCTTTAGATTTGGGGCATATGCATTTACCACCTAAACTAGGAGTGGGGGATACTGTGAACAAGTTCATGTCCAAGATGACAAATAGTTTCTTGGACAGACTTAGGGAGATCTTTTAGATACCTTAGTCTATCACATTGATGGCTTAGGTTCTTGGTACTATTTGGAGTGATCCTCTTTTTAGTAGGGTTACACTTTATTCAGATTACATATTTTTTGGATTGTGGCTTCCCTTCCCTCCTATTGTGTAGGAGTTTTTGGCTTATGCTAGTGTTGTTCCATGCTAGTTTTTGCCCAATAGCTACAAAATGTTGATCACTTGTTGGGCTCTTTAGAAGGAGTGTGGGAGGGAGCTCACTGTAGAGGAGTTTACATAATGCTACCATTCGTAGCTTTTAGGTGGTAATTGAGGTTGCTATTACCTCAAGCCTTATGGGAATTGAGAATCTTTTGGATTCCAAGATGGAGTGAGACCTTTTTTTTTCTTGTCATGGGGGATTTTGATCTTCCTTTGTTGGCATTCCTCTCATGCCTACCAAATTTAAAAGAAATGGTAGGGTGTTTAAGACTTAGTCTTATTGTTAGTTGGAATTTTTTAACGTGTTTCTTCTTTATTTTCAGTTCATTGGCTGCAAGGTGATGTGATAAATTTAGTACTCGCAAGTGTACGAATCACTCGTAGAAAAGTGATAAGCAACTTCCAAGGTCGGTCTCTCAAGGAATTGCAGTGGTTCTAAATAACTGTCTTCTTAATCTAAATAGAGTTCTAACAAAAATAAAACACTAATTAAATAGAGTTCTAGTGAAACTAAAACTCTAAGTAACTAGAATCCTAAATCTAATAAAATTGTAAACAAGTTGGAATTGTGACGAGATCAATGGTACGATCAATTAAACGAAAACAAAATCGCAATTTAACAATCAATTCAATATGGATTAAAAATCAATGGAGGATGTATGGATGTTTAGTTTGGTTAGCCATGCTTGCATCGAAAAGGTATGGTGAAATAACATGAACGTTCTTAAATAAACAATATTACCGGCTTTCCTTTTAATTACGAGACTGCCTGCGGTCGGAGTAAATCTCTTTATTGATTAACTAATTCACTGCCTTCAGTCGGGGTAATTCAAATAGCAATCAAATTATGAGCAATGAAATACATGCCAATCAAACTAATGCTATAACTAAGTCACTAATTTAAAGCTTTGATTAAGTGTTTCGGAATAAAGTTAAGGTAACGTTCCTATAACTAGATTCTAAGATCTTTCAACCTAACTACGAATCTCAAATTGGCCCATGATAATTCATAATTAAATATCTAAACATGCTCTTAATGAAAAGGTAATTCATTTATATTAAATCAATAAAATATTCACCATACACAATTCTAGCAAACATGGCAACACAAACTAAACATCCATAATAAAACTAGCCGCTCATGTTCATATTAATATTCATAGACAAATAAAATATAATCATACACTTTAACGAAAGAAGAAGAAAATAGAATTCTATAACAACAAGGAAAACCTAGATCTAAATACCGCTTATGGATTGGATAGCGTTCTTCTCCAAAAGCTTTATCTTCGATTGTCGACAGCTTCCTTGGATCCTTAGAATGATTTCTCTCGCTTCGTTTGAGTGTAGCAAAGCTTCGAAAACTGATTGAATTGCTTGTTTGGTCGCAAAATTATTGTGTATAATAGTTGTATTCGAGTTGTTCGAGTTGTTCTGTAAGGGGGAGTTTAAGGGGGTATTTATATATGTAAGGGTTTACATAAATCCTGATTGCCATAGGAATAGGCGCACCGTGGCATACATTTTCCCCGCCGCGGCGCAACACAAATTCTGAAAATAATGTAAAAACCTGAGAGCTTCCCGCCGCGACATGCGTTTTCCTCGCCGCGGCGCGCGTTTTCTTCAGTTTCTTCACATGTACCCCCTTACATATGTGCTGGCTCGACATGTACGGCTTACATATTTGACTCGTTTTGCCCGTAACTCATGATCCGAGCGCCGTAAGTGTTTCGTCTTTGCGTGCTTGCATTATTTGACTCATTTGACGTTAAAAATACCTGAAATGCACTAAAACATACCCGTGATTCCGAATGGATAGATTTATGAAAATAATCAAATAAACAATCATAACAAATCTATATTTTAAACAATTAAGCACAATTAATCACGAAATATTAGTGCTTTTCGAGCACTCATCACAACCCCCAACCAGCTTCTTGCTAGTCTCTAGCAAGAGGAGCGATCTAAAGATTAAAATAAAATGAATAAACTAAACTAACTAGAATCACTTCCGTAGATTGTCACGGTTGCATTTAGCGTATGCAACAAGCCTTTAAACCCCTAGGTGGCCCTAGTGGACGAGTTATAGTCTCGTGAGGGTTTCTAATGATGACACCCACAAACATCGTACGACTCTCAAAACTAATAAAGACTCTAAACTTACTTGAATCAATCCATGCATATGTCTCAAAAATTGTTAACAACAAATGGCATACAAAATAGTTAAAAATCACTTAAGCTCAAAAACAGTCCAAACATCAAACCCATCTTAGTAATCAAATTTTGAACAACCAATCAAACCACAAGCCCGTTAGTTACACTATCTGATCGTGTCATGCATGCTATTCATAGATTACATTTTAATATCTCATAAATGTGCAAGTAAAATATGAATGAGAATTTTGCACTTCCAACCTCCATATGCTCATTTTTTAAATCCATCTCTACTAATATAGAAATCAAACTACCTAGAATCAATAGGACTTCATTAAGCTTGTAAAGTTGTGGTTAGGTGTGTGATTATGAAAGTACGGAAATGATATTTTCACTAGGATAAGAATACTTTTTATTTCACAAACTTATTTTCAACTTTCTCCACCAAGTGTTCTTTTTTATCCTCCTATAAATTCCATATGTCCCTTGGATCTTTTTTTGCTTGATTTTCTTTCTTTACTTTTCTTGCTTATTATTTCAATCATCATCATCATTTTTTTTGTGATGAAGCAAGATAAATATAACATAATTGCTCATAAAAATCAAATATTATATTGAGTACTCTTATCACTAAGGGTAGTACAACGTATGTCAATGTTGAGTTCTAGGGTGTACTATGGATAAAATAATACAGGGAGGTTTGAAAAGTCCACACGGTCCAAAGATGGCCTAAATCACTTTCTAAGTAGCATTTGATTCTATCATTTCGCTTCAATGGGTTTTCAAATGAGTTCTAGAGTTTGTTGAGATTTAAAATATATCACGAACATGCATACATGATGCACAAAAACTTGATAGTCAAATTTTGTATTTTATATAAGCTCGCAAGTGCACGAGTCACTTATAGTAAGCGACAAGTATACTCCCAAGATCGTCTCTCAAAGGAATTGCTGTGGTTTTAAAACGTTATCTATTTTCTTATTTAGTCGAACAAACAATCCTAAACATTCTAACAGTTGTCAATTGCAGAACAGATCGTAAATTCGGAATTAAATAAAAGACTAAAATAAAATGGGAACAAAAGTAATCACAACCAAAGTGGGGATGATGGATGTAAATGGGATTATTAGTTCGCTATCCATTCATGGCAAAAACAAATTAAGCATTCAATTATTAGTTGGATTTAATGATTTTTCCGCTAAACCTAGAAAATCCCAAATCAATGGCGATTTTCACTACGATCAACTAATTAACGTCTTTGGCCCGGATCATTAACTAGTCAATCGGAATTAGCTCAAGGAAATAATTCTAACCACCTAAACTAACACAAATCAATGCAATTAATTTAGGCTCTTGTTCATAATGCACAATTAGGCAAAGATGGCATTTCTTATGCCTAATTCTTAAATATTCTTTCTAATCACAAACTAAGGTTTGGTCCACCATTAATTCACAATCAGAAATTAATAAGAACATGAACAAGAAATAAATCCAAATCATATATAATTAAATTACAAAATTGTTCTTCCAATCATTGGAAGCAATACTAACATCCCAAATACATATATTAGCCAACCATAACTAAATTGGTGTCAATCAATTTAGCCATGGAGGCAAACCACAAAATCAGAGAAGAGAAAAGATATTACAATAAAATTACCCCAATGAATCTTCTAGCTCCAAATCCTTGAACTTGATTGATCCTTTTTCTCAAATCCTTGGAGTAGCTTCAACAATGGAGGTTCTCCTCTTGATTTTGGGTTGGTTTTTGGGTGGAAAACCCTTGCTGCAGTAGCAGCAAAGGTGGGAGAGAAATTGGCTGTAAAAACTTGTGTTTTGGGAGAGTATAATGTTGTATTTATAGGGGGAGAGAAGTTGAAGACGCATTTTAGGGTTTCTGGGCAATTTTGGCACCTCCCGCCGCGGCACAGGTTTTTCCCGCCGCGGCGCGCATTGAATTTCAAATCTTCGAGCCAAAGCAGAACCATCCCCGCCGCGGCGCACAATATTCATGCCGCGGCGCGCAACGTTTTCTTGATTTCCCAGATACAACCCGAGAGCCTCTCGCCGCGGCACACAATTTACCCGCCGCGGCGCGCCTTGTTTTCTTGCGCTGTAAATGCCCTTACATAGTATGTTGATTCTCGATGTAAGGCTTACGTTGATAAGATTTTGTTTGTCCCCCTTACATAGTGAACGACATCCAATGTAAGGCTTACATTTTTAAACACTTTTGCTCACTTTTGCTCTCTTTTTCCACATTTCTTCCCAAACCTACAAAACACAAAAATACCTTCCAAAACACGAAAATAATAAAATAAAAGATAAAATGAATGCTTAAAAACATAACAAAATATAGGTCAAAAATGTGTTCATCAATACATTATACAAACCAAAATAGTCATACTAACCATGCAAACTACCACATATACCACAAAATCCTCAAATTAGATGAATCTAACATTCATGTGCTTCGTTGCTTAGGTAAAAATCTAATTTTCTTTATATATTACCGTCATTACAATCATGTTAAATCATAGACTTCTGGATTGACTCAAGTAGACACAACACTAACCTAACACAATTTAAGTGACAAAAGTTAAAAATTTAAAATTTGGTCATATTTCATGCTCATGGAGTATTTTTTTCCACCCCCAATCTAATTCCTACATTGTCCTCAATGTTAAAAAGAGAAACAAAAGAAATTAAGAAAAGAAGTGAGAGAAGTTACCCCCCTTTGGTATGAGATTGTGTGCACTACACGTATGCTCCGGTTCATTATTCCTCGCTTTTCTCATGATGAAGCATTTATTGTGCAAGAAACATGTATGAAACCTCAAAGTATATGCATCACAACTCAAATACAAATTTAAATTATAACTAAATCAAATGAAAAACAAAGACATTAAACAAAGTTAGAAATCTTAAACAATCCAAAGAAAAATAAAATAAAAATAATAATAAAATAAAGGAAAAACTGAAAAAGAAAATTAAACTAAATAAAAAAAATAAAAAGAAAATAAAGAAAAGAAAAGAAGTTGATACTACCAAATATGGTGGGTTGCCTCCCACCAAGCGCTTTCTTTAACGTCTTAGCAAGACGTTGCTAATTCATTTCTATCCACCATCATCAAAGATCTTGAAGTGTGTGATATCAATTTTCCGAGCTAATATGTCATTAAGCTTGTCCTTCCATTTCGGTAGTTGTTTCCTATGAAGTACAGCACACACTCTTTCGTGGAAGTGGTATGGAAAATGATTTGGGGATTTGCAAGTCTTAGGTGCCTTGTGCAGCATGGGAGGTGAAGATAATTCCTCCTTGTTCTCCTTAGAAGTTTGTAGAATTTGATATTCCTTAGCTTGACATTCTTTGAGAATTGCTTGCTCCCCATTTGTATTTTCTACACAAAGTAGTAAATTATCAAAAGTTTCAGGAAAATAAATATTTTCAAAATTTTTACCACTTTGAAGGATTATGTCATCCTTCACTTGCTCAATCTGATTGGGCAACTCTTCTTGTTTTTGAATTTGTTCCGCTAGTTCCCCAACTTGCATTTCTATTCTTTTCATTGATGCCTCCATAGACTCCATCCTTTCACTAGTAGATTATATGAAAGCATTCAAGGTTTCCTCTAAGGTTGGCTTCCTAGGTTGATTAGAAACTCTACTTCCTTGTATGAACGAATTCAAGCTCTCTTCCAAGGTGGCCCTAGATGGATATGGACGAAAACTTGAACTTTGCATTTGGTATTGTGCATAAGGTGGGTCATATGGATGAAAATTTGAGTTTTGCATGTTATATTGGACATAAGGTGGGGTAGAGTTTGCTTCTCATGAAAAATTATGGTGATTTCCCCACTCAGGATTATAGGTACTAAAATAAGGATTATTCCAAGGTGGGTGACATCCCTCATTAAGATCAAAGTTTGAATTAGTGGATGTATAGTAATCACCTGCAAAAGTGCAAACATTAGCATAATGATCATATAAACCACAAATGCTACATACCTCCATGTCTGTCATGTCATGCAACTCTTCAAAAGGCTTTGTATTGGCTCATGGATTTCAGTATCTAGCCTAATTAGGTGCATTTTAAAATTTGTTGATATTGTCTATGAACGGTACCTTTCAAAAACCAACAAAAACAACAGAGAAATCAAAACACCACAGATTAAGCAATTAAAAGAACTATATATTTTTTTTTGAATTTTTGAATTTTGAATTTTTTTTTTGAATAAAAGATAAAAATAAAAAATAAAATAAAATTTAACTAAAATAAATAAATAAATCTAATTTAGAAACTCTAAAAAGTTAAAAGGAAAATTATTTAAAACGCCAATTCTCCGGCAACAGTGCCAAAAACTTGATGTAATAAATTTAGTACTCGCAAGTGTACGAATCACTGGTAGAAAAGTGATAAGCAACTTCCAAGGTCGGTCTCTCAAGGAATTACAGTGGTTCTAAATAACTGTCTTCTTAATCTAAATAGAGTTCTAACAAAAATAAAACACTAATTAAATATAGTTCTAGTGAAACTAAAACTCTAAGTAACTAGAATCCTAAATCTAATGTAAACAAGTTGGAATTGTGACGAGATCAATGGTACGATCAATTAAACGAAAACAAAATCGCAATTTAACAATCAATTCAATATGGATTAAAAATCAATGGAAGATGTATGGACGTTTAGTTTGGTTAGCCATGCTTGCATCGACAAGGTATGGTGAAATAACATGAACGTTCTTAAATAAACAATATTACCGGCTTTCCTTTTAATTACGAGACTGCCTGCGGTCGGGGTAAATCTCTTTATTGATTAACTAATTAACTGCCTTCGGTCGAGGTAAATCAAATAGCAATCAAATTATGCGCAAGGAAATACATGTCAATCAAACTAATGCTATGACTAAGTCACTAATTTGAAGCTTTGATTAAGTGTTTCGGAATAAAGTTAAGGTGACGTTCCTATAACTAGATTCTAAGATCTTTCAACCTAACTACGAATCTCAAATTGGCCCATGATAATTCATAATTAAATATCTAAACATGCTCTTAATGAAAAGGTAATTCATTTATATTAAATCAATAAAATATTCACCATACACAATTCTAGCAAACATGGCAACACAAACTAAACATCCATAATAAAACTAGCCGCTCATGTTCATATTAATATTCATAGACAAATAAAATATGATCATACACTTTAACGAAAGAAGAAGAAAATAGAATTCTATAACAACAAGGAAAACCTAGATCTAAATACCGCTTATGGATTGGATAGCGTTCTTCTCCAAAAGCTTTATCTTCGATTGTCGACGGCTTCCTTGGATCCTTAGAATGATTTCTTTCGCTTCGTTTGAGTGTAGCAAAGCTCCGAAAACTGATTGAATTGCTTGTTTGGTCGCAAAATTATTGTGTATAATAGTTGTATTCGAGTTGTTCGAGTTGTTCTGTTAGGGGGAGTCTAAGGGGGTATTTATAGATGTAAGGGTTTACACAAATCCTGATTGCCATAGGAATAGGCGCGCCGCGGCATACATTTTCCCCACCGCGGCGTAACACAAATTCTGAAAATAATGTAAAAACCCGAGAGCTTCCCGCCGCGGCTCGCGTTGTCTTTAGTTTCTTCACATGTACCCCCTTACATATGTGCTGGCTCGACATGTACGGCTTACATATTTGACTCGTTTTGCCCGTAACTCATGATCCGAGCGCAGTAAGTGTTCTGTCTTTGCGTGCTTGCATTATTTGACTCATTTAACGTTAAAAATACCTGAATGCACTAAAACATATCCGTGATTCCGAATGGATAGATTTATGAAAATAATCAAATAAACAATCATAACAAATCTATATTTTAAACAATTAAGCACAATTAATCATGAAATATTAGTGCTTTTCGAGCACTCATCACAAGGCGATCCTTTTGAAGACAAGAAGAATTTCATAGATTCACTTTATAGGCTATTTGTCGCAGAGCGTCGTGGCGATAGACTCATCCTTTCAAAAAGGGTTGCTTATTAGGATCTAAACTTGGCAATTGATTATCCTCAGGGTGGTAGCCCCCAGATATTGAGCATAAGTTATTTTCTAACACTTTAGAGTTTATTTCAACATTCTTTGAACACATTGCGCTGCATTGATTTAACTATCTATTTTCTGTTGCAGTCATGACTTCTCATCATGTTGCCAGTTGGAAGAGCAGGATCATCTATGCTCTTAAGTTCCAAAAGGATTTTAGTTCCAGTGGTGTTCATGTCCTTGCATTAATCGTGTCATGATTATATATTAATTGACACATGAAAATTTTACTTTATTTTTTATCATATTGTCTACTTATAATAGAAAAAATAACATGAATTTTCTAGACATGAGAAAATTATTGATAAATACTTATTAAATCTTTTATTTATGTCATGTCGTGTTAGATATTTTCATTCCAAGATTTACTAGTATGCATATAATAAGCATATGTACTTGTGCTTGTACGTGTGAAATCATTTATTTAAGAAATCCTTACAAGGAAAATCTTATATATTACTTATTTTATGCTCCTGTTAATCATAATCTCTAATCTTGTTATCACTTGTTTCACATTTTCCTTTTTTATAAAAATAATGGGTTATGATGACCCGTTACACCACATATCAATACTCCCGTTGTATGCAATAATTTTTCATGTAGTGTATACTATAAATAACTTTAAAAAAAAAAGTTTTATGTATAAGATTGATATTGAAATTTTAATTATTAATAGATACAAGATGTATCTTACAAAATTTGTAAGATAAAATGACCTTATTTGTTTATTTTAGCTTAATTACAAGAACCCTAAAAAAACATTTATTTTTTCAATCAATACAGTTCATTTTAGAATAAATACTTATTTATTAGACATTAATAGAGGATTCGAACTCACATTCAAGCTGATATAATGCGTCTATTTTTACCACTTGGCTACTGAGATGATGGGTGAAAATAAATTTAATGCAAGCAATAGTAACTAGAAGAAAGAATTTGGTGCCCTAAGGCAGGCATGTTACGGCACCCACACAATAGTATGGACCTTTATTAAATAAAAACGTACTGATAATTAAATAAAAAAAAAGTTCATACAATGGTATTAATGCATCCTATAATTTCAAGTATTCCTCAATTGTACATATGTTATAGTGTTAGCCTATCAAGTGAGAGAACCAAAGAAAATGGATTAATCATGTTTTATGCCTAAACATATGGGATAAGTTGCAAAAATGTCCAAAAAATTTACTTAGTTGTAATTATGCTCATAACGTTATGGGTAATGATAAAAATAATTGATGCGTTATTTAACAATGTTACTATGTGTTATTTTTAAAACGTATGGGGTGAGTTGCAAAAATACCCAAAATGTTTACTTAGTTGAAATTATTTTCACAATATTATGAGTAACAATAAAAACATGCAAAATTGATAATTGACGTTAAATTATTTAACAATTTAAGTACATTTTATATCCAAAACGTATGGTTTGAATTGCAAAAATGCTCAAAATGTTACTTAATTGCAATTAAGCTTACAACATTATAGGTAAAGATAAAAACATGTTCAACTGATAACTAACAGTAAAATATTAAACATAATTGCTTTTGTTCATGAATAAATGATATATTTTGCCTATCTGTATTATCTGTGAAACTTATAATCCCTTTGATATTTTTATGAATGTATAACAGTCATATGATTACTCCATAATAACAGTAAATTCGTATAATTTTCAAATATAATTACAAAAATATGACAGTTACTAGTGTTGTCAATGGGGTAGAGTCAAGTTTGACGTCCCCATTCCTATGCTAATTGTTCACAAGAGTAGGGCGAATATTCTCCACTGAAGTTTCAGAGAATTTGTAGGGATCGGATATTCCAACGAATAATATATGTGTAATTATACATTTTATGTTACAATTTAACAAAATTTATGCATGAAAATAAAATGAATTTAAAACTATGTTTAATAAATATTAAATATAATGTATAAATTATAGATATAATGAAATTATTTATTTCTAAATAAAATATATATAAAATCGCAAGAAATTTGAGTTCGGGGATTTGATAAGGCAGGGAATGTGATCTGCTCTAACCCACCCCACAAATGAATTTTCTCCATTGGTGGAAAAAATAGATATTCTCCACGGTTACCCACCCCAGTGGGAAAATTGGACAACACTAACTATTATGCATTTACACAAATATCAAAGGAATTATAAGTTTAACTACAATCATAAATAAGCAAAATATATCATTCATTCATCAATAAAAGTAATTATATTAAATAATTTAAAGTTAATTATCAATTTGACATATTTTTATCGTTGTTGTAAGCATAATTGCAAATAAGTAAACGTTTTGAGCATTTTTGCAACTCACATATATAAAACGTAGTTAACTCTACCTCTCAAATACATGATTTTATCAAAATATCATCAACAAAAGCAATTTTATTAAATAATTTAAAGTTAGTTATCAATTTGGCATTTATATCGTTACTCATAACATTATAGGCATAATTGCAACTAAGTAAATATTCTGGGCATTTTTGCAACACACCTTATACGTTTTGGGTATAAAACATAGTTAAACCGTTAAATAATTTAATGTTAGTTATCAATTAGACATGTTTTTAATGTTATCCATAACATTATGGACATAATTGCAACTAAGTAAAAGTTTTGGACATTTTTGCAGTTCATCACATGGGTTATGAATATAAAACATAATTATCTCAAGAAAAATAGATTAACATTAGTTTTGTGTTAGAACTTCACTACAAAATACAACCACATACAATTTTCCATCATTAAAAAAATAAAAAATAAAATGAAACATACGAGGAAAAAACACTATGTTGAGGCTAATAAATCAGAACCTAATGTTGGTTAACGTTGATAAACACTATTTTGACCTATATTTTGTTATGTTTTAAGCATTCATTTTATGTTTTATTTTATTTTTATCTTGTTTTGGAAGGTATTTATGTGTTTTTATAGGGTTTTGGACTCTTAGAAGAATATTGGACTTAAATGAATCAAAGAGAGTAAAATTGAAGTAGAAAGAGCTGAGCAATGTAAGCCTTACATTGAAGACCATTCATTATGTAAGGGGCACATACAAGGCAAGCACAATAATGCACGCTGAGTAGAATAAATATGTGTGTCGCGGCAACCAAGTCTCGGGTTTTTATATTGGGGATAAAATTCAACGTGTGCCGCAATTGGTAAATTTGTGTGCCGCGACAATGAACTCTCTATTTCTATTATGGGGGTCTATTTTCAACCTTGTGTCGCAGCCCGCATGCTAAAAATTTCCTATAAACCCTAATTTGCGTGTGTTTCTTCACTCCTCTATAAATACCACACTAAGTCTCTCCCAAACACAAGTTTTCATAGCAAATTTTCTTCTTATCTCATCTACTCCAATAGTTGCCTTTTTCACCCAAAAACTCACCCAAAGTCAAAAGAAAACCCTCAATTTGTGAAGCTACTACAAGGATTTTAGAAAGGGGACCAACCAACTTCAAGAAATTGGAGCTAGGAGATCATTTGGAGTAGTTTTATTTTAATATTTCTTTCTTCTCTTTGATTTTGTGTATGCCTCTCATGACTAAATTAATTGACACCAATTTAGTTATAGTCGGCTAATTTATGTAAATGGGATATTAGTATTGCTTCTAATGATTGGAAGAATAATTTTGTAATTTAAATATATATGAGTTTTGAATTTATTTTTTGTTCATATTCTTAATATTTTTTACTATGAATTAATGATAGACAAAATCTTGATTTGTAGTTGGAGAAAATATGTTAAAATTAGGCATTAGAAATGTCATCTTTGCTTGATTGTGCATTATGAACAAATGCCTTATTTGATTGCATTGATTTGTGTTAGATTAGGTGGTTATAATATTTCCTTGAGATAATTCCAATTAATTAATTAATGGTCCGGATTAAAGAAGTTAATTAATTGATTGCAGTGAAAATTACCATTGATTTGGGATTTTCTAGGTTTAGAGAAAAAAATCATTAAATCTAACTTTTAATTGAATTGCTTAATTTGTTCTTTCTATGAATGGATACCGAACTAAGATTCCCATATATATTCATAATCCTCCCCTTAGTTGTGATTTCTTTATATGCAATTTATTTTAGTTATTGAATTAATTTAGAATTTACAATATTTTTTACTAATCGACAATTGTTAGAGTGTTTAAGACTTTTTGTTCAACTAAATGAGAAAATAAATAATGTTTTAAAACCACCGCAATTTCTTGAGGGGCAATCTTGAGAATATATTTATCACTCATTACAAATGATTAATGCACTTGCGAGCTTTTTATAAATACAAAATTTGACCATCAAGTTTTTGTGCATCAAACGTAGCCATCAATGTGGCAATAATGAGGGGGATTGAAGACCTATCTTTTGGTTGAGCTAGTCAAAATAAAATGCCACACCATGTTCTGTTCTGCATAATGGCTTGGGTAGGAGATTTTTGCAGAGCAAGTTACTGAGGAAAGCCAATGTCATGATATCAACCTTCCACCAAAATCAGCCAAGTTGTTAGAAGACTTTGAGCTATTCTCTTCACATTCACAACTTATGCACCATAAGTATATTACTAGCAATCAATACTCTTGTTTAGAAAATTTGGTTAATGCATAGTGAAAGACGATTTTGCATGTTGACTTTCCATTTCAAGATGCATCAACGACTTTTGCCTCTGATGATAAAAAATGAAGGTGAAATAATTAAAATAAATAAGATGCATGAAGGACATGTTCTATGAAAGTAAATTTTTGACTTTCAACTAGATTTACATGAGTGGTGAACATGGGCATTTGTAGTTGAGTAAGTAATTCTACACACTTCTAGCAACTTTGTTTTTTTAGATATTATCTACTAGTTTTACTTGGGAACCAAGGCTATCCTTTTAATCATAACCACACATTTTGACTTGCTTATCAAATACTAAACATAGCCACACATTTTTTACTTGCCCACCAAGTTCTTTTAGACATTTCTTTTAGACTATTTTAGAGCTTTTAAAGAATAATATAATATTCTAAGAACTTAGAAAAAATTTGGTTTAGTTTTCCAACAATGCCTCCCCTAAACCAAATTTACTCTTGACTCCCAAGCATACATCAACGAGTTGATCATCACTTTTACAATAATCAACTTGAACAATTCCTTCTTGAACAAGCTTTCTTAGAAAATGAAATCTCATTCGGATGTGTTTTGTTCTTTCATGTAGTACATGATCTTTAGAAAAAGAGATTGTTGATCTATTGTCTCAAAATAGAGTCGTTAGTCCTTCTTGATTGTGTTTGATGCTCTCTAAGGTCCTATTACACCAAAAAAGTTGACATGTTGTAGTAGGCTACGTAATTTGCTTTAGTGGTAGAAAGAGCTACTATTTGTTGTTTTTTTAAACACCAAGATATTGCACTGCTTCTAATATTGAAGACGTATCCTGAAGTGCTTTTGCTATCATCAATGCTTCTTGCAAGGTCACTATCAGTGTATCCAACTAGATTGATTAGAACATTACATTGGTAGAAAATTCCATAGTAAGTTGTTCCTTTTATATATCTCAAGATTCATTTTGCAGTTTCTCAATGATTTGAATAAGGCTTCTCCATAAATCAGCTCACCAAGTTGACTACAAACATGATATCAGGTCTTCCAACTGTCAAATACAACAAATTTCCAACTAGGCTTTGATACATGGTGGAATCCACAGGCTTTCCTTCACCTTTTTTGTCCAATTTCAATCCTGTGATGCATGGTGTTGAAATAGGATTTGCATTCTCCATCTTGAATTTTTTCAACATTTCTTTCGCATATTTTTATTGACAAATAAAAATTCCCTTTTTCGATTGACAAACTTCAATCCCTAAAAAAAGGTGCAACTCTCCCATATCAGTCATGTCAAATTCTTTCATCATAGAAGCTTTAAAATCACTCAACATATCCAAGTTATTCCTAGTAAAAACAAGATCATCAACATAAAGGCACACAAAAATAAAATTTTCTTGAGAATTGCCTTTAACATACAGAGTATGTTCATTTGGTCATTTTTTTTTTTAAAACTATTTTGTTCAAAGAAATAATTGATTCGACCATATCAAGCACATGGTGATTGTCAAAGTTCATATAGTGCCTTCTTAAGCCTATAAATTTTGTCTTCTTGTCCTTTCTTAACAAACCTAGGTGGTTGGATGACATAAATCTTTTCTTCAATATATCCATTTAGGAATGCTAATTTGACATCTATTTGAAATAACTTTCAATTTTTTTGGGCTGCAAAAGAAATGATGAGTCGAATAGTGTCAAGTCTAGAAATAGGAGCAAATACCTCATTGTAATCTTTTCATTCCTTTTGCTTGTAGCCCTTTGCACCTACTCTTGCCTTATACTTGTTGATGGAGCCGTCAACATTTAGCTTGGTTTTGAACACCGATCTCACATTTATAGCATTCTTATTTAGAGGCAAAGCAGTGAGCTCCCATGTATCATTATTTTAATTGCTTTAATTTTTTCCTCCATGGCTCGAACCCATTTTTCTTCCTTTGATGATTCCTCATAGAAAATTTGATCTTTGCTTGCAAAGAAAGCAAAAAATATAGGATTTTCTTCACAACTTTCATTAGTGTTTTTATAAATTTCTGTCAAACTTCTTGTATTTCTTCCTTGTGAAGATGAAGGGGAAGATTCTTCATTTGATGAGTTATTTTCTTCATGAAAGCTTTGTTCAATTTTTTCAAGCAAAAATAATTTGGAGGACTTTCCAATTTTAGAATGCACAAAAGTTAATTTTTCATCAAATCGAACTTTTCTGCTTATGACAATTTTCTTTGTCTTTGGGTTATATAGTTTGTAGGATTTAGATCTTTCTCTATACCCAATAAAAATGCATTTTTTAGCTTTATCATCAAGCTTATTTCTCATGGCAGTAAGAATATATGCATAGACAAGACTTCCAAAAAATCTTAAGTAATGAACACTTGGTTTTCTTCCGTTCCATGCTTCATTTGGAGTGCAATTTTCAAGCTTTTTTGTGGGTGAACTATCTATCAAACAGATAGCACAAAAAACTGCTTCTGCCCAGAACTCTGCTGGTAAATTTTTTACCTTCAATAGAAAACTTGCCATTTCAATGATGGTTCGATTTTTTCGTTTCACAACTCCATTTTATTAGGGTGTAGCTGAACTATTAATTCATGTCTTATTCCATTTTCTGTACACAAATATTCAAAGAACTTTGACAAGTATTCACCTCCTCGATCAATTCTTATATTTTTAATTTGGAGGCCAATATATTTCTCAACTTGGCCTTAAAATTTTTAAAAGCTTTTAAAGCTACATATTTTTCTTTGAGAAAATATGTCGAAGATTTTCTGGTAAAGTCATCAATAAATGAGATAAAACAACTGTTACCTCCAAGAGATAGTATAGGAAAGGAACATAAATCGACATGCATAAGCTCTAAAGGATGTCTGCTCTCCCATTGTGACTATGTAGGAAATGGGTCTCGATGCTGCTTTGTCAAGTTGACATCCTTTGCAAACTCCCTCAATCATATCCACTTGACGCAAGCCTTCTACCATTCTTTTAGATGATAACATCTTCAAGCTTCCAAAGTTCAAGTGTCTGAATTTAGCATGCCATAACTTGGAACTTTCTTCTTTAACACTTACAAAGTATGAAACATCTTGCACTTGAAGCTTGAGAGGAAACATATTATTTGAGTTCATGACAATTTTTGCCACAATTTGATTCTTCCTTAACATCACACAAGTGTTAGCATTAAATTGAATATCACAGCCCTTCTTCATGAGATTACCCACACTAAGTAAATTAGTTTTAAGGCCAGGAACATAATAAACTTTAGAAATTTTTTCAAATCTTCCATCTTTTGTTTTGATGGAAATATCACCAATTCGTTTGATTTTATAAGTTTTAGCATCTCTAATTTAAGCTTGGTTGTGCTCTATCTCATGTAATTTTGAGAAGAACTTTTCATTGCCAGACACGTGTTTACTAGCACCACTATCCAAGTACCATATATTGTCAATTTCACCTTGGCATGCAATCAATAAAGTTTCATTGTTTTCATCTTTATGCACAAAACCATTCTCATTTTTTTTTTTTTCCAGTTTTATGTTGCCAACATTCATTGATTGTGTTACCGGGTTTTTGACAATAAAAACATTCAATATAACTTTTTTTTGCCTCTTTGAGTGTAGTCACGGCCTCTCCCCCTTTAAAAATCATTTGAACTTTGTTGTGGTATATTTTTCTTTGACCATTCACTATTTGAGAAGCCTCTTTCACATCCATAGAAATTTGTTCTTCTTCCACCTTTGCCTCACTCATAATTGCCATGACCTCTACTTGTGCCACAGCCTCCCGAAAAAATAACTTGAGATTAAAGAACTTGATTATTTGAAGAAGAATAAGTATTAGTTGAATCCCTCTTGTTAATATGAATTTCATGAATTTTAAGTCTTCCTTGCAAGTCTTCAACGGAAAGAGAAGAAATATCTTTAGACTCTTCAATTGCAGCAACTACATAATCAAATTTTTTTGGTAAGGAGCTCAAAATTCTTGCAACAACTCTTAATTCTTCTAGAATTTCTCCATTTGAAGCCATTTGATTAAAAATGAAATTTACTCTTGTAAAATAATAAAAAATTGATTCATTCTCCTTCATTTCAATGCTTTCAAATTCTGATGTCAAAAATTGAAAACGTACCTTTTTGACTTCATCTTTACCTTTGAAAGTTGTTTGAATGATTTCCCATGCGTTCTTCGAGTTGTTGCTTTGGCTATTCTTTCATAAATTAGCTTTTCAATTGCTTGATAAATTTGATAAAGAGCCTTGTTGTCTTTCTTTCTTTTCTCCTTCAAGTCATTCTTTTATATTATAGACAATTTATCTTCATTTGCGGGTTCTTCATAACCTTTTTCTACAATGCTCCAATGCTCAAGAGACTTGAGCAACACCTTCATAGTTTGGCTCCAATAATCAAAATTGTATCCATTAAAACTAGGTATGAAAGAAACAAAAGCGTTTGGGAAGTAGGTTGTCATAGGCTTTGATACCAATTTAATAAAAAATGAAGGTGAGATAATTAAAATAAAGTTGATGCTTGAAGGAAATTTTCTTTGAAAGTAACTTTTGTTTTTCAACTTAATTTACATGAGTTGTGAACATGGGCATTTATAGTTGAGTAAGTCATTATACACACTTATAGCAACTTTGTTTTTTTAGATATTATCTGCTACTTTTACTTGGAACCAAGGCTATTCTTTTATTCATAACTACACATTTTTACTTGTTCATGAAAGTACTAATCCTAGCAACACATTTTTACTTGCCCACAAAGTTCTTCTTGATATTTCTTTTAGACTATTCTAGAGCTTTTAAAGAATAATATAATATTTTATGAACTTAGAGAAAATTTGGTTTAGTTTCCAACATTTGATACCAGTTTCTATTTGCAGCAAATCCTAAAAGGTACACACATATAGTTTTAAAAAAGACTAAAATTAAAATTCAAGAGATGATTTTCCTATAGCGAGCTTAGAGTTTTGGGTCTATTTAGTCCTGTAATTTTATTTAATTGACACATTAGTCTTGTAATTATTATGGTATGTTCATTTAGTCTTATAATTTCAATTTTGAGTCAAGTTAGTCCAAATTTTTAAAAATGAAATTTTTTTATGGTTAAAATTAAATTTCACATTTTTATTTAAAACAAAAAATAATAACAAAAATATTTGTTAAATAAGAAATGAGAGTGAAATTTTTGTTTTTTTGTTTTAAATAAAAATATAAAATCCAATTTTACTCTTAATAAAAATATAATTTTTAAAAATTTGGACTAAATATGATTTAAAATTAAAATTATAGGACTAAATAGACATATCTTAATAATTACAGGATTAATATATCAATTAAATAAAATTATAAGACTAAATTAACCATGCGAGTTTAGCCTTAGTTGACAAGCCACCATTTTCCCAAAATAAAGGGCAATTTGGCAAGGGAGGTACTCCACACAAACCTTTGTTCCCAGAGAGAGCGCCAAAGAAGCATAATTTCCCGTTACTCGAGTACATAAAGAAAATGGAAAGAAAAAGTTGAAACTCTATATAGCCAACTATAGGTTGTACATTTAGAAAGAGACGGAAATAAAAATCTAGTTTATTTCTTTGAACCGGCCGTCACAAGCACTCTTATTTAAAGTCTTGACATGCACAAAGAAGAATAGAAGATGCTGATCAAATCTGAAGAAAACATTTAGTCTATTCTTTTTTTTTTGCTAAACCAACATTCAGTCCCTTTAAACTTCTTACAATTATTCCATTTTTTATATATAAAAAAAGACTAAGATAAAACTGTTCTCATGTGTCAATGACTCCGTTGTATGCAAGAATTTCTCCAACAATAAAAGATAATCTAGACAAGATTGTGTTGTATTGGATCAGGAATTCATCTAAGATAATATTAGCCAAACCTTATAGCATTTAGCTCCGTAAAGCATATTGGTCTAGATTTAAAGTCTTTTGAAGGGGGAGGTTACTCTACTAGTAGAAAGTACACCACACACTAAGCTCATTATTGATTGATGACTGAATATTCATATTATTTTTCATCTCCAATGTCTACTGTCTGTTCTCTTTAAATCTTAAACCCAATGATTCCTTTTGTCTTCTGCTTCTGTCTGCCTTTATATACAAGGCTGATTTCAAACATTGATTTCCAGGCATATAATAATTCTTTATCCATGTACTTAATTTTTGTGGGATTTTTTCCTTAAACTTTGATTTGTTGCACACACAAAAAAATGGTGAAATTTGATTTGTTCCTTGAACTTTGATTTCCTCATATCTTCATAATTTAGAGACCAAGCCTTAAATTGATGCTTGACAGACAGGTAGCATCCACTGATTCAAGTGACCTATTAGCGAGGGAAGGGTAAACGAAACTAAGAAAAGGAATCCTATGGAAACAGCTATAAACCCAATTTCACTGGACGAACATGACCAATCTCTGTGTTTTAAATGGAATTAATAACTAGGGCTTGATTGCTAAATTTATAAAATATAAAGATTAAATTCCAACAAATAAAAATTCAAGGGCAAAATCACACAAAATATGAAAGTACAACTTTTTGCTTGCCGTTTTCCTAACATGAGTTAGAATGGTGATTAATATATTAGTGGGAGTAACTGAGACCCCTGTGTAATGATTTGATCTGATTTTAACTCACGGCCATTAGATTTCTCATAGATTTTAAGCTACATTCACAATTTTGTCAATAGAAATTCCGCATGTCCCTGTTGTTTCTTCTCTTCTCTTGTGAGGTTGTGAGACCCGAATTCAATAATATATTTTAAAAAAATAAATTAAAATTTATTTATTTTATTTAATTTTATTTTAATTTTTAAAGTATTAAATTATTTGGATAATTAAGTTGAAGATTACCAAAATATCCATAATTTTTAAAACTTTACCGGTTAAAGAACAAGGGTATTTCGATTTTTAACAAAATTTGATGAGTACCTTCCTCTATTTTCACTCTCACACATCTCTTTTTTAAAAAAAATATCTAAGAGGATAAGGCCACATGTCCTTTTGCTTCTTTTTTTTTTTCCAATTATTTGCGCAAGCTATATCTCTGCACTACCTAATTTTTGTCCTATTCCCTCCTTTTCCTCTAAGCTATTTTGATAATTTCTCTCTCATTTTGTAATCTAAGGTTCTCCCACTCTGTACTTTTCTCCTCGATTTTCCTCTTCATACTTGTTAAAGTTTCTCCAACATTTTTCTTACTATGCCCACAAGATTGACATTAATTAATGAAAATTGCATGCATGCAAAAGAAAATCCATAGAGTTGATACATTTTTCAAATCTCCACGCAATACTAGAAATGATAATTTGGTCCAACGAGTCGGAATAAATCGAGTACTCGACCAGTTTGGAGTAGAGTGGGTCGGATTGAATCGGGTCATAAATGAATTGGGTTATTATCCGTTTTATTATATACAGATCAAGACTAAAATATTTTTGATCAAAACATCATTTGAGTACCAATTGTAATTGATTTTTATCCCTTTTCTTTTTAACTATTATTGTAACAGGACTTAGCTTAAATAAATAACCAGCCTCTTCAAAAAATTCAAACAATTTTCCATCACCGTCGGACTCTCTGAACTATGAGAGATTGAAGGAAGGTTCAAGAAGAGTGTAGAAACAATCAAGAATGCAAGAAGAGAACAATGAACAATAAAGCTCTGTAAATGAAAAGAAACTATTCATCGTCTCTTTTTTGTTTCATGTATACATATATATAAGCGTGTAATTGCTTATTTACATAGCAGCAGAATTCTGTTGTAACAAACTCCTTCCTACTCCTATAATTATAATACACGTGGACTGGTATATTAACTAACACTCTCCCTCAAACTTATGGTCTCGGTAGCACCATGAGTTTGGCTCTCAATTGTTGAAACTTCACACCCGCTAGTGGCTTAGTTAAAATGTCAGCTACTTGATCATTTGTGTGACAATACTCCACTATTACAGTTTTGTTTAACACCAAATCACGTATAAAATGGCAATCTAATTCAATATGTTTTCCTCTAGCATGTTGCACTAGATTCTTGCCATATGTTGAGCACTTATATTATCACACAGTAGCTTTGGTGGATGTCTAAACTTCATACCCAACTCACTAAGTAGATTTGTGATCCATACTACTTCTGCTGCACCTGTTGCTAGAGCTTTATACTCTGATTCAGCCGAGGATCTTGAAACAACCTTCTGCTTGGTTGAGCTCCAAGATATTACGTTCCCTGCAAATAGCATGCAGTACCCACTTACAAATCTTCTGTCATCTGTGCAACCTGTCCAGTCTGAGTCTGTATATCCTACTAAATCCATATGAGTTGATTTATATAACATCAGTCCATCAGTATCAGACCCTTTCAAATAACGCAATACTCTCTTTGCTGCCTTCCAGTGTGAATGAGTTGGGTTACTAAGAAACTGACACAGTCTTCCAACAGAAAAAGCGATCTCTGGCCTAGTAACCACACAGTACTGTAAGGCTCCTACTAAACTGCGATACTCAGTTGGATCACTCAATGGACTCCTATCAGCCTTACTCAACACTCCCCCTGAGGCCATTGGAGTGAGAGCAGCTTTAGAATGCAGCAAACCAAATTTGGAAAGTAAACCAACAACATACTTGGATTGTGACAAATGCAAACCAGCCTCTGAATAAGTAACTTGTAAGCCCAAGAAAAAACTTAAAGAACCCATATCCTTAAGAGCAAATTGTTGATGAAGTTGAGTAACAAATGACTGAATATGATTGGAATTAGAACCTATTAGTATAATGTCATCCACATAGACTAACACAAATATCACAGACAGATCACTGCTCTTTACAAACAAGCTAGGATCATTGCGAGTACCAGTGAATCCCCAACTGAGTAAACACTTCTGCAATTTATGAAACCAAGCCCGAGGGGCTTGTTTAAGCCCATACAAGCCCTTGTACAATTTACAAACTTTATGAGGAAAATGCAAGTCAACAAAGCCCAATGGCTGACGCATATACACTGCTTCCTCCAAATCACCATTAAGGAATGCATTGTTTATATCCAATTGTCGAATACTCCATTGGAAACTCACAGCCAAAGTAAGGATGATTTTGACTGTTGTCATTTTAACCACTGGACTAAAAGTCTCAGCAAAATCAAGGCCAGCAGTTTGTAAAAAACCTCAAGCCATAAGACGTGAATTGTATTTATCCAATGTGCCATCAGCCTTCTCCTTAGTTTTGAACAACCATTTGCAACCTATAACCTTAGCTCCTAGTGGTAGATTAACCAAGCTCCAAGTCTTATTTCTTAAAAGAGCAGCATATTCTTCCTGCATTGCATGTTGCCACTCAGGTACATCCTTAGCTTCATTGAAAGTAGATGGAGCAAGCAATAAAGGTTTATGTATAGATTGAAAAACCTTAGGCAGAAAAACTCCAGCTTTACCCCTTGTTTGCATTTGATGGAAATTGTTAGAATCAGGTGGCTTATGAATGATTGGTACATGTGATTTGTAGGCACGTTTACACTGACCAATGATAATAGGAGCTGGCTCATTACTGGGAATCAAATCATCAATCTCAGTAGGGACAATTGCAGTTGGCTTAACCGTGACACCCTCAACAGTAGATGGGCTGGCTAATGAAAAACCATTATGAGCAAAATCACCAGTATTATCTGACAAAGTAATATCATGAATTGCATGAACTTCAAGAGAGTCATTAGGAATTGCATGTAGATCAATATCTGAAACAGAAGGCACATTAGATACATGAGATGAAACTGGTACTGATGGAGGTTGTTGAAACCAAGATGGTATATGAACTGAAGCTGGAGAGTTTGAATGAGATTCCTGAGAAGCTGTCTTAGAACAAAAAGAAAATTTAGTTTCAACAAACACCATATTACGAGAAGTAATGATCTTTTGAGTTTTGACATCCAAGCATAAGTATCCTCGATGGTTAGGAGCATACCCAAGACATACACACACAGTGGAGCAAGCTTGCAATTTACTGTGAACATAAGGTCTCATACAAGGAAAAGAAAGACATCCAAACACTCTTAAGAATTGGTAATCAGGTTGAAGGTGATACAGTAATGTATATGGAGAGGCAAATTTAAGAACTTTACTAGGTACTCTATTCAAAGTGAAAACAGCACTTCAAAAAGCATAAGGCCAATATTGGAGAGGCACTTCAGATTGTAACAGCATACTCAAACCAGCATCAACTACTCGTCGGTGACGACACTCAACCATTCCATTTTGTGCTAAGGAATGTGGACATGTCCACCTATAGTTAATACCTAATTTCATTAACAGTTTGGCAAGAGGTTTAAATTCGCCTGCTCCATCAGTTTGAACTTGTTTAATTTGCTTATTGAACTGACATAAAATCATTGCTCGAAACTTCAAGAAAATGGACATTACTTGATCAGTGTATTAAGAAAATATATCCACTGAAATCTTGTAACATCATCCACTATTAACAAGAAATAGCACTCTCCATTAATGCCAATGTTAGGGGAAGGACCCCATACATCCATATACACCAAATCAAATGGTTCTACAGCAGAAACATGTTTAGACACATATGGTAATCTATGTGATTTACTAAAACACAAGATTTACATGTATCATTTATTACATGAGAAGTTTTTATTCCACTAGACTGTAATATTCTATTGACCATAGGCTCAGAAACATGAGCTAGTCTGTTGTGCCAGACATAAACAGAAGCTAGAAGTGCACTCCTTAATTCGTCAGCTTGTGGAAGCATCTCCTTATTCCATAGTCTATACAATCTTCGATCAGCCAGTCCTTCCAACAAGATCTTCCTCGTGTGTTTGTCCTTAATATAAAAACAATTCGAGTGAAGTTCCACAAATATATCATTATCATAACACAATCTACTAATAGACAGTAGGTTACTTGTAACATTAGGAGCATGTAATATCTCTTTCAATCTCAATTTATAATCACCATGTTTAAACAGTTTTGAATTACCTACATGAGAAATTGAGAGTTGAGCACCATTACCTACTGTGATACCATCTGATCCTCCATAAGGAGATGCATTATTCACATTTGATAAATCTCCAATCACATGATGACTAGCTCCACTGTCAAGAATCCAAGCTGAGTCACTTCTTGTAGATCCGTTGCCCTCAGATGAAGTAGCAACATAGGCAGAAGGTTGAGTCCTTACAAAAGTCTTTGGAGAAGCACTTCCAATTAAGTTCTTTAAAGTATAACAAGTGGAGGCTACATGACCAATTTTATGACAGAATTGACATTGTGTTCCACGTCCATTTCCATTTCCTTTTCCTCTACCTCTACCTTGACCACCATTACTGAAAGTTGAAGTATTATTATTATTAGCAGGAAAGAAATTGACAGACTTACCTCCAAATGTTGTATTCCCTCTAGAATTTCCATTGACATTAACAAAGTTTGCTTGCATTATTTGATTATCATCTACCTTGCTTTGCTGTGCAAGTAGATTTTCAAATGAAAGAAGTTGACTCTTGATTTCTTCAATCATAAGATCATCAGCTCGGTTGTTAAGAGAACACACACATGCGTTGTATTCTGGTCCTAGTCCGCCAAGAATTAACATAGTTAGATCACTTTCTTGAACAGTATGTTCAATTGCAGAGAGTTGATTTGCTAATCCTTTAACTTTGTCAAAATATTCATCAATACTCAGATTGCCTTTCCGAGTAGTTTGAAGTTGAAGTTTCACTTCCATCACTCGTGACCTCAAGGTTGAGGCAAACATTTTCTCAAGTGATTTCCATTAATCATGTGCAGTATTCTTCCCTACTATATACACAAGCATTGATTGAGTTACAGATGCAAAGATCCAGCTCTTTAAGGTTCCATTTATGCGACTCCATGTACTATGATCTGGATTCACAGTTTGTGTTCCAACAATCATTCTTTCAGGTTCTAGTTGTACTCCATTGATGTGATCTTCAAGTCCATAGGCTGAGATCAAACTTAACATCTGTTCACGCCATGTGAGATAGTTTCCTCGATCGAGCTTAATTGACAAAGCAATATTAACAAGTGGTGCTTGCAGTGTCAATCGTGAAAACTGTTGATTAACAGAATTGTCTCCTGTTGCAGATGAGCTTCTCTCCATTGCTGTTGGCTCTGATACCATTCTGAACTCAGAGAGATCGAAGGAAGGTTCAAGAAGAGTGTAAAAACAATCAAGAATGCAAGAAGAGAACAATGAACAATAAAGCTCTGTAAATGAAAAGAAACTATTCATCGTCTCTTTTCTATTTCATGTATACATATATATAAGCGTGTAACTGCTCATTTACATAGTAACAGAATTCTGTTGTAACAAACTCCTTACTACTCCTATAATTATAATACACGTGGACTGGTATATTAACTAACAGGACTTACCCTTTTCTGTCGCCGTCGTTATTAAGGTTTGCTGAACACAAAGCTGACCTATCTTCTTCAAGTATGATAACTCTTTTGAACAGTCACTACAACAATATATACCTATAGGTACAGTTGTTAAATTAAAAATTTGATAACAACAATACCTAAATAGCTACAGGTACGGTTGGCCATGCATTTTAAAAGAATTACCTATGTGTACAGTTGTTAACCGTACCTAAAAAGTGAACCAAAATGCGGAACTTTTTCGAAAAATTACCAAAAATTTTAAGTACAGTTGTTAATTGTACCTAAAAGTTGACCTACGGGTACGGTTGTTAACCGTACCTAAAGGGCTACGGGTACAGTTAACAACCGTACCCGTAGGTTATTAAAATACTTTTAGGTACGGTTGTCAACCGTACCCGTATCCTTGTCAACCGTACCTAAAAGTTTTTTAATAACCTACGGGTACGGTTGTTAACTGTACCTGTAGCCCTTTAGGTACAGTTAACAATCGTACCCGTAGGTCAAATCATTTAATTAGGTCTCCATATATATATCCACGGGCTCCACACATATATAATTTTCTTTCTCACCCCCTTGTCCCCAGCGCCGCCTCCCTTTACACAAACCTAATATTTCCCCCTCAGCTAGCTCCCTCGTGTTTGAGCTAGTGTTTAATTTTCCGAATCGCCGCCTCCTGCTGATACGAACCAGATCGCGCCACTAATAAGGCCCGACACGTATCATGGACCAAGCCGAGAAGGGGGTGAAATAACGGCGTAGAAAGGCGCCCCACAACACGAGCAATGGCACCAACATGCGAAACAAGGGAGTGCCGAGCTAATTGTGGAGTTGCTGAGTTTTGGAGCTGCGCCGCGGCATGACATTCCCCCTCCGCGGCGAAGGACTTTCTGTTTTGGTAGGATTTTGTACGAGGCATGCTCGCTGCGGCATGAAATATGTGTGCCGCAGCGCAGGTGTTTCTGTTTTGGGCATGAAGGCTGGGAGATGTGCGCGCAGGACGAGCAGACACGCGCGCAAGTGTGGGCAGAGGTGCGCGCAGAGGACCAAGGACGTGCGCGCTGCGGCATGGCTTTTGGGCGCTGCGCCACAGACCTCTCGGGTTGAAGGCCAAGATTCCTCGCCGCGGCATGAAATTTACTCCGCCGCAGCCCGCCTACTATTGCTTTTGTAATCCGAGCCTCCTCGCCGCGGCATAAATATTTGCCCGCCGCGGCGCAGATGTAAAAATTGTAATTTTGACCATTGGATCAAATCCAATGGCTCAGATCTTGTCTTTTCTTTTAGGTTTTTGTGTGAGCCTTATTTAAAGACATTTGGGCAGCTCATTTTGTAACTTTGTTCAATTAATGAAATTTGTTAGAAAACAAATTGTGAGAGCCCATGAGCTCCTTGCTTGATTGCAAGCCAAACCATGAACTTATCAAAGGTATTTGCACCCCTTTGTGGCGTTCGCCCTCTCCTCCGTGCGTGGTGCGTAATATCCATGTGTGTAGGTGAGTTTCCTGCAGCCCAATCTGGTTGTGTTGCTTAGATTTCTCCTCCCAATATTGTTGTTGGGTCTTGGACCGTTTCTTTCGGTTCTCTAGCCTCGTAGCTAGGTGGGTCGATAGGAATCGTGTTGCGGGGTTCGCATCATTTGGTATCAGAGCTCTAGGTTGAGACTCTAGATTCCTATCTTAAATTTCTATCATTTTCGTTTCATAGCAACAAGAAAAATTCCTTCAAAAAAATTCTGTGTTCTTCTATGTTTCTATGTGTTTAATGCATTTCCTGGAATAACCTGTGTGATGTTGTTGTTTTCTTCTTATCTTGGTTGAATTTGGAGAGGATTTTGTGTTGGAAATTTTCCCCAAAATTCGTTTTTGTGGAAGAGGGGTATTTTGGTAATCTCACATGTGTTTTTCTTCTTGAAAAGTGAGAGCCAAACCTTTTCTCTTTATTTAAAAAAAAAAAAAATATCTTCCGAAAAATATCTCCCGAAAATATCTCAGAAAATATCTCACGAAAATATCTCGTGAAAATATCTCCCGAAAATATCTCGCTAGATATTTTATTAAAAAAAAAAAAAAAAGAAAAGAGAGGATATTTCGGTGCTTATTTAAAAAAAAAAAAAAAGAAAAGACAAAAAGAGAGTGAATTCTTGATTTCCCGAGAATTTGCGAAATTTCTTCGTTTTAGCGTCGTTTGCGCTTTAACGGATCGTTTCTTTGTTTGTTTGCAATTTTTCGGATTGGATTTGCTAAATCGAACTTCTTTCCAAACTCATAGAGTGAGGGTTTCAAAACACATTGAGTTAGTTTCCTTTATTCCATACATTTGGATATTGCAAGCTACACTTGTTGAGTGTGAAATTCTACAATTGTGTGGAAGACTTGGACGGTTTGGTTTGTCATAGGGCTTCGAGCCCTACGGCAATCAAATTCGAGTGTAAACACGTGAGGTAACGAGTAAAAGTTCCAATTTGTTGATTGTTAATTGTTTGTTTGTGTTAGTTGTTGTAAAACATGTCTGACAGGAATAGCTCAGAGGAAAGGCCCGACACAACTTTTGTGATGAGGGCATTACAACAATCCATGGAACGGATGAATGCCGTCATGGTTAACATAAATGAGCAAATGGAACGTCAAGAAGCAACTATCGCCAACTTAGGGCAAGAGCCACCACAAGTCGCTCCTAATGTAGGAAGACCTAATAGGAGAGCCCATTTTGTGGAAGAGTTGGATGAAGATAGTTTTGGAGAAAACTATAATGAAGATGAAGGGAGGATGCCCTTTGGAAGACGACATGGGCCTAGAGGTGGCCATGATCGGGGAGGAATAAGGAGATACCCACACCAACCTTATAATGAGGTTGATCGGAGCTTGGGAAGTATCAAGATGAAAATGCCGTCATTCCAAGGAAAGAATGACCCGGAACTTTATTTAGAGTGGGAGAAGAAGGTTGAGCATATCTTTGCTTGCCACAACTACTCTGATGAAAAAAGGGTTAAACTGGCGGTGATCGAGTTTATTGACTACGCTTTGAACTGGTGGGATCAGTTGGTAGTTGGAAGAAGAAGAAATGGAGAAAGACCGATAAGTAGTTGGGAAGATATGAAAGCCATCATGCGGAAGAGATTTGTTCCGAGCCACTACTACCGAGAGCTATATCAGAAATTGCAACGACTTCATCAAGGCTTTCGATCGGTTGATGAGTATTACAAGGAAATGTAGGTAGCCATGGTTAGGGCTAGCCTTGAGGAGGATAGAGAGGCCACTATGGCTCGGTTTCTGAGTGGGCTAAATCCGGAAATTGCCAATGTTGTGGAGCTTCATCATTATGTGGAGTTGGAAGACATGGTCCACATGGCAATCAAAGTGGAAGCGCAATTCAAGAGAAGAAGTAACCGGATGCAACCACCAAGGCCAATTTCTCCAACACCTTGGGTACAAGATTTTAGGAGAGAAGAAGGAACTAGCTCCAAGCCCTGCTTTGAAGTCAACAAGGGCAAAGAGATGGAGACTAGTAAAGATAAAGGAAAAGGTAAGGTTGAAACCTTTCCCCGAAATCGAGATGTGAGTTGTTTTTGCTGTCTTGGAAAAGGTCATTATGCGTCCCAATGTCCGAACAAGAAAGCAATGATCATGCAAGGAAATGGGGAGGTGGAGACTGATGAAGAGAGTGATGGTGAGGAGATGCCACCATTGGAAGAAGCAAGTGCGGAAGAGATAGTTCCGGTGAAAGGAGACTTGCTTATGGTAGGGCGAGTGCCCAAGGATGGCTCCAAGGAAAGTGACATGGATTCACAACGGGGAAACATTTTCCATACACGATGTCACGTGAATGGCAAAGTCTGCAGCCTAATAATCGATGGGGGTTGTTGTACCAACATTGCTAGTACTACCCTAGTTGAGAAGTTAGGGTTACCCACAACCAAACATCCCACTCCTTACAAACTACAATGGTTGAATGATCAGGGTGAGGTGAAGGTGGAACATCAAGTCTTGGTACCCTTTGCTATGGGAAATTATCAAGATGTTGTATTGTGTGATGTGGTAGCGATGCAGGTTGGGCATATGATTTTGGGCCGGCCTTGGCAATATGATCGACGGGTGACTTATGACGGTTATGAAAATAAGTACTCGTTCGAAAAAGATGAAAGTAAGATAACCCTTATCCCCTTTACCTCGAAAGAAGTGGTTGAAGATCAATTGAAGATCAAGAATAAGGGAGAACAAGACAAGGGAAAGGGAAAAGAAAAAGATGAAATGCCCAAGGAGAAAAAGGGGCAAACAAAAAAAAAAGGAAGAAAAGAAAAAAATGAAAGAATGTCTATTTTCTTACTTTTCTTTCTTGCAGGACTATTATGATGAGGAGTGAAACAGAGATGGACTCCTACACTTACCCCGTGATGAAGGTCCGAATTCGAGGTCGAATTCTCTTGAAGAGGGAGGGAATGATACGAACCAGATCGTGCCACTAATAAGGCCCGACACGTATCATGGACCAAGCCGAGAAGGGGGTGAAATAACGGCGTAGAAAGGCGCCCCACAACACGAGCAATGGCACCAACATGCGAAACAAGGGAGTGCCGAGCTAATTGTGGAGTTGCTGAGTTTTAGAGCTGCGCCGCGGCATGACATTCCCCCGCCGCGGTGAAGGACTTTCTGTTTTGGTAGGATTTTGTACGAGGCATGCTCGCCGCGGCATGAAATATGTGCGCCGCGGCGCATATGTTTCTGTTTTGGGCATGAAGGCTGGGAGATGTGCGCGCAGGACGAGCAGACGCGCGAACAAGTGTGGGCAGAGGTGCGCGCAGAGGACCAAGGACGTGCGCGCCGCGGCATGGCTTTTGGCGCCGCGGCACAGACCTCTCGAGTTAAAGGCCAAGATTCCTCGCCGCGGCATGAAATTTACTCCGCCGCGGCCCGCCTACTATTGCTTTTGTAATCCGAGCCTCCTCGCCGCGGCATGAATATTTGCCCGCCGCGGCGCAGATGTAAAAATTGTAATTTTGACCATTGGATCAAATCCAATGGCTCAGATCTTGTCTTTTCTTTTAGGTTTTTGTGTGAGCCCTATTTAAAGACATTTGGGCAGCTCATTTTGTAACTTTGTTCAATTAATGAAATTTGTTAGAAAACAAATTGTGAGAGCCCATGAGCTCCTTGCTTGATTGCAAGCCAAACCAAGAACTTATCAAAGGTATTTGCACCCCTTTGTGGCGTTCGCCCTCTCCTCCGTGCGTGGTGCGTAATATCCATGTGTGTAGGTGAGTTTCCTGCAGCCCAATCTGGTTGTGTTGCTTAGATTTCTCCTCCCAATATTGTTGTTGGGTCTTGGACCGTTTATTTCGGTTCTCTAGCCTCGTAGCTAGGTGGGTCGATAGGAATCGTGTTGCGGGGTTCGCATCACCTGCCCTCCTGCGCAGTCCCTGCCTCCCGCTGCCCCGCCACCAGTTAACGCCTCTTGCTGCCGTCGCCTGCCCGCAGATCCACCGCCAGCTTCATTTCTCATTTTTGATTTAGTCTTCACTCTTCTCAGCTCCAAGCTTCAGGTTTTTCTATTTATTTTTCATTTCTCCAGTCTCTACTTATCAATAATTTTAGTTTTATATGACAATGAGAGTAGTTTAATTCTTATGTGCTTTCCTCTGTCTCTCTGGATATGTATAAATATTATTTTGCAATCTGCATTTATATTGTTGACTGGAATAAAGAAGGAAGCTGGAATATTAAGGCTTTGTAAAGATTTCATAGTCAGATTTTTAAATAATATGGGTTCATTATTATTATTATTTATTTTTTGTTCAAATTGCTTAATATGCTAGTACAATATTAGTTCATTAATTTGATCATTTGATGTGAGGATTGTAGAACAATGATACAGCGTTTTAAAAGATATCATAAGTTGAAACATTCCATAATTCATTTACTACAGAGTAGAAATACAATATATATGATGGGTTTACATGCGTTAAGTCTAAACGCGGCAATTTTTTAAGGGACACTGGGTACACTAGCTTCGGTTTGAGTACCTTAGTCAGCTTTATACTATGACACTTTATGCCTTAAGCTTTATAGTTAGGATTTAGCTTGGACACTTAAAAAAAAAATAACAGTGAGCGCATGCAAAAATCACTTGAGCTCATTAATTGAGTGCCAATAACGTCATTTTTTATTTTATTTTATCAAGTGTCTCTTGAATGAAAACTATGGACAATTGTCATTGATTATGAAAGCAAAAAATTCCTGGCTCTGCCACCACCTGCCGTGTTGTACGGTTGTTAACCATTAGCCGCCTTGTTTTTTCTCCCATTTCAGCCGAAAAATTTCATTTTTTTCCTCCACCATTTCAACCACCAAAGGACCCATTTTGACCTCCATTTCCGCCACCATCAACTTTTCTCCTTCAAGGTATGTATTTTTTACACTTTTTTGAGTAATGTACTTAATTTTTTTCTTAATTAGTTCATGAACTCTATTACCCATATTTGTTATGCCTTGAATATATATGTTTTGAGAATTTTTGCCTAAAAATAAATATTATCATTATTTATTTATAATTGCTATGATATTATTATTCATGCATATTTTATATTTGTTCATGAAAATTTTTATATGTGCATATAGTTGCCGTTAATATATATATATATGTTTTTAATTTTTTTATTTTATTTTGTTTATTATTATTAATTATTTATAATGTTATATATTATTGTATATTTATTCATTGAAAAAATTATATACATATGCATAGTGCGATAAAAACTTATATAATGTTATATGTTGATTGTGAATTAATGTTGTATAACTTGTATATATTTTTATTTTTTTGAAGATATGATCATTGGGTATTATTAACTTAATATATTTAATTAACATGATTTTAAATTATTTCTAATTAAGTAATCATGGATGATTGAATATGAATAATGTTTATTTATTATGTCGATATTATAGTGCTTTTTCTAGATGGTACCAAACTATAACACGTTCGTTTAAGCCACCACCTACTTTCCGGCCTATTAAGGTTAGTATATATTTTAATATCGTTTATTATATGCCTGTACATCTTTAATTACAAGTAATTATTTAGATAAGCTATTCAAATTAATTAACTATGCAATTTATGTTTTATATATGTGTGTAGGCACTTATTCAAAATAATAGCATTGAATGTGGTTTTTTTGTGATGAGATATATGAGAGATATTATATATCAACCAAGAAAGTCTCGATCACTACTAGTAAGTTAACAAAAAATTTATGATTGTACATACAATTATTTAGCTAGTAATTTTTTTTAAATCATTGTATTCATAAATTTTTAAGTATCATGTATTTCCTAATTATTTATAACTATATGTATCTAATTACCTTTTTTTTAGTTTGCAGAAAAGAAAACATACACACGAGAAGAACTTGATGTTTGTCGAAGAGAAGTATGTCAATTCCTTATTGATAGTATTGGAAGCACAAGTTAGACAATTAAATATTTTACATTTTGATATATATTAGTTAGATTTAACTTGTATGTATATATAGTTAATTTAATTAGATTAGTGATATTAGCTATATATTTTAATTTACTGAAATGACGACGCAATATGCATAATTGTAATAGAATATTTGTATGCTTGTTGAGATATGTATATAAATGTCTGATTAAAGTCTGATAATATAGTCTGAGCAGGGATAAAAACAGGTAAAAATATAATTACAGAAAATAATTATTAAAAAAAAAAAATTTAACCTATAGGTACGGTTGTTAACCGTACCTAAAATAATGTAATATATAAGACAACCGTACCCGTAGGGTTTTAGGTACGGTTGTTAACTGTACCTAAAACTCTACAGGTACTGTTACACAAACGTACCTAAAATCCTACGGGTACGGTTGTTAACTGTACCTAAAAATCTACAGGTACGGTTGTTAACCGTACCTGTAGAGTTATAGGTACGGTTACAAATACCTACAGCTACGGTTAACAATTGTACCTAAAACTCTATAGGTACAGTTGACAACCGTACCTATAGATTTTTAGGTACGGTTACAAATAAATACGGGTACAGTTGTTAACTGTACTTATAACTCTACGGGTACGGTTAACAACCGTACCCGTAGGTCAACCTATAGCAACACGCGCAACGGGTACAGTTACGCGCTAAAAGACAACCGTACCTAAAAGCCTATAGATACGGTTAACAACTGTACCTAAAAGCCGTTTTCCTTATAGTGAGTTTTCACTTTCTTCTTGTGTATGTTTTAATTAATTTTCCGTATTCAAGATATTAATTTAGTTCTTGTGACGCATACATCACCTAGTAAATTGATTTAGTTCTTGGGTTTTTGTCTAAAATAGGCATTTTCGTTAAGATAGTTTAAAAAAGGGCAAAATTGTGTTAAAGTTTAAAAATGGGCAAAATTCTATTTACTCTCCTAGTAGCCGGTTTGGTTAGGAAAAGGGCATTAGTTTCCCACCAATTTCTTTCTTCTTCTCCCTCCTTCTCTACGCACTCTCTCTTTTTCTCTTCACTGATTTTCTTCTTTGTTAGCTTTCATGATTCTCGCAAATCAACAAAACCTCTCTAAGTTTCATTCCGTTTAATGTTATATTTTGGTCATTAGCTTGTAGTTTCAGTATCTTGTTTGGCTGGCTTTTGGTAATATATATGTAATATGTTTAACTGGGCTCTGTCGGATTATGAAGCTTTTGATTTAATGTAATGGTTTTAGTTTTATTCTTTATGCTTCGAGTTGCCGACCTTTATGGTACTGTAATATTTAGCTAGTTTAGTGATCTGAGATGTGCTTTTTGTAGCTTTGAATTATTCAAAAGTGTTATATCAACTTTTCAATACATTTCAAGTTTTTTCCTTAGAATTTTAGGGCCTAATTTTTAATTACGGCCTATGGCCTCGCAAATTCTTAAACCGCACCTTATAATTGCTTGAATTATAATACCACTGCATGCTAACTGCCTCACATGAATAAACAAGTGAAAGGCTGATTAAACTTAAGTAATATACTCCAAGATATACCAGATATACCCCAAGATATACCAGATATACTCCCAAATATACCAAATATACCAGATATACCCCCAAATATACCAGATATACCCCCAGATATACCAGATATACCATGAGATATACCAGATATACCCTGAGATATACCAGATATACCATGAGATATACCAGATATACTTTGAGATATACCAGATATACCCTGAGATATACCAGATATACCATGAGATATACCAGATATACCAGATATACCCTGAGATATACCAGATATACCTTGAGATATACCAGATATACCCTGAGATATACCAGATATACCCTGAGATATACCAGATATACCAGATATACCTTGAGATACACCAGATATACCCTGAGATATACCAGATATACCATGAGATATACCAGATATACCAGATATACCCTGAGATATACCAGATATATCAGATATACCAGATATACCTTGAGATATACCAGATATACCCTGAGATATACCAGATATACCCTGAGATATACCAGATATACCCTGAGATATACCAGATATACCCTGAGATATACCAGATATACCATGAGATATACCAGATATACCTTGAGATATACCAGATACACCCTGAGATATACCAGATATACCCTGAGATATACCAGATATACCAGATATACACTGAGATATACCCTGAGATATACCAAATATACCAGATATACCATGAGATATACCAGATATACCATGAGATATACCAGATATACCAGATATACCATGAGATATACCAGATATACCCTGAGATATACCAGATATACCATGAGATATACCAAATATACCAGATATACCTTGAGATATACCAGATATACCCTGAGATATACCAGATATATCCTGAGATATACCAGATATACCTGTTTGATATACCACACTATTCATCTTCTTCCTCAACAATGAGATAATGCAGAGCTTCACAATGAGATAGTAATGGTCGAGTGTTTTGTGCATCCTCACTGTTCGTCTTCTTCCTCAACAAAATTTGTGGGGATTCAATAATAGAGAGTGAAGAGGGAGAGGGAGAGTAATGCTCAGAGTCGTGCAAACGTTTGGAACTGTTCGAATTCTTCCAAACTGTTTACAAATAAGTTACCGGCTAGTAAATGAGGTTTTGGGTGGGCGGTTAAAAAAAGCCCATTTTTAAAAAAAAAACAGAAGTCTGCACTTTTTTAAACTATCTTAAGAATTTTGCCTATTTTAGACAAAATCCCTTAGTTCTTTGTCTATTAACAACCTGGTCTAGGAGGAGATTCCAAGACGTTAATGTTTGTAAGTCTTTCTTCTGATGCTTCTTTTTTTGGAAAATCCCTCTGTTCATTGAGATTGTTGCCAAGGTTGTCAATAGGGTCTCTGTACATCAGGGTCGTCATAAGGGCATGTTCATTGAGATTTCCCATAAACGTGAGATTGTTTCTCTGTTTTTGTAAGTTGAACTCCCATATACTTCAGCAGCTTGATGTAATTTTCTTTATAAATTCTAATTATAAATTCTAATGGAGTAATTTTTTTATTCTCTATTTTATTTTATGTTTATGGGTTTTACGGCAAACGTGTATATTAAAGTAATAGTCATAATGGGTTTATCGGTTTCACTTATTACATGATTAATTTTAATGGGTTATTTGTTCTACCTCCTTTTCGTAATTTTCTTTATGTTTATGGGTTTAGATGAATTATTGCTTAATTCAACTAAAGTAACATATGCAGATTTGGAAAGGATTTGTATTACTAGGTTGTTAGAATTTGTGCGAAAGGATTTGTACGAAATAGTCAAACTTGGAGTAATTACAAGTCTATTGTATTAACAAAATTCTTAAAACCATGCATCTAAGGGAGTAGTGTTGTCAATTTTTTTACCGAGGTGGGTAATCATGGAAAAAAATGCAATTTTTTTTTTATTGATGAAGAAAACCCAACGGAGAAAATTTCTTTGTAGGGTGGATTAGAGGATCACAATTCCTGCCCTATCAAATCCCGGAACCTAAATTTGTTACTATTTTATATAATTTTTTAAATATTTTACTTAAAAGAATGCAACATTATAATTAAAAATATATTTTATTTTTATTTTTTAACAACCATAAAAATAAATAATTTAATTATATTTATAATTTATACATTATATTTAATATCTATTAAAAAAATTAATTTTATTTTATTTTTATGCATGAATTTTGTTAATTTGTAACATAAAATTTATAATTATGCATTTATTATTTGTTAGTGGGGATTACCTGATTTCCTCAAATTTTTCGTAACTTTGGTGGAGAATATTCGCTTGCCTCAGTGATCAAGTAGCGTGTGATGGGGATGTCAAACCTGACCCTATCTCGTCCCATTGACAACACAACTAGGGAGGGAAACAAAAGTAACACATGCATCTGTGGGTTTTATGTTAATGACTTCATAACTCTCATTGGTTTTTGAACTTTGTAGGAATGGAAGAACTTTTTAAGGGACATGTATCTCCTCTTCATGAGGAAGAGCAAGACAATGAGCATAGGGAACACAATCGACCTAACACGGTCTGCCCCGCGGGTCAATTTGAATTGACCCATTTCAATTCAAATGAGTTCATGTTATATCCACGGGTTATGAACTTGATCCATTGACCCTTTTTTAAACCAAATATGCTAACTAGTAAACCTTTTTTTTTTTTTTTGGTTGCAATTTCAATCTTTTTTTAACTAAATTTGTTAACCATTTGTTTTCTTTTTTCAATATATCGACTTAGTTGTGTGGTCTCAAATTTATCCATTTCATATATTCTAGCTACTAGATAACATTTAATAAATTTAATACTCATTCATACATGCTATCAATTGAAATATGACCTTAATATTGAGTAATAAAGTATTATCATATTACAAAGTCTTAAATCCATTAATGTGATTATATAAATTTCTATAATTAAATGGGAAGATTAATAGTTATTTAGTCATTGTCTTTGTCTCTATCATCTTCATAAGAAGAATCAAAATTCTCAATATCTTCCAACCCAATAGCATCATATTTGGAACATTTTGAAATGAATTTTATTAGTAAACATATAAACAACAATTATTAATAATTAAAAACAATTAACATAATAAATTAATAATCGTATATCTTATAACTTCTTTAAAAAAATCATATCATCAAATTGAGGCCAAAGTTAATCTTGGGAACACATCAATGCCTCTATTGTGGATGACTTCAATCTAATGCGATGCTTGGATACAACCCTAACTTCTGTGCTAAAAGCAGACTTAGATGCAAAAGTGGAAAGAAGAATAACAAGTAAATCTCTTGAAATTTGTTGAAATACAAGATATTTAAGACGATTTGTCTTCCACCATGCAAATATGTCAAAGTTTACGTTCTATGCAAAACCCCTTACTCCAAGTAGATGTCAAGTTCTATCCTCACCAAATCAATAGCCCTACTACTCAATACAAACATGTCATATTGCAGTAAGGGATCAACATAATTCATTGCATTGGCCTCTTATATAGAAAATGATGAGCTAGAAGGCTCTTGTCTTACCTCATTTTGTTAATATTGATTGATCAAATCAACACAAAATCTTATGCACTTTTATTAATGCTTTCTATAATTGTCAACTGCATAAATTTGAGGAAAATAAAAATCCATCAATTTCATTTTGTAACTAGAGTCCAACACCATCATCGCAGCAACAACTCCATGTATGTCATCCCAATATTTTTGAAACTTTGTAATCATACTTGATGACATAGTCCTAATTTCCTCTTGTGCACTTTTATTAATGCTTTCTATAATTGTCAACTGCATAAATTTGAGGAAAATAAAAATCCATCAATTTCATTTTGTAACTAGAGTCCAACACCATCATCACAGCAACAACTTCATGTATGTCATCCCAATATTTTTGAAACTTTGTAATCATACTTGATGACATAGTCCTAATTTCCTCTTGTGGCAATGTAAGTCAATCAAACAATGCCTTTTTTACTTGGCATATCTCTAAAAAAATAAGTTTGTGGTAGGATATTACGTCCCAAAATTTTGTGTGACTTTATGAAAAATTTCTAATTTTTTAACAATTTGTTGTGCCAAAGTCTAATCATTATCAAGAGGGGCACATTTAAATTGAGGTTCATACTATTTAAAATGATTAAAAACCTTTCTTGTAAGTAATAATAGTGGATAACATTTCATAGGTAGAGTCCCACCTACTTTTGCAATCAAGTACCAACTTTTTATTACATTGAACTCTTAACTTCTCAACACACCCTCCTAAAACTCCTTATCACGTTTGGGTGTAAGGGACCAATAGGCAACACTTTCCCAAATCTTATGAATCCAGTCACCAAGAACTTCCAAACCAGCTTTCACATTAAATTCAAAATATGAGCACAATATCTCATGTGTAAAAGAAACACATTCAATAAGAGTGAAGAATTATCATCCTTATCCAACAAAATATTAATAACAAAGTTATTGGTGCTACAATTATTAACAATTATAGTAGATAACTTATCACAAATGTTTCAATTAGATAAGTACTCTAACAATACCTTTGTATTGGTTTCTATGTTATACAAACAAGGAACCTATGCAAACCTAATAATAAAGTATATAAGCATATAAGCATTTGATGAACAAATCAATCAGTTATAAGCATATGATATAAACAAATTATTTGAGGACGTCCACATATTAGTAGTAATAGTATATAAGCATATAAGCATTTGATGAACAAATAAATCAGTTATAAGCAAGTGATATTAACAAATTATTTGAGCATGTCCACTATACTTTCATTAGATTTAAAGTGTTGCATTGTCTTGATACTCCATTGCATACATATTAAGTATGTCACGTTTTATTGTATTTCGTGACACTATCTTGAAAGACAACCGTACGAGTATTACAATATCGCTTAAATCCAACGTGTTCCAACATGGATAAGGGGTACTCATGTATTATCATAGTAGTCATCAAGTCTATCCTAGTAGCCATGTGATCAAAAGTAGAAGTGACAATTGGAGTTTCTATTCATCTACTTGAAGTTTGATTTATATTTGACAGTTTCCACACTGGACAACTTAGAGTGTGATTTCTCAAATGTGTGGTTCCATTGGTTGTCTCTCCTCTCAATACTCTTTAACAAGCTTTACAAATTGCTTTTATTTTTCCATCAATTTTTCTTCTATCAAAATCTACCTAGTTCCTAGATCTTAACTTCTTAGCAAACGTCCCTCAAGTAGTTCCTCCATTCCTTCAAAGTTACTCTTCATGAAGAAGAGTAAGACAATGAGTCTGCTAAGAACTTAAGATCTAAGCATTGGTTCGATTTTGATAGAAGAAAAAAATTGATGGAAAAATGAAAGAAATTTGTAAAACATGTAAAAGGCTATTGGGAGGAGAGACGAGCAATAGAGCCACACATTTGAGAAATCACACTCTAAGATGTCTAGTGAAAAAACTGTCAGATATAAATCAAACTTCAAGTATAGGAAGACAAACTCCAATTGTCACTTCTACTTTTGATCATGAGGCTGCTAGAATAGACTTGACTACTATGATAATCTTGCATGAGTTACCCTTATCCATGGTGGAACACGTTGGGCTTAAGAGATATTATAATACTCTACGATCATCATTCAAATTAGTGTCATGAAATATGATAAAACATGACATACTTTATACATATGCAATGGAGAAGAGCAAGACAATGAAACACTTGGAATCTAATGAAAGTATAGTGGCTATTACTAATAATATGTTTACTGCCTCAAATCAAAGAAAATGATACATGGCGATTACTACTCATTATCTTGATCACTTTTAGGTTTTACAAAGTTGGATCTTGATGTAAACTTTTTTTTTTTTTTTTTTTATCATTTTCTGGTTTCATGATATTGTTTATAATTGATGTAATTTGTTTATATCACTTGGTTATAATTGATTGATTTGTTTATCAATCAATTAATTTATTATTAGGTTTGCATATGTTCCTTTTTTGTATAACACAGAAACCATTGCAAAGGTATTGTTAGGGTGCTTATCTGATTCGAATATTAGTGATAAGTTATGTACTATAATTGTTAATAATTGTAGCACCAATAACTCTATTATTGATGTTTTGTTGGATAAAGTTGATTATTCTTCACTCTTATTGAACGGGTCTCTTTTGCACATGAGGTGTTGTGCTCATATTTTGAATTTAATTGTGAAAGTTGGAAGTTCTTAGTAACGAGATTCATAGGATTCGGCAAATTGTTGCCTATTTGTCTCTTACACCCAAACGAGTTGAGGAGTATAGGGAGAGTGTTGAGAAGGCAAGAGTTCAATGTAATAAGAAGTTGATACTTGACTAAAAAAATAGGTGGAACTCTACCTATGAAATGTTATCCACTGCTATTACTTATAAGTAGGTATTTAATCTTTTAAAGTAGTGTGAATCTCAACTCAAATGTGCCCCTCTTGATAATGATTGGCTTTTGGCACAACCAATTGTAAAAAAATTGGAAATTTTTCATAGAGTCACACAAAATTTTTGGGACGTAATATGTTACCTCAAACTTGTTTTTTTCAAAGATATGCCAAGTGAAAATGACATTGTTTGATTGGCTTACATTACTACAAGAGGAAATTAGGAATATGGCATCAAGTTTGATTACAAAGTTTCAAAAATATTGGGATGATATAGTTGGAATTGTTGCTATAACGACTATGTTGGACTCTAGGTACAAAATAAAATTGATGACATTTTATTTTCATCAAATTTATGGAGTGGACAATTGTAGAGAGCATATTGATAAAGTGCATAAGACTTGTGTTGATTTGATCAATCAATATCAACAAAATGAGGTAAGACAAGAGCCTTCTTACTCATCATTTTCTATATAAGAGGCCATGCAACGAATTATGTTGATCGCTTATTGCAATATGACATGTTTGTATTGAGTAGTAGGACTACTAATTTGGTGAAGACAAAACTTGACATATACTTGATGGAAGGGGTTTTACCTGGAATGAAAACTTTGACATACTTTCATGGTAGAAGACAAATGATCTTAAATATCCCGTATTACAAAGAATTAAAAGAGATTTACTGGCTATTTATGTTTCCATTATTGCATCTGAATCTACTTTTAGTATAGGTGGTAGGGTTGTATTCAATCATCGCAGTAGATTAAAGTCATCCATAGTAGAGGCATTGGTGTGTGCCCAAGATTGGCTTTGGCCTCAATTTGATGGTATGATTTTTTTTAAATTATAAGATATACGATTATTGTTTTATATTATTAATTTTTTAATTATTAATAATTGTTATTTATGTGTTTACTAGTGAAATCCATTGCAAAATTTCCCAAATATGATAATGTTGGGTCTGAACATATTGAAAATATTGAATCTTCTAATAAGACGATGGGGACAAAGAAGATGACTTAATAACTATTGTTCTTTGCATTTAATTATAAAAATGTATATAATCAAATTAGGAACTTTAAAAACCATGTTATTGGTTTGGAATTAAGACTTTGTAGTATGATAATGCTTTATTTCTTAATATTAAGGCCATATTCAATTGATATCATGTATGAGTATTCAATTTATTACATGTTATCTAGCACTTGGAATTTATGAAATGGATAAATCTGAGCCCACACAAATAACACATTGAGTCAATATATTTAAGAAAAATAAATCAAATGGTCAGCAAATTAGTTAAAAAAAGATTGGAATTGCAAAAAAAAAAAAAGGATAAAGTGGTTAGCATATTTGGTTAAAAAAAATGGGAATTACCAAAAAAAAATAAACAGAAAAGGAGTCAACGGATCGAGTTCATGACCCATGGATATTAATTGATCTAAACTCGAATCCATTTGGACTAAAATTGGACTATTTATATTATTTTATACTTAAAATAGTCAACATGGCTTAATATTTATTCAATTGTGTCTATGTAGGTAAATGGTAGCAAACAGAGTTAAAACGAGCCAAAACAGATGAAAAACATGTTGGATGCATAGCATTAGAAATTTTATTAGAAACAGGGAGATTAGAGTCGCTGCATCATTGGATACCAAAAACAACCCGAGAGCCTAGGGCCTCGGCTGAGGAATATTAGGGCCACAACACACAATGTGGAGAATTCAACATTAGAGCCTTTAGCCTCAACGCGAGTGGTTTCTTCGCTGCAGCATGTGGTTTCTTCGCCGCGGCGCGCTGTATTTTCCTGGAATTCAAATCAAAACAGAAACCTCCCTGCCACGGCGCACGTTTTTATGCCACGGCGCACGTTTTCTATGCCTCGGCGCGGGTTGTTGTGATGCCATGTAAATGCCTTTACATAATTTGCTGATTCTCGATGTAAGGCTTACGTTCCTAAGCTTTTGTTTGTCCCCCTTACATAGTGATTGGCACCCCAATGTAAGGCTTACATTCTTTAACACTTTTGCTCTATTTTTGCTCTCTTTTTCCACATTTCTTCCCAAACCTACTTTGACCTACAAAACAATATAATACCTTCCAAAACAAGATTATATCGAAATTAAATGCAAAATAAATACTTAAAAACATAACAAATAGTAGGTCAAAATAGTGTTCATCACAAGGTTAAAGATAATACACAATTTTAAGTTAGGCTCACATGTGGTTTAAATACATGAAAGGTATTTATTTAGGCTCAAATACGTGACAAAGGACATAAACCATGGTTAGCTTGAAAAGCTTAATCGAATCAAATAAAGACCTAAATCACTTCTAAAGCTAAATACTATTTAGGATTTTGCCTAAGGGGTGATCAAATAAATTCTAAAGCATGGAAGACATAATCACATGGCATAAATCACACCAAATTTTCTCTTAATAGGAACACTAAAATTAATCATGGTTTGTGCATAAAGTAGAATCAATTCAATAAAAAACTAGCAAACATACACAAGATTCATGTAGGTATCTTAATACACAAAATTCATGTAGGTATCTTAATATACATGCTAAAATTCATTTTTTTAGTCATCAAAACTAATTTTATCATTAGGTTTATAAATTTCATATCAAGCATGCATTCATTTAGATTCTATATGTTCATTATTTTCTACCAAATTATTGTTAAACTATCCTAAAAATGAAAAATAGCAAAAGAAAATAACGAAGTTTTCTCCCCCACACTTGAATTGCACAGTGTTCATAATGTGCATAACACATAGAAAAATAAATATAAAAGAAAAGGGTAAAGAAAAACTCTCTCAATAATGCTATAGTTTTCATAACTTGATATATCCATGTAAGTACCATTGTCCCCTTTCTTGCTTTATTACCCTAAAAATAATAAAACAAAGAAAAATAAAATCTAAAACATGAAAATAAAATTTTAATTCATTGGATTGCCTTTAAAGAAACGTCACATTTAGGGTCATTGACTAGACCATCACTATCCATCAAGGTGGATAATACATATAGTATTCCATAAACAACCACATGAAGATTTTTATGGTTTTTGGGCCAAAGTCATCGAGTAACTCTTTGGGTTCCAAACCTTCTTTCTCTTTGTAGAGGCATCAGGACCTTTATTGAAGAGATAGAATTCTCAAACATCAAAATCTTGCTTGAAAGCCAATTCAAATGGTTGGTTTGAGCTTTCATCATGAACTTGCATTCTTTAAGCTTATTCCCAAAATCTAACTCGTAGCTCATACCGGCATCAAAAGGGATGTCCATAGCTCTTATAATCTTGAAAGTTACTAACCCACTTAAATTCCTCATGATGAGCACCCTTTTTTCTACATTGAATTTAAGTATCCCGGTTGCTTTGAGTTGTATCTCATCTTCCTTAGGAGCCTATTTGTCCTCTTCCTTAGGAGTCACTTTTTCCTCTTATTAAGCTACTACTTTGCTATCAATAGTGTCATTGGATTTATCTTCTATCACATGCTTATGATTCTCTAGGTTCTCCACTACCTCATGTACTTCGCTCAAATTAAATGTTTCCTCATGGTTAGACTTTTTGTCTTCTATATGTATGTTTATGTTGTTGTCACCATATAAAAAGCCTTGGGTTTAGGTGAGGCTGTAAGATAAAGATTGTGGTTGATAGAAGTAGTCCATTACATATGATGGCCATGTAGAAGGTGTTTCCTTTTGGTTGTAGCACCAAGAGTTGTAAAATTGACTCCTCCAATATGAATTTTGATAGTATAAGTGTGATGGGTTCGAATTGGTATATAAATTTTTGTAGGTGTGGTCTCCTTCATTCCATGTGTATGTTGATGTGTTAAAATGTGTACTCGCAAGTGTACGAATCACTCGTAGTAAAGTGATAAGCAACTTCCAAGGTCGGTCTCTCAAGGAATTGCAGTGGTCTTAAATAACTAACTTTTTAACTTAAACAGAGTTCTAATGAAAATAAAAGACTAATTAAATAGAGTTCTAGTAAAACTAAAACTCTAAGTAACTAGAATCCTAAAGCTAGTAAAACTGTAAAAAGGTGTTTGATTTGTAACGGGAACAAAGTACGAGCAATTAAACGAAAACAAAATCGCAATTAAACAATCAATTCAGATATATTTGAAGATCAATGGAGAATGTATGGACGTTTAGCTTGGTTGACCATGCTTGCATCGAAAAGGTATGGTGAGATAACATGAACGTCCTATATAAACTAAACTACCGGCTTTCCTTTTAATTACGAGACTCCTTTTGGCGGGGGTAGGTCTCTTTATTGATTAACTAATTAATTGCCTTTGGCGGGGGTAAATCAAATAGTAATCAAATTATGCGCAAGGAAAACATGCCAATCAAATTAATGCTATGACTAAGTCACTAACTTGAAGCTTCGATTAAGTGTTTCGGAATAAAGTTAAGGTGACGTTCCTATAACTAAATTCTCAGATTTTTCAATCTAACTACGAACATCAAATGGGCCCATGATTATTCATAATCAAATATCTAAACATGCTCTTAATCAAAAAGTAATTCGTTTATATTAAATCAATAAAACATACACCATACACAGTTCTAGCAAACATGGCAACGCAAACTAAACATCCATAATAAAACTAGCCAGACATGTTCATATTAATATTCATAGACAAATAAAATACGAACATACACTCCAACGAAAGAAGAAGAAAAATAGAATTCTACAACACCAAAGAAAACCTAGATCTAAATACCGCTTATGGATCGGTTGACGTACTCCTCCGTAAGCTTTATCTTCGATTGTCGACGGCTTCTTTGGATCCTTAGAATGGTTTCTCTTGCTTCGTTTTTGTGTAGCAAAACTCCCAAAGTTGATTGAATGTCGTGTTTGGTTGCAAAATTGTAAAGTGTAAGAGTTGTGTACCAATTCGAGTTCTGGTTGTAAAGGGGGTCTAAGGGGGTATTTATAGATGTAAGGGATTCCTGATTGCAATAGGAATAGGCGCGCTGCGGCATGCATTTTCCCCGCCGCGGCGCAACACAAAATTTGGAAAATATGCAAAAACCCGAGAGCTCCCCGCCGCGGCATACAATTCCCTCGCCGCGGCGCGCAATGCTTCTATGTTTTCAGGATCAAACCCGAGAGCCTCACGCCGCGGCATGCAATTCTCTCGCCGCGGCGCGCATTGGTTTCCTTCTTTTCACGTCCCCCCTTACATATGTGATGGCACATTATGTAAGGCTTACATATTTGTCTCGTTTAGCCCGTAACTCGTGATCCGAGCGCCGTAAGTGTTCCGTCTTCGCGTGTTTTCATCATTTGACTCATTTTGACGCTAAAAACACCTGAAATGCACTAAAATATACCCGTGACTCCGAATGGATAGATTTATGAAAATAATCGAAATAATAGTCATAATAAATCTATATATCAATCAATCAAGCACAATTAATCACGAAATATTAGTGCTTTTTGAGCACTCATCATATGTATGCATCAAAGGTTGTATGGGTTGAGTAAATATGTAGGACCTCAACTTGAAAATATCATAATGTTCTTGTATGAAGAGCTTCCTCATAATACTAACTTGTTCAATGTATGACATGAGGTTGGTTACCTCCTCAATTTTCAGCCTAACTCTAATTCTCTTCCCTTTCTTAACTTGTTAGTTTTGGTGATTTTTTTCGTTTTCGTTTTCGTGTTTTTGTTATTTGTTTGGAGTCATATAGTATCTGGTGCTTTGATTTTGTTATTATTTTTTATTGTGTATGCAAGGTAGGAGATCTCTTGGAAATCCACTAGTACCGTTCATAGACAACGTCAACTGAGGCGAGAACATTTGAGACAAATTGACACTAACATTTTGGAGGAAGAGCAACCACCAATTATGAGAGATCCTTTACCTCCACCTAGAGAGATAGTGATGAAGGAGTATGCAATACTAATCATTGGCATTGCAACTTCTTGCATCCAATTAGGAGAAGTGGCTAGAAACTACGAACTTAAAAATATTCATTATTCTATGTTGTTTTCTTTTTATGGGATTCTTAATGAAGATCCACTAACTTTCATTCGCAATTTTTATGCTACTGTGTAGACTTTTCCTCTACAGGGGCTTAATGAAGATCAACTGAGGATGAGATGTTTTCCATACACACTCAAAGACAAAGCCAAGTCATGGCTTATGACTCTTCCACCGGGTTCTCTTTCGACTTGGGAAGCAGTGTATAACAAATTCATGGGAAAAAACTATTTCCATCAAAAGACTACTGACCTGAGAACAAAAATTGCAACATTCTTATAAATGGATGGAGAACCATTTCATGAGGCGTGGGATCGCTTCAAGTTGCTTCTAATTCAGTGCCCACATCATCATTTTCCATTGCAACTCTAGAACCAATTTTTCTATGATGGATTGACACAACAATGTCAATTCACTGTGGACAATGCCGTCGGAGGAGCTATGGGAGAAAAGATCACAATAGAGACATACAACTTGTGTGAGATGTTAGGTGCTAATTCCCAACAAAAGAGTTTTAGAGGAAGGAGAGTTGGAGTTAATGAGGTAGATTCAGGAAGTGAGATGACGATACAAATTGCAGAGCTAACCAAGCAAATTGCACTCCTCACTTCTAAGAACACATCGACTCAAGAGGTATGTAGTATTTGTAGTACTTATGGGCATGGTGCTAACACTTGTCCATTTGTTTATGATTCTAATGTAGGTACAAGCCAATGCAATGGAAGGATACAAACCGAGACTAAGGAATGATCCTTATGCAAATACATATAATCTGGATTGGAGAAATCATTCAAACTTCTTTTGGAAGGGAAACAACAATCCCACCTATGCTCAAAATCATTTCCCACACAATCCTCCCAACGACAACAACAACTTGCAACTTACTCTTCCAAACAAGCCAAGCTTGGAGGATAACTTGAATGCTTTCATTCAAGTTAGTCAGGACAACCAAATGAAAAGCACTCAAAGCTTGGACTCATTGGAGGCTTCCATGAAAAGGGTTGAAGGCCAAGTTGGCCAATTAGCGGAGCATCTCCAAAGGTAAGAGAAAGGAAAATTGCCAAGCCAACCCGAGCAAGCGAAAGTGGTTACAGTTCTTCGAAGTGGTAAGGTAGTGAATAAAAATTTACTTAAAATTTCTGATGATTTACCACTTAGTGAAGGAAACATGGAAGGAGATAGTGCAATACCTAAAAGGAGTGATGAATCCAATGCCAAGAATGATGAATTTTCTAAGGAAGCAATTGGAGAGTCATCCACTATCCCTCAATTGCACAAAACATTGGAGTCTTACTGACCACCCCTACCATTCCCACATCGTCTCAAGGATGATAAATAGGATAAGCAATTCTCTGACTTGTTTAATATGCTTTTTAAGGTTTAAATTAATCTTCCTTTACTGGATGTGATTAGGAATATACCTTCCTATGCTAAATTTTTCAAAGATTTGAATACTAGGAAAAGGAAGTATAGGTTGAATGAGAGAATTGTTGTGTCTGAAATCTCAAGTTCAATCCTTCAATAAAATTTACCACTAAAACTAAAGGGTCTCAGAAGTTTTAACATTGACATTACTTTGGAAAATAAAAAAAGTGGTAAAAGCCATGCTAGATTTAGGTGCAAGTATAAATTTAATGTCATATTTAATTTATTTGCAACTAGGTTTAGGAGAATTGAAACCTACAATCATGTCCCTTCAATTAGCTGATAGATTTATGAAGTATTCTAAGGGGATGGTTGAGGATTTGCTTATACAGGTATATAAGCTGATTATACCTATTGATTTTGTTGTGTTGGATATGCATGAAAATCCATCTATGGACAAGGAACATACTATTCTTCTTGGTAGATCATTCATGGCCACTACTAAGACTATTATAGTCCATAGTGAAAGTTTGACAATGACAATTTTTGGAGAAACTATTCATTTTGAAGTGTTTGATTCTTCTCCTTTATCTTCTATTTCTACTATTAATGAGTGCTCTTACATTGATCATATTGATACTCTTGTTCATAATGCCTTTTTGTAGGATGAAATTGAAGACAAATTTGAGTATGCATTAATAGTTGATATAGTAGAGGAAGATTTAGATGAAAAAACTAATGGATACATTGAATTGCTAGATAGTGCTGAGCCTTTAGAGGAACCTAGTGTACCCTTAGAGTTACCTAAGACCCCATCTAGGGAAGACAATACTCCACCTAAGCTTGAATTGAAAGAATTACCTAAATATTTGAAATATGTGTTTTTGGGAGAGGGGGAGACCTATCCAGTTATTATTTCATCCACTTTGACTCAAACTCAAGAACATGAACTTGTGAAAGTGCTTAGGAAATATAGGAAAGCCATAGGTTGGAGCATTGGTGACATTAGAGGTATTAGTCCTACTATGTGTATGCATAAGATCATTTTAGAGGACAATACTGAACCCGTGAGAGAAGCCCAAAGGAGACTTAACCCTATTATGCAAGAGGTAGTGAAAACTAAAATTATGAAACTCTTGGAAGTGGGTGTTATTTATCCTATATTAGATAGCAAATGGGTTAGTCTGGTATATGTGGTACCGAAGAAATCTGGGATCGCAGTAGTTAAAAATGATAAGAATGAGTTAGTGCCCACTAGGATGATTACGGGATGGAGGATGTGCATCGATTTTTGTAAACTTAATTTGTACATAAAGAAAGATCATTTTCCTCTTCCTTTTATTGATCAAATGTTAGAACGTCTAGTAGGGCACGAATTTTACTATTTTTTGGATGGTCTTTCAAGTTATTACCAAGTGCCCATTGCTCTAGAAGACCAAGAGAAGACCACATTCACATGCCTATTCGATACATTTGCCTTCAGGAGGATGCCATTGGGTCTTTGAAATGCCCCGCCACATTTCAACAATGCATGATGTCGATATTCTCAGATATCGTGGATAAATGTATTGAAATATTTATGGATGACTTTTCAATTTTTGGTAATTCGTTTAATGATTGTTTGAATAACTTGATTCTCGTACTTGAATGTTGCATTGAAAGTAATTTGACCCTTAGTTGGGAAAAGAGTCATTTATGGTCAAACAATGCATTGTATTAGGACATGTCATTTCTAATAGAAGCATTGAGGTGGATAAAGAAAAAATTGATTTATTGGCTAAATTGCCACCTCCCACAAATGTTAAGGGAATTTGGAGTTTCCTAGGCCATGCGTGTTTCTATAGGAGATTTATTAAGAATTTTTTCTAAAATAAGTCATCCTTTATGTAATCTGTTAGCTAAGGATGTTTCTTTTATCTTTGATGATAATTGCCTTACTGCTTTTAACGCTTTAAAAGAGAAATTGACTTTTGCGCCTATTATCATGGCACCTGATTTGTCCTTAACATTTAAGATTATGTATGATGCCTCGAATTTTGCTATTAGGGCTGTTTTAGGACAAAGAGTAGATAAGCGTTTGCATGTCATTTACTATGCTAGTAAAACTCTTAATGACCCCCAACTTAACTACTCGACCACCGAAAATGAATTCTTGGCTATTGTGTTTTCTTTAGATAAATTTAGATCTTATTTTGTAGGATCTAAAGTTATTGTGCATTCAGACCATGCATCTTTGTAATATTTATTGAGTAAACTGAATGCTAAGACAAGAATTTGACTTAGAGATCAAGGATAAAAAAAGAACTAAAAATGTTGTAGTTGATCATCTATCTAGGTTAATTTTTGACTTTGCCACTACTGAGAGTGACAAGGAAATTGATATTGTTGAGACTTTTCTTGATGAACAATTATTTTCTGTAGGTCCAAACCCTTAGTATGTAGATATAGTGAATTTTCTTGCTAGTGGTTTGTTGAGGCCTAGCATTTCTTTTTAGGAAAAGAAACGATTTCTTCATGTTTGTATGCAATACTTTTGGGATGACCCATATTTGTTTAAAATTTACCAAGACCAAGTCATCCAGAGGTGTGTGCTGGAATAGGAGCATGCAAGTATTTTAGCCTTTTATCATGAGCTTCACTATGGAGGCCATTTTGGTGGTAAGAAAACTACCATTAAGGTACTCCAATCTAGTTTTTATTGGCCTACTCTGTTTAAAGATGTTTATGATTTTTGCACGCGTTGTAATAGATGTCAGAGGACTGGTACCATAGGTAGACGTAATGAAATGCCTCTGACATATAATTTAGTTGTGGAATTATTTGATGTATGGGGGATTGACTTCATGGGTCCTTTTCCCCTTCTTATAGATTCAAGTATATTTTGGTTACGGTTGATTATGTGTCCAAGTGGGTAGAGGTTATACCCATTAAATCTAATGATGCTAAATCTATTGTGAAGTTTTTGAAGGAAATAATATTTAGCAAGTTTGGGACATCGAGGGCTATTATCAGTGATCGAAGGAGCCACTTCTGTAATAAGCCTTTTGATGGGTTGTTGAGTAAGTATAACATCACCCATAAAGTGGCTACTCCATATCATCCACAAACATCTGGACAAGTTGAAGTAAGTAACTGACAAATTAAAGGTATTTTGGAATGTACGGTGCAACCTTCGAGAAAGGATTGGGCTTCAAAGCTCAATAACGCATTATAGGCTTATCGTACGACATACAAGACACCTATTGGGATGAGCCCATACCGGTTGATTTATGAAAAGGTGTGCCATTTGCCCGTTGAGCTTGAGCACAAGGCCTATTGGGCAATCAAGCAATTGAACATGGACTATCAACAAGAGAGAGAAATGCTTGCTTCATCTTGATGAGCTTGAGGAAACTCGAAATGAGGCTTATGAGAATGTCAAAATTTACAAAGAACACACCAAGCATTATCATGACAAAGGGCTCATTAGTAAGTCTCTCTATCCTGGAATGAAAGTTCTTTTATTTAACTCTCGTCTTAAACTTTTTTCAGGAAAGCTTCGATCACGATGGAGTGGACCGTACCAAATAGTTAAAGTGTTTCCTCATGGAGCTGTTGAGTTGCTCAATCCAAAGACGCAAATAACATTCAAAGTCAACGGACATCGTGTGAAACCTTACTTGGAGGGAGTTGTTCATAATGGGAACATGGAGTGCACCGTAGATCCAAACATCGTCTTGGTTTTAATTTGCAATTTTTGTTTCATGCTTTTTATGTTGAAACTAAAATGAACCCGAATCTTGTGTTTAGGAGTCTAATAGTGGAGACTACCTTGTGAGATAAATATTGAGCCTTTAACGTTTTATTATGAGAGATAATTATTTTTTTACTCTTTTAAATACTTTTCTTATTATTTCAAATTGTTAGATGATCTCTATAGATTTTTGCATTGAGTGTTAGGATTTTGAACATCTAATGAAGACTCAATATATTTAATGGTATTACTTAGATTAAATGATTTGAGTAAAATTTAAAGTGTATGAGTATTTCATTCATGCTTGACTTTAAAAGAAATGTGGAGATTTTCGCACAAAAAGAGAACCATAGTTTGTCATTTACAAAATACACATGTACATGGGTCATAAAAAAATATTGACCTTAAAGTTTCTTAAGTAGTGAAATGGTTATCACTAAAGTGTTAAAAAATAAAAAAATAAATTCCCTTGAAGTCAATGCATTTTCATTCATTCTAGGGCATACACTTAAAGTTTTTGCTTAATAATTTTAATTGATACATGATATTAGTGATGTGATTTCTTCATAAATCCTAACATTTGATTTCGTTCGTGAGATCCATGTTAAACACCTTTTGAGCCTTTCTTGTTTAATTATATGCGAACCATTAGCTAATTTCTTTACATAACTTCTATTCGCATATACCTTGTTGAGTGTTTGAACCCATAGGATCGGTGTGATTTAGAGTAATTCTTGTGAGGATTAGTTGAAGCGAATTTAGATTCTTGACACTAGGTTTAGGGGAATCAATGTTGATATATTTTTAGTATTGAGATTTAGATTTATGAAGCAAAACTGATCTACATGGTGAACTTTGATGTGTTAGAATGTTGGATAAACCTATGCATAACTCTTGGTTATAAATTAAAAAGAAACTGAAGCATGATAAGTTTTGTTAATTTCACTTTTTAGTTTTGTTATTTGTCTTTTTAATTGTAGTTTTGCTTGAGGACTAGCAAAATGTAGGTTTTGGGGTATTTAATGAACATTATTTTGAACCTATTATTTGTTAATTTTTAAGTATTTATTTCATGATTTATTTCGGTATTACTTTGATTTAGAGGGTATTTTCATGTTTTGTAGGTTCAAACAATGTGAGATGAAAAGTGAAGTTAAGTGTTCCAAAAGAATTAAAAAATGTAACCCTTACATTGTATTTCAATTACTATGTAAGGGGAGATAAACTAGAGAAAAAGAACGTAAGGTTTACATTAGGAATCAACAACTGTGTAAGGACCCTTACATGGCATGTACAACAATACGCGCCGTAGCACCAGGCAAAAGAATGTGTGCATGGCAAGGAGGTTCCTGTTTTGGTGAGCAGTCTAGAAATTAAACGCGCGCCATGGCATAAGAAATTGTGCACCGCGGCCCACGCATCTGTTTTTCACTTACACTCCTTCCAGCCCACACATTCCAAACATAACCTATAAATACATCACAAAAATCCTCCCCTTTACACAGCATGAACAGTAGCTGATTTTCACCATCCACCACCATCTTCTTCCACTTTCTAGAGAGAGAAACCTCTATTAATGCTCCATTTAAGCTCCTTCAAGAGCTAAATTGGAAGAGGTGACCATCTAACTCCAAGAAGGGTATTACAAGAGTGAAAATAGGGGTATCTCCATTGTTTGTAATTCCTTTTTTCTCTTAGATTTCAAGAATGCTATTTGTAATAGAAAATATTGATTTAGATTTTATTATAAGTAGTTAATCTAATTGTGTGGGATTTAGTGATGCTTCCATAAGTGGATGAATATTTTTATGAATTAATTTGAATTCAAGTGATTTATCTCTTGTTCAATATTGTTAATATCTTTGTTCTTAATTAATCTTGATCATGTTAATTTATGAACATTAGAGAATAAATTAGAATTAAGTATTAGAAATATCATCTTTGCTTAATTTAGAAATCTTGAACAAGAACCTAATCAAAGTACATTAATTTGTAGTAGACTAGGTGGCTAATTAATTTCCTAGGATTTTTGCTAATTAGTTAATTAACAATCCGGATCAAAGAGGTTAATTAATTAATTAAGAGGAATTCTCCATTGATTTAAAAATTTCTAGGATTTATTAGGAAAAGTCGATAAATCTAACTTTTTGTGCTTAATTGTCAAATTCTCGTAAAATATTCTATTTACGATTGGTTAGCTAGCTATTTTTTCACACCTTTCCATCATATTACTTCGACTAATTTTTTGCTCGACTAAACTTTTACAATTTTAATAATCGTTCCGTCAACCAACCTTGTTAGAGTGTTTAGGATTTACATTTGCAATTAATTTTTAGGAAACAATTAACACATTTTAAAAACCACCGCAATTCTTTGAGAGATTGATGCACAAAGACTTTATAGTCAAACTTTGTATTTGTAATAAGCTCGTAAGTGCACGAATCACTTGTAATAAATGATAAGTATACTCTCAAGATCGTCTCTCAAGGAATTACGGTAGTTTTAAAATATTATTTATTTTCTTATTTAATTGAATAAATAATCCTAAACACTCTAACAATTGTCGGTTGGTAGAAAAGATTGTAAATTCTATAACTAAAATAAAGTGCAAAAAAAAGTTATCATAACCAAGGTAGGAATGATAGATGTAAATGAGAATCTTAGTTCACTCTCTATTCATGAAAAGAACAAATTAAGCAATTCAATTAAAAGTCGGATTTAATGATTTTTTCGCTAAACCTAAAAAATCTCAAATCAATAGTAATTTTCACTATAATCAATTAATTAATGTCTTTGATCCGGATCATTAATTAATTGATTGGAATTAGCTCAAGGAAATATTATAATCACCTAATCTAACACAAATCAATGCAATTAAATTAGACACTTGTTCATGATGCACATTCAAGCAAAGATGGCATTTCTAATGCCTAAATTCTAACATATTCTCTCTAACTACAAATTAAGATTTGGTCCATTATTAATTTATACTCAGAAATATTAAGAACATGAACAAAAAATAAATCCAAAACTCAATTATCATTAAATTACAAAATTGTTCTTCCAATCATCGAAAGCAATACTAATATCCCTAAATACATAAATTAGCCAACCATAACTGAATTGGTGTCAATCAATTTAGTCATGAGGGACAAATCACAAAATCAAAGAGAAGAAAAATATATTAAAATAAAATACTCCAATGAATCCTCTAGCTTCAAAACCTTGAAGTTGGTTGATTCCCTTTCTCAATTCCTTGGAGTAGCTTCAACAATGGAGTGTTTTCTCTTGATTTTGGGTGAAATTTGGGTGGAAACTCCAGTTGCAACAGCAGCTAAGGTGGAGAGAAAAATGGCTATGAAAACTTTTGTTTGGGAGAGATATAATGTGGTATTTATAGGAGGAGTGAAATGGAACATACGTGTTAGGATTTTTCCTGCCACTGCGCTCATTGAATTTCTAGGCTGGAATACCAAATAGGGACCTCCTTGCCACGACACGCATCTTCTCTTGTTGCAGCGCGAGTTGATTTTGGTTTTCAAAATGAAACCCGAGAGGTTGTTGCTGCGGCACACATTTTCTTCGCCATGGCGTGCCTTGTTGTGTTCACCTTTTATGTAACCCTTACATAATTGTTGACTCCAATGTAAGGTTTAAATTATTTGACCCTTGTTAATCCATTTTCACTCTTTTTGAGTCATTTCAATCCAATATTCTTGTAAGGGTCCAAAAACCTACAAAACACATAAATACCTTCCAAAACACAAAAATAATAAAATAAAACATAAAATGAATGCTTAAAAACATAACAAAATATAGGTCAAAATAATGTTTAACAAAGATCGACCACAGAGTTATTTATCACTTACTACAAGTGATTCGTACACTTGCTAGTATTATAATTTGTACATCAATCACGCAGGAAATAAGAGACTCGACTATCGTTATGAGGAAAGCTTGTTATGTTCCTTATTATTTTAAAGCACCTTGGATTAGTCATTTCTTCGAGAGCATTCCAATAGTTGAAAAAGCTGCATTGGGCTTTGGCCTTTGGAAATCGATTCTTACAATAATTGTTCAGAACCAAAATTGGGCAAATTGTGCATACAAACAGAGCGACCAACTACTCTTAAATGTAAATGAAATGAAAGGGCAACTAGTACTAGTCTATAAACTATAGGCACCAGTTATGAAATCTCTATAAAATGGAATGATGTTGATAACAACAAAACAAAATTCTGTTTGTGGTAGCTACCAAAATGTTGTTAATGCAATATTGAAAGAGTGAACAAAGAAATGGTACCATTATGATAACAACTGTTATCAAGAAATGGTACAACTTATTTCAATACTCTTTAAGAAATAGTACAAATATTGTTGCTTTTAGCTTGGAGAAATGCATTAACAAATTGTACTATGTATTGAGTACATTAACATAGTAGATATCCTACTAAATATTATATGTAATAAATCATTAATATTGTAAAGAAAAATAACATTATATAATGCAATTTTGATAGAAGATGATGTATATTTATGTTACGATACAATTAAAATTGAAAATAATGCAACAAAATTACATTAGTTATAAAAAATATAATATTTTATTAAAACATTTTCTTTCCATTTCTATAATTTTTTAAAATGTTAATCAAAATAATTTTTTAAATATAAACATTGATTTAAATTTTAGGACACTATAGATACTGATAACACAGTGTGAATTCAAATTGTGAGGTCCAGTCTTAAAAAAAACTCAAGGGTGTAAAGAGTAATTCAAAGTACTATGAAATTTAAGGCGAATAATTTCTTTTAAGATAATAAAATATATTCATTATCCTAAAATTTTGGTTGGGTTGGATAATTTAACATATTAAGACTTTTTATTATTTAATAATTATTTTTGGCTAATAACACATTTTCAAATAATAATTATTTTTGTAAATCTTAGAAAAAATAAAATAAATTGTTATAAAAAGCATAAATTTTATGATTTTTAGATCAAGTTATTATTAAATATTAAATCAATAATAATAACTTCGTAAAGTAAAGTCCAATAAATTCTTAAAAGATAAAAATTATTAAGCATTAAATTGTTCAAAATAAAAAAATATTAAGGATAAAATAATGCATAGACAAATATATATAGTAATAAGATAAGATAATAAGATATAAAGATAGAATATCTATTAATAAAATAATTTTTATTATTATAAAAATTTAAAGTAAAATATAAAGAGTAATATATGTTGTTATTTAAAATTATAAAGGGTGTTTTTATTAAAAAACTATTTAGGTGTGATTTAGATTGTTTTAGATGCTGAACTTTATATAGAAAAATATATATAAATAAATATGAATATTTTAAACATAGTATTTGCATAAAAGAAAGAACAATATATTTTTAGAGAGATAATTAAGGCATACATTTAAATAAATAAATAAAAAATGTATTTGAGTGCAACAATTTTTATTAGGAGTGTCAATCGTGTCGTGTTTATTCGTATTATTCATGTCGTATTTTCGTGTTTGTTGACACATTAAAAAAATTTACTTGAATTTTTTTTGTGTTACTTAATTATAATAATAAGAAATAACAAAATCTTTAAGAACATAAAAAAATTATTAATCAATTCTTACTAAAAAAAATTCGTATCGTATCGTGTTCGAATCGTGCTATCGTGTCGTGTCAGAAATTGTCACCCCTAATCTTTAATGAGTTTCTAGTAGTTCTCTCGTTCAGATTGGAAAAAAAAATTACTAAAAATAAAACTCATAAAATTTATAATAATAAAAATAACATCTAAATAATATTTAATATTAAATGAGTTTATATTACCACAGTTCAATTTAAACGACATTAAAAAAATGATATAATAATCTTTTTTTAAACAATAAAAGTGTATTATTTGAACATAATGAATGTTATTTTTATTATAAAATTTTAAGTTATTATTTTTGTTGTTTTTAAAAAAAAATTATCCTTCTTGTAAACAACTAAGCATGACTGTGGTGAGGCTTTCATAATTTAAGGTTATGGTATTATTATTCAAAAGAATAATTTTTTATCACAATTTGTATATTATAATCACATAACATAATTTAATTGACTTTTGTTAGTAAGAGGTCTTATAATTATTTTGTTATTTTACATCTTAACTTTATATTTAATCAATACATGACACATTATTTAATGTATTTTACAACTTGAGGCAAATACTACGAAATCCAAAAATACAAGTTTTAAATTAGACACTAAAGGCCAAAATTAGTGTTGTGAATTGTTTTCGTCCCCTTTATCCTCCGAGACCCAATTTTTTTCAATTTTAAATAATCTTTCTATAATTTCATATAAATTTTATTATTTTTAATTAAAAAAAATTATTTTTACTATTTAAAAAAAAAATGAAACAAATAATATAGATTATTTATGTCAAAATATAATATTTATTAATATCAAATATAATTTTTTTTCTTTTACATTAAAGATTTATTAATTTTAAACATATAAATTATTAACAAACTTATATTTTTTTTATTAGCGCAGAACACCGAATCCCTTCAAATCAAATATCTCAAACTTCTCTATCCTTCAAATATTTAAATCTCCATTCTTCTCCTAAAAATATTTTGCATTTGACGGAGATCTCAAATTCGTGCTATCCTGCAACTTGTGGTGCCCTGGAAACAATCCATATTCAAATTTCCTTCCCCTTAGAATTAGAATAGCTAGGCTGGATTAAGAAGAAAAAAAAATCGTCCCTACCCTACCACATTTACAACACTAGCCAAAATTGTTGCTTTTGAAAGAAAGGAAAAAAGAAAAAAAAAACACGAAAGTGTAATATCTCCTACAAATTACAAATATGTGCCTGGCAGTGTTATTAGTGGTGTCCTCCCGAAGAACAGGACCAGAGACAGCTAAAGGGAAAGGGAAAGGGAAAGGGAAAGTGAAAGAAAAATGGAGTCTTTAAATCTCCAAGTTTGACTTGTTGGTCGTCAACGCTCTCCGATGGCTAGGTATGTTCTTCATTTTGTGTAAAAGCTAGCTTTTTCGGTGCCTGGATTGGTTTTTTGTTTGAAATAGTTTATGTGTTACTTTGCTCTCAAAGCCATTGTTCAGTATTGACGAAAAGTTGCCATCTCGTGGTGATTGAGCTTCTCAGTTTGTCTTTCTTTTTGAACACGAAGATTATTCGTTAATTGGTTTGTTTAGTTTGGTTATTTGGGAATTGTGTTGACCATTTAAAGTTTAGCCCTTTGCTTGTATTTTATACTTTTGTTAAGGTAATGGTTGTTCTTTGTTCAAACTTCCCATGATACACCTTATGGGTTGTTCTTAAACTCATTAAATCATTGTTTTCTGAATTACTTTTTTAGACAACCCAGCTTTATTACGTTTGCCGACTAATTTGTTGGTCAATCTACACTGGTAATAGTCATGGATTTAGTTCCCTTTAACTAGAAAAATAGCACATTGCCTATCACCTTTGGATATGAGAGTTCTCTTGACTGTGTAGGGCTTATAGAAAGTTATAGTTTTCACAATTTCTTTATAGTGGAAAGGTTGTGAAGAAATCCTGAGATCATGTCTAATTTTTGTTATGAGAGATAGATCATTAGACTCTGTATGGTGGGCTTGGCGTTTGTACACAAGCAGCAGTTAAATAAAATCTGGTTTAGTATGTGTTCTAATTGTTCCTTTTAATTTTCACTGTAGTTGTTTTGAAGTGTTCTAGGTCATTGATTGTTTCATTTGCTTGTTGTAGTTCCAGTTTTCACATTGTAGTGTTTCCTTTGAGCAAGGAAAATTCTGTCCAGTAAGCTCTTTTCATCCATTGGACTTGTGAATATGCTTTTGGTGGATGAGTGTTGATATTCTTTGAGGCTTACTTGTTTATTCTGGCATATGTTGATGCTTGTTAATATACTCGAATATACTTCAGTTTTGATGCTTGGTAATCGAGTTATTTCTTGGGTTTTATGTAAGGAGTTCTCACTGCTTCTATTTCATCTAATATATACACAGCCCATCATGGTTAGTGGACAGTAACAGAATTGCAACAAAAATCAAGAGTGCATCAAGTATTTCTGAGCCCGAAAGAATTAAATGGAACAGCAACCCAACTAGAGCTTGTCCAAGCTGCCAACATGTCATTGACAACAGTGATGTGAGATTTCTTATTTTTCCGTATCTTCAATAAACTAAATTATACAGTTTTGAGCTTTTCAGTGGTTAATGCAATTTTGAGCTTTTCAGTTAATTTCTTTATGAATTTAGTTATGATCTTAGTCACCGACCAATATGTAAATATCAACAATGTGTGCTGGCCGATTCTTTTTTATTATTTTTGTTCATCTGGCTGATTAAATTTTAAATAATGTCTATTGATATTAGGCATTTTGTTTGAATACTTTACAGTCTCTCACTTGGCATGCTAGCTAACATTTTCCTTTATATTTCTTTTACTTTGTGAACATTTGTTGATATGCATGAACTTTGCTAATGACTGATGAGCTTATGTTTGACTCTTATTCTTTGTTAGTGTCTCCTTTGCATCTTTTTCATCTGTTTCTTCTTTGAGTGGTACACTCTTTGGTTAAAGTTTTTACTAGAGTTACATTATAGTACGACAAAGTTATCTTAGCTGTTTTGTATAAATTGCCATGTATTTTATGGTCGATAGAAGGAAAAATGTGAAATATGAGATCTGTCCCCATAGCATGAAACACCGTTACAACTTCAATTTGAAATGTTAAATTCATTGTGACAGTGAATTGAGGATGTATCTGTTTTTTTTTTTTTTTTTCCCCTTACAGGAAACCTAGACTTAGTTATAAATTATGATTGTGTTGTTCTTAAGCTTTGAGTGCCTCTTAGTTTAGATAAGATTATAAGAATCAACTCTGATTGGTTTTGTTGTTGACTTTTAAGCTATCAATCTGCAAACTCTTAAACAAAACTTAGAGACAAACTGCAAAGTCCTTGGCTTTTGGGAGTTTAGTCGTTCTTAGATGATTTGGCAAGAACAAATTTCATTTGTATAAAACAGCTTTCATCCTACTGCTAGGATCTTTGAATTCATGAGATGGTCATGATAGTCTTTCCTTAGTTCAAACAGTTAATTTTGTAGGTCTATGCTTTAATGGACTTCATATTATATCATTTTTCGAAGATCTCAAGTCTATGTATAATATAGTTGATTTTTTCCGGGCATTTTGCTGAATTTTTCTAATACTAACTGAAAGGGTAGCACTTTTGAATATTTGAGATAATTGAAATGTCTGCTTTCAGGTTGCTCAAGAGTGGCCAGGATTGCCCAAGGGTGTGAAGTTTGATCCATCTGATCTAGAGATTATATGGCACTTGCTTGCAAAAGTGGGTGAAAGCGATTTAAAACCGCATCCTTTTATTGATGAGTTCATCCCAACTGTTGAGGATGATAATGGCATTTGTTATGTTCATCCACGTAAACTCCCAGGTCAGTTGTAAGAGTTTGTAGCTACTTCTACCTTATAATCCTTTACTTTTATTTAATTGATTATGTAAATAAATTTTAAGGGGTTAAGCAAGATGGGAGTGTATCCCACTTCTTTCATAGAGCAGTAAAGGCCTACAATACTGGAACACGAAAGCGTCGAAAAATACATGATGATGATTGTGACGTCCGCTGGCATAAGACTGGTCGCACTAAGCCTGTTGTTTTAGATGGGGTTCAGAGGGGGTGCAAGAAGATTATGGTTCTTTACATGAGTGTGGTAAGAGGAAGTAAACCAGAGAAAACTAATTGGGTTATGCATCAGTATCACCTAGGAACCGAGGAGGATGAGAAGGATGGGGAGTATGTTATTTCTAAAATATTCTACCAGCAGAACCAAGTGAAGCAAGGTGACAAAACTGATCAAGATATTTCCGAAAGTACTGATGTGATGCCTACAAAAGTAGACCTTGTTACTCCCATGTCAGTAACTCCTGATCCTCCTTGCAGTGAAAGGCGATGTCCTGATTTTGATCTGGTACAAGACACTGCTTTTATTTGCACAGAAATGATTCCGCAGGTTGATCTCCTTCCCTCATCATATTTTCTGTTGATGTTTTATGCTGTCTAGGATGTAAGATATCAGATCTTTTCATTGCCACTAGCACATCCTTATATGCTTAAACTTACAGCATGTTTGGATGCAAGATTTAAAAGCGCTTTTATGGTGTTAAATCCCTCCTTCATGCCTTTGGCATGAAAATTGAATGCACTTTTAAGTGCTATGGCACCAATAACATTTGGTTGCACTTTTCACTGTTTTCTGTTTAGCTGTAACTGCTTATGAAGTAGAGATATTAATATTTGGTTTTGCTCTCTTCTGGATTTTACAGAAGGATCCTGAGATTGAATGTAAAGAAGATGAGGTTCAACCTGATTGTGAAACACGTATTCAGGATGATCAAGTCAAGATTTCAAATCAAACTAATGAGTTGTTAGATACTGATGAAACAGAAGAAAACAAATGGTGGGACTGTGAGTCGCAGATGTTGTTGGATTCCCAGCAACTTGTGGAAGGTCTTTCTCTATGTGATGATCTTCTTCAAAGCCAGTCTCCAAATAGGGATGCACATGCAAATGATGCTCCTTCGGTGGGCAACAAACCCAGGCTTTCTGATTATTCCCAGTTAGGTCCTGAGGATTTGAAGAAGGATTTAGAGGAGTGCCAAAATCTTGTCCTTGATCCAGCAAACATTGATCTTGACACACCTCCAGAGTTTCGACTTAGCCAGCTGGTTTGTCTCGTTTATTCTTATTTTACTCTGTTTCTTTCTGTGTTACAGAGAAGTAATCAAAATTTGTTTGCCTTTCAAATCTGTGTTAATAATGTATTTCTCAAATGGTTTTTAGGAATTTGGTTCGCAGGACAGTTTTTTTGCCTGGGGTGGTAGAATTTCTGACTGATTGTCTTCAGGCTTTCAAGGACATGTTGATATCTTGGCAATGGACAACCAAGGGACTTAAGAATGTTTTGCTGCATTTTGCGATGGTCTTGCTTGTTGGCCAAAAGTGCTATCTGTTTTTGTAAAATCTGTAATATATTGACATTTTACTTGAGAATACATCAAAGACTTGTATTTTGCTATCATTTAAGCCTCAATGAGAACCCAAAGAGCCTGTGTTTTATTGTACTTAGGTCACGTTTGGTTCACTGAATGTAATCGTGATCGTAATGGAATGTAATGTAAAGGAAACAGTATTACTATTACAGTTTTTGGTTTAGCCACTATAATCAAACAAGGAATCAATAGTATAGTGTTTGGTTTGATAACTATAATGGAATGAAAGATACAATAATATTACATTAATTATCCTATTCAATGAATTTTAAATAATTTTATTTTACTATTATTTCCTAAATCAAATAAAATATATTTTTAAAAATTAAATAATTATTATTGAAATTTTAAACTTATTAATTAAAAAATTAATTAATTAATAATTATTACTGTAATTAATTAATTAATTATAGATAATTATTACTATAATTCCCTATCCTATGTGTGTTCGAGCGCAACGGAGAGAAGACGAGGGCGACGGAGACGCGAGCTGGTGCAAACGGGGGCGATAGAGACGTGAGCTGGTGTGATAGGGGCGACAGCGCCGAGAGGAGATCTGGTGCTAGGGGGCGACGGAGAGAAACTCGCGAGACATGAGCTGGTGCGATGGGCCGAGCGCGAGGGGAGACCTGGTGAGTTGCTACGCGAAGGGAGGCCTAGACAGCGGCGATAGGAGCGCGAACAGCGCCGGAGGAAAGTTGCAGCTTCAATTTCCAACAAGGCACACGGAGAGGATTGAGACAGAGGAACAGAGGAAACGCGTTCACGAAAAGAGATGTAATGCAATCCCCTTTCCTTCTTCCAACTAATGTAATCTCAATTTCTTAAAGAGATCCAATTGATTACATTACATTACATCTCTTCAAGGAAACCAAACATTGTAATAAGCTGAATCAATTACATTCCCTATCTTATTACAACCAATCAAACACAACCTTAGTTCTAGTATGATCTAACTACTCTATGCTCTGCTTCGCCGTCTTTCGTTTCTATTGCTTAGCCGACCTCCTTTTGACTCCACTGCTTAGCCAAACTTTATTTTTCTCCAGCCGTGTATGTCAACTGTTGGTCCCATCCCACTAAAATCACCATCTTTGTTGACGATTTGTTTGACAATCAACCTTTATAACCACTAGCTTTATCAAATTGTTGATTCACGATCGTTTGTTGAAGGTACACTGGCTTGGAAAGTGAAGGAAAATATGAGAAAACTAGAAGAAATGGAAGAAATAAGATATGCATATGATTAGGTATTTAGTTGAATTGAAATTGAGTAGAAATAGACATAAAGAGGATAATGGGGGAGAAATAATATTCAACTCAAAATATTAGTTTGATATTATAGATTACAATAGTATTTTATTTATAGAATAAAGCTATAAAAAATACAGTTTTTCGTAAAAAAGCTATAAAAAATACAGTAATTAAAAAATAATATATATAATTTAAATTCAAAACATAATTAAATATGCTAATGTTTTCTCTTGATTTTGCTGCCTAAGATTTAGTTTCCCTCCCTTGAGATTTTTGTTTTTATGACAATTTGTTTACCTAAGACAACTTAAAGCCTATCAGTCTGTGTAAGTCTACAAGATGATTGCAAAGACCTTAGCTAACAGAATGAGTGCTACCGTACCTAATATGTGAAACTCAATTAGCTTTTGTGTGGGGAGACAGATTCATGACAATTCCATACTTGCTTTCGAGCTTATTCATTCCATGTGGAGTAGACGAGGAGGTAAAAACCATATGGCTTTACACTTGACATACGTAAGGCATATGATTTAGTTGAGTGGGCAAATGTATTGGCGGTGATCCAAAAAATGGGCTTTTTCGAAAGGGGGATTTATCTTATTGGAGAGTGCATTTCCACTGTCGTATTCGATGCTAGTAAACAATCAGGAGGTGGGGAATATTACACCATCTCGAGGGCTATGTCAAGATGACCCTTTATCTCCATACTTATTCCTGTTTTGTGGGGAAGCATTGTTTGATTTATTATGCAGGGAATCAAACAGGGGCACAATTGTGGGGTTATCAACTATTAGAAATGGTCCAAAGATCACCCATCTGTTTTTTGCGGATGATTGCTAACTTTTTTGAGGCAATAGTAGAGGCTTGTCAACTTATCAAAGATGTGCTAACCATGCGTGTATGAACAAGTGTCAGGCCAATAGGTCAATTATGAAAAGTCTACCATCTCTTTTGTTGCAAACAATGAGGAACATGTACGAACAGTAATACAAGTTATGTAGGTGCCTATAGTTGGGTGCCATGAGAAGTATCTGGGGTTGTCGACATTAGTAGGATAGGATAAGTGAACTACGTTCAAGGGAGTTGTGGAGAGGGTTAAAAAAGACTAAGGGGATGGAGAGAGTGTTTTTTGTCAAAGGTAGGGAAGGAAGTGTTGATAAAGTCTGTCTTACAATCCATTCCGATATTTGTGATGGGGTAGTTTTGGATGCCAAAAGCATTAATAAAAGAACTTGAAGGGAAGCTTACTCAGTTTTGGTGGAGCAACAAGAAAGATAAAAAAGGCCAATTTTTTGGGTAAGTTGGCAACAACTTTTTCGTCAAAAGAACCAGGATGGAATGGGAATCTAGTCACTTGAGGCTTTTAATCAAGCACTTTTAGCAAATCCATGTTGGAGAATATTTCATAGGCCAATGAGTTTAGTTGTATTGAATTGGCATTTGTATTTGTGTCCTACATTGCCAATTTGCTTGGTTGTGATAATGTTTATGCATAGTTGGGCACCCTCCTCCTTAGCTTTTGGGAGTGGGACCCAGTCCATTTAATATGGTATCAGAGTAAAATAGTTAATTTGCAGATAATTTGGGAAAAATTAGAACAAAAAGAGAGAAAAATCCATAAATACCCAAAATGTAAAGAAGGGTTCAATCGTCCCATGGTGTATGATATGCAAACATACAAATTGTTAGAAATCTACTTGAGAGTATGCGATACTGATTATAAGCAAAGCAACGTACGAAGAGACTTACAGCACGATAGAGGCTTGATACTAGAGGAGAGATGTATAGTTGGTGTACCTGTGCTTGGGGACGATGAATAAAAAGTGAGAATGCGTAAAGGTAGTATGGTAACAAAGTCGTGAGAGGTCGGTGTTATTGTGTCATTTTGAGAACTTTCGTTCGAAGAGTTTAACTCCAAAGATGATTTAGTTGAGGGAATCCAAGATTTGATGTTATTATCGTATAAAAAAGATTTGGTGAGGATGGTGAAATGAAAAGAGAGACTTAACAAAAACAATATGCCTACAAATATAGACCCAATTAGTGTGAGGATTAGGGAAATTATCTCTATTGGTGTGTGAAATAAAACTAATTGCAAAAGTAGTGTATGTTTGTCATATATTACAAAATTAGTGCTTTGGGGGTTTCACTCGGTCTTATTACCACCGAGTAAACTCAACCAAAGTAACTAGAGTTAGGACTGATATTTTGAAAAAAAAATTCAGACTTTTTTTATCTCTTTTTCGTTCCAATTTGTTTAGCGCCAAATCACTTTCTTATTTCCTGCATCTTCTTCTCTTTTCTAGGGTTTGTAAAACAATAGCTTTCTCACATTAATTTTTTCTGATTTCTCGTGCTTCAAAAGGTTTGTATTTCCCTTCATTCTTATTTTCTCCATCCTCTTCTCCATTCCATTGTTATCTTTCTTCAGCTTAAAGTATAAAATGTCATTATTATTATTTCATATTGCTTGCATCTAAAAGATCATTTGTAACTTTAATGAAGTCAATAATGGGTGGATTATAAATATATATAAATTATTATTAATTTCATTAATTTTGCTAAATTTTGTAAGAGTTTTATGTTTATTATGTAGCAGAGAAGAACGTTGGTAAGATTTTGTCATTGAAAAAAAAACATGCAAAGGTTTGCAGTTATAGTATTATCTTGCAGTTCCATTTGTTTATGAAGAAAATCTATTGTTATCTCTCTTCAGCTTAAAGTATAAAATGTCATTATTATTTTTTGATATTGCTTGAATCTAAAAGATCATTTCTAATTTTAATGAAGTAAGTAATGGGTGGACTATAAATATATATAAATTATTATTAATTTCATTAATGTTGTTGAAATTTGTAAGAGTTTTATGTTTATTATGTAGCAGAGAAGGACGCTGGTAAGATTTTATTGTTGAAATAAAAACATGCAAAGGCTTGCAGTTATAGTATTATCTTGTAGTTCCATTTAGAAAATGCAAAATATTATATTTTTAATGAAAATTTGAAGTTAATATTTAATCATTTTCATTAATTTATATTTGAAGCTAACTAAATACATTTTAAGGAAAAAAAAATCTTTAAAATAAATGAAATGTTACCTTTTGTAATGTTGATTATGACTTTGCAATTTTCATGTAGAAATACAAAATATTATAATTATTTTGTAAATTACTGACAGGTCTTGTTCTTGTCTTTCACAAATATTAATTTTTTTCAGTGCCATTATCTAATTGATACATTTATGGTACTTGTTCATCATGGCGATCAATGGGTAACTAAAGGAGAACGAACATTGTATAAGGGTGGTAATTTTAGTGCATGTGGTACTCAAAAGGAAGAAAGAATCATATTTGATTCACTACTGACTCACCGCCATTTTACATGTGTGGCTGATTAATTGATGTATGATTATTGTCTCGTACAACAAAAGCACTCAAATTTGCCAAAAAGTCTAATCATATTTTACATCTAATAATTTCCAGTTAAATGTACTAATCATCAAGTTTAGACAAATGGCTCGTTTGTTTTTGGAGATTATGCCATCTTTCTCATTTTTTTTTCTTTAATTAGGAAACCAACTAATGAAATGTTTACCATTTTAAAGTAATTAATGTTCAAAATTTTAATGTTAATTGGCACAATAAATACTACAAGTAAAAGAAGGCATTAGCTCTTACAGTTTAATTTACATTCATGTCTTCGTGGTAATGTGTTACATTTTTTTGAAGGTCTTACAGCTTGACTCAAAGTCTTGCAATTTTTAATCAATTTGAAGGTGTGTACTTATTTCAGTTTGCTACATTTTAAAATTTGGGTACTTATTTCAGGAGATAATAGGGAAGAAGGAAAGTGTTTGTTGTTTATCACATATGTTAAATTTTGGGTACTTATTTCTTGAGATATGGTGCTGGAAATATTTATGGTTACATAATCATTTATAATACCAGTTAAAAGAATCAAAATCAGAACTACAAAGCAAAGTCAAAAGTACCTCAAAACAACCAGAATTTTGTGATAAAATTGAAAACAAAAATAACACACAAGCAATTCAAAAGATCAACAAATTCAAAAACGAAAATTATCTTCTTCTTTTTTTGACAACCTTCCTTTTACCTCTTCTTCTTCCTCCTCTTATAAAACCCAATCAGATTGTCCCTTCAAAAAAATAAAAAATGAACTTAAGAACTCCATAGACACTATCAATTTAAAACAAAACTCATTAAGCTTCTTAATTTGTATATTATACACTTTGAAGGTAACAAAAGTTTTCAAAAATCTTTCTTATGATCAACTTAGAGTCATAAAATATAACCTTTGTGTACAATATATTTAAGAAGATGAAAAATACAACATTCAAATAAACTATGCTGAATTAGGAGACTCAGAGGGAATAAACGCACGACTTACAGGAGAAGAAGAAATTGGTTATCTCTGTTCCTGATTGAGGAGCAAAATGGTCCCAAAATAGCTTGTCCTACACAATCAAAACTCAAGAGGGAAAAGAGAAGCGAGCGACAAAGTGAGTTAGAAAGCGAAAGCGAAAAAGACAAAAGAAAGGAAAGGAAAGCGAAAGAGAAAAAGGGAAAAGTAATATTTGTTCCCCAAATACTCGTGTGTATGTAGGTCGGTTTCAAAAAAAAAAAATTTAAATCGTTTTTGAGTTGTATTCGTTAAGTGAGTCAACTCACTTAACTCACGCAGTTAACCGAGAAACCACTAATTTTGTAATAAATGACAAACATACACTACTTTTACAATTTGTCATATTTTACACACCAATACAGATAATTTCCAGTGAGGATCAAGACAATGGTAGACATTGTGTTCAAGAAAATATCAAAAAAATACACACGGGTGAGAACCTTGCTCAAGTTTGTTAGAAACATAAGGGCGTAACCATGGATAGCAAAGACGGCCAAAAACTAGTAACTTATGAAAGTTGGGCTCTTTATTAAAGATCTTGGTAAATGGAGTTTGAAATTTGAGGGAAGAGAAGGGCATTTGATTAATGAGATAAATAGTTGTTTCAAATGCTAGGGTCCAATATTTAATTGGCACATATGCATGGGTAATAGGGTTAAGGTAGTTTCAACAATATGATGGTGTTTTCTCTCAGTTGATCGACATGCTTAGGTGTATGAGGAGGAGATTTGAATTGTTGAACATCATATGAACATCTAATTCATTTTTGAGTGGATAAAACCATATATATTTAGTAAAATAATCAACAAAGATAATATAATATTGAAAGCGATCAAACGATAACACGGGGGTTGGAGCCCAAACATCAATGAAGAGGATTTTCAAAGGTTTTGAGCAAGATAAAGATGATATTCCAAAAGGTAATTTGTGACTCTTATTTCATAAACAAGCATTACATAAATGAGATGAGAAGGAGATTTAGACAAGGATAGAAGATTAGATGATACTAATTTATTAAGAACTTTGAGCGATGGGTACCCAAGTCTACACTGCCACAAATATGGAAGAGTTAAAACTGACCTAGAAAATGAGACAACTAATAAGGATGTATTTGAAGAGGGTGGTGATGAAGACAGTGCTTTGGGCCACTCATATACATTGCCTCTACTCCGAACACCAAAGATGCCACTGTACTCAGATCCTTAAAAAGAAGGGAAAAAAAAGTGGGAAAAATTCAATAGATGAGTTATTATGAGAGCATAATTGGGAAACATAGTGAAGATTTTGTTTAATATTAGGAGCAGATAAAACATTATTTAGTGTAAACATAACAGATGAGGAATTAAGCATGGTAGAGTCCATATGAGGAATAGGAACGTTATTACCATTTTTTACCTTTATATTCAGAATGAATGAAAAGGTTCTGGGGATCAGTGGTCATGTGATGCGAAGCCCCAGAGTCCATAAGCCAGTTACCATTGTTGCCAAAGGGATTATGAGACATAACATTAGGTTGACGCCATTTGGGTATATAAGAAGATGGAGCTGGTTTAAACCGGCAAACTTTGGCACCATGACCAATTTTAGTTATTGAACCCGAATTGAGAACGCCATTGTTGTTTAGGAAAGTTATTTATGGTAAAGTTGTAAAAGGAATCCTATTGATCATAGTTTTGACCAGGAAAAATTTGATGAGAGTTAAAGTTGCTAAAGGTATGAGAATGATTAGAGGGAAGGTACTGATTTGTTCCAAAGTTCATACTTTTTTTCTTTTTTTATGGCTGCTTCTGATTGAATTGTGCAGTCATCTATGTGAGTGTCTGTTCCACATCTTTACTAGTCAAACTTACTTCATGATTAAGAAGTTTTTCATGGAGCTCTTCAAAGGATATTGGTGAATCCCAAGATCGAACGGCAATAAAAATTTCCTTAAAGTTCGATGTAAGCCCCTTCAAGTTATGAACTACTATTTCACTATCAGTTAGTTATCATAGATAAATCATCAGTGATGGTTTTGATAGTCTACATTGTTAAGGATTCTAAGGATGCTGATCATTATAATATTGTCTCAGTTGAAGTTACTATGCCTACTACGCAATCTGATGTGGAGTCTCAAGACTCCGAGTTCAGTTATTGACTCTACTATAGCTATGTTGCCTATTCTATTGAGCTCAAGAGATATTTCCATGTCAAACTTAACTGGAAGAAGTTGTTAGGCATTGGCGGGAAAGTTTGCTTTTGTTTTACTGATATTTAATTGTAATTGTTAGTAATTGAAAACTTAGTTGTTAAGCAAACTTAGTTGTATAAATACATTTTGTAACTGATACAAATGTATGATTGATTCATATATACAATAGAATGAATTTTCTTTCCTCTCATTTTCTCTCATCTTTTCTTCCATTTTTCATGCTACTCTATAATTCATCTTCTCTACTTGCTTGCATTTGTTTTCTGCTACAATCTTTTCATGGTATCAGAGCATAGGCTCACAATCTTGAGAGATTACGATATCATGGATGATCTAAGTCAAGCGACAGGTCATTCGTCGTCTTCAGTAAATACAGTAGATCCAATAGATTGGGTATATTGTTACCTTTCATAATCAAATTTCTGTAATCAAGTTAGATCGTTCCAATTTTATGATTTGGAAGAAATAGATGCTAAGAATTTTGAGGAGTTACGAGCTAGAGGATTTTGTGCTTGGTAAGAAGAAATGTCCACGGAAAATTCTTGATGATGGAACAGTGAATCAAGATTTTAAGTTCTGGTGTCGGCAAGATCAAATGATAGGATCTTGACTCATACTTTCAATAACCGATGAGTTGATCAGAGAATTTTCAGATTATGATACATCTGTCGAAATCTGGTATGCTTTAGGAAATTCTTTCACTAGTGATTCATGCGCTAGGATTTTCCAGTTTAAATATGAATTAAGCAATATTAGAAAAGGAACAATGAGTATTATGGATTATATAGTGAAAATCAAGGAATTAGTAAGATAGTTGGCTTCTGCTGGTTATCATGTAAATGGAGAAGATCAAGTTCATGCTATCTTGAATGGCTTAGACTACAATTATGATTTAATACATGCTACTGTGCAAAGCAAGATTGAGCCTATTACAGTTAGAGAACTACAAGCTTTATTACTCAGTCGTGAGAAAAGATTAGAAAATCATGATACTTTTGCTAATAATTCTACTTTACCTTCTGTTCATATTGCTAACAAACTTGACCAATTTAAAGGTTCACAACACTTTCAGTCTTACAATTCAGGGCAGTATGTTAATAATGGTTTTGACAAAGCAAAGTCTTAATCTAATTTTTCTGAAAGTGATACTGATAGAGGTCAAGTTAATAATAGTTACAGAGGCCATGGCCATGGCTAAGGTTATAATAACAATAATGGTGGACGACATATATGTCAACTCTGTGGAAAAGTAGGCCATTTAGCTGCTAGATGTTGGTATCGTTTCGACCATGCTATCCAGTATTCAACTACTAATCAATCTGTGCAGTCAGGAACTGGTGAGAAATATCATTCTCAATCTCAGGTTCCAACCTCTACTATAGGTCATGCACAAGCCTTTGTTGCCACACTTGACATAGTGTCAGATCCTAGTTGGTTTGTGGACTCAAGTGCCACACATCATGTGATTGCTGATCCAAGTTTTCTTGCTGCTAAGATAAACTATAGAGGAAATGCAATTGCACATTGGAAATGGATTGGGTATGTACATTGCTCACACTGGTAATTGTTTTGTTACTAGTAATATTCATGCTGGAAATTCCTTTTTGCTCAAAGACATTTTGCATGTGCCTGATATAGCTAAGAATATTCTTAGTGTTTCTAAGTATACAAAGGATAATGAAGTCTCTTGTTTTGTCAAGGACAAGAGACAGGAACAATTTTGCTGGAAAGCAAGCTTAAACAAGGTTTATATGCTTTTGATTTTCAAATCAAGAGTGATGCTATTGCAAGGAGTTCTTTTCTCAATGTTGCTAGTTTACATACATCTAGCTCTTATGATAGTAATAGTCACTCTTGTGATGTAAACAAAACTAGTGACTATCATACACCTTATGTTAAAAAACAATTAGCCTTTACTTGTACTAGTTCTAAAACAGTGTTACTTTGGCACAAGAGGCTAGGTCAACCTTCCTCTAAGGTTGTATTTTCAGTTCTTAAGAAGAACTCATGTGATCTTTCATTAAATGACTTGCCTAATGTTTGTGAATCTTGTCAATTAGGAAAAAGTCATAAGTTGCCTTTTTCTTTAATCAATAGAACTGCTACCGCACCACTTGAGATAGTTCATACAGATGTTTGGGGGCCTGCACCAATTTTGTCATTAAACGGGTACAAATGGTATGTACATTTCGTAGATGAATTCACTAGGTACTCATAGATTTATTTCCTGAAGGAAACGTCAGGTATTAAGGATGTTTTTTAATGTTTAAGGCTCAAGAAGAGCTGTCAACTGAGTGTAAGATCAAAATTTTGCAATCTAATGGAGGTGGAGAGTTTCAAGGCCTTATTCCTATGTTGAATCAGTTTGGAATTGTGAGACGTGTGTCTTGTCTTTATACTTCTCACTAAAATGAGATAGCCGAAAGAAAACATAGACATGTGGGGCTTACTCTACTTGCTCAAGGTCATCTACCTCTTAAATTTTGGGATGAAGCTTTCTTCACTGCTACTTTTCTTATAAACAGGTTTCCCATACCTATCTTGAATAATCAGTCTCCTTTAGAATGTCTCTTTGCTACACCACTTGATTATGATTTCTTAAGACATTTGGGTGTTTTTGTTATCCTAATCTTACTTCTTTTAATCATCATAAGCTTCAATTTCGTTCCATAGGATGTACTTTTCTTGGCTATAGTGCTTATCATAAAGGATATAAGTGCTTAAGTAATTCAAGTTGTATTTTCATTTCTAGACATGTTGTCTTTGATGAAATGTCTTTTCCTTTTAAGTCTAAGTCTATTGCTCAATCTATTTCTACATCTCCTAATCCTTCTTCTCTTCAATTTCCTTTACCTATTCTTACTTCTGTTCCTGTCTTGTCTCAATCCAATCAGAATGTTGTAATTTCTTCTTCTCTGACTTCTTCAGCTGATTCCCCTACTTCTTTTTCTAGTCCTGTTGATTCAGCTACTAATAATGCAGTTCCTGTTGTTTCTCATCCTGATAATAATTCTCCTAACCATTCTTCCATTGCTTCTCTGTCTATTGTTGATCCAACTCAAAATACTCATCCTATGATCACTAGAACCAAAGATGGTACACGAAAGCCCAAAGTGTTCTTATGTAATCTTGATACTACTGAACCTCATACACCCAAACAGGCTCTAACTCACAAAGGATGGTATGAGTACAATTTAATGCCTTAATTGCTAATGACACATGGACCTTAGTTCCCTGCCCTTCTAACAGAAAAGTGATTGGTAGTAAGTGGCTTTATGGAGTAAAGAAGCTTGCTACAGGTGTTATTGAGAAGCTTAAGTCTCGAGTGGTGGCTAAGGGCTATGATCAAATTTTAGGATTTGATTTCTTTGAAACTTTCAGTCCTGTCATCAAGTTTGCTACAGTCAGGATCATCTTAACTTTGGCACTCAGTTTTGGTTGGTCTCTTAAGAAAATTGATGTTAACAATGCATTCCTCAATAGATTGCTTGATGAGGAGATGTATATGGAACAACCTGCAGGGTTTGAAGATCCTAATCTTCCAAATTATGTGTGCAAGCTCAATAAAGCAATTTATGGGTTGAAACAAGCTCCATGAGCTTGGTTTGATCGGCTCAAACTCACTTTGATCTAGCTCAGTTTTATTTCCTCTAAGGCTGATGCATCTTTATTTGTAAGAACTTCCTCTGCTAGTGTGGTCTACATACTTGTTTATGTCAATGACATAATTCTCACAAGTTTTGATTCTTTGGAGATACAAGCTCTTATTTCTCAGTTAATAATGAATTTGCTCTTAAAGACTTAGGCGATCTTCATTATTTTCTTGGAATTGATATTCAAAAGTTGTCAACAGGTGATCTTCTTCTAAGTCAATGCAAGTATGTGCTAGAATTATTAGATAAAGCTGGTATGATAGAGGCCAATCCTGCAATAACTCCTATGTGTTCTAGTGTGAAACTTTTTGCTTATGATGGTGCCCTTTATTTTCAACCAGCTTTGTATCGTAGTGTTGTGGGCAGTTTGCAATATGCCACTATTACACGTCCAGATTTGGCCTTCACTGTTAATAAAGTATGTTAATTTATGGCAACTCAAAGAGTCCTCATTGGACAGCAATAAAAAGGATCCTTCGTTACCTGCTAGGTACTTTGGATTTTGGTTTGGAGTTCAAATGTTCTACTAAGATTTTGGTGAAGGCTTTCACTGACGCTGATTGGGAAATGGCTCGTTTGTTTTTGGAGATTATGCCATCTTTCTCATTTTTTTTTCTTTAATTAGGAAACCAACTAATGAAATGTTTACCATTTTAAAGTAATTAATGTTCAAAATTTTAATGTTAATTGGCACAATAAACACTACAAGTAAAAGAAGGCATTAGCTCTTACAGTTTAATTTACATTCATGTCTTCGTGGTAATGTGTTACATTTTTTTGAAGGTCTTGCAGCTTGACTCAAAGTCTTGCAGTTTTTAATCAATTTGAAGGTGTGTACTTATTTCAGTTTGCTACATTTTAAAATTTGGGTACTTATTTCAGGAGATAATAGGGAAGAAGGAAAGTGTTTGTTGTTTATCACATATGTTAAATTTTGGGTACTTATTTTTTGAGATATGGTGCTGGAAATATTTATGGTTACATAATCATTTATAATACCAGTTAAAAGAATCAAAATCAGAACTACAAAGCAAAGTCAAAAGTACCTCAAAACAACCAGAATTTTGTGATAAAATTGAAAACAAAAATAACACACAAGCAATTCAAAAGAACAACAAATTCAAAAACGACAATTATCTTCTTCTTTTTTTGACAACCTTCCTTTTACCTCTTCTTCTTCCTCCTCTTATAAAACCCAATCAGATTGTCCCTTCAAAAAAATAAAAAATGAACTTAAGAACTCCATAAACACTATCGATTTAAAACAAAACTCATTAAGCTTCTTAATTTGTATATTATACACTTTGAAGGTAACAAAAGTTGTCAAAAATCTTTCTTATGATCAACTTAGAGTCATAAAATATAACCTTTGTGTACAATATATTTAAGAAGATGAAAAATACAACATTCAAATAAACTATGCTGAATTAGGAGACTCAGAGGGAATAAACGCACGACTTACAGGAGAAGAAGAAATTGGTTATCTCTGTTCCTGATTGAGGAGCAAAATGGTCCCAAAATAGCTTGTCCTACACGATCAAAACTCAAGAGGGAAAAGAGAAGCGAGCGACAAAGTGAGTTAGAAAGCGAAAGCGAAAAAGACAAAAGAAAGGAAAGGAAAGCGAAAGAGAAAAAGGGAAAAGTAATATTTGTTCCCCAAATACTCGTGTGTATGTAGGTCGGTTTCAAAAAAAAAAATTTAAATCGTTTTTGAGTTGTATTCGTTAAGTGAGTCAACTCACTTAACTCACGCAGTTAACCGAGAAACCACTAATTTTGTAATAAATGACAAACATACACTATTTTACAATTTGTCATATTTTACACACCAATACAGATAATTTCCAGTGAGGATCAAGACAATGGTAGACATTGTGTTCAAGAAAATATCAAAAAAATACACACGGGTGAGAACCTTGCTCAAGTTTGTTAGAAACATAAGGGCGTAACCATGGATAGCAAAGACGGCCAAAAACTAGTAACTTATGAAAGTTGGGCTCTTTATTAAAGATCTTGGTAAATGGAGTTTGAAATTTGAGGGAAGAGAAGGGCATTTGATTAATGAGATAAATAGTTGTTTCAAATGCTAGGGTCCAATATTTAATTGGCACATATGCATGGGTAATAGGGTTAAGGTAGTTTCAACAATATGATGGTGTTTTCTCTCAGCTGATCGACATGCTTAGGTGTATGAGGAGGAGATTTTAATTGTTGAACATCATACGAACATCTAATTTATTTTTGAGTGGATAAAACCATATATATTTAGTAAAATAATCAACAAAGATAATATAATATTGAAAGCGATCAAACGATAACACGGGGGTTGGAGCCCAAACATCAATGAAGAGGATTTTCAAAGGTTTTGAGCAAGATAAAGATGATATTCCAAAAGGTAATTTGTGACTCTTATTTCATAAACAAGCATTACATAAATGAGATGAGAAGGAGATTTAGACAAGGATAGAAGATTAGATGATACTAATTTATTAAGAACTTTGAGCGATGGGTACCCAAGTCTACACTGCCACAAATATGGAAGAGTTAAAACTGACCTAGAAAATGAGACAACTAATAAGGATGTATTTGAAGAGGGTGGTGATGAAGACAGTGCTTTGGGCCACTCATATACATTGCCTCTACTCCGAACACCAAAGATGCCACTGTACTCAGATCCTTAAAAAGAAGGGAAAAAAAAGTGGGAAAAATTCAATAGATGAGTTATTATGAGAGCATAATTGGGAAACATAGTGAAGATTTTGTTTAATATTAGGAGCAGATAAAACATTATTTAGTGTAAACATAACAGATGAGGAATTAAGCATGGTAGAGTCCATATGAGGAATAGGAACGTTATTACCATTTTTTACCTTTATATTCAGAATGAATGAAAAGGTTCTGGGGATCAGTGGTCATGTGATGCGAAGCCCCAGAGTCCATAAGCCAGTTACCATTGTTGCCAAAGGGATTATGAGACATAACATTAGGTTGACGCCATTTGGGTATATAAGAAGATGGAGCTGGTTTAAACCGGCAAACTTTGGCACCATGACCAATTTTAGTTATTGAACCCGAATTGAGAACGCCATTGTTGTTTAGGAAAGTTATTTATGGTAAAGTTGTAAAAGGAATCCTATTGATCATAGTTTTGACCAGGAAAAATTTGATGAGAGTTAAAGTTGCTAAAGGTATGAGAATGATTAGAGGGAAGGTACTGATTTGTTCCAAAGTTCATACTTTTTTTCTTTTTTTATGGCTGCTTCTGATTGAATTGTGCAGTCATCTATGTGAGTGTCTGTTCCACATCTTTACTAGTCAAACTTACTTCATGATTAAGAAGTTTTTCATGGAGCTCTTCAAAGGATATTGGTGAATCCCAAGATCGAACGGCAATAAAAATTTCCTTAAAGTTCGATGTAAGCCCCTTCAAGTTATGAACTACTATTTCACTATCAGTTAGTTATCATAGATAAATCATCAGTGATGGTTTTGATAGTCTACATTGTTAAGGATTCTAAGGATGCTGATCATTATAATATTGTCTCAGTTGAAGTTACTATGCCTACTACGCAATCTGATGTGGAGTCTCAAGACTCCGAGTTCAGTTATTGACTCTACTATAGCTATGTTGCCTATTCTATTGAGCTCAAGAGATATTTCCATGTCAAACTTAACTGGAAGAAGTTGTTAGGCATTGGCGGGAAAGTTTGCTTTTGTTTTACTGATATTTAATTGTAATTGTTAGTAATTGAAAACTTAGTTGTTAAGCAAACTTAGTTGTATAAATACATTTTGTAACTGATACAAATGTATGATTGATTCATATATACAATAGAATGAATTTTCTTTCCTCTCATTTTCTCTCATCTTTTCTTCCATTTTTCATGCTACTCTATAATTCATCTTCTCTACTTGCTTGCATTTGTTTTCTGCTACAATCTTTTCATGGTATCAGAGCATAGGCTCACAATCTTGAGAGATTACGATATCATGGATGATCTAAGTCAAGCGACAGGTCATTCGTCGTCTTCAGTAAATACAGTAGATCCAATAGATTGGGTATATTGTTACCTTTCATAATCAAATTTCTGTAATCAAGTTAGATCGTTCCAATTTTATGATTTGGAAGAAATAGATGCTAAGAATTTTGAGGAGTTACGAGCTAGAGGATTTTGTGCTTGGTAAGAAGAAATGTCCACGGAAAATTCTTGATGATGGAACAGTGAATCAAGATTTTAAGTTCTGGTGTCGGCAAGATCAAATGATAGGATCTTGACTCATACTTTCAATAACCGATGAGTTGATCAGAGAATTTTCAGATTATGATACATCTGTCGAAATCTGGTATGCTTTAGGAAATTCTTTCACTAGTGATTCATGCGCTAGGATTTTCCAGTTTAAATATGAATTAAGCAATATTAGAAAAGGAACAATGAGTATTATGGATTATATAGTGAAAATCAAGGAATTAGTAAGATAGTTGGCTTCTGCTGGTTATCATGTAAATGGAGAAGATCAAGTTCATGCTATCTTGAATGGCTTAGACTACAATTATGATTTAATACATGCTACTGTGCAAAGCAAGATTGAGCCTATTACAGTTAGAGAACTACAAGCTTTATTACTCAGTCGTGAGAAAAGATTAGAAAATCATGATACTTTTGCTAATAATTCTACTTTACCTTCTGTTCATATTGCTAACAAACTTGACCAATTTAAAGGTTCACAACACTTTCAGTCTTACAATTCAGGGCAGTATGTTAATAATGGTTTTGACAAAGCAAAGTCTTAATCTAATTTTTCTGAAAGTGATACTGATAGAGGTCAAGTTAATAATAGTTACAGAGGCCATGGCCATGGCTAAGGTTATAATAACAATAATGGTGGACGACATATATGTCAACTCTGTGGAAAAGTAGGCCATTTAGCTGCTAGATGTTGGTATCGTTTCGACCATGCTATCCAGTATTCAACTACTAATCAATCTGTGCAGTCAGGAACTGGTGAGAAATATCATTCTCAATCTCAGGTTCCAACCTCTACTATAGGTCATGCACAAGCCTTTGTTGCCACACTTGACATAGTGTCAGATCCTAGTTGGTTTGTGGACTCAAGTGCCACACATCATGTGATTGCTGATCCAAGTTTTCTTGCTGCTAAGATAAACTATAGAGGAAATGCAATTGCACATTGGAAATGGATTGGGTATGTACATTGCTCACACTGGTAATTGTTTTGTTACTAGTAATATTCATGCTGGAAATTCCTTTTTGCTCAAAGACATTTTGCATGTGCCTGATATAGCTAAGAATATTCTTAGTGTTTCTAAGTATACAAAGGATAATGAAGTCTATTTTGAGTTTCATCCTCTTGTTTGTTTTGTCAAGGACAAGAGGACAGGAACAATTTTGCTGGAAAGCAAGCTTAAACAAGGTTTATATGCTTTTGATTTTCAAATCAAGAGTGATGCTATTGCAAGGAGTTCTTTTCTCAATGTTGCTAGTTTACATACATCTAGCTCTTATGATAGTAATAGTCACTCTTGTGATGTAAACAAAACTAGTGACTATCATACACCTTATGTTAAAAAACAATTAGCCTTTACTTGTACTAGTTCTAAAACAGTGTTACTTTGGCACAAGAGGCTAGGTCAACCTTCCTCTAAGGTTGTATTTTCAGTTCTTAAGAAGAACTCATGTGATCTTTCATTAAATGACTTGCCTAATGTTTGTGAATCTTGTCAATTAGGAAAAAGTCATAAGTTGCCTTTTTCTTTAATCAATAGAACTGCTACCGCACCACTTGAGATAGTTCATACAGATGTTTGGGGGCCTGCACCAATTTTGTCATTAAACGGGTACAAATGGTATGTACATTTCGTAGATGAATTCACTAGGTACTCATAGATTTATTTCCTGAAGGAAACGTCAGGTATTAAGGATGTTTTTTAATGTTTAAGGCTCAAGAAGAGCTGTCAACTGAGTGTAAGATCAAAATTTTGCAATCTAATGGAGGTGGAGAGTTTCAAGGCCTTATTCCTATGTTGAATCAGTTTGGAATTGTGAGACGTGTGTCTTGTCTTTATACTTCTCACTAAAATGAGATAGCCGAAAGAAAACATAGACATGTGGGGCTTACTCTACTTGCTCAAGGTCATCTACCTCTTAAATTTTGGGATGAAGCTTTCTTCACTGCTACTTTTCTTATAAACAGGTTTCCCATACCTATCTTGAATAATCAGTCTCCTTTAGAATGTCTCTTTGCTACACCACTTGATTATGATTTCTTAAGACATTTGGGTGTTTTTGTTATCCTAATCTTACTTCTTTTAATCATCATAAGCTTCAATTTCGTTCCATAGGATGTACTTTTCTTGGCTATAGTGCTTATCATAAAGGATATAAGTGCTTAAGTAATTCAAGTTGTATTTTCATTTCTAGACATGTTGTCTTTGATGAAATGTCTTTTCCTTTTAAGTCTAAGTCTATTGCTCAATCTATTTCTACATCTCCTAATCCTTCTTCTCTTCAATTTCCTTTACCTATTCTTACTTCTGTTCCTGTCTTGTCTCAATCCAATCAGAATGTTGTAATTTCTTCTTCTCTGACTTCTTCAGCTGATTCCCCTACTTCTTTTTCTAGTCCTGTTGATTCAGCTACTAATAATGCAGTTCCTGTTGTTTCTCATCCTGATAATAATTCTCCTAACCATTCTTCCATTGCTTCTCTGTCTATTGTTGATCCAACTCAAAATACTCATCCTATGATCACTAGAACCAAAGATGGTACACGAAAGCCCAAAGTGTTCTTATGTAATCTTGATACTACTGAACCTCATACACCCAAACAGGCTCTAACTCACAAAGGATGGTATGAGTACAATTTAATGCCTTAATTGCTAATGACACATGGACCTTAGTTCCCTGCCCTTCTAACAGAAAAGTGATTGGTAGTAAGTGGCTTTATGGAGTAAAGAAGCTTGCTACAGGTGTTATTGAGAAGCTTAAGTCTCGAGTGGTGGCTAAGGGCTATGATCAAATTTTAGGATTTGATTTCTTTGAAACTTTCAGTCCTGTCATCAAGTTTGCTACAGTCAGGATCATCTTAACTTTGGCACTCAGTTTTGGTTGGTCTCTTAAGAAAATTGATGTTAACAATGCATTCCTCAATAGATTGCTTGATGAGGAGATGTATATGGAACAACCTGCAGGGTTTGAAGATCCTAATCTTCCAAATTATGTGTGCAAGCTCAATAAAGCAATTTATGGGTTGAAACAAGCTCCATGAGCTTGGTTTGATCGGCTCAAACTCACTTTGATCTAGCTCAGTTTTATTTCCTCTAAGGCTGATGCATCTTTATTTGTAAGAACTTCCTCTGCTAGTGTGGTCTACATACTTGTTTATGTCAATGACATAATTCTCACAAGTTTTGATTCTTTGGAGATACAAGCTCTTATTTCTCAGTTAATAATGAATTTGCTCTTAAAGACTTAGGCGATCTTCATTATTTTCTTGGAATTGATATTCAAAAGTTGTCAACAGGTGATCTTCTTCTAAGTCAATGCAAGTATGTGCTAGAATTATTAGATAAAGCTGGTATGATAGAGGCCAATCCTGCAATAACTCCTATGTGTTCTAGTGTGAAACTTTTTGCTTATGATGGTGCCCTTTATTTTCAACCAGCTTTGTATCGTAGTGTTGTGGGCAGTTTGCAATATGCCACTATTACACGTCCAGATTTGGCCTTCACTGTTAATAAAGTATGTTAATTTATGGCAACTCAAAGAGTCCTAATTGGACAGCAATAAAAAGGATCCTTCGTTACCTGCTAGGTACTTTGGATTTTGGTTTGGAGTTCAAATGTTCTACTAAGATTTTGGTGAAGGCTTTCACTGACGCTGATTGGGCTTCATGTCCTGATGATCACCTCTCTACTTCTGGTGTTTGTGTATTCTTTGGTGCCAGTCCCATCATTTGGTCGACCAAGAAACAACCTGTAGTCTCCAAATCGAGGGCTGAGGCTGAATACCGTAGTATTGCCTCTGCTGCTACTGAGATTGTTTGGATTCAATCTCTTTTGGCTGAACTTCATGTCTTTCTTCTTAGCACACCAGTCATTTGTTGTGACAATCTTAGTTCAGTAGCTCTTTCAACTAATCCTATGCTTCATGCTAGAGCAAAGCATATTGAACTCGATTTATATTGAAAAGGTGCTTAATGTCAATTGCATGTTCAACATATTCCTGGTTTTGAGCAAATTGTTGATATTCTCACTAAACTTCTTTCTGGCCCTCAATTTCATTGTTTACAACACAAACTTAGTGTGATTCATGTCCTTCTAAGTTTGTGGGGGAATGTTAAGGATACTAAGGATGCTGATGTTAGTCAAAAAGAATTGCACCGAAAAGGAAAATGAGAAAAAAAAAAAACAAAAACAAAAGTCAAAAAGGATAAAAGAAAAAAAAGGAATCCTCTATCTGCTACCCTATTTTTGTGGCGTAAAGGAAGGTAAAAGGGGCTATAAATAAAGAGCCCCTTGAGCTTTGTGAATCAATCTAATTGAGAAAGATAAGAAAAACAGAGTGTTTTTTTTTTTAGAGAATTTTGTGAAGAAAATTCTTGGGAATAATTGGGTGTGAGTTGTGAGTGTTGTAAACACTTTGTAAATTTTCTCCTTAGTAAAAGATCTGCAGCAGCTTCGGAGACGTAGGCATAATTGGCCGAACTCCGTTATCAATTTGTGTGTATTATTATTCCGTTTTATTTCACATTCTCACAAATCTGGTTATAAGAAAATTTGTCTAATTTCCCAACAACTGGTATCAGAGCTTTGGTGGTGAATTCTGTCAGTTTTTCTACGAGGTTACTATTCACGTGAATAGTGAATTTCGTGAATAGTGAAATTTGGTCAGCGGTACTGGATTTTCCACGGAGGTGTTCTAATACACGGTGGTTCGCAGGAATTGTTAGAAACTATACAGAGGGAGTCAGATTCGAGTGGGAGCGATGGTTGCAGATGAAGGAAAGGTGAAAATTGAAAAGTTCGATGGTGCGGACTTCGGCTTTTGGAAGTTACAGATTGAAGATTATCTGTACCAGAAAAAGCTATATCAACCTCTCTTAGGAAAGCAACCAGAGGGCATGAAGGATGAAGACTGGGCTTTTCTCGACAGACAAGCCCTTAGAGTTATTCGTTTGACGTTATCCCGCAATGTTGCTTTCAACATAGCAAAGGAAAAGACCACGGCGGTTCTTATGGCGGCTCTCTCCAGTATGTATGAGAAGCCATCGGCCTCAAACAAAGTTCACTTGATGAGGCGGTTATTCAATTTGCAGATGGCGGAAGGGGCATCAGTGGCCCAACATCTAAATGAACTCAACACAATCACAACCCAGTTGAGTTCCGTGGAAATTGAATTCGATTGATGAAGTTCGAGCTTTGATTCTCTTATCATCTCTACTAGATAGTTGGAATGCTATAGTTACAGCAGTCAGCAGTTCGTCAGGAAGCAATAAATTGAAATTCAATGATGTTCGGGATCTGGTATTGAGTGAAGAAATTCGGCGGAGAGAATCGGGCAAAGCATCAAACTCTTCAGCTTTGCACACAAAGTCTAGAGGGAGAACTTCAGAAAGAAATTCAAATCGTAGCAGATCAAAATCTAGAAGGGGCAAATCTAGATTGGGAAAGAAAGATTTTAACTATTATAATTGCAGCAAGAAGGGTCACTTTAAGAGGGATTGTCGAGCACCGAAGAAAGATACCGGTGCACAGGAATCTGCCAACGTGACAGAGGAAGCAGGTGATGCTATGATTCTAAGCGTCAACAGTCTAATTGAATCATGGATCTTGGATTTAGGGGCATCTTTTCACGCCACCGCATGCCGAGAAATCATGGAGAACTACATTAGTGGTGATTTCGGGAAGGTTCATCTAGCTGATGATGAAACCTTGAAGATCGTGGGAAAAGGAGACATCCGATTAAAGTTGCCAAACCAGACTATCTGGAAGCTGCAAGGAGTGAGACATATTCCTGGTCTTAAAAGGAATTTGATCTCTGTGGGACAACTTGATGAAGATGGTTATTGTACAACCTTCACAGGTTGTGAATGGAAGATTACCAAAGGAGCACTCGTCATTGCTCGTGGTAAGAAGACTGGTACTCTCTATGTAACCTCAAACTTAGAGAATATCATTGCAGTAGCAAATGCTGATGGAAAATCAAATCTATGGCACCAAAGGCTTGGCCATATGAGCCAGAAATGGATGAAGACACTTCTGTCAAAAGGGAAGTTGCCGGATCTGAAAAATGTAGATGTTGGCCTATGTGAGGATTGCATCTTTGGGAAACAGAAGAAGGTCAGTTTTGCAAAGATTGGCAAGACACCCAAGGCAGAAAAGTTAGAGTTGGTTCATACTGATGTATGGGGACCATCTCCAGTTCCATCTCTTGCAAGCTCGCTGTATTATGTCACCTTCATTGATGATTCTACAAGGAAGGCGTGGGTTTATTTTTTGAAGAAAAAATCAGAAGTCTTTGATGCCTTCAGAAAATGGAAGGCCATGATGGAAAATGAAACTGGTTTGAAAGTCAAGTGGTTGAGGTCTGACAATGGAGGAGAATACAGAGATAGTAGATTCAGAGAATTTTGCGCAAACAACGGGATCAAGATGGAGAAAATAATTCCCATGACACCACAGCAGAATGGCGTGGCGGAGCGCATGAATAGAACTCTAAATGAACGTGCGAGAAGTATGAGGATACATGCCAGCTTACCCAAGATGCTATGGGCTGAAGCTGTCAACACCGCGGCCTACCTGATCAACCGTGGGCCCTCAGTTCCCTTGGATGGTGGAATACTAGAAGAAGTTTGGAGTGTAAAAGAAGTAAAGCTTTCGCACTTAAGAGTGTTTGGTTGTATTTCTTATGTACACATAGATTCTGCTGAAAGAAGTAAACTTGACGCTAAGTCTAACAAATGTGTCTTTGTTGGATATGGTGGTGATGAGTTCGGTTACCGGTTTTGGGATTATGAAAATCGAAAGATCATCAGAAGTCGGGATGTCATTTTCAATGAGAATGTGATGTACAAAGACAGGTCAACCGCAGAATCAAACAGCTCCAATACTGATACCGAAACGAAGGAATTCGCTGAGTTCGAGGAGATTTCTGGAAATGATGTTCAGATTAGTCCTGAAACAGTTCAAGAAGAACTAGGCACGCCAGAATTGAGACGCTCCTCCAGAATTCCAAAACCAACCCAACGTTATTCGCCTTCTTTGCACTACTTGTTGCTGACTGACAGTGGAGAACCAGAGTGTTATGATGAAGCTATGCAAGTGGAGGATTCAGTCCAGTGGAAATCTGCCATGAAAGATGAGATGGACTCACTCATGTAAAATCAGACGTGGGAATTAGCTGAACTACCACCGGGCAAGAAAGCTCTCCATAACAAATGGGTTTACAGGATCAAAGAAGAGCATGATGGGAACAAGCGCTAGAAAGCAAGATTGGTTGTCAAAGGGTTTCAGCAAAAAGAAGGTGTTGACTACAATGAAATTTTCTCTCTGGTCATGAAGCTGACTACAATCAGACTGGTGTTGAAAATTGTAGCTGCAGAAAATTTACATCTTGAGAAACAGCTTTCCTTCATGGTGATTTGGAGGAAGAGATATTATGAGGCAGCTAGAAGGCTTCATAAAGGCAGGCAAGAAAAACCTGGTATGCAGGTTAAAGAAAAGCTTGTATGGTTTAAAACAAGCTCCTAGGCAGTAGTACAAGAAGTTTGATAGCTTTATGAGCAGCAACGGTTTCACAAGATGCCAAACAGACCATTGTTGTTACATCAAGAAGTTCGACAACAGCTTCATTATTCTATTGTTGTACGTTGATGACATGCTCGTTGCAGGTTCAGATATGCAAGAGATTAAAAATTTGAAGCAAAAATTGTCGAAGCATTTCGCAATGAAAGATCTAGGTGCTGTAAAGCAGATTCTTGGAATGAGGATCAAAAGAGACATGAAGTCAGGGACTTTGGCGTTATCACAGCTGAGTACATCAACAAAGTACTCTCTAGGTTCAACATGCAAGATGCCAAACCAGTGAGTACACCTTTGGGTGTTCATTTCAGACTCTCCAAAGAACAGTCACCACAGACAGAGGAAGAACGTGCACACATGGCGAAGGTTCCATACGCCTCAGCAATTGGAAGTTTAATGTATGCCATGGTTTGTACCAGACCAGATATTGCCCAAGCAGTGGGAGTTGTTAGCAGGTACATGAACAATCCACTCAAAGTACACTGGAAAGCAGTCAAATGGATCCTTAGATACCTACGTACCGCAGAAAATGCACTTTGTTTCAAAAGTGGAGATACGACACTAACGGGCTACGTAGATGCTGATTTAGCCGGAAATGTCGACATCAGAAGAAGCACTACAGGGTATGTCTATACTCTAGGAGGTACATCAGTAAGTTGGGTCTCTCAATTGTAGAAGATAGTTGCTCTCTCCACAACTAAAGCAGAATATGTCGCAGTCACGGAAGCCAGAAGGGAAATGGTTTGGTTACAAAGTTTCTTGGAGGAATTGGGCAAGAGACAAAAATACAATGTCTTGTATTGTGACAGTCAGAGTGCTATCCATCTTTTCATTCCAGAACGAAGCACATACAGTTGCGGTATCATTTTATCCGGTCACTTCTGGAAGATGGGATTTTGAAACTTGAGAAGATCAGTGGAGCTCAAAATCCGGCAGACATGTTGACAAAGACAGTGACTACTGACAAACTGAAGCTGTATTCAGCTTCAGTCGGCCTGCAATAGTAACAAGACTGAGAAAGAGCTGTTGCATTGATTGAAGTGTGAAGACAGATTGAAATCAGTCTTCAAGTGGGAGATTGTTAGTCAAAAAGAACTGCACCGAAAAGGAAAATGAGAAAAAAACAAAAAACAAAAGTCAAAAAGGATAAAAGAAAAAAAGGAATCCTCTGTCTGCTACCCTATTTTTGTCGCATAAAGGAAGGTAAAAGGGGCTATAAATAAAGAGCCCCTTGAGCTTTGTGAATCAATCCAATTGAGAAAGATAAAAAAAACAGAGTGTTTTTTTTTTTAGAGAATTTTGTGAAGAAAATTCTTGGGAATAATTGGGTGTGAGTTGTGAGTGTTGTAAACACTTTGTAAATTTTCTCCTTAGTAAAAGATCTGCAGCAGCTCTGGAGAAGTAGGCATAATTGGCCGAACTTCGTTATCAATTTGTGTATATTATTATTCCGTTTTATTTCGCATTCTCACAAATTTGATTATAAGAAAATTTGCCTAATTTCCCAACAGCTGATCATTCTAATATTGTCTCAGTTGAAGTTACTATGCCTACTACTCAATCTGATGTGTAGTCTCAAGATTCTGAGTTCAGCTATTGACTCTAGTATAGCTATGTTGCCTATTCTAGTGAGCTCAAGAGATATTTCCACGTCAGACTTAGCTGGAAGAAGATGTTAGGCATTGGCGGGAAAGTTTTTTTTTTTTAACTGATATTCAATTGTAATTGTTAGTAATTGAAAACTTAGTTATTAAGCAAACTTAGTTGTATAAATACATTTTGTAACTGATACAAATGTATGATTGATTCATATATACAACAAAATGAATTTTCTTTCCTCTCGTTCTCTCTCATCTTTTCTTCCATTTTTCATGCTTCTCTGCAATTCATCTTCACTACTTGCTTGCATTTGTTTTCTGCTGCAATCTTTTCATACATGTACTCTGGAATAGATTTTCCTTCTTTGTTGACTTTGGTGAGGACACCAATGAGCCCAATCATAAGTGTTAAAGCGATTGACATAAGTAGTTTCAAGTTTATTCCAAGCTTTAGCCGCGGAGCTAAGTACATCGTGAGACAAGCGGTGAAGTCGCTGTTTGGATTGTAAGAAGAAGCAAACTGTCCTGACATTTCCAAAGTTTATAATCTGGGTTGGCTGTTTGGATTGTAGAATCTGCAAAGACTGTGAACTTAGGTGGACATGAGTGAGAGCCATCATGATAACCCTTTAGATCGTAACCAAGAAATAGGTTGGTGAGTTGAGATTGCCACATTGCATAGTTTCCACCTGTGGACAGTTTGCTAGGAATTAAGGTTGCAATATTGATGGAAACGACTTGGGGTTGATTGATATTGGTAGTGGCTGCCATTACTGTGGCTGTTTCAAAAGAGGTTGAGGAAGCACTAGCCATGGTGGAAAGAACACAGAAAGAGTAAAGCTAGTAAGGAGAGGGAAAGAATGTCTAGTGGCTTGGTAGGGCTCTGATACCATAAACATGTTTTAAATATGAGCTTGAATTGAATTATTTATGAAGCTTGCTTACATATAATTATACTAGTTTACTAATAGAAGATATGAGATATTAGGTGATATTATTACCAGATTTTACGCTATATTTGAATTTGAAAAGATTTATACAATAAGATTAGTTCCTAGAAAGATATTTGGTCTATTGTGGTCCTAACTAGGGAATTATGGCGTAGAGAAGTGAAGAATGTTTGGTTGATGAATCTTGATACAAATGATAACAATGCAACGTTGACTCGGAGGAAAGTTTCTATCGCAAATGTGTGACTAATGGTTTTCATATACTTGGTCATGTATGATACTGCTATTTTTCATTGGATTGTAGTAGCATTCTAAACAAAGTGGGAAAAAAAATTATAAAAGTAAGTTAAGTTAAAGTTTATAAGAATTATAAACTTTAAATCATTTGAAATTAATTACAAGTATGTTCTAAAAAAAAAAGGATTAATCACAAGAATTATAATAATTATGCTTACTCGTAAATTTTATATTAATATTATGTTTAAATAATAAGTTTTCCTAAAATCTATTCTTACTTATAAACTTAATTAATAATAAGTTTACGTTGGGTTGGGTTGGGTTGGGTTGGGTTGGATTCGTTAAATTAAATATCGTTCAATATTATTGTGGTGCTATTTTATTATATGAATTTTAAAAACGTAATTTTTGATAATTTCTCAAATAAGGTATTAAAAAATTACAAATGTATCATTATATAAGTTTTTCGTTCTTGTGTGAGATTAAAACATAAAAAGAAAAGAATAAATTAAAATTTTCAAAATTTACTCTTTATTTTTTTCTTCACCAAGTCCAACCGTGTTCTTCTGAAACATCATACTCGATTTGGAGCAACGAGCTCCCATTGTTTTCTATTTGAAAAATCTGCTTTTTTTTAAACCTTCTCTAATTATTTTTCACCTTTTATTTGTGGAAGAAAAAAAAAAGTTTTTCTTTTTTCGAAGCTTGTTGGGAGGTGAAATTCTTCGTTAGTCTAGATTATTATTTACGTGGTTTTTTAAATTAATAAAATATAAAGTATATGCAATCATTTTTATTAAAAATATAACTATTCATTATTTTTATTAAAATAATTAACAATAAAATTAATAAAAAAAACCGAATCAATTATTCTTGTACTAATAAAAAAATTCTCTACAGATTAAAGGATTTGAGAGGCTTTCTAATGAGACAACAGAATTGAAAAGTCATACAAGAAATTCTGGTGGAAGAGTAATAATTTGTTTTTGTTATAATTAAGATATTATATTTTTTATATTTAAATTTACTTTAATTTTTATTTAAAATTTTAAATAAAAATTTAATTTTTATTATATCATAAATTTATATTTAATTAAATTTAATCTCTATCATATATTAGATTTAAAGTTCATATTGTATCTTGCAAACCCTATAAATAGAACATTTACTGAAAAAACAAGGAAAATAAGTTGGAATAGACCCTATTTAGTATTTGTAACTGAAAAAACAAGGAAAATAAGTTGGAATAGACCCTATTTAGTATTTGTAATCTATGATGACCCCCTACTTGTAATTTTTATGTAAAATTACAATTTTATCCTTAATACATATTGTTAGAGATTCTTGACTTTTTCATTGTTCAATTTTTGTCTCCAAACATCCAATTTTAGTCTAGTTGGACATATGTCTAACTCAGCTCTAGCAAGTGGGGTCGCCAACTGGTCAAAATTTAGTCAGTTGGATAGTCGTCCAATTTTGGGTAGTCTAGTTGGACATGTGTCCAATTTTGAGTAGTCTAGTTGGACATATGTCCAATCAAAATTTATTACAATTAATCAATAAAATTAAGAGCATTTTTATCACAATATGTAAAAAAAAAAATCAAGTAGAATGGGTCATATCTGAATTTTAATAAATATGAGTTCATAACAACATATAACGTACCAAAAAAAACAATGAATGAGAATTATTTTTTCTATTTATTCTACTTTTCTTCTCTTATTTTTATTTAATTTTATAACACGTTATCAACATAATTATTTATTTTCAGACTTGTGATTTTATATATGTGAAATGACCTTGGCTATAATAGTCATAATATACTACAAATCTTTTGTGGTATAATGTCATATCAAAAAATTCACAAGTTCTTAAATTTTCTTCTTTTTTATTAAACTCAAATCTTATTTTCATTCAAAATTTATCGATTTTTTTTATTTCTCGATCAATTTAATTGGGTATCATATCTCAATAATATTTATGATTTATTTATTTTTTAAATTTGTTAAGTTATGTAGTCTATATATTAATATCTATGTATATTTATATTATAGTTTTGTCTTCAATAATTTCATATATTACATCATGTTAAGAAGCCAACAAACTATGAATAGTTTTTTTTTTTTTTTTTTTCATATATTACATAATGTTAGAAAGCTAACAAACTCTAAAAATGTCACAATTCAAACTGTCTTATTTTATCGTAGACTACATATTTTATTATTTACATATATATTTTCTGGGAATGATTTGTTACAACTTATATATATTTTTATTTAATAGTTATTATTATAAAAGAATTATTTATTATATTTTGAGAAAATTGTTTGAATCATCTAACTATGTTTAAAATTCAAATTCAATATTAATATGAAAATAAATAATAGATTGTTAGTTAAGCTCATTGTTGTGGTTTAAAATTTGAAACTAATTTATTATAAAATATTAAAAATATGTACTAAATTTATTATAAAATATTAATAATATATGCTAATTTTTTATTTGTTTGTTATTCTTTTGCTAAATATATTACAATTTTAAAAAATATTATATATAAATATATTTATGAATATAATAACAAATATATATTTAAGGTTATCAATATAAATATTAATTATTACAAACAAAATTTACAAATTTGGAATATTTTGTACTAAATGAATATATAGATATGCTCCATACATATATGTTAGTATTTACCTTTATGTTAAATTATTAATATATTTATATTTATCTTTCATTATAACTAATAATTGATTTGTATAGCACACATATATGATAATTATATTAATTAACAATAATAATAAAAGTTTGTTTGTATAATGATGATTACAAAGTATTTCATGTTTAATATTTAAATATAATGTTCTCATTCGAATCATAAGCAAAAGGTTTTGTTACATCTTTTGATGTAATATTAATATTAATATAACTTAAAATTTTGCTAATAATTATTAATATTTTTCATATTCTATATTACTATGTGATTGCATAAAATAGTAATATTTAAAGAGAATTATGTTTAAAAGGACAATTCTTAAAAGTCTTCGTATCATTAGTCTTTTTTGAAAATGTTGCTTTGTTTAGGAGAATGATTTTTAAAAAAACCTTGCCTCATCGTTCTTTCTTAAGAGCACTTTTAATGAATATTAATTGTGTTGCTACATCGTTGTATTGTTATGATAAAGTATTCATAAAATTTAAATATATAAATATATAAAAGAGATTTGATTATTCTCTTGAAAGTGTGAAGAATAATATTTTAAAATTGCATATATGTCCCACAGGCTACTATGCCAACAAAAAATATATAATAAAGTATATTTAGTGCCTCATATATATTATCAAATAGCAATTGACATCATGTAATGAAGGATCATATGCTTAATTGAATTGCTTTGATTAAATAATTTGAGTAAAATTTGAAGTATTTGCCTATTTCATTCATGCTTGACTTTAAAAAAAAATACAAGAGAATTCCTATATCCAACACAAAAAGAGCTAAGAAGTAGTCATTCACAAATTACATATGTATATGGGTCTAAAAAAAAAAGAGAGAGAATAATAAGTTTATTATGACCCTGAGTTCTTCAAGTATGAATGGTTAATACAAAAAAAAAAAGGAAAAAAAAAAACAGAAATAGAAAATAAGTTCCCTTAAAGTCAAAACATTTTCATTATAGGGCACACTTGAAGTTTTTCCTTGAGGATTTTAATTGATGCATGAGATTAGTAATGTGATTTCTTCGTAAATCCTATCATTTGATTTGTTTCATGAGATCAATGTTATGCACTTTTGAGTCTTTCTTGTTTAATCATATGCGAACCTATTAGCTCGTTTCTTTACATAACTTCTATTCGCATATATATTGATGAGTGCTTGAACCCATAGGATCGGTGTGATTTAGAGAGTAAATCTTGTGAGGATTAGAGTTGAAACGAATTCGCATTCTTGACACTAGGTTTGGGGGAGTCAATATTGATACACTTTTAGTAATGGAGTTTAGATTTGTGAAGCGAAATTGATCTAAATGGTGAACCTTGATGTGTTAAAGTGTTGGATAAATTTGTGTATGAATTTTTGGTTATGAATTGGAAAGAAACTAAAGCATGACAAGTTTTGTTAACTTCAATTTTAGTTTTGTTATTTGTCTTTTCAATTTTAGTTTTGCTTGAGGACTAGCAAAGTGTAGGTTTGGGGGTATTTGATGAACACTATTTTGACCTACTATTTGTTACGTTTTTAAGTATTTATTTTGCATTTAATCTCGATATAATCTTGTTTTGGAGGGTATTCTATTATTTTGCAGGTCAAAGTTGGTTTGGGAAGAATGTGGAAAAAGAGAGCAAAAATGAAGCAAAAGTGTTAAAGAATGTAAGCCTTACATTGGGTGCAAATCACTATTTAAGGGGGACTAACAAGAGCTTAAGAACGTAAGCCCTTACATCGAGAATCAGCAAATTATGTAAGGGCACTTACATAGCATTACAAAAACTCGCGCCGCAGTGAAGAAACCATATGCCGCAGCGAGGAAACCATATGCCGCAGCGAGGGGCTCTCGGGTTGCCTCCTGAAAAATCATGAAAACATTACGCGCCGCGGCATGATTATTGTGTGCCGCGGCCGGGAGGTTTCTGTTTTTGTTCGTAGTTCAGAATGACATGTTGCGCAGCGGCATGAAAAAACGCGCGCCGCGCCCCGCGCGCGCGGATTGCAATTTTCCCTCAGCCACACACGCACATATTCTTTGGAAACCCTTACATAAAAGAGACCTAATTTGACACAACCCCAGGGATAAGAAGACATTCAGCCTCCAACGAATACACGAGACACCAAGGGTGAACAGTGCGTGAACAGTGCCGAATTCAGGTTTTTCATACAATTTTGAGAGAAGTTACTTCATCAAAGGCTATTCAATTGGAGCTTCATCAAAAGACTTGAAATAGGTGATCATCCAACATCAAGGATCTTGTTGCAAGAGTGAAAATTGGTAGATTCTTATTTGTAATCCTTCTCTTTCTCATTAGACTTCTTTTAATGTCATTTATAATGAAGAATCTGGATTTGAGTTTGATTATGTGTAGCTAAACCCTTGTGTGTGGGAATTTAGGGATGTGGCTTTGAATGGATATTATTTATGTGGTTTGATTATTACTTGAGTGATTTGTTTCATGCTCATTGTTTGTTGACATCTATATTCATTAATTATTTTTGGCCAATTTAGTTATGAATGTTTGAGACTATTTTAGGATTGAACTTTAGAAACGTCATCTAAGTTTAATTGGGCATTCTTGAGCATGAACTTAAATTGAGTGCATTGACTTGTCTTAATTTAGGTGATTAAATTATCTTTTCTAAGATTAATGCTAATTAACTAATTAACGGTCTGGATCAAAGAAGCTAATTAGTTAATTAAGGAAAAATCACCATTGATTTGGAATTTTCTAGGATTAGTGAAAAGAATCAATAAATTCCCTTTATACGCTTGATTGAGGAAACCACGTAAACCAATTTATCCATACTTAGTTCACTAACTAATTTCCACACTAGTTCATCATATAGTTTCGACATCGTTCTTTACTCGTTTATTTATTTATTTCAAGTAATTACATTTTTAGCAATCATTTTCCAAACCAATCTTTGATTAGAGTGTTTAGGATTTATTTTATCGTTATGTTTTAGATTACGTTTAACTCTTTTAAAAACCACCGCAATTCCTTTGAGAGACGATATTGGGAGTATACTTGTCACTTACTACAAGTGACTCGTGCACTTGCGAGCTTTTACAAATACAAAATTTGGTTATCAAGTGATTGTGCATCAGCCATCTCTAGGCGGGCTTCATCCTCTCTCTCTCTCTAATGCTATAGCACCCTCATCCACTAATTCCCTCAAAAAACCGCTCGATAAGAGTTTCTCTATCTCCCACTTCAAATGTCAACAATCCTATGTCTAATGGCCTATGTCATTGTAGAAAGCACAATATTTATTTGGGTCTCACTGTTTTGCTCTCATTCAAGATGGCTAGTGGACTTGTTAGCTTCTCTCAATGTGATGAATTGCTTCAGTGAAAGAAACTCAAAGAGGAGGCCCCCAAAATGGAGATAAAGCCCTTCTCTACACCCCTGGTTTCCCTTAAGGAGCATTGTTGTGTCTAAATCTTACTAGATAGGGATTCACTCCCAATTATGGCATGTTGTCAAATCTTTTACTTTAGGAGTCTTCTTTCCTTCATTCACCACTCTTGAAGTTGACAATCTCGAGGACTTCATTTCTCTCTCAACATTGGCAAACTTATGAGCTTCCTTCTAGATAGCCTCTAAAGGTCGTGGGGTGGCTTTTGTTAACCCAATGAATAAATAGAGCTTCATTTAATGCCCATTCGAAAAGTTTTAATTGCAATGGACTCTAAACATTCAATGATTTTGAGTTTCTCACTTTTGAATCTCTTGAGATAACTTTCAATGGTCTCTTATGCTTCTTGAATGAATGCAAAGAGATGATGAGCTTCTTTTCTTATTGGTTTGTTACTTGCATAGTTTGTGATGAATACTTTCATGAACTCCCCAAAAATTATTATGCTCCTTACAGCTAATCCATTAAACCATTTCTGGGCTAAATCTTGGAGGGTTGTTGTGAAGCTTTTACACATCATGGCATTTTTTTCTCAGGGGGTAAGCATATAGGAGCCATAATAGTTTTGATATGCATGACATGAGAAACAGGGTTTCTAGTTCCTCTATAAGCTGGGCATCGGGGGTGTAGAGAACTCTTGAAGTGGTACTGTATGTTCCATATCATCAAAAAAGGGGGACACAGCCAACTGGTCACAGACTCTTTTGATATTATACTGAGTTCTTTCAGTCCCTTATTGTTTGATTTGTTCCTCCAATTTCTTTTCTCTCTCTTCCCAATCCTTTTTTTCCATCCATTGTTGGATTGGAACACAAAGGACAAGGGGAGGAATGGGATCAGAAATTGGGAATGATGCTTGGTGAGGAGTTGGATTGCATGCCTTATATGAACTCTCACCCCTTATAATGCACTTTCTCTCCTCTCTGACCTCCCTAGAGAGGTGGTCATAAACCATTTGATGGTCCTACAAGTGATTTAAATGGTTTTATAGTTCTTTATTTTCATCCTGAATTTGTAAGAAAGCTCAGTGTAAGTCACCAATTGTTATTGTAATAGACCCATTATAGTATCGTCCACTAAAATGGGGTGATTTAGTGTTTAATTAGAAGAGCTGGTTTGCACATCCTCATTGGGATGGTTATTAGAAGGGTTGCTATATGTGGGAGATTAGTCGATTGGTTCAACCACTTCTTTAGCTCGTTCTTGGGTGAGCTGGAATATCTGGATGGTTCGAATTAACGAACTAGGTGCAAGTGTTTGATCACTTAGTTCCCATGCATTAGGAGGATGTCCTGCCATGATCAAATAGTGAATGATGAACTAAAAATCCCAATGTATGGAGTAGTTTTCTTCGTAAAAACTGATTTTAAGGTCTCAAAGGAAAATAACTAAACTAAAAAACATGAGGCTCCACGATGGGGGTCAACTATTTAGAGAATTCTCCTCATACTAGGATTTTTAGTATTGAATATTCAGATCTTCAATAAGAGTTATATTTTTCTGTATATTGACATATAAATTTATAGGTGTCATAATATGATAGTTGTGACCAGGTTTGATACTAAGGTACAATATCAAGCCTGAATACCCAATGTGAATTAAACTTGTCGGGTATCAAAAATGTTGGTCGTACCATAATCTTGGTCATGTCATCATTTCCAGGTTGTATCATCTAGATTGTATCCTCTAAGACATATATTTCAAGCTATATACTTCTAGCTGTATTATCCAAGTCGTACTTGATAGGCTTGACCTTCTTGAACTCCGTATCTTCTCTTTGTCACTTCTTGGTTGTGAGCTTCCAAGTCATGTTAATCATATCATACCTAGTGTCATGACATACAATCTTTAGTTCTTTGATCTTTAGATCGCACAATTATGGTCATATGACACCAGGTCATGCAACGCGTCACACACGTATGGTACACATTAACTGATATCCTAACATGAACAAAATTAATCACAATCCATTAATGCCTTATTCAAAATGATTTTTTTATTTCTTTTACTTGAAATGATTAGGAATAATTTGATTGAACCAAACTTTGTAGTGCTTATAGGTATGGTTCTATAATTTTTTACTTTTGTTCGAAAATTCTGTAATCTTTTCCGCCTTTAGCTTTTGAGCCACTTTGTGTGGTGTTAGTGAGTAAAGGCTAGATAGAATTCTCTGTTAGACTTTTAATTGCTTTAATTTCTAAATATGTTGTTCTACACTCGTCTTAACTTTTGTGCTTCATTATTTAATAAATAATATTACATAACTCATTAATACTAAAATAAAAATTTTAATATCAATTTATGCATCTTGAAAAAATTAAGATGTCAGTATGTTATAACCACGTGGCCCTTGTTCTTGGTGTTGTTAAGCTTTGGGTTCATGCCTCAAAACAAGGTTGTTTAAAAGGGTGTATAATCAATGTATCTGTACGTGTACCTTATACTTTTGAGTTCAATATAAAAGGTATCCACTTACTTGATAAAAAATTATTAAAATAATAGTTAAAAGAAGGTAGGCTTGACTGAGATATTTTGATAAATTTTGACTCTATAGTTTTTTCAAAGTTGCACGGTTTAATTAGAATATAATATTCATTTAAGTTTTAACTAAGAATTTTTTAGCGTAGTCCGTGGACGAAGATATAAAAACTATAACAACAGTATCTTTTTGATAGCTCAACTATACGTAGCTAATTTAAATAATAAAAGGTTTAAAATTTAAATTATAATTATAAATATATCAATAATATATTTACTTAAAAAAAAAAATAGCTAGGAGGTAACTTTCTATGTTCAAGTAAGTAAAAGTCAGGCCCATTACCCAATACTCTAATGTTAATGGTAGGGCTCTTTTAAATTCAAGTCTTAAATGAAACAGTATTTATAATTTGTTCCGCTGTCAGGTTGCCTAGGTCTTTTTCTCATTTATTTTATACCAGATTAGGAGTAACATTGATCGGAAAAAAGGCCAGTAAAAGTAATAGACTGAGGATTCTTATTAATATGGGTTTGGGTTTATTGTTATATTTGCTTATTTTTCTCATAGCCATTAAAAGGAATAGACTGAGGATTCTTTTTAATATGGGTTTGGGTTTATTGTTATATTTGTTTATTTTTCTCATAGCTTTTATTTCTCATACGTTAATTAGCAGTGATAAATTTAGGATTTGTATTTAAAATAGGCACTATATAGAATAAAATATAATATTATATATTTTTTTAATTATTATTTATTTTTAATTAAAAAATATGTTATATGTATTTTATTTTAGAGAAAATGTATAAATTATTAAATTTGATGTTAGTTATTAAATGTTAAAAGCCTAAAAATTAAAATTTAAAGTGAGGCACAATTATATTATGTGCATATAATTGATATATAATTTCATAAATACTATACCTAAATTTTTATTTATAGAAAGTTGGCCCCTCTTCACTTTAATGTACATCCGTCCCTCCTTAAAAGTTATTTGATAATAAAAAAAATTCGTGATCAACATAAATTTTTTGTTGTCAAAAGTACTTTTAAGACTCATAAATTACATTTTATATTTGTTGAAAATATGCCTTCTAATTTTTTTATAATTCAGTTACACAACTAATTTTAGTTTTAACACCTAAAAAAAATATGATTACCATATTATATATATATATAACGCATTTTCATTCGAAGCTCATAAACAACATTTTTATATTTTTTGATAGAATCTATCCTTCAATTTTTTGTAATCTAATTACACAAATGATTTTATTTTTAACCCTAAAAAATATGTCTATCAAGTTATATATATATATATATATATATGTGTGTGTGTATGCGCGCGCGCGCGCGTTTATCTCATTTATAAAAATGTATTAAACATATGTTCATCATGTTATAACACAAATATATGTTTATAGCCAGGAGAGAGTTAAAAAAAAATATATCTATTAAGAAGGCTATACCGATATGTTATGCACTTAATCATAGAGTATATAAAAATGTGTTAAACATGTATATATTCATCATGATGTAAGAAAACATAAGTTTAATACTGGAGAGTGTGGTCAAAAATAAAACTATTGGATCAAATTTCTATCTAGCATTATTTCCTATACATGTCGACCTACATGTTACTAACAAATTACGTTAAAAGGGACGACATCGTAGGATATTGTGTCCCTTCTGATGCTTAAGTCAAATTTTTTATAGAGTAATTAAGATCAAAAGAAATTTTAATAGTTTAGGAGAAAGTGAGTTGTGGGTTATAGCTCTCTTTTGCTTACTTTTCTAGTCTCTTATTTAAAAGATTTGGATGGATGACATTTTGATAAATAACTCATATTAATTAATATTTATATTATTTAATAATAATATAAATATCTTAAATAATTAATATGAATTATTTAATAAAGATTTACTTAACTGTGCGCTGATTGTACGATTTTACTTTTTAAATGACGACATGGACCAAACAAATTGTGCCACGCATACCTATTTATTTTCTACCCAACACAAGTCCCATTGGCCGCCTAAGCTGCGTTGGTAGGTTAGGTGGTCTAAGTTTTCTCCTAAGGTACGGTGGTTCAACGACAGTTAGCTTTAGGATGTCTTGATTGAGATGGGATGCTAGTTTCCCAAATATCTTCATACCATAATTTTTTCAAGGTCATAACCTTTCCAAGTTTGACTTCCTAAAATAGTTTGATTTTGAGCATGATTCTCCAAAATCTTTTCTTTATCTAATTCCTTAGATCTTTATATGATTGGTGGTTGAGATCAAGTTTGCCAGTCTATTTAAAGACTTGGTCACTCTCAACCAAATCACTTCAGAATCCTAAGGTTAGAGCTCTAGAAGAAAGAGTTTCAAAAATAGCAATTAACTCTACTCCAACAAAGTAAGTAGATCAAAACTTACTTTTTGCCTTCAATTTGCTTTGATTATATGCATGGACTTATGAATTAGGCAGAAGAACATGTACCTTAATAAGTTTTTTTTATTTTTCCTTTGCTTTGATCTAACTTGGTAGACCTGGACATTTTTTAAAGAGTTTTGCAAATTTTTTCTCGTGAGCTAGAAGATAATTGCTTTTTGGGAATACTTTTGACTTGGCATCTTAGGAACCCATAACTAGGGAGAGAGCACACACAAATACCCAAAGCCACAACATAAGATTAGATCAAACATGGCAGCCTAGTATGTTGAAATTATTGGGAGCAGGAACGAGAACACAAGTAGGAGTGGTAATCGTGTCGTGTTAATTGTGTTCGTTTTGTGTTATTCGTATCTATACTGGTTTTGTTTCGTGTTATTCATATCAAGTTTTCGTGTTAGTTGACACATGAAAAAATTCACTTGAATTTTTTTAGTGTTGCTTATTTTTAATAGTAAGAAATAATAAAACGTTTAAGAACATAAAAAAATTATTGATCAATTCTTACTTAAAAAAATTTCACGTCGTGTCGTATTTGGATAGTGTCATTTGATCATGTCAAAAATTGTCACTCTTAGGAGCGGGACAAAGCAAGGAGGTCAAAACTAGAGGTTCCCATAATCAGATCAAAACGGGATTATAGGCATTGGGGCAGTGCACTGATCACTTGGGTGGACTATCGATGGGGTCAACTGGAGACCTTCATCCCGGTGCGTTCGACGACTCTATCACTAATTTTTTATTTTTCTCCCGTTCTAGTTGTATTACTTCTGTTAAGGCACTCAAATCCATTTTTGGCAAAGATGCTCTTGAAGGAGATCCAAATGTTGAACCAGTGTCTGACTTAGGTTATGAAGTTAATTCTTTGGTGCACTTCACAACCCAACTTTTTGTGGATAGGTTGAGGGAGTTATTTGAGATTCTTGACCCCATTGGTATAACTCTTCCTGGCAATGGCATCATCCCAAGTAGACCCTCTTTTGGAGGGATCACTATATTTGTTGATCAGATGTTTGTTCGTCTTCGACTCACGTTCATGCTGTTGGTGTTTATGTTCCTTTATAGGATTGGGGTTCCTCCTAGGCAGTTCCCTCCAAATGCTTGGAAGATCCTACTATCTTGTTATGTATTGTGGAAGGAAGAAGGCAAAGAAAGGAGTCTTGTCAGTTCAAGTCCCTCTATCATCCACAAGACATAAGTAGAGGCTAGTTTGGCCTTAGAGGATTTTCTGGTTGCAAGTTGATCCTCAAAATGCTTAAGTCCAATAAGGGTTGGAGTAATTTTTTGCTCATTGCTATCAGGACCTAAGATGTGGTTTGTATTGACTTGGACTCCATACATACACGATTTTTTCTCAATGGTGAGCAGTTTACACATGCATGACTCATTCTTTGGAATTTACTTTGCATTTTTTGTCTTTGTCTTGCTAACTTTTTTCTGAACCTTTCTTTATGCAGTGCACTGGAAAAAGGTGAAGTTGCTGACAATGACATGAAGGAGTTCATTGGGAAGTTGCTTGCTTTACCTTCCTCAAGATGCAAAAGTTTGAGACTAGTGCTACCTAAGGAGATTTCTCACTAGAGCCTCCAGCTTTCATCTTCTCTACCTAAAACCATTCGTGGTGATCCTTTCCCATGTGAGTACTTTGAATAATTCTTTAGTTAAAACTCACTTAGAGTTTACTTGCCTTATTCCTTTTTTTTTTTTTTTTTTTTTTTTATCTTTCTTGTAGAAATCATGTCCTACCACATGGCTTCCCATAAGGGTGATTCCACCCATGCCGTTCAGTTCATCAGTAAGAACTGTGGGAACCAAAACTTGAAGAAAGGTAGGAGCGTTCTTGGCAAGAAGAGAGCTCACTAAGAATTTACCTCCTAGGTCAGTGAGACCGCGAGAGTTGAAGATCCTGGCTTGACTCAAGTTTCTTTTCCAATCAAGGACTTTGTGATGGAGGAGGAGGCTCCACACTTCAATCCTCCATATGACCTAACCTCTACAGTGAGTCCATAAGCCCTCATGGGCGAAGTTGGTAAAGGCATCCCTAATTGGTCTAAGGAGTGTTTGAGGCTCAAAGCTATAGTGAAAGATTTACTCCTAATGGCTTAGACTCATATGAATCCTTTGACAGGTATTGTTAGGGAGGCTAGGCTTTGGCCTCATTGACTCTTACTCTGGAAGAGAAGAAAGAACTTGTTGAGAATTTGGAAGAAAAGGTCTGATGCTGGTAGGGCATACATTAGCTCCTTGCTATGTTTGAGGCTAATAGGGTTAAGCTTCAAAATTAGTTAATCAAGAAGGATCTGACATGAAGAAGCTAAGAGTTGAGATCCAGAGATTGATTGCTAAGTTAGAAGTTGCAGGTCAACAAACTATGGATGCATACTTGTATTCTTAGAACTTCAAGGAAAATACTAGTGTTGCTTGGGCTCGCGGCTTTGAATCTACCAAGAGAAGATTCATGGCTTTGAGTATGACAAAAAAAAGATTCAAGATTATCTACCGAGGCAAGTGTCTACCCCACCAAAAGTTCTTAGACTACAATGTCACTGTAAATAAGTATGGGGTGTAGAACGATAATTCTAACTCTAAGTGGAGTGTCTTCAGCTAAGGAGGAGGCCTAGGATCTTACATGAGCATAGGATGGGGCTTAGGTCCAAGGCTTAGCCGAGACTTAGAAGGCAGTGCAGGCAATACCCATCTTTGTGGTGCTATACAAGAAGATTGGTCGTCGACAGTAGACTTAGGACTTAGCTCTAGATATAGTTCTTTTTCTTTGTTGTTTTGTACTTTCACAGCAGTACTTGGCAAGTATAATCACTTAGTCTTTATCTTGTAATAGCTCTTAGGAACATGTATTGAATAATAAATCATCTTCTGACTATGTTCTTTATCTTACTTCACATCTGCCTTGGTAAAATTTTTTGATTATTTTCTTGCTTGTGAATGCAAAACAGAGTTTGTTCATGGTAGTTGACTAGCTAGAACTTACCCTTGGTACTTTGGTAAGATGCTATCGAACTCCAAATGACCTCGAAAGACCTTAGTTGACATTGACATCCTTAGGAAATTACACTTGGGACTTTGTGTCATTGGGAGATCATCACTTGTTCAATGTTGAACTTGGACCTTGGGAAGCACACTTAGCTCAACTGCTAGAACCTAGACAGTTTGAGCTTAGTGACCTTTGGAAATAGGAATACGGAACATCTTTTGTGGTATTTTCTGTAAACTGGCCATGAAAGCTTTTCAATAACACAATTACCTCGGGATAGCACACCGCCACTTGGTAACCTTGAGATCTTCAGGAATTTCCTCTTGCCTTTGAGAAATTCTTCTGGAATTGGGGTGACATGAAAGAAGTGAGGTCGTTCTAACCACTTAGAAAGAGTAAGAGCGCTAGCCCCCAACTTGGGTCCAAAAAAATTTTGAGAATGCGTAAGCAATAAAATTGAACGTGACCGACGTGGGATCAAAGGCAAGCCACAACATGACTAATAAGGGGCAGGCTAAGAGGTAGGCTGGTTGGCTAGTCAGCTAGTTAGTGGTGGCACACAACAACGTAGAGGCATGAGGGATACAAACTAGGCCCGTCGACACTGGCTAGCCGGCGGCTGCAACATTGATGAACTGGCAAGGCCGAGGGTACCCTTGCTTTTGCATGACATTTTCATCCAGATGGTTCAATCAAATTTCATCTGTTGTGACCGTGGCGATAGTTTTTGGCTAGCCCCATGGCTAAAGTCTTGTCTTGTCGGCTCTACGACATTCTCCAACTTAACTTTCCTAGACTTCAACTTTTTTCTCGATGCCAAATTTTTGCTAGGGTTGTCTTTTTCCTGAGGGCCTTGTTTTATTGCTGAAGTCCTAAATCCCAATTTTTTCTCGAATCTTGATTCCATTTTTTCTATAGAACCTTTATAAGTCCAAAGCATGTCACCCAAATCCAGGAATTCTCTGGTCTTCTCAAGCCTCCGATGTTAGTGGTTCCCTAAGTCACGTAGGAATTTTTTTTAAATTCATGTCTAAATGTTTGAATGTCTGGCGACTAATGATGTCTGATGACAATAATTGATGATATAAATGTCATATTTGATATGTTTTCCCAACCCTTTTGGTTGGCTTATTGAGTTTGGCAAGTAACAGCCAAAGTTTGGAGTCCAAATCATGTGGGAGTGGTCTCTATCCTTTCCTAGGGAAGCAAAATATAAGCCCCCAGTTTCGTTGGTCACAAGTATCCTGTCTATGTGCTTGGGTCTAAAGAAATCCCCGAGATAGTAACTTGAGTAACTACTTAGACATAGACTAATGCCTAGATCTTGGGGAAGTCATTCCAAGTGCCAACTTTTGAATCGTTTGCTAGCTAGAATTTCCCCATTAAAACATTAGTAGGACATAGTCTAAATTTTGGATCAATGGTGTTGGGGATGCCTAAGGGGGTGTGACCTTGCACGACACAAGTTCCATTAAAACAATGACTAGGTTGGTGAGGTTCCTTGTTCCTTAGTAAGACTTGACATGCACTTGGTCCTAGGTAGGTTGTCCTATTGTATCCTTGTGGCGAGGAGCTTTGGGGGGCTTCAAGTCTCCTTCCTGGGGTACCGTTGTGCGTTGGGTTTGCAGAAGGTTGTGGTTCCTTATTGTCCTACTACGTGCCAAAGGGGCCAAGCATGAATTTATAGAGCGTGCTACTCTCTTGATCCATTCCCAGCAAAAACAATATAAAGTAGTTGTCTGATGGACAATTACTGAGGTCCAACTAAGTCTTGATCTTGGATAAGCTCCTTGTAGGAGTCAGCGGGTGTGTGTCCCGCATCATTTCCTCACAAGGTTGGCTCATTGAGACACTAGTTTACCATCATCTAGATCTTAAATCATAAGCACCGTACAGTGCCATTTCCATTAAGACGACGATGTCATGAGGCATATGATGTCTAGCTTCTTGGGTAAGACTTAATCATGACTTGGTCTGGGATAGGTGATCCTATTGTCCCAAGTATTATTATGGGGCTGTGGTGCCTTAAGTCTTTTCTCAGGTAAAACACAAGTTGGCCTAGTGGAAGGTTGTGGTTCCTTCCTTCCCCGATACATGTGTAAGTCTCGTGCATGAATTTGGGGAAGAAGTGGCCTTCCTGATCTATGTAGGATGAGTTGGTCGCAGTCACTAGTAATTCTAAATTTTGAGCCTAAGGTGTCCTTAGGGTGAAGGAGATGAGGCTCCATTCACACTGCAAGTTTGTCCCAAGTCTGAACCCAAACTCTAGGTTGTGAAGCTTCCTGGTTCATGACTTCGAATGATCGTGGCTATCATGTCCTGGGGAGGGCCATGGCTCGCTCTACCTGGGTAACGACTTGCAATAGCACAAAGATGGAGTTGAGTGAATGAGTTGTTGATGCTCATCTGAAGTTGTAGTGCTTAGATATTAGCTAAGGCAAACGCTAGCTACTAAGTTTGAGAGAAGGCAAGTGCTCGCTACTGAGACGCAGTAGTGCCTAAGGGGAAAAGCTAAGATTGGCTATATGAGTTGTTGAAGCTCATTGCTAAGGCAAAAACTAGCTACTTAAAGAATAATAGAAGAGATATTTAGGGATATAGAATTTGTTAACAAATATAGAAACAAAAAATATAAAATAGTAATTATATTGTACTAAAGAATAATATGGAAGTTAAATTAATATTTTATAATTGAATTTAGTATTAAAAAAGCAATTAAATTAAATTAAAAATTAAAATTTGGAGATGAAGAATAAAATGAAAGGAAATTATATTATTTTTTAAAAAATATAAAAAGTAATTAAATTGTTGAAAACGTTGTTTTAACCTTATTCTTTATCAAGCTATAATTTATGAAAATGATTTCAATTAAAATATTTTTGATAAGAAATTAAGTATTATTGTTCCTATATCTATAGATAGTTACCATTGTTGTTTTAAATGTTGAAGAATTTAAAAATATACTAAAATTAAAAAGAATATTTCGTAATTATATTTCCTATTATATATAAAAATATGAGATATACATAACATTTTGTATAAAGATTGATAATATTATAAGTGAAAAGACACTTTTTTTTAAATTAAGAGGATGATACAATCAAATTTTACATAAAAAATATTAAAAATATACAAATAATATAAACAAAATACACATTTTTAAAAATTAAGAAGGAACATGTACCTCTGTCCCTAGGTTGCTGTACGAATTAGAACTTTTTTTACTTTTTTTTTTATTGACAAGCAAAAATAATAATAAGTAGAAAATGTTAATCCTTACACTTGTAATATTATTTGTATTTTATTTTATTTTATAAATAATATAATATATTGAAATAAAATTCCTAATGTTAATTTGTATCTCTTTAAAAATATTATAATGTCATTGCGCTATAACAACCTCGCCTTTTGCTCTTCCTGTGGTTCAGCGTTGGAATCGAGCCTCAAAACAAGGTTGTTTTAAGTGGTAATCTTTAATCAACAATATTACAGTAGGAGTATGTTATACTTTTCACTTCAATATAAAAGTGTTTGTATGATAAAAATTATTAAAAAAAATAGTAAAAAGACAAAGAATGGATTAAATATAACAATTTTTTATTAGATATAATTTTATAAATTTAATTATTATCAATAATATTATAACATATCATATTTATCTCAAAATTGAGCTAAACAACACTTTTCTTAAACGAAAACTAGGCTTTAATGGCCGATATGGTTTGTTTTTTAAGGAGGTCTGATAGATTTTGACTCTATAGTTTATTCAAAGCTGCACGTTTTAACTAGAATATAATATCCTTTTAAGTTTTACCAAACACAAGTTGGTAGCATAGTACCATCATAAAGATATAAAACTACAATAACAGTACCATCCACGAAATTTTTTTCAATACAATAATTATACTAAAAAATAAGTATATTTTAATAAATAAATAGATTAAAATTTTTTTACCACTTATTTTTAAAGGTTTAGTATTTTTCTTTATATTTAATTTTAATTTTTATTTTGTATCTATTGTTGAGATTCATTTTGAAATAGGAAAGTAAATAAAATCATAATATGGTAGAAATCTTTGTATTTAATTACTATCCTTTTATGTCGTTTTATTTCTATTATAAATTCATGTAATCTGTACAAAGCAATACAAGTCAGTGAAATATTCAGAACGAAATATCACTTTCTTCTTTTCTACATGGTATCAGAGCCGATTAGGATTCTGTGAATCGAAAAGAAAAAAAAAATTATAAACCAAACTCCAAAAAAAAAAAAAAAAAAACATGCCTACACCCAAAAGAAAAAAAAAAAAAAAAAAAAAAACATGCCACTCAAACACTGTCCACCACCCAAAATCCACCACCAAACATCAAACTGATTTGTCCACCCAAAACCGCTACTCAAACACCGTCCACCACCCAAAATCCACCACCAAACACCAAAACAGATCCCACAGACTACCGCAGACCACAACCAAAACAGATCCCACAGACCACCACCAAAACAGATCCTACAAACCACCGCAGACACTGACCAAAACAGATCCCACAAACCACCGCAGACCACAGACCAAAACAGATCCGCCAAAACAGATCCCACAGACCACCGCAGAAACAGACCAAAACAAATCCGTCAACCAAAACAGATCCGTCAACAGATCCATTGCACCACCAAATCAGCGTTGCGCCACGCACCAGATCCACCAGACCGCATCTACCAGATCCACCAGACCGCATCCCAGATCCACCAAATCAGCGTTGCGCCACGCACCAGATCCACCAGACCGCATCCCAGATCCACCAAATTAACGTCACGCCACAAACAGAGACCCATCTCCCATATTTTTGCCGCCGCTGCTCATTCAAGTAGCCCATAGCCTCCAAAGTTCCATTCAAATACCAATCAGATTTTTTGATAAACAGATCCTTACCCATATCTGTGAAATCAAATCCATTCAGCTCAGCAACCCAACAGAATTCAAATAGAAACCCAACAAAAATCAAACAGAAATCAAACCAAAATCACACCCACAAATCGCGCCACCCCTGAAAACCCAAAACCCACTTTTGCAGTAGCAAGCAAATTCACAAAGTCTATGAAAGAATTTGGCTATCAACATAGCAATTCTCACCAAAGCATTTATCAAATCGAGTGTTCTTAAAGTTTTTAGACAAGTTGGGCATGTGGGACATGTATGCACCAACTTGAGGGGGAGTGTTGAGATTCATTTTGAAATAGGAAAGTAAATAAAATCATAATATGGTAGAAATCTTTATATTTAATTACTATCCTTTTATGTCGTTTTATTTCTATTATAAATTCATGTAATCTGTACAAAGCAATACAAGTCAGTGAAATATTCAGAACGAAATATCACTTTCTTCTTTTCTACATCTATTATACTGTACTAAATCGTATTGAAAAATTCTCCCCATCCTCAATCATATATACTAGTTTTCGTTCCAAATAAAAAAAAATATATATATATTTATTTATTATTCCTTTAAAATTACGAAACGGTAAAAGTCAAGCTCAAGTTGTTAAGTTCCTAGCCTAAAGAGGTCGACTTCACATCAAAACATTCGTAAATTTAATTTTCAATAAAGGTAATAATTTTTTATCTCTTAACAACCAAAATGAGTATCATCGATTTGATAAAAATAAATAAAAGCCAAAGCCCATCACCACTCTTTTTTTTTTTTTTTGTACAATACCCAATTGTCTATTGGTAATGAATAATTTCTAGTATCCATAACTATGAAGTTATAATTTGTGGTACTAGTAATTAACCCTTTTCTTATTTTTCTTACAGTAACATTCATTAAAAAAAAAAAAAAACAAGTCAGAGGCAGAGGATTCCCTTAAATGAGCGTTTGGAATTTATTGTTATCTTTGTTTATTTTCCTCGTAGCTTTTATTTCTCATACGTAAAAAGCGCGTTAATAAAAATAAAAAATTAAAAATTAAAAAGTAAATAAAAAGTAAAAGTTTTATTTTTTTTTTACAATAAATTACTTTTAATTTAATATTTTATATTTTATATTTTTCTATCAATTTGATATTTTATTTTATTATTTTTATATTAAGTACTTTTAGTTGATATATTGGCATCAAATCTTTTTAAAATAAATTATTTTGTGCTATTGAATTAGTTTGTTAAGAATTTTTTTTATCAAAATGGGCAAAAAGGATTGTTCACAAGTAAAAATTTCATAAATTATTCGTTTAATTTTAACGTAAATGCTAAAATATTAAATTAATATATAATTGAATACATAAAGTATCAAGTTAATTAAAAAAAAAACTTAATATAATAAATTAAAAATAAATCAAAACTTTTAATATAAAATAAAATGTTTGCCCTAAAAAAATTCATGATCAGATTTTTGTTGTCATAAGTACTTTTAAGGCTCATAAATTACATTTTATATTTTCTAAAAATATACCCTCTAATTTTTATATAGCTTAGTTATACAACTAATTTTATTTTTTAACATTTTTAAAAACATATTAACGCATTTTTTCAAGGCTGAGAAACAAAAAAAAAAAAAAAAAAAAAAAAAAAAAAAATATATATATATATATATATATATATATATATATATATATATATATATATATATATATATCCTTTAATTTTTATGTGATCCAATTACACAAATAATTTTATTTTTAACCACTAAAAAATATGTCTATCACTTTATATAAAGAACATATATTTATCTCATTTATAAAAATGCATTAATTATATGTTAATCAGGTTATAACAAAAGCATATATATAGAGATAGAAAAGGGTTAAAAAGGAAATTAATCAATTAAGGAGATACGCCTATTTATTATGCACTTTATCATAGTGTATATAAAAATTTGTTAAAAATTCATATAAAATAACATATGTTTTGCTCCAAAATGTGTGATTAAAAATAAAACTATACCTATAAAGGAATTAAAAATTATGCTTAGTACTTAATCATAAAATATATGTGATTTTTCAAGAAATACGTTTTTTTTCTTTTAAAATCGCTTATATCTTAAAATAACTTTTAACACAAATATAAATAACCTATGCTAGTAAAACTTCAGTAGAAAAAAAAAAAAAAAAGAAGCAACCGATACTAATAACCAATCATGGGGACCGTATTACAGTACTACGAAACTTGGTTTGCGTGCTCACAGACAAAACAGAGGCTAATATGAAATTTTATTTTTTTTTATACGAAAAATGTATTAAAAAATAAGTATATTTTAAAAGAAAGATATATTTAAATTTTTTTATTTCTAATTTTTATAAGATTTAATATTTTTATCTCTTTCACATTTATTCTCTTATTTATATATGTCTCGTAGTATATTCACAATCTCTCTATACTTATAATATTGAAAAAATTCTCCTAACAGTAAAGAACACATAATATAGATTTTATAATCATCTAATTTTGTAGTTTAAGCAAGTCAGAAGCCTACCTATAAAATAAGATTCAAAGGTACTCATCTTAATTTTGTAGTTTAAGCAAGTCAGAAGCCTACCTAATAAATAAGATTCAAAGGTACTCATCTTAATTCTATGACCAAATTAAATTCCAACACGAGCTTTTTAGCTATCAGTCAATAGGGGAAACACAGCCAACAACACAGTATTAAAACGGAGTTGGTGACCTAAACGTTAACGGAACATATAATCTCGAATACCCAAAAAAAAAAAAAATTGCAAAAACATTGAATTGGGTCTTAGAATTGGGGGCTTTACGTAAATAATAAATATATAAATCTAACGCACGGATTGAATATTAGTTATATTTTAAAATTACAATTTTATTCACGCATCTTTAATATATACATCAACATAATCAGAATATAATTTTATAACTGAATTTAGATATATAATTTACGTAAAAAATATATATAAATGTATACATTACATTAAAATATATCAATACATGAACATTCTAATTTAATACAAGAGACAAAAAAAACCTACTACAATATGATTCTTGATCAACTCCAATGTACATTCTAATTCAAGGTAAAAAAAATAGATAAAATATCAAAGTAATTAGAATAAAAAATATAGCAAAATTTGAATGTAAGTTTACATGCAAAAATAATTGTGAATATACGCATTACATTAAAAAATTTTACATGCAAAAATTCTTGATCAACTCCAATGTACATTCTAATTCAAGGTAAAAAAAATAGATAAAATATCAAAGTAATTAGAATAAAAAATATAGCAAAATTTGAATGTAAGTTTACATGCAAAAATAATTGTGAATATACGCATTACATTAAAAAATTTTAAGTCAACTTACTATAAAAACAGCAGCAGTAATCAGTAATCAGAATAAAAAATTTGAATGTACAGTTTACATGCAAAAATAAATGTGAATATATGCATTACATTAAGAAATTTTAAGTCAACTTACTATAAAAACAGTAGCAGTAACCAGTAATCAAAATAAAAAAATTTGAATGTATAGCTTACATGCAAAAATAAATGTAAATGTATGCATTACATTAAGAAATTTTAAGATCCTGAAATATCTTGTGTCTCTATTTTCATTATTTCTTGATTTTTCGTTTGATTTTTTATTATTTCTGTTATTTTACAATATATTTTTATTGTATGTAAGGGTTACATTTAAATTTAATTTGTATGTAAATGTTACATTTAAATTTTTAAATTTAAAAGACTTAAAGATTGAAAATATTATTTGAACTTTATTAAAATATAATCGTTTTATTATTTTAAGTAAAAAAGTTAATTTCTCTAGTATCAGTGCTATGTTAAGTAATTAATACGGAGGCAGCGGGGGAATTGGGCCTGAGCTTTAATTTAAAAAGTAACAGTCAATATAGAATACATAAAATAATATAAATAATAAAAATTAATATTAAAATACGTAATTTTATTTTATAATAAAAGATGACTTTATAAAATTATCTTTATTTTACTAATATTTATAAAAATTATTTAGAAAAATAATAAAAATAATAACTCAAAAAACTTATAATAATAAAATAACATTCTTGTGTTCAAATCATATATTTTTACAATTAAATCTTATTCAAATTAAATTGTGTCAATTTAAATCTGTTCAATGTTGAACGTTTAATATTATTTGAATGCTAGTTTTATTATTATAAATTTTAGAGGTATTATTTTTGATAATTTTCTAAACTATTTTTGGAATTGAAATTGAGTCATAAATTACAACTATTTTAAGTTATTAAATCCAATTCTTGAACGGTAGTTGAAAATTTTGAAGACACAATCACTTTAGCTATCTTCTCCCTAGAAGGTTACAAAAAGCAAACATATGTGTAAACTACCCATTAGCTTCCAATTTCATGTATATATATATGTATTGCTGAATAAATTTCATGTCATCCTCTAAGAAACATTTCCCAATTTTTTCTCTTGTTGCCTAGTATTAATTAAATTAAGCCCCAAGCTCAAGCAAAAATGACAGTGTCTTCTCTTATTGCATCAGCTAAAAGTGGGCGTGTCCTCATTGTTGGAGCTGCAGGCTTCATTGGCCAATTTGTAGCTGAAGCAAGCTTACAATCCAGTCGTCGAACTTACATTCTAGTTCGACCGGGATTCTGTAGCCCTTCTAAAGCTAACACAATCAAAGCTCTCCAAGACAAAGGAGCCATTGTTCTACATGTAAATTTTCTCAACATGCATTATGTCTATATTAGCGTTTATATAAATAACAGTTACACACTCACAACCACGAATATAAACTTGCATGAAAAATTGCATGTACTAATTTTAGTATATCAGTTTATATATCACTAAGTAACTAATAAGTATACAAGATTCTTTACTTTTTAATCTATTTTACTTCTTATTTCAATCATTGATGCTCACATGTACGTTGGTAATACACACTAATATGCCAAATATGGCATAGAAAATTTAAACTCTATAAACTCACATCATTTTAGTGCCCATAAAAAAAAAAAAAATACATATTATTGCTCGACATTATATTTTCCTTCATAAATTAGTTAAATTTAATTTATTATTATTGTTTATTATTAATTTCTTGTTGCAGGGGTTGATAAATGATAAGGAATTGATGGAGAAAATAATGAAAGAGCACGAGATTGAAGTCGTGATTTCAGCAGTTGGTGGGGTAAACATTTTGGAACAAATCACTTTATTGGAGGCTGTAAAGAAAGTTGGCACAGTCAAGGTATTAATAGCATTTTAATTATTGCTTAAGAAATAAATATTAGTTGAAACTATATATAAACAATATAGTTATATTTTCTTTTAAAAAAAGTTACTAATTACGTTCTTTTATTTTCTTTATCTCAAAACTTAAAAATTAAATTCAAGCATAATGAAACAAAAATTTCAAACAAATGACAATTTATCTTACAAAGCCCTTCTTTTATTTTTATAATTTTTTTTTTTAAATTTGATGTTGAAAAATTGCAATATATTTAGGAGGTATTATTCGTTGTTTTTGAATTATACTGCACACTAATTTCATTAATTATGTTATTTATTTATTTTTCAAAAACAATAATTGACTTACTTCAAAAGAATTAAAAATGCATGCAGAGGTTTTTGCCGTCAGAGTTTGGCCATGATGTTGATAGGGCTGATCCAGTGGAACCGGGACTAAGAATGTACAAAGATAAACGTATAGTTAGACGTTTGGTTGAAGAGTCCGGAGTGCCTTATACTTACATTTGTTGTAATTCGATTGCCGCTTGGCCTTATTTTGACAACACTCATCCTTCTCAAGTTTTTCCACCTTTGGATCAGTTTCAAATCTACGGTGATGGAAGCGTCAAAGGTTTGATTTGAATTAATTTCTTTTAAGAAGCAACTTATATATATTTTTTAGAGTACCTGTAAATAATTATTTGAATAAAGCAAAAATCCTTCAGGTAAATAAGTAATATGAAACCGTTTATATAGCTACACATCTACAGCACTCCATATTATTTATGTGTCATAAATATAATAAATATTTTCTATTTTAATAAAATTTAATTAATGTCAAAAGTCTACACCATAAAACTAGCCATTTTCAAAGCTATTAATGCTGTCTATAGCAATATCAGGGCCGGCCCTGGCCCCCGGCCCAGGGAGTGTCCTAATTAAATATATTTGTTTATTTATATTTTTTTAATTAAAATATAATAAAAATAAAATTTATTTTTTCTTTTATTCTTTTTTAATGAAAGTATAATTAATAATTAATTACTTTATATATTTAAACTTATATTATTTTTAAAATTATAAATAATTTACTTAAAAAATTATCTAATTTTATAATTGTGTCAACTAATATATAAACACGAATACGACAAAACATAAACTTAACATTCAAGCATGATATATTACTATTACCAAGCCTAATTTAATTTATTTAGACAAAAAAAAAAATGAGCATTTTTAACTAACATATCTATACTACCTCTTATAAAGTAAATTTAGTAAATTTATTACTTGTTGAAAAATATAAAAAAAAAAATGTTAAATTTACCAAAATATATGAAATAATGAATTTTGTACTTTAATAATCCTCATATTCAATAAAAAGTACGTATATTGACACATATTATCAAACTAGTAATACTAGTAGTCCTCCAATTTAATAAAATGTACAACAATAGTCTAATTTTGGGAAGAAAAAAAAAACTTAAGTTATAGAAAGACAATTTTGCCTTTATGAAATATTTATTATTTATATCTTCTCTCGTATATTTTTTTGTCCATTTTATTATGAAAACAACCCTATCTACTCTAACAACCATATTTATCTTCATTATCCTTTTAGTTTTAGCTTTAACATTACCCTATTCTTTCGCCCACTAACCACCATTCACTGTTTACTAAAGAAATTTACTGTTTACTAAAGAATAATTAAAAATAAAATTTTATTGAAACAAAAATTAGGCAATCACTAACTCATTTAAAGCATCATCTCTGTTAATGATTGCGACTACCGTTGGTTTACTCCCTTTGATTTTTTCACATTTTTATCCTTTTTCAATCACCTTGTGTTCGATCAAAACCCCTTTCACATTAAATGTGATCAAATATACGGTAGTCAGAAAAAATAAAGCGAACAATGAGATCAGAGGGAATGAGATAGCAGTTAGGGAATAGATGAGTACTTAAAAAAAGTTAGTGTTTCCAACTACATATTCATTAAAAAAAAAATATAGCTGTAAAAGTTGACGTTATGTAACAAATAGTAAAAATTAGTTAATCGACAAATGAATTAAGCCATATCAAAGGTAGGATAGAGAGGATGATAAAAGTTGACCTTAATTACTATGATGGTATAAGATATTTTCGTATTGAAATTAAAAAAAATGAAAAAATGCATAAAATAATAATTATTTTCATAAAAATAAAATTATTTTTTTATAAATTAGATTTTTTTCTTTTCAAAATTAGACTATTAATGTACCTTTTATTAAATGAAAAAAATTACTAATGTATTAATTTAATAATATGAATTTACATACTTTTTATTAAATATGAGAATTAATAAAATATCGAACCCTGAAATAACTATTTTGAACATAAATAGACATATCCTTGAGAACTACGGGTTTGTTTCAAACTCTAATTTAAAAGATAAGAATTATGATATCATAATAGAGCTTAAAATTTGTTGAACATAATTTATTTTAGAGTAACACATGCATCTACGTTCACAATCTAAAGAAAAATAATAAGTTTTAAAATGATCAATTTAATCTAAAACAACCCAATTTTTTTGGTTGGACTTTGGATTGATTTTATACCTTTAATTATTCAGCTTCATTTTTTATTTTTTAAGAGCCGACTGAATTAAATTAGTTTGAGTTTTAGTTCAAATTCGAATCAATTTTAACTTTGCACTCCCCTGCATGAAACAATGTACAGCCAGTGGTTGGTTGGAGGAGTTCGTTATTTTGTCAGGCTGTTCCAAAATAAATTACTAGGTAATATATATGTGGATCATATAGTATACATCTAAATTTAGAACACAACTTCAATTACTAATATTCAAACAATTAAAAAAATTCACTTAATAAAAGTTTAATTACTCTCATAATAACAATTATTGCTATGAAATAGAAATATTAGATAATAATATTACTGCAACTAATTTTGTTATTATTACAATACTATTTTATAAATTATAATAATAATTTAAATGGTAGAAATATTATCACCCTAATTTATTTACGTTTATAACTAATTGAATATTGATAATTTTTATGTTAAGTTGTGACACATCTATTAGTGATTAAAATGGGGATATATGAAAAGCATTTTGAATGTCAACAACTTTTGGACCACTCTTAAATTAAAAAAAATTACTTTGTTGCTTTTATTTTGTATTTTTTACGGTACAAATTTTATAGTACTAAAAATTTGTCATTTTTTTTTTTGGTTTTAAAATGAATCAGCTTACTTTGTTGCTGGAACTGATATTGGAAGAATAACAATGAAAAGTGTGGATGATATTCGTACTCTCAACAGAAATGTTCATTTTAGACCATCTTGTAATCTTTACAACATGAATGAGCTTGCAATGCTATGGGAGAAAAAGATTGACAAAACCTTACCAAGAGTAACTGTAACTGAATGTGACCTACTCTCTGTAGCTGCAGGTTCATTCCTTCTTTACCTTTCTTTCATCTCTGTGCTTTACCCAAACATATATATACATTAATCAAATTGTTCATTTATTGCTCGACATTAAATAGAAAATTCAGAGTTAAATGCACGTAATAAAATGTCCAATGTCAACAACAAAAAGACCCTTTTAGGTGTTATTCATTACCTTTAAATTTAGTTAATTTGGTCTAAAAAATCCAAATTGATAATTTGTGTAACAATATTTATTTTGTTGTTGTAGAGAATTGTATACCAGAGAGTATTGTCGCAGCATTGACTCATGATATCTTCATAAACGGCTGTCAGATAAATTTTTCAATTGAAGGTTCTCATGATATTGAAGTGGCAACTCTCTATCCAGATGAAACGTTTAGGACTTTGGATGAGTGTTTCACTGACTTTCTCATCAAATTGGGGAGCAAGACTGTTGAACAAATCCCTAAAGATACTCCAATGCTTGAACCACTAGCTCTTTGTGCTTGATCGTCCCTCAATTAGTTTATATTTATGCCCATTTTATTTCTATTGAAATAAAGAAGGAATAATTCCTTGGCCAAAAAAAAAAAAAAAGAAAGAAAGGCTATTTTATTTAGGTTCAGTTCTGTCGTGCTTGGATATTATGTGTACCATATTTCCATTACATTTCCAGTGGACTGTATCTTTTATATTGTGAAAAAATTGAGAATCTTCCCTTTTCAGCAATCATCCGCTCTATAAAAAAAAAACACACTACATAGATTTGCAACAGAAATGGCTTATCTATGCAGTTGGATAAAAATAAAACTACTCCTAAGCGGTGTAGTCCCCTCACAGGTTGGAGCTAAAGTATTTTTACATATCCCACTAGATCATAGATGCAAAATCACTTTTTAAGTGTAAACCCATTAAGAAACTGTAATTTAAGTTCAAAAGTAGTACCTGGGATCAGAACCCTTCAAGACCACATTTTTCTATCTTTGGCCTTCCCGAATCTACTTTCACCACAAAAAATGATCTCTTTTCTGTTTTTTTCTAATCGCTTCTTAATAACAAACCGACATCTCTCTCTCTCTGATCACTTTCACTATCTATAGTTTTGGAACTATGTAAAGTACTAGACAAACCACAAATCATCATTACCTATTTTGCTCATTGTTAATACACAACATTTCAAACGCAAGAGTTTGAAAAAACCACGCATCCACAAGGAAAAATAAAAAAACAAAGAAAGAAATAACCACAACGAAAACAATTTCATAGGCCATTCAACTAAGAGAAACTGTTGGAAATCGGCGTGAATTTTAAGAGAAAAAAGAGTCATAAGTTACTCTTTCAAAGACTTTCGTCCTACATTACCTTTGACATCTTTTAAGAGATCTTTATAAAGACAAAGATTTAGACTTGGAATTGGGTCCCAAGATGCACTTATTTTTATAGAAGGGGAAAGAGACCTAGTTAATTATGGATCCACCCACAAGTACGCCGCTACCGTCCTTCCAATTAGCCGTGCCGAGTGCGAGTGAGTCTAACGTTGCACTTTATTTTAGGAAAAATTTCGTTTATTAAATTATTTTTTCCAGCAATCAGATAAGATCAAACTCAGTTAGAAACCATTTCGTTCTTATCCAGACTGAGTTAGTCCTGATCTAGACCGAGTCAGTCCTCATCCAGACCGAGTAGTCCTCATACACGACTCTCAGGAAATGACCCTTCCTTTTTTATCGTTACACACCTGATTTGATCTTATCCTCCCGTTTTATTATACCCGTTGTGCATCATTTCTTCTGCTATAAATAGTAGCTCTCGCCTCTGTTCATTAAGTAGATATGAAAAAAATAGAGCTCCATTGAAATATTTTCGATACAGTATTTCCCTATCGATTTCGAGCAACTTGTTTTTAAGGTGTAATATTCCGATCTTCAACCAGTGCAGTGAAGGTCTGAGACAGATGCAAATTTTGGACAGTTATGACGGGGCTGATTACTGCTTGTACACTTTGGGCAGAGCCGTCAAACGTCTTAAAGAAAGAGACCCAGTTCGCGACTCAACTCAAGTAGTATATTGCAGTATATCAGTAATTTCGTTCATCTCTATTTTTATATTCCTACACCAACAATTTTAAGAAGCTATTTATTTTCCATGTTTACTGAAATTTTAACTGTTGATCTAAACAAATCTTTTCGTTTTGAGGGACTTCATTTTAAAAGATGGACACAAAAAATGTTGTTTGTTTCTTACCATTAAAAATGTCGCTTCTATATTTACTACTGAAAAACCAACACTGCCTAATCAACCTACTGAGCTACAATAAAAGACTTAAACACTTGGATGGAAAATGACTTTTTATGCAAAAAAAAATTATTCTTAATGGTTTAGCTAATAATTTGTAGGACTACTATAACTTTGATAAGTCAGCTAAGAAAATATAGGATGCACTACAAAAGAAGTATGACACCAAGGAAGTAGGAACAAAGAAGTATGTTGTCAGTAGATACCTGAAATATCAAATGACTGACAATAAATCTATGGAAGCTTATTCACATGAACTGTAAAAGATTGCACATGAAATAACTTCTAAAGATATGACTTTAGATGAACAATTTCAAGTTATTTTTATTATTTATAAATTATCCTTGCATGGAAAGATTTTAAAAATGTACCTAGACAAAAAATGAAGGAATTTCTCCTAGAAAGCCTTATAACACGTATATGCATAGAGGAAGAAGCCCGATAACAAGATTAAAAAGACGAAATACTTGTGGTTTCTAACAACAATGCCAATAATAAATCCTCCACTGTAATTCTGAAACCCAATGAAAGACATGAAACTTCAGAATCGTAATAATAACCAGAATTGTAACAACCAAAATATAAACAAAAATCCTCCACAGAATGGACCTCAACCCTCTCAAGAAATAACACATTCATGTATTATAATTGTAATAGGCCTAGCCACTTCTCATTTTGTCCATTATAATTGTAATATGAGTGCAAAAGTTCAACATACAAATGAGATCGATACTAATGATTGGCTGCTTGATAATGGAGCTTCGCCCCATCTCACTAGGGATTCAACTCAACTAGAGAATACTACTCCTTTTCTTGGCCAGGAGGGAGTGACTATTGGTAATGGTTGTCTATGTCACTTATTAGGACTACTTCTATTTTCACTCCCAATCATTCTTTGATTTTAAAGAATATCTTGCATACACCTCAAGCATATACTAATATGATTTTAGTGCATAAGCTTTGTATAGACAAAGATATTGTAGTGCAATTTTATCCTGACTTTTTCTGTAGAAAGGAACTATGCACAGGGCAGATCATCTATCAAGATAGGTCTGATCATGGACTATATAAGCTCGATGATAAGAATTTCCAAATGGGCTCTAGGTGTCTTCTTTTCCACTTTCTGCTTAAGCTCTATTTACTAGTGTGTCTCGTAAAGAAATAAATTGGCATGCCAGGTGTAATGGTCTGCGAGTTCGCGTAGCAAAAATTCGACCGTTCGGTACCAAGACTTTCCAAGTCAAGGCTAGCCTATTGCCCTTCAAGTCCAAAGCATGACCCTTTGTTTAAAGACTTCAGTGCTTCTTAAGAAAATGCCAACGAGAACTACTCTCAATGAGTCTCGTATGCATGCAACTTACTGCTTGCTTCCCGGCATCTAGGTTACCTTTACCAAGACACTCACCCCATCGTAAGGTTCCACATCATCAAGGCATTTTTTCGCACAACTGCTCACCCAACTGTGCCAGTTACACATGTTGATGGCAAATAGGACAACATTCTACCAAGAATTAGTCGGCTTTCTATACCTTTTGTCGGGTCTCTTCATACACACCCTCGAATAGGCAACTTGACACTAAGGGCCATCTCCATGCCCAAAGGTCTACTTCACTCTTGCACCATAAGTGCACATATGTTCACTTCACCACAGCATACACTACTCAAGCAAACCCCCATGCCAACTTATCCTTAAGTCATCCAAGCAAGTGTGCCTTCCATGCAAGTAAGTTCCATTCACACAAACTCACATGTTGCCTGAGTGAGAAACTCTTTGATCAGAAGCCCCACAATTGATGCCTTCATCTTAGCACGTTGTCTCCCACTATCGTGCTATCAAGCTTACAGATCCTTAGTGCTTGGTCGAACCCATGACCAAACCACCTTTCCTCTCGACATCACCTTCATGAGTGTTGTCACATTTGTAATGTGCCTTACTTAGAGTAACGTTGCCTCACTTACATGTTGCTATCCATTGATGCACCATCACTTGTGCAATGTTGCCCACAAGGCATGCGACATTCCCATAAAGCTACTTTAACTTGCCCATATCAAGTAAACTGCCAGGCATACTCATCCATCACATATAGCCTCTCGTGTGGGAATCATTCGCAGTATCAACCCTTTTGCATCATCGATACTGTCCCTAAGACTCCCAATCTTAAGGAGACACTGACATGCCCCCTTAGTACAATCAATGCCCACCCCATGGGCGTTCTCTAGCCCATAGGTAGCTCACTTAGCACACCATTCCCATGGGTGCTAGGGGTGGTGGAGAGCTTGACACCATGCCTTCCCCTAAAGAGCTCTTAGAGCATTTTCACTAGTTTCAGGAACAAACATCACTTTACTTAAGAAGACATAAGCCCAAAATAATTCAATAATAACTATTTTGTCAATTACCAAAGTGCTTCTCATGTAGATCGTGACATCTTCCCCTACTTCATTCCTTCGACATCCTCGTGGAAGTGCTCTCAAGAGTCTTTAGGCTTTGCATCATCAGATTTGACTTCTAGCATGCAACTATAGGTTTTTGCATTGAACGTTAAGATTTTAAACATGTAATGAAGGATCATGTGCTTAATTGAATTGCTTAGATTAAATGATTTGAGTAAAATTTGAAGTATTTGCCTATTTCATTCATGCTTGACTTTAAAAAAAAAATACAAGGGAATTCCTATATCCAACACAAAAAGAGCTAAGAAGTAGCTATTCACAAATTACATATGTATATGGGTCTAAAAAAAAAAAAGAGAGATAATAAGTTTATTATGACCCTAAGTTCTTCAAGTATGAATGGTTAATACAATATAAAAAAAAGACAGAAATAGGAAATAAGTTCCCTTAAATTCAAAGCATTTTCATTCTAGGGCACACTTGAAGTTTTTGCTTGAGGATTTTAATTGATGCATGAGATTAGTAATGTGATTTCTTCATAAATCCTATCATTTGATTCATTTCATGAGATCAATGTTATGCATTTTTGAGCCTTTCTTGTTTAATCATATGCGAACCTATTAGCTCATTTCTTTACATAACTTCTATTCGCATATACATTGATGAGTGCTTGAACCCATAGGATCGGTGTGATTTAGAGAGTAATTCTTGTGAGGATTAGAATTGAAACGAATTCACATTCTTGACACTAGGTTTGGGGAGTCAATGTTGATACACTTTTAGTAATGGAGTTTAGATTTGTTAACTTCAATTTTAGTTTTGTTATTTGTCTTTTCAATTTTAGTTTTGCTTGAGGACTAGCAAAGTGTAGGTTTGGGGGTATTTGATGAATACTATTTTGACCTACTATTTGTTACGTTTTTAAGTATTTATTTTGCATTTAATCTCGATATAATCTTGTTTTGGAGGGCATTCTATTGTTTGTAGGTCAAAGTAGGTTTGGGAAGAAATGTGAAAAAAGAGAGCAAAAATGAAGCAAAAGTGCTAAAGAATGTAAGCCTTACATTGAGTGCCATTCACTATGTAAGGGGGACAAACAAAAGCTTAGGAACGTAAGCCTTACATCGAGAATCAGTAAATTATGTAAGGGTGTTTACATGGCATTACAACAAGTCGCGCCGCGGCATATAAAATGTGCGCCGTAGCGGGGAGGTTTCTGTCTTGATTTGAATTCCATGAAAACATTGTGCGCCGCGGCATGAATAAGGTGCACCGGGGGGAGGGACTTTCTGCTTTGGTTCGTAATTCAGAAAAACATTGCGCACCGCGGCATGGAAAATGGTACGCCGCGGCAAACCCTTACAAGAAAAAGGAGGCCTAATGTAACAGAACACCACTGAACATCATACATTCAGCCTCCTACGAACGCACAGGTGAACAGTGTGTGAACAGTGCCGAATTCAGGTTTTTCATACAATTTTAAGAGAGAAGTTGCTTCATCAAAGGCTATTCAATTGGAACTTCATCAAGAGACTTGAAATAGGTGATCATCCAACCTCAAAGATCTTGTTGCAAGAGTGAAAATTGGTAGATTCTTATTTGTAATCCTTCTCCTTCTCATTAGAATTCTTTTGATGTTATTTATAATGAAAAATCTGGATTTGAGTTTGATTATGTGTAGCTAAACCCTTGTGTGTGGGAATTTAGGGATGTGACTTTGAATGAATATTATTTATGTGGTTTGATTATTACTTGAGTGATTTGTTTCGTGCTCATGGTTTGTTGACATCTATATTCATTAATTATTTTTGGCCAATTTAGTTATGAATGTTTGAGACTATTTTAGGATTGAACTTTAGAAACGCCATCTAAGTTTAATTGGGCATTCTTGAGCATGAACTTAAATTGAGTGCATTGACTTGTCTTAATTTAGGTGATTAAATTACCTTTTCTAAGATTAATGCTAATTAACTAATTAACGGTCCGGATCAAAGAAGTTAATTAAGGGAAAATCACCATTGATTTGGGATTTTCTAGGATTAGTGAAAAGAATCAATAAATTCACTTAATACGCTTGATTGAGGAGACCACGTAAACCAATTTATCCATACTTAGTTCACTAACTAATTTCCCACACTAGTTCATCATATATTTTCGACATCGTTCTTTACTCGTTTATTTATTTATTTTAAGTAATTACATTTTTTTTGCAACCGTTTTCCAAACCAATCTTTGATTAGAGTATTTAGGATTTATTTTATTGTTATGTTTTAGGTTACATTTAACTCTTTTAAAAACCACCGCAATTCCTTTGAGAGACGATCTTGGGAGTATACTTGTCACTTACTACAAGTGACTCGTGCACTTGCGAGCTTTTACAAATACAAAATTTAGTTTTCAAGTTTTTGTGCATCATTCACCATGGTAAGTTTTTTATCCCTTAATGCCACAAGACTTATTTGAGTTGACATATTCTTTTTCCAACTTTAATAACAACAATCAATACTAGATTTATGTCATAAATGCTTATAACTTCCTTACAAAATTCATCTTATCGTTTTTACCTTTACAATCAACCTCAATCAACTCTACAATGAATTCATGATTTTTTTTTTGGGAAAATAACAAAACTAACACCCCCTAAAAATTATAATAACAAAACTAGCACCCCTGTGTTCAATTAAAATTGAACGACGATAATTTAGACTCGTTCAATATTGAACGTTCAATATTATCCGTTCAATTAGAATTGAATGACGACAATTAGACCTATTTAATATTGAACGTTCAATATTTTACGTTCAAATTGAATATTGAACGTTCAATATTAAACGTTCAATTCTAATTGAACACAAGGGGGTGCTAGTTTTGTTATTATAATTTTGGGGGGTGTTATTTTTGGTAATTTCCCTTTTTTTTTCCAAATATGTTGTATTAACCAAATTCTTATTACAATTGCTAGTATCGATTTTGGAGTCATTTTCAATACTACAATTACTTTACTAATCCTTAACTCATTACCAAACTCTATGTTATCCCTTATGACAATTGTATTAACTTGGTCACCATCTTTCTACCATTAATACCAACTCCATTTTTAACATTTCCATATTCAACTAGTAATTAATTTGAATCAACCATTGTACCACCTTCTTCCAAGTAAATTTCACATTCATGTGAACTAATAATTAATCCATGTGCATGTGAACGACATTACACCCCTTTTTGGGACTATAGACGTAGATGACATTACTAATAAATTAATAGTGATGTACTTAATTGGTGAGTTCTTATCATAACTAGAGTAAAAAGTAAAAAATATGGATAATAATTCATCATTAACATTCTAGATACGAAGGTGATGATTCATCTCTTTATACAAGTACTTGATGGTTATACCCTGTGTAATCCTATCAACCTTAATGCAATTGTACAACTGTTTTACTACATTAACATAGGATTTTGATTTTTAATCATAACAATTACTCCTTACCATTGTATAAATTATGCTTTCCATTCCTTACCATTGAAACATACAAGGACAAGATGTATAGAATTTGTGCTCATATTCATGAATATAAGAATAATTTGATAACCTAGAAAGATTAATATTTTTTCACATAAATATCAAAATATTAACTTATCTAACGGAATTAATCTCAAAATAACATTATTTGTGCAATGGTAATTGTAATACTATAGGCTTCTTATGCATAAATATGACTCTAACAATTTATAGTTTTTAACATTAATATCAACAAAATCAGGATCCATGATGGGTTTTTAAGAGGATGAGAGCTCTTGGGTCATTTTTAGACACTTTGATCACATAAATAAAGTGACTAAAGTGTACCACTTGTTAAGACAAAGGGGACAAATGTGTACCAAATTCAAGTAAAGTGACTAATGTATATAATTTATAAAAGATAAGTGAATAGTGGAGCACTTTTTCATTTTTAAGACCTCAAAATGCATTTTTAGCGTTAAAGGACTTCCCCATTTGACAACCGACTAGAATCGGTCCTCTTCAATTTTTTTTTTTTTTTTTTATATATATTGAAAAAGAGGCAACAACCCCTGTTCGCTTAAAATCTCAACCCAACACTTTCATTCACAATCATTTCATCTTATGTTTACAGTGTTATATGTATGAAGAGTATATCTTGAACTTTGACTTCAATAAATGTTTTTTTATTTTCCAAAATAATAAAACTTGGACTTCAAAGATCAAACCTATTTTCATTCTTGCCTAAATTTTGAAAGAAGTCCACCTTGGTGAACAACCATGTCTAGGTGATATGAATATCTAAAGTGATGCGACCCGCTCGCCACGACTCCTATGACCTCCAAAATCACGCGGCTTGGCAACCACGGGAAATACGAACGACGACCCGACAACAATGTTGGAACGCAGATTCTACGAAGAACGCTCGACTATGTAGCAAGGAACTCACCTCCACCCTTGGATATACGCACCACGAGCCGAGATGAGGCGAAACGCCACAAAGGGTTGCTAATTCCTTTGATAAGTTTCTTGATAGAACAAGAGAAGCACTTGTGCTCTCTCCCAATTTGAAATCACTCCAAATTGTTTATAAATGATGAAAATTCATTTCATTGATAAAATTGTTGAATGAATCTTACAAATGGTGGCTGCTATAAGTATTTATAGACATAAATGAAAGCTAAAAACCTAGAAGAAATCCTGGCCATTGATTTGGATCCAATGGCCCAAAAATTACACATTTTGAATCTCCGCCGCGGTGGGGAAATATTCATGCCGCGGCGCGCACCTTTCTGCTTGCTGCCCGCTAAGTCTCGCCGCGGCGCACAAAAGATCATGCCGCGGCGCGCACATTCAAGATCTGCGCGCAGGTCTGGCTGTCAGGCACGCACGTCCGTGTCAGCGCGCAGGTCTGGCGTGTCAGCGCGCGCAGGCTCGCCCATCCCTCGACATGCCGCGGCGCACAAAATTCATGCCGCGGCGCACATGCACCCACGGTCCAAAACAGAAACCTCCTCGCCGTGGCGCACAAAGTCTATGCCGCGGCGCGCATGCCCCTTCGTCCAAAACAGAAACTATCTCACCGCGGCGCCACATCCTCATGCCGCGGCGCGCATGCTTCTTCAATTCAAAACAGAACGCCTTTCGCCGCAGCGCACCAAATCCATGCCGCGGCGCGCTTGTGTGACAATTTCACCATCCAATGCAGAAACCTCCTCGCCGCGGCGCACAAAAGCCATGCCGCGGCGCAGCTCCAAATTTTGAAATTGACACTTGCACACTTCTCTTCCTTTCCCATGGTGCTTGCATGTCTTTCTATGATGTTGCATGCCATTTAGCACCCCTTTGAGGCCCTTCTCTCGGCACGGCTCTCGGCGCGTGTCGGGCCGACTTCGGGAGGGGGTCCGGTTCGTATCATAAAGACTCGCCCCACTCGAACAAGCAGCCGAAAGCAATTAACAAAAACAAGAAAATACAAAAAAATAAATAAGTCAAATAACAGATACAGAAGTATAAGCAGTAAATATTTTTCAATCTTAGTATAGACTATATATATTGTCACATATACCATGGATACTCAGATTGTATTAACTCATGCAGTAGAACAAGCAAACACAGCGGTATAACATGGTAAACTTACTTAGGCTTCATTCCTAAGTGGTAATATCCAGGAGTTACTTAAGACAACAACTCAACAGCCAAATTCACTAAAAGTAATAAATAGTTAATACAGATTCGAAAGGTAAGACTCCAATTACCTCTATCAGTCAAGGACCACCTGTCCTAACTGCTTAGGCTGCTATCACCAACTGTTTCCATAGCTACTTTGATCCTAATTGGGTCTGACTCATCTCCATAGCCATACCACCATGCAGTGTAATGTAAATACCTGTGATCCAATTAGTGTAATTTGAGTATCAATAATACATAAATACACTCGACATATGTTGATACTGAAACCCCACCTCGATATATCAAAATAGAAATACACTCGATGTATTGTTATTACGGAAAACTTTGTTTATAAATGAGTTTAATAAACTCTACCACCACCTTGTATCTCAATACAAAAATAACACTCGATGTATTGAGAATACAAAATCTCCTTTTTCAAAGTATTTAAATCACAAAAATCTCCAAGTAAATAATCACCTCTGAATCCCTGATACGGAACAATACTCAACATATTAGTGATATAGGAAATGTAAAAATATTTTTCACTCAAATAAAATATTTCAGATAGGAGTTATAAAATTCACAGAGTTTTTATACACAAAATCCTTAAAAAAAATAAAGAAAGTGAATGGGTATTTACAGAAAATTTTCAAAGCACGGAGACCCTTATCGACCTCTCGCGGTACTTTTGCCGACCACCTCAACAAGGTATTAGCGAGATACCGGCAAAATCTGAGTGAGGTCTAACGGTCATAAAAACAAACAAAATAAAAAACAAATGGAAGAATAAAGAACACACTTAAACATGCAAACTAAATGCTTCGAACCACCTTATGGTGTGTGTATCATACAAACATACATTAGTGTTAAGAACTACATGAGTATGTGTGATACGAATCACAAGCAAACTACAGTATATAGAGGTAGACACAACACTAAGTAAAATAAACAGACTCTATGTTTTGCACACAGGAATGCCAACAAAGACACAAAGGTACTTACAGGACTTACAATCCTGCCCTTTGGCTTTCCACGGCAAAACACTGCACAACTTATACAACACAAGCATTAAACATAATATATTCATGCAAGATGATCAAACGAAGTTCATTCCCACGAACAAACTCTGACACAGAAAACTCACCCTCAACACACCTACATTCCAAGTGCTCCTGTCTTGTAGTTCTCCATCCATCGTCATGAATCAGCACATCTATTTTCATGCTAACACTAGCTCCAAGTGAGCTACAAAGTCCAAAAACTACATTTGTAACTTGCACACACAAAACAAACACATACTTGTGAATGTATCATGCAAAACTATGTGTAGTCGAACCAAATACTATCATGTTACCCCTACATAGGTGCACACAAGTAGTCAAATAAACTCCTCCTGACTTCATGCAACACTCCCCTTGAATGTATGCAAGTAAGATAAAATGACGTGATGAAAACCTACACTCACATCCCATACACAAAAAATAGATGTAAACACATTGTGCAACATACAAACTTCTCCCCCTTTTTGACATAGAAAGTCAAAGGAACACTCTTATATGAGGGAGATAAGGCATATAAAAATTCAATAATCCTATACACTAATATAACACTTGTAGAGAGGAAAATAAAGCATAAGTAAAAGAGACAGAAGCAACAAAGTAAAAAACCAAAAACAGGCCCGTAGGGTAATGCTGTACTCAAGGAGAAAGGTAGACATCAATAGCCTTTCTCAGTGTTTCAAATCTGAGATAGTCTAGAGGTTTCGTGAACAAATCAGCTAACTATAGATCAGTACTGATATATTGCAATGAATGAGGGTTTGAATTTACTAAATCTCAAATGAAATGGTGTCTAATGTTAATGTATATTGTCCTTGAATGTTGGGAAAGTTTTTTTGAAATAGATATGGCAAAGGTGCTGTCGCAATAAAGAATAAGGTTTGTTACCAGAATACTGTAGTCCTTCTACATCTGTTTCATTTAGAGAAGTTGAGAACAACATAACTTGGTTGTAATATACTCTGCCTAAACTATAGAAAGGGAAACTAAACTCTACTTCTTATTGTGCCAAGAAATCAAAGAATTACCCAAGTAGAAACAACCACCAGATGTACTCTTCTGTCATCATTGCACCCAGCCCAATCTACATCTAAATACCCAACAAATTCTACAGTAGTATCCCTTAGATACCAAATACCAAACTCAAACGTATCACTGACATACTTGATAATCCTTTTAACCATAGCAATATGAGATTCTTTAGGACAAGCTTGAAATCTTGAACACACTCCCACACTGTAAGAGATATCAGAACGACTAGAAATTAGATAAAAAAGACTGACAATCATACTTCTGTATAACATTTGTTCAACCTCTTTACCAGAGGGATCTTGCTAAAGTTTAACAGATGTACTCATAGGAGTAAGAGCCAATTTGGCAAACTCTAAGCCAAATTTTTTGAGTAGTTCTTTAGCATACTTAGCTTAAGATAGAAAGATACCATCTCTAAATTGTTTAACTTGAAATCCCAAAAAGAACTTTAACTCACCAATCAAACTCATCTCAAATTCACTTTGCATAGTGAGAGCAAACTCTTGAGCCAAATCATCTTTTGTTGAGCTGAAGATGATGTCATCGATATAGATTTAGGCAACTAACACATTACCATTGCTACATTGTACAAACAAAATTTTATCACTACCACCTCTCTCAAAGCCTTTATTAAGGAGAAAAGAAGCAAGTCTTTCATACCAAGCACGGGGGGCTTGCTTTAATCCATAAAGGGCCTTCTTAAGTCTCATGACATGACTTGGAAAGTGAGGGTCTTAAAATCCTTTAGGTTGCTCAACATAAACTTCTGCCTTGATTACGTCATTTAGAAAGACACTTTTAACATCCATTTGGCACAGCATAAATCCAAAGTAAAAGGCTATCCCAATTAATAATTTGATAGATTCAAGATTAGCAATAGGAGCAAAAGTTTCTTCAAAGTCAATGCCTTCAATCTGAGTATAACCTTGAGCAACAAGTCTTGATTTGTTTTAGGAAATAACTCCATTTTCATATTCTTTGTTCATGTACAACCATCTTGTGCCAATGACATGTTTATCTTAAGGTCTAGGAACTACATACCACACATCATATCTTTGAAATTGGAGTAATTCTTGTCGCATGGAGTTGACCCAACGTACATTATGCAAGGCTTCTTTTATATACTTAAGAAGGATGGTAGAAGTATAACACATATAGCTGAGCAAATCTTGAAGTTGTCTTCAAGTTTTATCACCTCCTTCCACATTTCTAATAATGTTATCAAAAGAATTAGCACATTTTGCCTATTTAGGTAAGGTTTCCTTTTCTTTATTAGAAACTTTAGAGGAACTAGCAATATCAGAAGAAGGTTTAGAGATTGAGGGAACAACAAAACAATGAACTAAAGGCAATTCTTCATTAGCCAGTGTAATCTCGACTGAACCCCAATTCTCAAATAAGTTGCAATCATCAAATTCAATCATCTGAGTAGAACCTGAACGAACAATCACCACATTGATAGATTCCATAACCATAGAAGTTCTTAGATTAAAGACTCTGTAAGCATGACTATTACCAAAATAGCCTAAGAAAATGCCGAAGTTACTCTTGTCCTCAAACTTATCCAAATTTTCTGTCTCTAAGAATATAAAAAGTACTTCCAAATTCTCTAAGATGCTTAATGTTGGATCTCTTATTATTGAACAATTCATAAGAGAACTATTTGGTGTCAGGTTTTAAGAAGCAACGGTATAACGTATAGCAAGCAGTATTAACAGCTTCACCCCAAAAATGTCTTGCAAGATTCTTACTAGCAAGTATTACCTTGGCCATTTCTTTAATAACTCTATTTTTTCTTTCAACAATTTTATTTTGTTGAGGAGTCTTTGGAGCATAAAATTCATAATTAATACAAAGATCATCACAAAAAGTCTGGAATTTAGAGTTCTCGAATTCTTTTTCATGGTCATTCCTTATACTTAAAATGTTACCAATGGTATCACTTTTCTCATTCTCAAGTTTGATGCACAGAGCTTTGAAGTTTATAAAAGCTTTTAACTTTTCTCTAAGAAATATAACCTAAGTGTACCTTGAAAAATCATCCACAATTACAAAAATACACCTTTTTCCTCCAATGCTAGCTATACTCATTAGTCCCATTTGATCATGTTGAGCAACTCTAAGAGTCGTGAAGTAGAAAGTTGCTGATTTTTCTTATGTTGACTTTTACTTTGTTTGCCCAACTAGCATGGTCCACACATATGGTTTGGTTTAGAGAAAATCTTAGGAATTTCTTTAATAGTTTAAAATAAGGAGAGCTTCTTTAGCATTTTGTGGTTAACTTGTACCAAACGTTGATGCCACAATTCTTCAATACTCAAGTTAACCTTATTGTAGAGGAAAGGAGGAGAAGATGAACCAACACAGTAACAGTTATCACCATATCTGATACCTTTGACAACGATACTCCTTGAGCCATCATACACCATACACTCTCTATCAAAAACTTAATGAAACACTTATCATCACATATTTGACTAATGTTGATAAGGTTGGCTTTAAGTCCATCGACAAAGTGGACGTTTTAAAGTTCCAGAATCTCTAGAGCACGGATAATATCTTTTCTATGAATTCTAGCTTTAATTCCATCACCAAAAGTCACTGAGCCTTCATCAATCTTTTTAAAAGAAGTGAAGAATGATCTATCTCCTATCATATGTTTGGAGTAACCATTGTTGAAGTACCAAAGATTAGAAACTTGTGAACAACATTGCAGTAGTGTGAACAACATTGCAGTAGTGATCAGGTGATGGGTTAAGAGAAATTTTAGAGATTTTGAGTACTTCTAGGTAATAAATAGCTTCATTTTGAAGAGAAATGGATTTTGAAGTTAGGGAAAGAGAACGGTTCAAAAGGTTTTCAACATGACTAAGAAGCTCAATGTCAAACAAAGAAGGGATATTGTGGGTAGGAGAGAGAGATAAGAAGTCACAATAATCAATTCTAGAACTCAGAGAAGAAGTATTAAACAAAGGTATAGGGTCTTCAAGAGAATCTTTAGGAAGGGAAGGAAGTACAAAAGTGTTAGCTTGAACAAATAGAGTGAAGGAAGTAGATGGTTTAGTCACCTCATCAACATAACAAAGGCCTCTCATATCACCATGAGATTTTCCTATCTTTAACATTTCATCTAGTTTCTGAGCTCCAAGAGTTAATTTTTGAAGAGTACTTAATTCTAAAATTTTCTTCTCCAAAATAAGATGCGCTTTTGAGAAAGAGCCAATAATCTTGGCTTTATCCAATAAAAAAATTCAAGGTTTTTAATAGAGTTTGAATCAACCTTGAAATTTTTCTTTAGAACTGCAATCTCTATCTCTTTGTCATTCAAAATAGATTCTAAACAAGCTTTTTCTTTTTCAAAATAAAAATTTCTTGCTCAAATTGAGTATTGTCTTTAAAATTATAAGAAGTGTTCAAAACAACTGAAACAGATGGTCTCTTAGATTCTTCTTATTGAGTAGCATGTTCAAGATCAGCAATGTGAGATAAGCACTTCTCATTATCATGCAACAGTAATTTAAGAGACTTGATGTGATTATCTAGTTTGAGTTTTAATGATTCAAGATGTTTCTCATTGTTAAAAGTAACTTCTAACAGTTGACTGGAAATTTTCAAAAGACATTTATCTTTTTCCTTAGTATTGTGCTCAATATCACCCATGATCTTCTTCAACTTGAGATGTTCATAAACCAAATCATCATAGGTGTCTTGTAAGGAGAACCCATCGTCAACATTAGTTCAACTAGTGGAATGAGTGGACTTTTCTTAAGAATGAGAAAACATCAACACATTATACTCAAACAAGTCGATACCACTCATCACCACAAATCTCTTCTAGGTAATCCCAAGCTTCCTTAGGACTTCTAAATTTTGACAAATGATCTTCATCATAGGACAGAACAGCTCCAATTATGAAAATTCCAAGATGATTTTTGTCACTTAACCAAATTTTTCTTTAGTCCAAATATCAAAAGGGTTAGGGACACTACCATCATCTAAGTTTTGAAAGGAAATCTTCAATCATTGTCAATCAAAGAGAAAACCTCATCGTCAAAGGATCTTAGATAAGAACAGATCTAAGATCTCCAAAAGGCAAAGCTTATGCCCTTAAACCTAGGTGGTTTAGAAACTAAACCTCTCACACCAGAAGTCATTAGACAAACAGAAAATAAACACATACGAGGGAAAGGAAAGAACACCGGAGTGGTTAAACCCAAGAAGGGTGTACTTGTTCTAATACCAATTGAAAGAAGTCTAAATTGGTGAACAACCAAGTCTAAGTGAAGAACAAGTAATTGGAAAAAAATAAGTCAGATAATAGATAAAGAAGTAAAAACAGTAAATATTTTTCAATCTTAGTATAGACTATATATGTTGTCACATATACCATGAATACTTAGATTTTATTAACTCATGCAGTAGAACAAGCAAACACAACGAGATAAAATGGTAAACTCACTTAGGCTCCAATCCTAAGTGGTAACATCCACAAGTTGCTTAAGGTAATAACTCAGCAGCCAAATTCACTAAAAGTAATAAACAGTTAATACAAACTCAAAAAGGTAAGACTCCAAATACCTTTATCAGTCAGGGACCACCTATGCTAACTGCTTAGGATGTTATCACCAGCTCTCTCTATAGCTACTTTGATCCTAACTAGATCAACAATGCAGTGTGATGCAAATACCTGTTATCAGGTTAGTGTATAACTATTTATGCAAGTTTATCCAAAATATAATTTAGAATAAAACATTTTGTATCAATAATACAGAAACACACTTAACGTATGTTAATACGAAAACTCCACCTCGTAACAACAATACAAAAATATACTCGATGTATTATTATTACGAAAAAATCTATTTATAAACAAGTTTAATATTCTCTATCACTACCTCATATCTTAAAAATATTTAAATAATACTCTATGTATTGAGAATACGGAATCTCCCTTTTAAAAATATTTAAATCACAAAAATCTTCAAATGAATAATCACCTCTGAATCATTAATACTGAACAACACTCAACGTATTAGTGATACATGAAATGTAAAAATATTTTCCATAACAGCAAAAAATATTTTTCACTCAAATAAAATATTTCAGATACGAATTATAAAATTGACAGAGTCTTTTCACACAAAATCCTTAAGAAAAACAAAGAAAGTGAATGGGTATTTATAAAAAATTTTCAAAGAACAGAGACTCTCGCCGAACTCTCGTGGTACCTTTTTTGACCACCTCAGCGAGGGATTAGCAAGATACTGGTGAAGCCCCAGCGAGGTCAAACAGTCAGAAAAACAAACAAAATAACATTGCCGACCTCTCGCCGACCTACCTTGGTGAACTCCCAGTGAGACCCCAACTAGCTTAAAAAGAGAATATTTTAAGTTTAGAAGGAATGAGAGAAAGAGCTATAAATACCCAAAGTTTAGAAAAATAAAAGGAAGAATAAGCAACACACTTAAAAATGTAAACTACATGCTCCCAACCACCGCGTGGTGTGTGTATCATACCACCATACATTAGTGTTAAGAATACATGAGTGTGTATGTGTTGCACGAAATCCGCAAGCGCACGGGTCGTGTACAAGTGATAAGTATTTTTAAGAACGGGATTGTCGTACCCACGAGGAACTTATTAAAGCGTGTATTAGAATTAAGTACCGAAATATATACTCTCCCTTTCTATTTGAACTATCGAAATTTTGTGACACATTAAAATAAATAAACTAAACTAATTAAATAAATAAAAATCTAGGGATTCAATTTCCCCCATTCTACTTCCATGATCGTTTTTATATCGCATTAATATTGAATTAAAATGCAAAAATTATTAATCAAACTCTACTCAATTAATTATCACCCACATGTCTATGGTCATGTAATTCTAATCCATATAAACCTAGCCCACATGTCTATGGTCATCTAAGCATACATGGGTCATTAAGCACCTAGAGTTTAAAAATGATCACATACAAAATAATGAAAATTTCTTCCTCATTACATATATGCCAATTTAATACATGTTCATAATTTCATATCAATCTTTCAATTGCACACAAAATTAACATATCACCTAATTAAATGGCCAATTTAATTAAGAGCATTAATCACATCAAATTGGATAATTCAAGCATAATAATAATATTAAATAAAAATTAAACAATCATGTTCATAAAATAGGTTCCATTAAAATCCCTAGAACAAAATACTACTCCATAAATAAATAATTTAGAAACTAGAAATTCAAGAGTAAAAACAAATCAAAACATAAAGAAATACAATTAAGAGAGAAATTAGTGAACCAATGAGAAGAATTCCTCCAAAAATTGCTTCTTGATGCTCCTAAATTTGCTCCTTCCCTTGCTCCTAGCTCCCAAAGTGGAGAGAGCTCCAAAAACTGTCCAAAACTGCTCTAAAATTGTATATGCTCGGGTATGGTAATGTTTTAAGGTTAAAATTGGTTCAGAATAGATCTGGACCGTTCGATCGGATTTAAAAAACGACGGATGGGATGAAAAACAGCGCGGACCAGTGAAAACGCGACATTTGGTAAGTCAAAGAGACGGAACGAATGGGGACGCGCCACGTGGCACGCGTTAGGGAGGTGGCGTGGCGAGGCGGCTGAGCTGGCGACGCGGGATTCGCTGGACCGGCTGGCGTGGCGCTTCGATGACGCGATTGGACGAACCAGGGGACGCCGCGTGGCACGCGGCTTGGGAATTTCCGAAACGAACGCGGTGGCGACACGTGGCCATGACCGTTGGAGCCTGAAGGACACACGGCGACACGCTGTGAGCTTTGATTCGTCCGTTTCGCTTGCGTGGCGCTTGCGTGGCATGCTAGCGTGGACTGGGCTTCTAATTGCATCCCCAATAGTCTAAGTACATCCACCTGCATGAAAATAATTGATAAAAAATCCAGAAAAATCCCAGAAAATTTCCAAAAATTCTATTTTCATCCCTTTTTATCAATTCAACCATAAAATAATTTTATTTTAATATTTTAACCCCAAAACATTAATTTATTAAATCAAACAAGTAATATTAAGCATAAAAAATGATATAATAACTCTATTTTCATAGAGTTATCAGTATGATATTGATCACAAGCAAAACACCGTACATTGAAGTAGACAAAACACTAAGTAAAATAAACAGACTCCGTATTTTGCACATGAAAATATCAACAAAGACACAAAGGGACTTACAGGACTTATAAGACTTACAAATTTGAACTAAAAAATGAAGAAATTACTAGTTTGTGTGGTTGATAGGCTTCTTGGGTTTTGTTGTTATCTTCTAGTAGAGCTCAAAAATCAAATAGGAGGCCCATGATCTACATGTTGTTCTCTATGGAGTGTCATTACTAAACTTTTATTGGTAGATAAACAATGGGATTGATGCTCTGTTCTTGGGTCTTTCATAAAAATAATTGATCTTGATTAAGTAATTTAATTAAAAGAGTTAATAAAAATAGGTTGACATATTGCTTGATTAGGCTCTTCAAATATTTTCCTATGATATTCTTCCAGATGTTGAGCCAATTTTTGTATTGATTTCTTAAGCATTGTTCCTTTTTTACTTTTTAAATTCTAAATTTTAGGAAATAATTATGATTTATAAAAAAATAAATCTTTCAAACCTTCTTCACTATATGTGTTTATAGTCTCACTATGTACCTATGAAGTACTACTACATTGGTATATAGTGAGTGAAAACAAAATTCATTTACTTAGCTGTAGAAAAATGTACTTCAGTTGGAGCTTAATAAATGGTAAATGATAAGGTCAACTAAGCATGTATTAATCATTAGATGGTGGCATCTAATCAAATACTAGAATAATTAAACCAATTCATGAACCAACCACGATGCTTGCATCATCCAGCAAATAGCATATAGGACTAAGTTTCAATCAATTTGACATAGAACAAGAAACAAACAAAACAAAAAAGAAGTAATAAAAACAAATTAATTCATTGCTTAAAAAACTTGAGTTCAAGAAGATCCTAACAACAGATTTAGTTATACATAATCATATTCAATAAACTCCAAAAAAATACAAAAGGACAAATAAAATATAAAGGCTAAAGGAAAGATGTAACCAATCTCTTGATGACTCTAACCCTAAAGCCCTCAATCTTCCATCAGTCCCTTGAATTGCCTCTCTAAATCTGTTACCTCTTTCTCTCAAGGTTTAGTTTAGTGTAAAAAGAATTGAATGAATTTCTTGGCTGCTTAAGAGCTATATTTATAGGCTAAGAGTTATAGGCTACAAACAATTGTAGTCAAAATAGGAAACATTTTATTTTCCTCTTTGCATGTGTTGCATTAGTGTATAGGATTATTTCATAGTGTATGCATTCTCTTCCTCATATAGGGGTCTTCTTTTGATTTTCTATGTCAAAAAGGGGGAGAAGTTTGTATGTTGCACCTGTTTACGTTTGTTTTATGCACTGTATGGTTTGTGAGTGTAAGTTTGCATCACATCTTTTGTCTGATTTGCATGCATTCAGGAGGAGTGTTACATGAAGTTAGGTGGAGTTTTTTTACACTTGTGCTTAGCCTATCAGTATGTACCTATGTCATGATAGTATTTGGTTAGACTACACTTAGTTCTGTATGATACATTTACGGATATGTGTTTATTTCATGTTTCAGGTAACAGATCCAGTTTCAGACTTTGAAGTTCACTTGGAGCTGGTGTTAGCATCAAGAAGGTTGTGTTGATTCATGAAGATGGATGGAGCACTACAAGATAGACGCATTTGGAGTAGGGGAGGCAATTTTTGACACGACTCGATAACACAATCCGAACACAACATGACACGAAATGTTTTTAGTAAGAATTGATCAATAATCTTTTCATGTTCTTAAAATTTTTGTTATTTCTTACTATTATTATTGGGTAACACGAAAAAAATTCAAGTAAATTTTTTCATGTGTTAACTAACACGACATGGACACAGCTAACACGATACGATTGCCGCCCCTAACTTGGAATGTAGGTGTGTTGAGAGTGTCTTGTCTGTGTCGTAGTTGGTTCATGGGAATGAACTTTCTTATATCATCTTGCATGAATTATTGTGTTTGATGCTTGCCTTTTATAGGTTGTGTAGTGTTTTTCCATGAAAAGCCAAAAGGAAAGATTTTAAGTCTTGTAAGTCCCTTTGTGTCTTGGTTGGTGTTCCCGTGTGCAAAACAAGGAGTTTGTTTATTTTACATAGTCTTTTGCCTAAATCTATGTACGGTGCTTTGCTTGTGATCAGTATCGCACACACTCACGCAGATCTTAACACTATTGTATGTTTGTATGATACACACACCATAAGGTATTGCATGTTAAAATGTATTTTTACTTGTATGTATTTTCTTGAGTTGGTGGGAGTTTATGACTTTTTATTTGGTAAAGTTTTGCCTTGAAAAAACTTATTTTTAATAGCTCATTGGAGTTTTGTTGGTGGCTCGCCAAGGTAGTCGGCGAAGGGTCTACGAGTGTGCACAAGGTGGTACTGTGACTCCTTGGACCTTGCTGGAATCTCATGGGGGTGGTCAGCCAAGCCTCGTGGGGGTGCACGATGAGGTGTTAGTGAGGGTCCTAGAAGCTAAAAAATTAGCTATAAATATCCCCTCATCTCTCTTACTAATTACATCTTTCTACATACTCTATTATCCTCTCTCTCTCTTACCACTTCCACATATTTTCTTATACTACATATTTGGTGTTGCGTATTTTTCAAACAAGTGAAAAATATTTTTAATGTATCAGAAAATTATTCCTTTATCATCAATATGTTGAATGTGATTCCGTATTGGTGATTAGGAGGTGATGATATATTGGAGTTTAAATATTTTTAAAAGATGATTCCGTAGTTTCAATACATCAAGTTTTTTTTTTTTTTTTTTTTTTCTGTGTTGAACTATGAGCTTGTGGCGAAGTTTTGTTAAACTTATTATTAAACTAAGTTTTCGTAATAAAAATATATCGAGTGTATTTTTATATTTTTATTACAATGAGTAGTTTTCGTATCAAGATATGTTGAGTGTGTTTCTATATTGTTGATAAAAGATGTTTTCTAAAATCATATTTTAGATAAATTGCATATTATTTGTATACACATACTGATTGTGGGTATTTGCATTACACTACGTGGTGGTGTGGCTCTACAGGTGAGTCGGATTTAGTGAGGATCAAAGTAACTGTAGTGACAGCTGGTGATAACAACCTAGGCAGTTAGGACAAAAGGTCCTTAACTGATAGAGATATTTGGCATCTTACTGTATCGAGTTTGTATTACTTATTTATTTTTCATTTAGTGAATTTGGCTATTAAGTGATTGCCTTAAGCAACTCGTGAATGTAACAATTTAGGATTGGAGCCAAAGTAGGTTACCTTATTGTGTTTGTATGCTCTGTTGCATGAGTTAGTACAATTTGCGTATCCTCAATATATGTGATAACATATATAGACTATTTTGATATTGGAAAGCTTTTATTAAATTATCTTATTGCCTGTTATCTTTTATATCTGTTGTTGTGCAAATTACTTCTTGGCTAGGCCTTAGGTCTTTGTATCACCTAGACTTGGTTGTTCACCTAGTTGGGACTCACTTTGTGAAAAATACAAGAAATAGATCAAAACTGGAGCAATTAAGCCTTCCACTTCTCACTAGGTATAACTAGTCCTATTAGAAGTCTCAGATGCATGCTTTCTTCTGGTCGATAGGAGATCTTGTATAGTATCAGGTAGCAAAATGGCTGGATGCTTCCTACAAAACTCTTGAAGATGGAATAGTTGTTCCCAAACCTATGAGGGAATGGACGAAGGAAGAAAGTTGTGCGACTGGATTAGTAAAGGACTATACGGCTCCAGAAGAATACATATGAATTTCTACCTGCACCCCTTCTAAAGAAGCTTGGGATATTTTGGAGATTATGCATAAGGGTACCTCTATGGTTAAAAAGACCAAGTTGATAAAACTAAAGAAAGATTACGAACTTCTTCAGATGGAGGAAGAGGAAACTCTTTTGACAGTTTTTATGGCCGCTTCTCTGATATCATCAACACTTCTTACAACCTATGTATTGCATTCTTCTCTCAAGTAAACTACACACAATGTAGTTATTTAACCTTATCATATTCTCATGCCAATTATATTACAATATTATTCATTAAGAACGTTAATTATCGACCACATACACAAGAATTATACCTCTCATCCTAGAAACCATGTATGCAATTCAATCAAAACAAACAATTAAATACTTCTCTCAAATACACCTAATTGCCTCTATGGTATAATTGTTAATTAGACGATGAATGACCCAAAAATCATATTAAATAATATAATTGTATTTGCAATCTCATTGGAATGGAGAAACAAAATAATTTATTATTTAAAGAAATTGAGTTCAAAAGGATCCTAACAACAAATATAGCTAATCACAATCATATTCAATAAAATCCCAACATAATGAGAAAATACTAGAAATAGATAAAATTAGAAAGGGTAGAGAAAGATAAACCAATCTCTCACGACTATCACCCTAGTGGACCTAAACTCTAACACCTTCAATCTTGAATCCTTCTCTTAAGTTGCCATATCTCTATGCTGCTACCTCTTTCTTTATATATTTAGGTTACTGTAGAAAAGTGTTGAATCATTTGATTGGCTACTTAAGAGTTGTAGGTTACAAAGTCAAAATAGGAAACATGCTCCAAATAAGAAACTAGTCAAAATTGGAAGTTGATTCTAGGATTAGGAAAACTAGGCACATTGCGGCTCAAATAAGTGCTCACTGCGGCACAAGAAGAATGGTGGTTTTGGGCAATTACACACACTACAACCTGAAAATATTTGTGCTGTGACCAAAGGCTCTCATGTCTAATTCTAGTGAATAAGTGCCGCAGCACAAAATTGCCGCCATCATGACATGGATCTCTCGATAAATCTTTGTCCTCCAAGTACACCACTACATAAAATAGTTCCCGTCGTGGCACAATATTTGTTGCACTGATTGTGTCCCTTTTTTCTGTTTTTTCTATGTTTGCTACTATTTTACCTAGATTTGCTCGATTAAACATAAATTACACCATTTTAATCATTTTAAGTTCAAAAAAAAAAAAAAAGCCAAAGCTAAACTTTAAAGAAAAAACCACTAACCAACATGGATGCAATATTTACAAACATATTTTTTCTAATACATGCATATTTAATTGAAATTATTTCCCCTCAAAGATTGTACAATCTTATTATAAAGAGGTTCACATGCCATCAATCAACTCTCTATCAATACAACTGTATGCAAGATTTTTTATGAAATGATTTGTGTGTGTATACTACACATGATGTCATCCAATGCACTCATGAAATTAACTTATATGCGCATGCCAATAGATTAAATCTTAGAACATATTTCATATGTTTATATTTCACATGACTCACCACTAATGTAAATTATGTATTTAGCTTAAGATTAAAAGGGTTTTGCACGCTTGTAATGTTAGGCTTAGGTAGAAGTAGATAACTGGTGACATTTAGGCTCATTTAACACCTTAGCTTGCATTTTATTTCTCATGTAATGTGCAACTTACAATTGAGCTAAAATTTGATGTTTTGGTGCACCCTATCACATTATTTTTCATTTCCTTATTCTATGTTATTTTTTGCAACTTTACAACAGTTCAAAACTTTTTTTAAAATTCATTTCTTTTATTTTCTTTTTTTCATAGGGATATTAGTGTTGCAAAATTATTTTGTTTTCTTTTTTAGTTTTTTTTTTTATAGGTTACACCACATTTCATCTCACTTTATAGTACTATATATGATTATATTTTCATACAAGCTAAGAATTCAAAAGTAAAGGTAATATACATTTTTCGGTTAGGCTCAAAATGCGGTTTAACAAAATGAATAGTATTTCATAAGGCTTAGATGGGTGACTATGGATAAAAATAATGGTTAGTTTGAAATACTCAATCAATTTAAATAAATGCCTAAATTATTTTGAAAGCTAAATATTATTTAGTATTTCGCTTCAATTAATGATCAAATAAATTTTAAAATATGATGACGATGATTATATATATATATGTATGTATGATCCACAGCCTCATCTTCCTTTCAAACTTTCAAATGTTATCCAATAAATCAAATGTATATACAATTATATTGAAAAAGATTGTCTTTGATAAGATTTATATATAATTATAAATAAAATTGAAATTAATCTATCATTTATATTTTGAAAAATTTTCTTTCAATTGTATTCCTAATAATGAACTAATCACTCTTTATTATACCAAGTTTCTTTTCATTGCCGTAGTATTTTCTCCTCAAAGCAATGACATGTACCCTTTTTAATATTACATCATTCTCTATAGATTCATAAAATGTCATCTTACTTACCACACTCATGTAGCCCTCATCTGAAGACCTCATAATTCATTCATTGTATGAAGTAATATGAAAATTAGAAACTTAAGATATATGTGTGTTGCTGAGGAGTAATTATTGAATTTTTCAAGGAATGAAGTGCGTTAAACATTTAAACGTGGCTTTGAGCTTTTATTATAAAGTTGAATGAATATTATTGGTTTATTATACCAACTTAAGTTAACATTAAATTTATTTTACCTTTTCATTTATAACTTATTAAATCTCTTTATTTTTTGATTTCTAACTTGTCAAATTTCATGAAAGAGACATATTTATATATATATATATATATATATATGATTATAAGATTTTATTGTTATTTATTGCTATTAAATTCATGTCTCATCTAATTAAGTTGAATAAACAATGCTTGTTCCATTGTTTTTACCATCTACGTTCCTCTCTTTTTTTCCTTGCATTCAAAAAGTGTAAATGATATAATAATATTCATATTAAACTAATTATGCATACCAAAATACAGTTTAATTATCGATAATGACTTAGATTGGATAAATATAACTGTAAATTGTATTTTAAACTTAATTTCATGACTTAATTACATGAGCCATTGTGAAACTAACGGTATAATAAATTAGTTTTTTTTTTTTTTTTACCATAAATGCTAATTAACGTAATAATTATATGCAAATAAGAAACTAAAGTGGTAACCAAAAAATTTTCATTCAGTATTTTTAATTATTTGCTCATGTATTGCTATACCCACAAATACAAATAATATTTTAAAAAAGGAACAAAAAGCTTATAGTTGTAAACCTAAGAATATCAAGTATAGAGCATTGTCATTTATTAGTTTACCATCAAAATTAACTAAAATATATTGAAATATATCAAACTTGATTATGCCATAAAAGACAAACATCAACCAGAATATATCAATATCGACCAAAATTAACCAGTTAAATGTACTACACTAAGTACCATGAAAAAAACTACTTAACATTCATAAGTTGGGTGCCACGACTCACAAAAAGTGTTGTAGCAAACATGTCTCAATTTTTTGGCTAGGAGAAAAAATTTGGGTGTTGCAACAGAAAATTATTTTAGTTAGGGCAGTTATCTCTCGAGAAAATAACTCAATTAAAAATTTTTAATTATGCTGCGATGCCTTTTTTTTTTTACTAAAAAATGGGGCTCATGCACATCATTTTCTAACATTCTATCTCATTTTCTCACATTTTGTCCCCATTTTATCGCCCATAATGAAAATAGTGGATCGTATGATATCGGTTACGCATCTCGGGTACTTATGCCAAAATCAAATCAAAATATCTACATATAAAATTTTATAATTCATGTTTGTTACTTGTGTTAATTTTAGTTGAATTTATTAATATATTTTCAATATGGATTAATAAATTGAGATTTGAATATTTGTATAAAGTTGATCAAATATCGAATAAAATTGACCACAATGTATCTTGGTGTCATTTTAAAACATATACTTTCATTTTTAAACAAATTTTTGTTCCAAATTTTTTTTTATAAAAATATATATAGGAAAATTTTACTAGATATAATCTTACTTATACATAATACATAATAATGGCTTACTATTGATAAGATACTCAATAAATTTAAACAAATTATACATAAGTTACACATCAACAGCCGCTACTTTATCCAATACATTTTACAATGTATATTAACAAAATACATAATAATATTTCATTACTATTTTAAAGTACAATGTAATTATTGTTTATAAAAAATAGCTCACAACACATTTTTTTTTTTTCCAATAAAATCCAACGTCGTCATCCTTAATGTTCAAAAATGGCTTACTATTAATAAGATACTCAATAAATTTCAATACATAAATGCCACTGTCTCTCTTATTTGTTGAGAACAAATATTTAATATATCATTAATGAGTAAATTAGTAAAAAATATGCATGAAATATGAATTACTTGCACTTTAATTTGTTGTAGAATATTTATGATGTTTCGGTATATCGACCACTGATCATTGATTGAAAAATCACAAACCTTTACGTGTTTGAGTAAATTGGGAATCATTTTACATAAGTTTTGGAATCGTCTCTTAAGAGATGCATCCCTTATGTATGTCGACAATGAATCATGCACATTGATTTATTGTTATTTTAAATGTAACTCCATTCTAATCCAATGACCCTTTTCTCATAATATGCCATATATGTTGTTCACTTTATTCCATGATTTTCCAAAATCATGACATTTACCTAAAATATAAATTTATACCAAAATATAACTATATAAGTAGACAAAATCATACGACACTATTCCAATCTCGTATCAAAATAGACACATATACCAACATAAACCATTACATATGGCATTTATAAAGTTAAAAAGCATATTAAACACAAATGTTAAAACAAAGGTGTTTCTACAAAATTCATAATTGCATAAAAACCAAATTATAGTTAAGTGACACACAATACAAGTTGAACATGTTTTGAAATAATAATTTACACATAATCTAACTACTTTTTGTTAAAGTTCCAAGACGTGGATTGATTGTCAAAGCCCCAATTTACTTGACTCAAAGTATGACTACATTTAGATGGTATTCTAATTAGTAAATCGTTAATAAATTCAGTTTTATTAAATATGACTCATAATGCACTACTTATAGATCGTAGATTGTGGTTATTAAGAAAAAGTGAGTAAATTCAGTTTTATTAAATATGGCTCATAATGCACTACTTCACATAATAAAATATAATACCGAATAAATATTTACCAAAAATGTTAAGTCAAGCATTATCTAGTTATTTTTGGGGGAATAATTACGGGTGAATATACTCATTTTTTCTTAATAACCACAATCTACAATCTATGTGCTATATATATATATATATATATATATATATATATATATAGAAGGTTAAGTTAGATAATAATATAAATATAGTAAAACTATGACATATAAAAAATTTTGTCAATACTACATTTTTTTTAAATGACTTACATCATTGAGTAATGGTGAATGAACTTTAAAAAGACGATGAATCAACATATCATTAGCCATCTCCTTACTTCGGTACGCAACATTAACATTTCCCTACAATTTTATTGAATCAATAAGAATTAAGTATTAAAAAGTATTAGTACATAATGAAGACATTTCAATTACTAAAAAAAAACTCTAAAATTTTACCCACTCTGAGTTCGACGAATTTTTATATAGTCATTCCAAGGAGTATCTATATTTTTCCTCCTCATAGGTCCCCATGGGATCATATTTGGTTATTTCTTTTCCTTCAATATGGCTCTCTCTAATATTTGAAGTTGAACATTTCTTCTTCGAGACAATATATGGGAATTTGAGAGATGGACCAGGCTTTCGCTTTCTACGATTGTAGCATGTAACATTAGTATCCCTCCACGAGCATTACGTACGTCCTTGGATGCCTTTGATGCTACACCTAGTGAATGTCCCATCGTCTTACTTGTGGTAATGATACATTTTTCAATATGTTTTCTATAGTTGACAAAGTCACACTGCTAAAGTGTCTTGATCTCCTTTTGGAAGGACATTAGGTGTATCAAGTGAAGGGTCCAATGATTTCTCAATAAACTTTAGTGGATTCCCTTCAGTAAGACTCACTTTAATTTTTTCATCATTGCTATCTTGCCCTGTATATTTTTCTGCGATTGTATCCTGCAAATCTGTCCCCTCATTGCAGGCATCAGCATTTACCGTCTCCATCAATGGGGGTCACTTTTTCATCAAGCATTGATAAATCTTTAAAATTGTCTTTTATTGAACCATAAACAGCTAAATGAGATTTCTGAGAATCCACTTTCGGCACATCCTTAACTCTAAACCCTCTTTCTCAATTTTTTTCAAAGGTTCTTCTCTTAAAGATGTTCCTCACTCATATGTGTTTTGTCTATGAGGAGAAAACCCAGAGCTCAATTGCAATTTTCGTAGTGTTGGCAAAGCATCATTTATCCAAGCCTGGTCCTCTTTTATTACATTGATGCCCTTTCTCAATTCATTCAACTATTCTAAAACCTATAAGTTTAACATAATACAAGTTACTAATAACTTATTAAATCCATTATTTATCATGCTAAATTGCAAGTATATGGGACGTGTACAATTGATAAGTATTTAAAAAATGAGTGTCGAACCCACAGCAAAGAGTATAATTAATAATAAAGTACCAATTCGAACATTAACACTACTATTTGGATAATAAGAGATAAAAACTAAAATTAAATAACTAAACTAAACTTCAATAACTCAAAATCCAACAAAGAACTATATATGAGAGATATAATCTAGGATGTCGTTGATCCTCCAATCTCCTAAGCATGTGAATTTCCAAATTTCTCCCCAAATAATTAGCAACAAATTATATGATCAATTGACTCTAAATTATATATACATGCATTTTTCTCTCAAGTAAACTACACACAATATAATAGCCTAATCTAGTCACATTCTCCTGCCAATTAGATTAAATCACTACTCATGAAGCACGTTAATTATGGATCACATACATACAAATTGTACATCTCAACTTATAAACTATGAATGCTATTTGATCACGACAAACATATAAATACTTCTCTCAAAGCTACCTCTATGTCTCTATAGATTAATTAATGATCAAGTGATTAATTAACAATTCATTCAGATCAAATAATATAATTGTAAATTGTAATTATAAGAGGAGAGATAATTTAGTTCGTCACATGTTAGAAAATTGTGTTCATAAGACCCCCAGATTAATAAAACTTAGCTACTCATGATGTTCAGAAAATTTAGAATTATAATTAAAGAAATTGTTATAAAATATTGAAGATAAAAAAAAGAAGTACAAACTCAATCTCTTGAAGATTGTCACCCGACTCTCTAATCTTTCAATCCTTGCTTTGATGCTCCAATAATTACTCAGATTTTTCTCTCAAAAGTCTCTTCTGAAATTTGGTTCTTGAAGGTTGATTACAATTCTAACCCTATGATTAACTCTCTATGATTACACAAAAATTGGTTTTTCTTCTTCTTTTCTTCTCTTTTTTTTTTTTTATTGGTTTAGGACTCTATATTGTATTTATAGACACACATGATTCCTAATCACATTAGAGTTTGGGTCAAATGGAGGTGCTAAAAAAAAGGTCCAGAATTTGCACAAATTCTTCACGGGACCCGACATAACATACTCACAATCGCAGCTCCCCTAAGGTGCCACGTTTCAACTATTGTGGCGCAAGCTGATCTTCCAAATTTGCACAATATGATCCGAAAGGGTTAGGCCGCGATGCCAATAAGCTTGTGCTGGGGCGCTAGTGCTTGTGTGCAAATTTGCTTGCCTTGCACCACACGTGTTGTGTAGTGTGACATGCGTGTTTGCCATTTAAGCTCGATTACCTTAAATACATCAAAACATACTCAGTAACTCCAAAAATAATAATTTGCAATAATTCAATAAGAACAACATAATTAGGTCCTAAATCCTTATTTTAATCCCAAATAGTCATAAAATAATTGCGTATTTCATATGTGCATCACAATCTCCAACCAACTTCTAGCTAGTCTCTAGCCATAAAAGAAATGAAATTAAGCTAGAAATTAAGCATGAATAGATTCTAAACTAAAAGTAGATCGTTTTCATAGATAGTCACGGTTGCATTTAACATATACAACAAGCCTTTAAACCCTTAGGTGGCCGTAGTAAACGAGTTGTAGTCTCATGAGGGTTTGCATTGATGATACCCACAAATATCTCACAACTAAAATAAGTGAAGGACTCAATTAAACTTTAACTACCCAAACATCAATCCTCCTAATTTATCTCAAAAAGTACAATTAAATCCTAACACATAGATAATTTAAACATCACTGTTAGTCAAGTATGATTTAAACATTCATATCACCTTGTGCTCAACTCTTAAACATTCATTCAATTCACTAACTCTAATTTTTGTATTGGACATTCTCATGCATGACATTCATAAAATAGTGTCATTATTTCAAGATTATAAAGATGCAACGAACATGCACCTAATTACAAACAATATGCCTATTCTTTAATTCACTCTTTACTAATATAGGGTACCAACTTTACTTAGAATCAAGAGGTCTTTAATAAGGTTGTGATATAAGGCTAATGTATGAGGTCATGAAGGAATGGAAAGGAAAATCAAAATAAGAGACTTACTTACTTGTAAGCATAAAAACACATATTTCATAAAAACATCAAGACTTCAAGCCTTTTCACATACAATTTAATCATTTACTTCATTCACCCATCTGTAAGTGCTTTGTTCTGCGAACTTTACAACTTTTTTCATTGTAGCACTTGGACAAATTTTTTTGTTCGAAAATAAGAACATAGCTCACTATAACCTTTTCTTTTTTCACCGATGTAAGAACTTATTATACAACTCCCAACCTATCATATTATATATTGTCATTTTGGGTTGTATTGCCTTTTATATTTTTTCAACTATATGTGTGTACATGGTAAAGTCTCTTGGAAATATTAAAGGTGGTTAATAAAAATAAAAGACATGATTTATAGGGTTGATTATAGTAGATATGGCACAAAATTGGGCTACATTGTTTAAGGCTGAAAAGGCTAACTAATGATATAATTTTCTTGATTGGCTTGAAAGGCTCAAACGTTCCAAGCACGGCCTAGATCACTTCCTAAGCAAAGTATACCCTATGATTTCGCTTTAAGTTCATTTAGAATAGGTTCTAGAACTTGTTGAAATTGACATGCTCATAAAAATTCATGCATAATAGGATCCAAATACTCAAATTGATATGCTTTTATATCACAAACTATAATAGTTTCACACAAAGTTCAATGCATGTCTAGATCAATTTTTTAACTAAAGTAAGTTTAAATTTCTCTAAATGTCAGGTTTAATTATTATTTCATTGATTTATGTTTGAATTAACAAACTAAAAAAATTGTACATGCAAAAATTAGAAAAAAAAATTCCCCACCCCACCTAAGATGAACATTGTTCCCAATGTACTATGGCATAAGTCAAAAGAATGAAAGGGAGAAGAAAAAGTTAACTTCCTTTTTTAATGTTTAAATGTTACTATGCAATTCATTGTTCACAATTGCTCCTTGCCATGCATAATTTACCTCATTTGTTGGAATTTATGTGCACTTTTTAGTATATGTCACTCACCAAAAACCATATTAAACACTATGTACAATAAAAACTATAAAACATACCATTCAAACTAAATAAAAGAAAAGTGTCCCAAAATAAAAGAAATTATAGTGCCAAATGAAAAGAAAATAAAGAAAAAATCAAAAGTTAGCTTTTACAAGTTGGTGCCCACACTTTTAGTCATTCATGTCGTCGTTGTCGTCATCCCCATCCTCTGCTGGTGGCCTAAAATGGAAATTACCTCGATATGTGGAAAATTTGGGAAATTGGCTATAGTCATAGCCATGGTGCCTGAGGTGAAACCTCTGCTACATGTTCAAAGCTTGCATGTAGTCAGACTAGTATTGCATGTGTCCACCCAGCCATTGTTGTGGTTGAGCAAGCAATGTCTTCATGTAGTTGTTGTCTTTTTGTAGGGCATACAATTGCTATTTCAAGGGGGCGTTTGAGGATAATGAGGAGGGTTTCTTACTAGCTTAAGTGGCCTTGGAGCCCCTTGTGAGATTGTCTATGAACGTGGGTGTCAGTGGGTCACTCGATTGCATAAATATTTCACCCTCTTTTCTTGGAATTCTAGCTTTGGCACATAAATGAGTGATGAGTTGTGGGAATGAGTAGTTGGATCTCAACTTTGTTCCACATAGTTTAATTTTCTCATTTATAATTGCCCCCACATCCATTTGCTCAGCAATTATGATGGCTTAAAACCCTAATGCCCTTTTCTCTTGTCACAGTGCTATAATGTGTGGTGGACATAAATCTTGAACATACAAAATATTGTCACGTATTGAAAATGTAGGTAAGACCCTTAGCATCAAATTATGTAGGGCCATCAATGTTTGTTTCCCAAACTATTCCCAGAACTGTAAAGACCACAATGACCTCATCATAGTTAATGGAAGATTTGAGGAACTTCTCATATGCCCCTAGCCCAGTTCTCATGTTAAAGAATTTATTAATAGTTTCGGCATCAAACGAAACCTGATGAGAATAAAGGAGCTCCATTCAATTAGGCCTATTATTCAAAGAATCACCTAATGGGCTTATTTTCATGTGTTTAATTTGGGCACATTCCACAAGACCCAATTGGATATAATCAACAAAATCAGTAGGGAGTGGTTTTGCAGATCAGGTCGAACTGCAATGTAAGAAAAGTGGGATGCGACCTAGCCCTCTTGGATTTGTGTTTTAGTTTTATTCTGCACAGCTGTCAGTATTTTTGCCATACCTTTTTCATTCGATATTTGATTGAGGTGATTCAAATTGGTTTTAAAATCTGATTTAATGGGCTACAATTGTTATAGCAATACAATGTTTCCAGTTTGGATGTTTACTAGGTCAGAAAATAGCTTTCAAAAAAGACCAACGAATTTGGACAATTAGTGTGTAATAAGACTACTTCTTGAGGTGTACCACTAAGCCACGTTTTTTGTCTTTTATTTCCACGAAGTAAATATTGATTTAGCATTTAATTATGTTAGGAAATATTTTTATTATTAGAAAATATCTCTTTGTATTTTATAATTATCTTATTAGCAAAGTTTATTTTCCTTTTTTAGCCTATATAAGACTTAATCTATATATACATTAGAGACATTCAATAAAAATGAAATACTTTGATTTTATATCAAAGTTGAGAGCTCTTTAGCCTCTTTTGTTCCTCTACTAACCCAAATTATCAAGAACTTGCAACCCTTGTGCCATCTTTATACTTTTTGATTCATGGTGCGTAATATCCACAGGATCAAGGTATCTGCAACTAGTCTACTAATCCGTTCCTTGAGTTCGATTTTAATTTAATATTGGGTCTTGGCCATTCTCTTGGGGTTCTCAAGCATAAAGTGTTTTTGGGTTTCAAGGTTCGTGTACGGATTCGATTCATTTGGTATCAAAGCCTAGGTTCAGTTTTCTAGATCTCTATCCCTTTAATTTCTTTTCTGTTATTTGAATCCGTGTCTATTGAGTCAAGTTTTTGTTTTTACCTACTATTATTCCATCTGTCGAGTCAAGTTTTCATTGTCAAAAGTTTTCATCTTTCTATGTCATTGTTAGCTTATTTCCAATAATAAAAAAAAAATACAAAAAGATTCATTGTTTTTGTTAGAGTCCTTATTGGTTCCAAATTGCTTATTTCCTTAGAGTAAAAAAAAAAAAAGCCATTTGTTCTTTATAGTCCTTATTGGTTTCAAATTTCTTGTTTCCTTAGAGTAAAAAAAAAGTGTCATTTGTTCTTTAGATTTCTTTTTTTGTCTCAAAATTCTTATTGCATTAGAGCCCTTATTTATCTCAAAGTCCATATTTATTCAAATTCCTTATTGCTTTGGGGTCAAAAAGAGAGAGAGAGAGTTATGGTGGTATTGTGTTAGCAGTTGTAAGTATGTTTCACACTAGGTACTATGTCAAAGAAAAGGCATGTATCATGATTATTAATGAGATCCTTTATACTAATTATTCTAGCATTGCCAAGCTAGAAAAGTTGAATTTGACAAAATTGCAAGACCAAAGACCATATAAGATAGCATGGATGAATGAATCTTGGAAATAGAGATAAACAAACAAGTTTTGGTTCCATTCTCATTTATAAGGTACAAAGATGAAGTACTTTGTGATGTAAGTCCTATGATTTATTATTATATTTCATTGGGGACTTCATGGCAACTTAATAGAAGAGATACCCATGATAAGGTCATAAATAAGTATAAATTTGTGAAGGACAACAGAAGAATTACTCTTATTCCCTTATCTACAAAGGAAGTGTATGAAGATCAAGTGAGGACATTTGAGGAAGAAGAAAAAGATGCAAAAGAGAAGGAAAAACCAATGGAAAAAGAAAAAGTAATTAAATCCGAACAAAAACATACAAAAGTTGATTTCATTGGAGTTGAGCAACACAATGATATCAAGGTGGACAAGTCTTTATTTTATTCATCACTAGGACAAAAAACCTCCAAAAGGCCAACCAAGAAATTTGTTAGATATGCACTTTAGTCAAGCTTCGTGATGATAGCAATTCCCATTATTAAAGCCAAAATTTGAGGTCGAATCTTCTTGAAGAAAGGGAGAATGATGAGAATAAAGGAGCATCACAAAAGGAGCACCATTCAATTGGGCCTATTATTCAAAGAATCACTTCATGGGCTTATTTCATGTGTATAGGAGCATTCCAAAAGACTCGACCCGACCCAATCAACAAAATCAGTAGGGAGTATTTTTGTAGATCAGGTCACCTCGCATCGTAAGAAAAAGTGGGCTGCGGCTTAGCCCTCTATGAATTGTGTTTCAGTTTTATTTCGCACAACTGTCAATATTTTGCCATAACTTTTTCATTTGATATTCGATTGAGGTGATTCAAATTGGTTTGGAAAGAAGATTTAATGGGATACAATTGCTATAGAAATACAATGTTTCCAGTTTGAATGTTTACTACGTCAAAAACGGCTTTCAAAAAGGACTGACAAATTTGAAAGGTTTGTGTGGAATAAGACTCCTTCTTGAGGAGTACCACTAAGCCACGTTTTTAGTCTTTTATTTCCAGGAAATAATTATTGATTTAGGACTTAATTATGTTAGGAAATATTTTAATTATTAGCAAATATCTCTTAGTATTTTATATTTATCCTATTAGCAAAGTTTATTTTCCTTATTTAGCCTATATAAGACTTAATCTATGTATACATTAGAGACATTTAATAAGAATAAAATAGTTTGATTTTATATTAAAGTTGAGAGCTCTTTAGCCTCTTTTGTTCCTCTACCAACCCAACTTATCAAGGACTTGTAACCCTTGTGGCGTCTTTACACTTTTTGATTCATGGTGCGTAATATCCATTGGATCAAGATGTCTGCAACTGGTCTAGTAGTCCATTCTTTGAGATCGATTTCAATTTACTATTGGGTCTTGGCTATTCTCTTAGGGTTCTCAAGCACATAGATTTTTTAGGTTTCAAGGTTCGTGTACGGGTTTGCATCAAAACTACTTTACCCTAAAATTTTATTTTATCATTGGCTTCTTCGGATACATTGGCATATAATTTTCCTACAAGACCTTCTGTACCCTTTTCTAGTGTTTTTATGTAACATTTCCAACCTAGCGCCTTTATTACATCAGTGACATCAAGGTATCTTATTGTACCAAATTTCACTTCTTTCTTGGGTATGCATTTCCTATGATTGGAAGTGCCTTTATGAAAACATTCTTGAGCTTGGAAGCTCAAAAATTTTCTTTTATCAAAGTCTTGACTACCCATTGGAGCTTTTCCCTTATCACTACATTTTCTTTTAGGGGTCATGTCATAGCAATTCTAGGTTGGTGTAACAATGCAATTCCAAATTTCAGAAACTTAATTCTCCACCCAACCAAATTTTACACCACACCTCACAATCAAAAATGTGCTCCTAAACCCCAAAGCTCTTCACTACACAACATGTGATTTATTCTTAATCCAATGATTTTTCACACTTTTCCTCAACAATAAACCCAACAAATTCATTACTAATCCAAAGAAAGAACAATGGAGTCACTTAAGGATTTGAGTTAAAGAAGATAAAGATGCTTGAAGGTGATAAACTTCCAAGCTGTGACCTTTTTGCTCCTAATTTTTCAAATAATTCCATCAAATGTTTGAATGGTGCAAGGAATGTAGTATTGAGTGAAAAATTTGAGTGATTTGTGAGAAAAAAAGTGATGATTTTTAAGTGTGTGGGTGATAGGGTTTGTGAGTTTGAGAGAGGGTCTTAGAATTTTGAGTGAAAAATTGTATTTTGATTCAAAAATGCATGGGGAAAAGTTTTTAGTGTTAAAAATTTCTGGCCATATCCCTTTTCACACTACAGCACGAGTTTGTTTGTAATTCTCAATTTGCAACCAGAGAGCCCTTAGCCACGTCCAAATATTGTGGACACCGCAGCTCGCATAAGTTTTCGTGTTTTCCATTTCCAACCCTAGAGTGTCATGTCGAGGCCTAAAGTATTCACCACTATGACTCAAACCAATTTAGAAACTTATAATTTTCATTCGAGAGCCTTGCGCCACAACCCAACTCATTCACTACAGTGGCCCAACCTATAAAACTCAGGAAAAAAAAAAGTCTATTAATGATGGCATAAAAATTCAAACAAAAACTTAAATTATGTTAGATATGGATAAATTAAAATAAATAAAATGAAAATAAAAGTAATTAAAAATTTGTTGGGTTGCTTCCAACAAGTGCCATGTTTTACATCCTTGGCTAGACAAACCTGCAAGTAGTTATTTGAGGGGTGAAATATTATGATCTTTGATCTTCCTCTAATAGAAGGTCCCATTTTTGGTTATCGTAAGCTTGATTCCACTTGCATTTTTGTTGACCAAGTTGATATTTTCCTTAACGTCCATGGTCTCTTTGTTGTTGTCTAGGTTGTGGTGTTTAGGTTCCCAAATTTTCTTGTTCCTTTTCTTTTTGTGTTTTCCACCACTTTTCTTTTGTTCTTCAATAAACTTTTTTGCCCTATATTCTTAGATAATGACGACATTTAACTCTTTTTTAAAGGTATGAGAGGACCCAGTTGCTTAAAGATTTTAAATGTGATTTTCTTATTGTGGATCCTCAAAATTATCTCTCCTTTCTCCACATCTATTAGTGTTCTACTAATGGCTAAAAAGGTTCTCCCAAGAAAGATTGGAATTTTCTTATTGTCCAAGTCAAAGATGACAAAATTAGTTGGAATGTTAAATTTCTTTACTTTGACTAAGATGTTTTCCACCAAATCCACCGATTTCTTTACTTTGCCATCTACCATTTGTAGCACTATAGAAGTGGCCTTAGGCTATCCTAACCCAAGTTTTCCAAAAAGTGATAAGGAAATGAGATTTATACTTAATCCTAAGTCACAGAATGCATTCTTCAAGTGTAAACCTCCAATTATGAAAGGGATGATGAAGCTTCCAGGATCCTTTTGTTTGAAAGGCATTTGGCATTCCTTAATTGTACAAGTTTTGCTAAATTTTTCCAAATGCTTTTTCCTTTCAATTACTTCTTCCAGGAACTTCATGTAGGAGGGTGTTTTCTTCACTGCTTTTACAATTGGATCAAGAATGTTTAACTCTTCAAAGACATCCAAATTGTTGAGCACTTAAACATTCAAACTGTGTTTTATAAGTTGCTGAGGGAAATGAATGCTTGGAGTGTAGACTTTACTCCTCATAACTGGTTTCTCAACTACTTATTCCTCATTCACTTCATCTTCCACTTTGGGCAATATTTCTTTACTATTTTTCTCCAATTCAAGTTCCTTCAAATCATCTTCCATTAAAGGTCTACTCATTGTTGTAAGTGCATTGCATTGCTCTTCATTGAGTCCTTTAGGTGGCGTTTGGTTCACTGAATGTAATCGTAATCGTAATCGTAATCGTAATAGAATGGAATGTAAAGGAATCAGTATTACGATTACAGTGTTTGGTTTAGTCACTGTAATCAAAAAAGGAATCAGTATTACAGTGTTTGGTTTGACAACTGTAATGTAATGGAATAGAAAAAAAATTATATAATTATTTTAAAAATACCATTTCAGAAAATAAAATTTCAGAAATAATACAATTTCATAACAACAATTAATAAAAAAATACAATTTCATAACATGAGCAAACAGAAATATCCTTTCACTCTAATTCATACTTGTTACACTGAACAATATGTAAAGCCTAAAATACAGAAGGATGATAATCGTATATTGGACATGTTGACGATGTAGATAAGACAATGGAGGAGATCAATGAGCAAACAGAAAACATGAAACAGATACAGGAGGCATTGTCAGCTCCAGTATGTAAACTGTGTTTACATACTATGTAACACAGTTTACATACTATGTAAAATGTGTTAAACTCTTTGAATTTTTAAAAGTTTTTCTGATCTAAATGGGAACTAGTTCGGAATGAAGATATTTGAGTCATCTAGCAATGCCTAACACAATTTTCTTTCTGAGTGTCCAAGATAATTGGCATCATTCTCCATCTTGGAAGCAAACGCACAGTATGTAAACTTTCCCTACTCAATTAAGCTCATTTGTGACACTAGCCATTAAACTGATTTACATATTATTCTGTAGTCCACTGATAATTTGAGTTATTTGTCTTGAAGAAGTTTGAATTTGAATTACATATGTAAACATGTTAACTTCATGGTATGTAAACATGTTAACTTCATGTTTACATAGTATGTAAATCTATTTACATACTATGTAAACTGATTTACATAGTTTTTTGCAGTATAATTTTGAAGCTAGACTCCATTAGAGGTTCTTTCTTGAAAGTTCTGTTCCTTTTCATCTCTGCTGGTCCTTAGGCTTTAGTCGTTAAATTACATTACTTTATTACATGTTTAGGTCATTAATGATGAGCCATGCACATCAGACAGTTTGCATGAAGTTGAATTGCTTCTTCCATTAATGAAAGACACTTCAATTGAAGGTGTGTTCCGATTCATTTACATTATTAATGTTTGTGATACCTTGGCTCTCTCTTGTTATACCATTTGTCTACGTGTTATAAAGCTTGTAGCCAAAAAGATGTAGTTGGTCTTCTTGCTTTTAGTGGCTCTGTATGTTCTTTTGCATACTATGTAAATTAATGTATATAGTATGTAAATTGATTTACATAGTATGTAAACCATTTTACATACTATGTAAGCCTATGTATATATATATCCTACACATCTTGTGAATATATAATTTTCTGTATTGTTACGGACCACACATTTTGTGAATATATAATCTGCAACCACATTGATCCTTAGCCAAAATCACGATATTTTCAAGTGGATGATCCAGAGACAAGTTCTGTAGTGGCTCTTTCCTATTATTGACACTAGCCATTAAAGGATCTCTCTTATAGTTCTGTAGTCCGCTGATAATTTGAGTTATTTGTCTTGAAGAAGTTTGAATTTGAATTACATATGTAAACATGTTAACTTCATGTTTACATATTGTTCTGTGGTGGCTCATGGTATGTAAACATGTTAACTTCATGTTTACATAGTATGTAAATCTATTTACATACAATGTAAACCAATTTACATAGTATGTAAATTGATTTACATAGTATGTAAACCATTTTACATAGCAATGGCTGGCTGGACGTGAGCTGGCTGAGACGACGACGCTAGCTGGAGGCGACGCTATGGCTGGCCGGCAACGACGACGCGATGGGCTGGGACACATGCGGAAGACGGACCTGGCCAGGACGCACGCGATGGCTGGCATTACTGGTACTATTCACACATGTAATGTAATCCCCTTTCATTGTTCCAGCTCATGTAATCCTCATTCCTTCTCCTAATGTAATCAATTATATTACATTACATGTGTTTGTACCAACCAAACATTATAATGTGCAGAATCAATTACATTACATTACTGATTCCATTACAGTCTACCAAACATGACCTTAAGGTTTACTTGCGTATCACTAATAAGAGCTCCGTGAGTTCTTTAGCTTAGAGCTTGGAAAAGTTGCCATATTTGTACCTCCAAATTATGAATAAAAGCTTAATGAGTTACTTCTATACGATCCACTTTTGTGTTCATGTTTTGCATAAAATCTTTCATTACCATCATCAAAGTAGTTGTGTTATCCCCATTAATGGGCTTTTTATCTAAAGATGGTAGTTGTTGATGTGATTGTTATTGATGAGGTGGTGGTTATTGAAATTCGGGTGGAAAGTGAGGATGGTTGTTTTAATTACCCCCTTGACTGTTATTCCATGAGAAGTTAGGGTGGTTTTTCCATCCATGGTTGTATGTGTTTGATTTGGGGTTCCCTTGGCAGTTTTGATTGTACACATAGTTGATTGCTTCCAAAGAGTTCCCACATGTCTCAATAGCGTGAGGTCCATTGCAAATATCACACACCACAAATGAATTTTTATACCATATTTTCTTCTATCGTTCCTCCATCTAATTTCTTTGTCAAATTAAGCAACAAAGCATTTGTTTGAGCATGCATGGCTACTAGGATTTCTACATCTGTCACTCTAGCTACCTTCTTGTGGTTTAACCTATCAATTGGCTATTGGCAATTGTTTGATGATATCTCATATAATAAAGCAAAGGCTTCATCCCCAGTCTTACTCATTAAGGCCAGACCACCTACTACTACATCTATAATTGTCCTTTGTTAGCCCATTAACCCATTTTAGAGTATGTTTGAACTTGAAGTCAAGTGGGTAGGCCATAATGTGGGCATCTTCTAAGCAACTCCTTGAAATGTTCCCAAGTTTCATAAAATGATTCTCCATCAAGCTGTTGAAATGATGTAATTTCATTTTAGAGCTTTGCAGTCTTTAATGGTGGGAAATACTTAGATAAAAAAATTTGAACCAATTAATTCCAAGTAGTTATTAACCTAGCTGGTAGTGATTGTAACCAAGGCTTAGCCTTATCCCTCAATGAGAAAGAAAAAAGATGAAGGCGGATTGCATCGTCCGAGATACAATTCATATTAAATGTGTCACATATTTCCAAGAATGAAGCTAGATGTAGATTGGGAGTCACTAACTGACCCTCCAAACTAGTTTGCTTGCACTATTTGTATGACGCCTGGTTTAAGCACAAAGTTGTTAGCATTGATACCTGATCTAGCAATTCAAGATTGGGCTTCATTTACTTAGGGGACTGCATAATCCCTTAAAGATTTGGGAGTAACCAAAATTTGTTAATCTCCATATTCTATCATATCCCCAACTTGTTATACTAACTGTTCCCTTCTCGATCAACATACAATTCTTTAAATTTCTGGATCTAAAGGGAGTAAGTTTTTACTTATCAACCCAAACATATAACAAAAACACTAAAACAGAAAATTAAAATTCTAAATTAGTACTACTAATATCCTAATTTGATATCTATTACCAATTATAAATTTCCCCTCCATTGGCATCAAAAACTTGACCATGCTAAACCGTAAGTATATGGAATGTGTAGAAGTGATAAGTATTTAAAGAATGAGTGTCAAACTCACAGGAAAAAGTATAATTAATAACAAAGTACTAATTCGAATATTAACACTATTATTTGGACAACTAAAGATAAAAGCTAAAATTAAATAACTAAACTAAAGTTCAATAACTCAAAACACAATGAAGAATTATATATGATAGATATAATCTAGATATTCATTAATCCCCAATCTCCTAAGCATGTGAATCCCCAAATAATTAGCAACAAATTATATGATCAATTGACTCTAAACTATTGATGCATTCCTTTTCTCAAATAAATTACATACAATAGAATAACCTAACCTAGTCACACTCTCATGCCAATTAGATTAAATCACTAGTCATGAAGCATGTCAATTATGGATTAAATACATACAAATCATATCTCTCAGCCTAGAAACTATGTATACTATTTGATCAAGACAAACATATAAATACTTCTCTCAAAGCTACCTATATGCCTCTATAGATTAATTGACGATCAAGTAATTAATTAACGATTCATTCAAATCAAATAATATAATTATAAATTGCAATTACAAGAAGGGAGATAATTTAGTTCATCACATGTTAGAAAATTAGGTTTATAAGACCCCTAAATTAATAAAACGTAGTTACTCATGATATTCAGAATTATAATTAAAGAAATCATTACAAAATATAGAAGATAGAAAAAAAAGTACAAACTCAATCTCTTGAAGATTGTCACCCTACTCTTTAATCTTCTAATTCTTGCTTTGATGCTCTAATGATTCTTCATATTTCTCTCTTAAAAGTTGATGAGTGCTCGAAAAGCACTAATATTTTGTGATTAATTGTGCTTAATTGTTTAAAATATAGATTTGTTATGATTGTTTATTTGATTATTTTCATAAATCTATCCATTCGAAGTCACGGGTATGTTTTAGTGCATTTCAGGTATTTTTAGCGTCAAATGAGTCAAATAATGAAAACACGCAAAGACGGAACACTTACGGCGCTCGGATCACGAGTTACGAGCTAAACGAGACAAATATGTAATCCTTACATAACGAGCCATCACATATGTAAGGGGGTAAACGTGAAGAAACTGAAGACAACGCACGCCGCGGCGAGGAAAAGTCATGCCGCGGCGGGGAGCTCTCGGGTTTTTACATTATTTTCAGAATTTGTGTTGCGCCACGGCGGAGAAAATGCATGCCGCGGCGCGCCTATTCCTATGGCAATCAGGATTAACGTTTACATCTATAAATACCCCCTTAGAGCCCCCCTTACAACAGAACTCGACTAATTCGTACACAACTCTTATTTTTCACAATTTTGCGACCCAAACACTACATTCAATCAGTTTTGAGAGCGTTACCACACTCTAACGAAGCGAGAGACACTATTCTAAGGATTCAAGGAAGCCAACGACGATCGAAGATAAAGCTTACGGAGAAGAACGCTATCCAATCCATAAGCGGTATTTAGATCTAGGATTTTCTTGTTGTTATAGAATTAATTCCTCTTCTCTTTTTGTTAAAGTGTATGATCATATTTTATTTGTCTATGAATATTAATATGAACATGAGCGGCTAGTTTAATTATGGATGTTTAGTTTATGTTGCCATGTTTGCTAGAATTGTGTATGGTGTATCTTATTGATTTATAAATAAATTACTTTTTGATTAAGAGCATGTTTAGATATTTAATTATGAATAATCATGGGCCCATTTGATGTTCGTAGTTAGGTTGAAAAATCTGAGAATTTAGTTATAGGAACGTCACCTTAACTTTATTCCGAAACACTTAATCAAAGCTTCAATTTAGTGACTTAGTCATAGCATTAATTTGATTGGCATGTTTTCCTTGCGCATAATTTGATTACTATTTGATTTACCCCCGCCAAAGGCAATTAATTAGTTAATCAATAAAGAGACCTACCCCCGCAAAAAGGAGTCTCGTAATTAAAAGGAAAGCCGGTAGTTTAGTTTATATAGGACGTTCATGTTATCTCACCATACCTTTTCGATGCAAGCATGGTTAACCAAGCTAAACGTCCATACATCCTCCATTGATATTTGAATTGATTGTTTGCTTGCGATCTTGTTTTCGTTTGATTGTCGTATGATTGTTCTCGTCACAATTCCAACTTGTTTACAGTTTTACTAGCTTTAGAATTCTAGTTACTTAGAGTTTTAGTTTTACTAGAACTCTATTTAATTGGTATTTTATTTGCTTTAGGATTCTAGTTACTTAGAGTTTTAGTTTCACTAGAACTCTATTTAATTAGTGTTTTATTTTCATTAGAACTCTATTTTGATTAAAAAGTTAGTTATTTAGAACCACTGCAATTCCTTGAGAGACCGACCTTGGAAGTTGCTTATCACTTTCCTACGAGTGATTCGTACACTTGCGAGTACACATTTTAACACATCAAGTTTTTGGCGCCGTTGCCGGGGAATTGGCATTTTAAATAATTTTCTTTTTAACTTTTTAGAGTTTCTTAATTATTTTTATTTGTTTATTTATTTTATTTTTATTTGTTATATTTTATTTGTTTATTTATTTTATTTTTATTTTTTATTTTTTATTTTTATTTTATTCAAACAAAAAAATTCAAAAATACAAAAAAATTCAAAAAAAAAAAAATAGTGCTTTTAATTGCTTAATCTGTGGTGCTTTGATTTCTCTGTTGTTTTTGTTAGTTTTTGAAAGGTACCGTTCATCAACAACATCAACAAATTTTAAAATGCACCTAATCAGGCTGGATACTGAAATCCATGAGCCAATACAAGGCCTTTTGAAGAGCTGCATGATATGACAGACATGGAGGTATGTAGCATTTGTGGTTTATATGGGCATTATGCTAATGTTTGCACTTTTGCAGGTGATTACTATACATCCACTAATTCAAACTTTGATCTTAATGAGGGATGTCACCCACCTTGGAATGATCCCTATTTTAGTACCTATAATCCTGAGTGGGAAAATCACCATAATTTTTCATGGCAAGCAAACTCTACCCCACTTTATGCCCAATACAACATGCAAAGCTCAAATTTTCAACCATATGACCCACCTTATGCACAATACCAAATGCAAAGCTCAAGTTTTCATCCATATCCATCTAGGGCCACCTTTGAAGAGAGCTTGAATTCTTTCATACAAGGAAGTAGAGATTCTAAGCCAACCTTAGAGGAAACCTTGAATTCTTTCATACAATCTACTAATGAAAGGATGGAGTCTATGGAGGCATCAATGAAAAGAATAGAAATGCAAGTTGGGCAATTAGCGGAACAAATTCAAAACCCACTCAGATTGAGCAAGTGAAGGATGACACAATCCTTCAAAGTGGTAAAAATTTTGAAAATATTTATTTTCCTGAAACTTTTGATGATTTACCATTTTATGTAGAAAATACAGATGGGGAGCAAGCAATTCTCAAAGAATGCCAAGCTAAGGAATATCAAATTCTACAAACTTCTATGGAGAGCAAGGAGGAATTATCTTCACCTCCCATGCCGTACAAGGGACCTAAGACTTGCAAATCCCCAAATCATTTTCCATACCACTTCCACAAAAGAGTGTGTGCTATACTTCATAGGAAACAACTACCGAGATGGAAGGACAAGCTTAATGACATATTAGCTCGAAAAATTGATATCACACACTTCAAGATCTTTGATGATGGTGGATAGAAATGAATTAGCAACGTCTTACTAAGACGTTAAAGAAAGCGCTTGGTGGGAGGCAACCCACCATATTCGGTAGTATCAACTTATTTTCTTTTCTTTATTTTCTTTTTATTTAGTTTAATTTTCTTTTTCAGTTTTTCTTTTATTTTATTTATTTTGGATTGTTTAACTTAGTTTAATGTTTTTCTGTTTTCATCTGACTTAGTTATAATCTAAAATAGGGTTTGAGTTTGAATTGTGTTGCATACACTTTGAGGTTCAATATATGTTCATACACATAAATTCTTCATGAGAAAAGCGAGAAATAGTGAACCGGAGCATAACGAGTAATGACACAATCTCATACGAAAAGGGGGTAACTTCTCACACTTTTTCTTATTTCTTTTGTTCTTCTTTTTCCACATTGAGAACAATGCAGAAATTAGGTTGGGGGTGGGAAGAATATTCCATGAGCATGAAATATGACCAATTTTAAATTTTTAACTTTTGTCACTTGAATTGTTTTAGGTTAGTGTCGTGTCTACTTGAGTCAATCCGAAAATCTATGATATTAACATGATTGTAATGACGGTGACATATGAGAGATGTTAGATTTTTACCTAAGCAACGAAGCACATAAATGTTAGATTCATCTAATTTGAGGATTTTGTGGTACATGTGGTAGTTTGCATGGTTAGTATAACTATTTTGATTTGTGGAATGTATGCATGTTCATGATATGTTTTAAGTCTCAACAATCTCTAGAACTCATTTGAAAACCCATTAAAGCGAAATAATAGAAACAAATGCCACTTAGAAAATGATTTAGGCCATCCTTGGACCGTTTGGACTTTTCAGGCCTCCCCATATTATTGTTATCCATAGTATACCCTTGAACTCAACATTGACATATATTGTACTACCCTTAGTGATAAGAGTACTCAATATAATATTTGATTTTCATGAGCAATTCTGTTGTATTTATCTTGCTTCATCATTGATAAAAAAAAATGATGATGATGATGATGATTGAAATAATAAGCAAGAAAAATAAAGAAAGAGAATCAAGCAAAAAGATCCAAGGGACATATGAGATTTATAGGAGGATGAAAAAGAACACTTGGTGGAAAAAGTTGAAAATAAGTTTGTGACATAAAAAGTACTCTTGTCCTATTGAAAACATCATTTTCGTACTTTCATAATCACACACCTAACCGCAACTTTACAAGCCTAATGAAGTCCTATTGATTCTAGGTAGTTTGATTTCTATATTAGTGGAGATGAGTTTGAAAAATGAGCATATGGAGTTTGCAAGTACAAAATTCACATTCATATTTTACTTGCACATTTATGAGATATTGAAATGTAATCTATGAATATCATGCATGACACAATTAGATAGTATAACTAACGGGTTTGTGGTTTGATTGGTTGTTCAAAATTCGATTACCATGATGAGTTTGATGTTTGGACTGTTTTTGAGCTTAGGTGATGTTTAACTATTTCATGTATCATTCGTTGTTAACAATTTTTGAGACGTATGCATGGATTGATTCAAGTATTGTTAGAGTCTTTATTAGTTTTGAGAGTCGTAAGATGTTTGTGGGTATCATCACTGGAAACCCTCACGAGACTATAACTCGTCCACTAGGGCTACCTAGGGGTTTAAAGGCTTGTTGCATATGCTAAATGCAACCGTGACAATCTACGGAAGTGATTTAGGTTAGGTTAGTTTATTTTATTTGTTTTTATTTTAGTTTTTAGATCGCTTCACTTGCTAGAGACTAGCAAGAAGCTGGTTAGAGGTTGTGATGAGTGCTCGAAAAGCACTAATATTTTGTGATTAATTGTGCTTAATTGTTTAAAATATAGATTTGTTATGATTGTTTATTTGATTATTTTCATAAATCTATCCATTCGAAGTCACGGGTATGTTTTAGTGCATTTCAGGTGTTTTTAGCGTCAAATGAGTCAAATAATGAAAACACGCAAAGACGGAACACTTACGGCGCTCGGATCACTAGTTATGAGCTAAACGAGACAAATATGTAAGCCTTACATAACGAGCCATCACATATGTAAGGGGGTAAACGTGAAGAAACTGAAGACAACGCGCGCCGCGGGGAGGAAAAGTCATGCCGCGGCGGGGAGCTCTCGGGTTTTTACATTATTTTCAGAATTTGTGTTGCGCAGCGACGGAGAAAATGCATGTCGCGGCGTGCCTATTCCTATGGCAATCAGGATTTGTGTAAACCCTTACATCTATAAATACCCCCTTAGAGCCCCCCTTATAACAGAACTCGACCAATTCGTACACAACTCTTATTTTTCACAATTTTGCGACCCAAACACTACATTCAATCAGTTTTGAGAGCGTTGCCACACTCTAACGAAGCGAGAGACACTATTCTAAGGATTCAAGGAAGCCAACGACGATCGAAGATAAAGCTTACGGAGAAGAACGCTATCCAATCCATAAGCGGTATTTAGATCTAGGATTTTCTTGTTGTTATAGAATTAATTCCTCTTCTCTTTTTGTTAAAGTGTATGGTCAACCAAGCTAAACGTCCATACATCCTCCATTGATATTTGAATTGATTGTTTGCTTACGATCTTGTTTTCGTTTGATTGTCGTATGATTGTTCTCGTCACAATTCCAACTTGTTTACAGTTTTACTAGCTTTAGAATTCTAGTTACTTAGAGTTTTAGTTTTACTAGAACTCTATTTAATTGGTATTTTATTTGCTTTAGGATTCTAGTTACTTAGAGTTTTAGTTTCACTAGAACTCTATTTAATTAGTGTTTTATTTTCATTAGAACTCTATTTTGATTAAAAAGTTAGTTATTTAGAACTACTGCAATTCCTTGAGAGACCGACCTTGGAAGTTGCTTATCACTTTCCTACGAGTGATTCGTACACTTGCGAGTACACATTTTAACACATCAAAAGTCTCTGCTGGAATTTGGTTCTTAAAGGTTTATTACAGTTCTAACTCTACGATTAACTCTCTATGATTACACAAAAATTGGTTTTTCTTCTTCCTCTTTTTTTTTTTTTTTGGTTTAGGCCTAATGAAGATGCTGAAAAGTAGGTCCAGAATTTGTATGAATTCTACACGGGCTACGGTAAAACATACTCACTATCGCAACGACAGTTGACCTTTGGGAAAACACTTGCGAATCGAGAGGTTACCATCGCAGTGCCACATTTCCATCGCTATGGCGCAAGCTGATCTTCCAAATTTGCACAATCTAATTTCAGAGAGTTAGGCTGAGGCGCAAATAAGCTTGGGCTAGGGTGCGAGTGCTCATATGCCAACTTACTTGCCTTACATCATATGTGTTGTGTCGCATGACGTGTGTATTTGTCGTTTAAGTTCAAAATACCTAAAATCCATATAAACATACACGGTAATTTCGAAAATAATAATTATGCAATAATTTAATAAAATGAACATAATTAGGTCCTAAATTCTTATTTTAATCCCAAATAGTCATATAATAATTGCGTATTTTAAACGTGCATCAATAATTAATGAAAAAATTCACTAAAAACTTATTAAACCATACCTTCAAATGTGAATTTGATGGAGGTCTTGAACCCTTATTTTGGCAACTATTTGGCTTGGATCCACTACTACCATCCAAATGCCCGCATCTATCACTATGCTTATGGCTTTTCATAAGACTTTTATGATGTACTTCACCAAAATTTACTTCAGGCTCACCAACAGATGCTTTCTTCGCATCTTCTGCAAAATATAGTATGAACTTTATTTTTCTTCTTTAGTCGAAGTAAGTGTTTTTAACATAGAAAACTGCAACATAATAAATAATAAATAAATTGAGTCAATTTAGCATTCAAAATAATTTAACTAATTAATATGTTTTGCTTTGAAAATAAAATTGAACTAATTAATAGGCTCAACATTGGAAACAAATTATAGTAAAAATCTAATGTAGCAAACTTACATCATTTTGTTTAAAGATTCTCTGATATAAGTTCTAGAACTTTAAAAGTTATCCCTTGGTTTGGTTCTCCCACTGTAGTATCCTTGGCAATGCATAAGGAGTTCTCTTGGTTGCTCTATCACTTACACCCACTCATATGGCCTCATAGGTCCAAGTTTGCAATGCCCAATAAAATATGTAAACATTATTCGTTGTCATACAAAAATTAGAATGTTTCATAACTTAGTATTGTAATTACTACCCAAATCAATTTTAGTAACACCCTCTACTTCCTCATTTTCTTCTTCTCCCTCGTCATCATTATCATCCTTTTCAACCTCATTTGTTGAATCTCTTAGCTTCCCTACTATTTTTTCTCGTTTTTCAACCTTATTAAATATAACACTTTTGCATCTTCTCATTGTGTAGTCATTTACCATCTTATCCCACGGATGGGTGGAGAATTTATCAATATTCTCCACCAACTCTAAATAATCATCATTAATGCTCTTTTTTGTGTTGTCGACCAAAAGAATTATCTCCTATATATATAAGGGACAACCACAACACCTTTAATATTAGCATTTTTTGAAAGATTGACAAATACCTTCACCAGTTGGCTCTTCTTTATGGCTTCATTTGTATTTAAGTATGTTTTCCTCAACCTTTTTTTTTTGTGTGGTAGGATTTGTTCTTAATCGATAAACATCAAACAAGTTTTCAAACTAAATTATTCATAACCAAACCTATGAGGTTTACCATCAAGAATTATTCGCAACTCTTTTCCACTTTGGTCTTTATCTTGCATTATTTAAATGTGATACAACAACTCACCGGTAAACTTCATATAATTCATTCTTATAATAAATTCAAAACATAATTCTTCAAACCTTCAACTTGAACAAAAGGATTTAATATCTATAAGTCCTATAAGTCCCTTTCTATCTTTATTGGCATTCTAGTGTCCAAAACACGAAGTCTATTTAGGGGGAGTTTCTTTGACTACTATATTTAGCCTATCAATATGTACCTATGTAGGGGTAACATGATAGGCTTGGGTTAAACTACATATAGCTCTATATGATATGTTCATGGGTATGTGTTTGTTTATTGTGCACAAGATACAGATGTACTTTTGGACCTTATAGCTCACTTGGAATTGGTGTTAGCATCAAGACGAATGTGTTGGGAGTGTCGAAGTTTGTTCATGGAATTGAACTTCATTAGATCATCTTCCATGAATATATTGTTTTTGATGCTTACCTTGTATAGGTTGTGTAGTGTTTTGCCACAGAAAGCCAAAGGAGGAGATTGTAAGTCTTGTAAGTCCCTTTGTGTCTTTGTTGGTGTTCCCGTGTACAAATCACGAAGTCTATTTATTTTACTTAGTGTTTTGTCTACCTATTTGTACGGTATTTTGCTTGTGATCAGTATTGCATACACTCTCATATATCTTAACACTATTATATGTTTGTATGATAAACACATCATGGGGTGGTTGGGAGCATATAAATTGCTTATTAAGATGTGTTTTTACTTGCACTTGTTTTCCTGAGTTGGTGGATATTTATGGTTTTTTATTTGGTGAATTTTACCTTGAAAAAATTTATTTTGATTGTCTCGCGAAGGTGTCGTAGGTGTCTCTCTAAGATAATCGATGAAGGGTCTGTGAGTGTGCACAAGATGGAACTGTGACTCGTTGGATCTCGTTGACATCTTGCGGGGGGTTTGGGACAAGGTGGCTATAAGTCCTAGAAGCTGAAATATTAGCTATAAATAGCCCCCTCTTCTCTCTTCTTAAACACACATTTCTTATTCTCTCTCTTACCCATTTTGACATATATTTCTCATACTACATATTTGGCATTGCATATTTTTAAAACGTGTGAAAAATATCTTTCGATTTATTTGATAAATATTTTATTTTTTTGTATTACTAATACATTGAGTATGTTTCTGTATTAGTAATTCAGAGGTGATTCGTTTACTTGGAGTTTAAATATTTTCAAAAGGTGATTCCATAGTTTTAACACATCGAGTATTTTTGTGTGTTAAACTACGAGGTGGTAGTGGAGTTTATTGACTTATTTATAAAACGGAGTTTTCATAATAACAATACATTGAGTGTATTTCTGCATTGTTTATTACGATATGGAGTTTCTATATTAAAATACGTTGAGTATTTTTTCGTATTGTTGATACAAAGTATTTTATCCTAAAATCATATTTTAGGTAAATTGCATGTTATTTATACACGTATACTGATTTCATATATTTACATCACACTGCGTGGTGGTATGGCTCTAGAGGTGAGCTTGATCCAGTGAGGATCAAAGTGGTTGTAGTGACAGTTGGTGATAGCAACTTAGGTAGTTAGGACAGGTGGTTCCTGACTAATAGAGGTATTTGACATTTTATCTTTATCGAGTCTATAATAATTATTTTATTTTATTTAGTGAATTTGGCTGCTGAGTGGTTGCTTTAAGCAACTCTTGGATATTACCACTTAGGATTGTAGCCTAAGTGAGTTTACCACGTTATATCGTTGCATTTGTATGCTCTGTTGTATGAGTTAGTACAATATATATAGTACATACTAAGATTGGAAATCATTTATTACTTTTATTTCTATATCTATTCTTTGTCTGATATATTTATCTAAAATTACATGTTATTTGTTAATTTTTTTCTGCTGCTTGTATGAGAAGGGCAAGTCCTTAAGTGTTCGTATCACATAAACTTGGTTGTTCACCAACTTGGAACTTCTCTTAATATCATTTTTAATGTTGAGAAAATTTTGAATCTGAGCAAAGTTGAAAATTTTACCCCACATAATAGTCATTAAGAATTGCACACGAGAAAAATGCTTTTTTAGGTGTCATAGCTTGCATATAGTATATGTATAATATGAAAATAATTTCTACTTTTCAACATTGTTATATAAAATATGATTAAAGAAATAAATCTAATACACCAAATATAACAAAATATACTAAATTAAGTCATAATGTTTCATTTCTTATCAAAATAGACAAATAAATACTCAATCATGCCTTCATACACTAACAAGTTCAAAAATAGACCACAATGTACTAAATTCATCGGAATTTATTACAAATTAAACATTACTAATATTATTTACTTAAATATTATTAAATTAATTTTATAAAATTGATAAAATTGACCATAATATACCAAAATCGATCACCGATATCAGAATCGACTAAAATAAACTAAAATTTACTAAAAATTGACTAAAATAAACTAAAATCTACCGAAATTGACCATAATATATCAAAATAAACCAAAATATACTACATAGAAAAAATAAATTTTATACACGTAAAAGTAGTTCAGATTTATTCATTAATGACTAAAATCGACCACAATATACTAAAGTCGACCATAGTATCCATTTTCTTTCAAAAGAAAACGTAACAGGACAAAATGAGCCAATTACATTAATCAACCAAAATATATGAAAATAGACCAAAAATTCATAAAGCATATTCATCAATACAAAATGTATAAGATATCACGAAGTGGACTAAAATATAACACAATATACCAAAAATTAGTAAAATCTACAAAAATTGGTAAAATCTACCAAAATTGACCACAATATACTAAAATCAACAAAAGAATACCAAAATTGACCAAATAACAACACAATGTACCAAAAGTCGACTCATATTGACCAAAATGGCAAAAATATATCAAAATGGACCAAATTTTACCATATATAAAAAATAAATCACATACACCTAAAAACTAACATTATTGAGTAAAATCGTTCAAATTTGATCATTAATGAATAAAATCAACGACAATATACCAAAATGGCCACAGTATACTATTTCCTTTCAAAATATAACATAATAGGACGGAATGAACCAATTTACATTAATTAACCAAAATACATCAAAATAGACCAAAAATTCATAGTATTTTCACCATAGTGGAAATATGAAGATAATACAAAATAGGACGGAATGAACCAATTTACATTAATTAACCAAAATACATCAAAATAGACCAAAAATTCATAGTATTTTCACCATAGTGGAAATATGAAGATAATACAAAATAGACTAAAATATAATACAATATACCAAAAATTGGTAAAATCTACCAAAATTAAGCACAATATACAAAAATCAAACGAAAAATACCAAAATCGACCAAATTATAACACAATATATCAGATTCAACTAAAATTTACTAAACTTGACTAAAATCTACCGAAATTGACCATAATATACCAAAATCAATCGATTTTAAATATTGAATTTCAAACCCAAAAACACAAAAATACAATAACACAAAAATTATCAAACCCAAAAAAAATGAATACAAAAGAGCAAAATAACAAGTTTTACAAGAAATTCATAACAACTTACCAAAAAATGAAAGAGGATGGTGGATTAGGGTTTTAAGGAATTGACTGACAAAAAGTGCACTAATAAAAACATAACAAAGATTAGGGCAAAATTAAATAGAGATGAGATGAGAAAGAGGGTGGCTACATTGATTAAAATTGTAAAGATAATAGGTTTTGTGGATAAGAGTTATAAAGAAGTTCTTGCTTAAATGAAACACGAAACCTAGCAAATGTTCTAGTTTACAGATCCGTCAATCTAATAGTTGAAAATGTTGAAGAGAATTTTCAAAATAAATTTAGAGTCACACATTGGAAAAGTGAGACACTTGAAAATGCTTTATAAGGATTTGAAGAGATGTGATGGTAAAACAATAAGATGTGATGAGAGTATGGCCTTTCAATTGCACCCATTTATTTTGGGCCTTTGGATCTACAAAGGGATATAATGGTTGATTCTCAACCATTGGTTGTGAATAAAAGGGACATGATGGTTGATTCATGACCATTGATTGTGATAAATAGTTATCATAGTTGATTCATGATTATTCAAAGATGTTGACCAGCGTTGACCGATCGTTGATTCGCATTGATCGATGGTTGACCACATTGACTAAGGTTTGACTAAACTTTGACTGGTCAAAAGAGGTGCAATTTGAGCCATACAATGAATGGGATGCAATATGGACCCTTGATTGATAATAAGACATGACTCTTGGCCAAAAAGAGTTGTGTTACTTGAATCTGACCATTAGATCAAGATCTGATAGCTAGAAATGAAGAAATGCAACCTTAGTGAATAGGTGCAAATCATTCTATAAATACCAATGGATCACATGGCATCAAATCGATCCAAAATCCAAAAAGAAAATAAACGTTCTCTACAAAAGCAATTTTCCCTCCATACAAAATATTTTAAAATTAAAATGTTCATACATTTTTAATATACAAAATAGTGTTATAATAACTATAGCATTGGAACATTATATATAATCTTGAGTACTCTTCAAGTTGAAAGTGTTATAGATTGTCTTTGTTAGTGCATACCGCAGACAATAAAAGCTGCATTGTATCCTAGAGGCATATTTGTTGAACCCTAGTACATCACCGAATTGGTGAGGGCGAATAGCATCTTAAGGAGAGCTATATTATTTTGTGCCTTGAAGCCTTAATTAAAGTTTAACAGCAAGTTCTACCCAATTCTTAACAATCTTAAGACGTTATTTCTGCATATGGCACCATCATCTTCACTTCGTAAATTTGCTGTTGATTTTGTCAAGTTGGAGAGGTTTGATGGAGGAAACTTTCGTCGTTGGCAAAAGAAACTTCATTTTATATAAGCAAGTTTGAATGTAGTGTATGTTCTCACCACACCAAAGCCTAATGAAAATGAAAATGAACCAATAGGAAATACTCGAAGAAGACAAAAATGGGAGCAAGATGATTATGTGTGCAAGGGACATATTTGCAATGCCATGTCTGACACACTCTTTGATCAATACTACAACAAATCTACTGTCAAAGAAATATGGGACGATTTAGAAGCAAAATATATGTCTGAAGATGCTACAAGTAAGAAATTTCTAGCTTCTAAATTTTTTCGGTATTGCATGGTTGATAATAGAAAAGTAGTAGAGCAATTCCATGAAATATGTCATATTTATAATCAATTTCAACAACATGATATGAAAATGGATGAAACAATTGTTGCATCTTCTATTATTGATAAACTTCCCTCTTCATGGAAAGACTACAAAAAGAGTCTTAAGCATAAGAAAGAAGATATGTCCTTGGAAGAATTGGGTTGTCATCTCCGTATTGAGGAGGAAATGAGAATAAGGAATTTGGATGACCAATTCTCTAAGGTACTTATGTTGGATAAAGGAAATGGAAATAGTCGTAAAAGAGAAAGGGATGAAACTCCCTTGGGTGACAATAACAAGAAAAGAAAGCTTGACTCAAAGTACAAAAGAAACAAGAAAATGAAGGGCTCATGTTTTAATTGTGGTAAGCATGGTCATTTCAAGAGAGATTGTCGTCTCTTGAAGAAAGGAAAGAATAATGGCAAATCAAGTGTTAACTTTGTGGCCATGGTCGATGAAGTATTTCTTACTGAAGACAACAATGAATGGTGGATTGATTCTAGTGCAACTAGGCACGTATGCAAAGATAAAAATATATTTTCTACCTATGAAGCCCTTGATGATGGTTCTATACTCTACATGGGAAACTCCTCCACTGCTACTATTAAAGGCAAAGGAAATGTTCTAGTTGAGTTCACTTCTGGGAAAACTCTAACTCTAATTGATGATGTACCAAAAGTTAGAAAGAATCTTGTTTCTGGAAGCCTACTTAATAAGAATGGTTTCAAACTTGTATTTGAATCTAATAAGTTTGGACTTTCTAAAAGGGGAATGTTTTTAGGAAAGGGTTATTTGTAGGAGGGTATGTTCAAACTTAATATTATTAATAAAATAAATGCTTGTTTTGTTTATATTGTTGATTCATTATCTTTATGGCATTATCGTTTAGAACTTGTAAATAATAGACGTTTAAATGATATGGCTAAATTAGATTTAATTCCTAAGTATGAGCATAATATGCATAAAAAATGTAAAATTTGTGCCCTAACAAAAAATTACAAAAACACATTTTCTTAAAGTAGAAAGAACATCATCTTTATTACAATTAGTACATAGTGATGTTTGTGACATACATAGTACTCCTTCTAGAGGTGCTAAACATTACTTTGTTACATTTATTGATGATTACTCTAAGTATTGCTATGTATATTTTATGCGTACAAAAGATGAGGTATTGGATAAATTTAAAGCCTATAAGGCAGAAGTACAGAATTTATGTGACACTAAAATAAAGTGTCTAAGAAGTGATCGAGGGGGTAAGTATCATTTCTTAACTACTGTGAAAATGTTGGCATCATACATGAATTTTTTGCACCTTATAATCCTCAACAAAATGGGGTAGCAGAAAGGAAAAATAGAACTCTTACAGAAATGGTAAATGCTATGTTATGAAATTCTAGCCTTGGTAAGGGTTTTTGGGGAGAAGCATTGTTAACAGCTTGTCACATTCTGAACAGAGTGACAAGTAAAAGCTTAAAGACAACCTCATATGAGTTGTGGAAGAAAACGAAGCCTAATTTACACTATCTTAAAGTTTGGGACGTCGCGCTATAGTGAGACTACCTGAACCTAAGATAAAGAAATTAGGAGAAAAAGGAATTGAGTGTATCTTTCTAGGTTATGTTGAACATAGCAAAGCCTATAGGTTTCTAGTAGTGGAACCTAATAACTCATTAAGATTAATACAGTGATTGAATCAAGAGATGCCATATTTTATGAAAATAGATTCTCTACTATACCAAAAATTGTTCCAAATCTTGAACCACCTCAACAAATGATAAAGACCTCACAATATAGAGATAAAAATTCATCTCAAAAGAAAGATGATAGAATATCTCAAAAGAGAAATTCCATTGAGGATTCTCCTGAGTAGAAGAAAAGTAAAAGGATTAGAAAAGAAAAATCCTTTGGGCCTGACTTTGTAGTATATTTAGTTGAAGGGACTAGAAACTCACATATGAAACAAACTTATGTTTCACAAGAGATAGTTGAGTCAGATCCTCTCACATATGAGGATGTTATGAAGTCCCAAGATTCTACATTTTGGAAAGAAGCCATAAATGATGAAATGGATTCCATTATGGGGAATAAGACTTGGAAATTGATAGACCTACCATGAGGGTATAAACCTATTGGCTGTAAATGGATCTTCATAAAGAAAAAGAAGATTGATGGATCAATTGATAGATTTAAGGCAAGATTACTAGCAAAAAGCTATAACCAAAAAGAAGGCCTTGATTATTTTGATACCTATGCACCAGTTGCTAGGACTGCTACTATTAGAGCATTGGTTGCATTGGCAACCATTAGTGGCCTTGAGATTCATCAAATGAATGTCAAAACAGCTTTTTTTAATGGAGAGCTTGATGAAGAAATTTACATGGAGCAGCCTGAAGGGTTTGTTGTGCAAGGACAAGAGCAAAAAGTTTACAAACTTATCAAGTCTTTATATGATCTCAAACAAGCACCTAAACAATGGCATGAGAAATTTGACAAAGTAATTGTCTCTAATGGATTCAGAATTCATGAATCTGACAAAAGTATTTGTAGCAAATTTTATGAAAATAGAGGAGTGATTATATGTCTTTATGTAGATGACATGTTGATTTTTGGAACTAACATAGAAAGTATTAAAGCTACTAAATCATTTTTGTCATCTAATTTTGATATGAAAGACATGGGGCTTGCAGATGTGATTTTGGGAATTAAGATAATAAGAAATGCAAATGGTCTTACATAAACTCAATCTTACTACATTGTGAAAATATTGAAGAAATTTAATTATTTTGATTGTAAGCCAGTTACTACACATTTTGATTCTAACATAAGACTATTTCCTAATACTAGTAGAGCAATTGCACAATTAGAATATGCTCGAATCATTGGATGTCTTATGTATGCCATGACATCAACTAGACTAGATATAGCCTTTGCTGTTGGAAGATTGAGTAGGTATACTAGTAATCCTAGTCAATTACATTGGCAAGCAGTGTATAGAATATTAAAATATTTAAAAGGTACTATGGATTATGGTATACATTACACAGGTGATCCACAAAGGGTTCACTGATGCTAGTTGAATAACTGATCGAGATGATCATACATTCACAAGTGGATGGATATTTACACTTGGAGGAGGAGCTATAACTTGGGGATCTAAAAAGCAAACTTGTATAGTAGACTCTACCATGACAGCTGAATTTATAGCATTGACTTCTTGTAGTAAAGAAGCAGAATGGCTAAGGAATCTATTGTTAGAGATTCCTATATGGCCCAAACCTATGCCACTTGTGTCTATTCGTTGTGATAGTGAGGCTACCCTTTCTAGGGCCTATAGCCACATATATAATGGTAAATCTAGGCACATTAGCTTAAGACATAGTTATGTGAGACAATTGCTCACAGATAACAAAAGGCCTTGCAAGAAATTTAGTTATAAAAACATCAAAGGGGATGGGACTAAAGCCAACCTCAAAAATAAATCACCAATGATGAAAACTCAACCCAACACTTGAAACATCAAGATCTTGGGTTCAAATGAGCCAAAGTACATCATATGTTTGTGATTGTAAGCACAATAATATATAAAAAGGTGTCCCAGAGGTGGATGTGCATGGTACACGTAATGAAATGAAGAAGATAAGCTATTTAGCTTTCAATGAACTTATAACAGAATTTTATATGGGATACTTTAGTTACATGGGTATCCTTGATAAGTTCACCTATGTGAGTGTCAGAGATGGTGCCGTTTTCTATGTAGCTTAGTTGGCTACTAGAGCATTCATGAAAAACCAGGATATAAGACACAAGGCCTATCCACTTGTCAACGAATAAAAGAACACTAAAAATGAAGAGGGATTATATATGAGACATGTCCGGTTAATTAAATAAGGTTATTGGTTCAAAGGCTTGCCTACCATATAACCTTGGTTAACTTTGATTTGTTTTCACTAAGTAAAGGTTCAAGTCCAAAAGACACCTTTATTTATGTATAATTCTTCGGAGCATACTAGAGATAAAAATTTTCAAAATTGCATTTCATTTTGAAATGGTGAGGGATTGTTGAAGAGAATTTTCAAAATAAATTTAGAGTCCCACATTGGAAAAGTGAAACACTTGAAAATGCTTTATAAGAATTTGAAGAGATGTGATGGTAAAACAATAAGATGAGATGAGAGTATAGCATTTCAATTGCACCCATTTATTTTGGGCCTTTGGATCTACAAAGGGATATAATGGTTGATTCATTCACAACCATTGGTTGTGAATAAAAGGGACATGATGGTTGATTCATGACCATTGATTGTGATAAATAGTCATCATAGTTGATTCATGATTATTCAAAGATGTTGACTAGCGTTGAACGATGGTTGACAGGTGGTTGACTCGCTTTGACCGACGGTTGATCGCGTTGACCAAGGTTTGATCGAACTTTGATTGGTCAAAAGAGGTGCAATTTGAGCCATACAATGAATGGGATGCAATTTGGACCCTTGATTGATAATAAGACATGACTCTTGGCCAAAAAGAGTTGTGTTACTTGAGATCTGACCATTAGATCAAGATCTGATGGCTAAAAATGAAGAAATGCAACCTAAGTGAATAGATACAAATCATTCTATAAATATCAATGGATCACATGGCATCAAATCGATCCAAAATCCAAAAAGAAAATAAAAGCTCTATACAAAAGTAATTTCCTCTCCATACAAAATATTTTAAGATTAAAATATTCATACATTTTTAATATACAAAATAGTGTTCTAATAACTGCAGCATTAGAACATTATATATATTTTGAGTGCTCTTCAAGTTGAAAGTGTTGTAGATTGTCTTCGTTAGTGCATATCGCAGACAATAAAAGCTGCATTGTATCCTGGAGGCGTATTTGCTGAACCCTAGTGCATCACCGAATTGGTGGGGGTAAATAGCGTCTTAAAGAGAGCGATATTATTTCTTACCTTGAAGTCTTAATTAAAGTTTAACAGCAAGTTCTACCTAATTTTTCAATAGAAAATAGGGGAATGAACACTCTTACTCCTCTTCTTCCATAATGTCTATTCCTTTAACTCTACTTCACGCCCGTTTGAGGAAGCTTCTCTTTAAGGGATGTCGTAGACTTGTGTTTTTTTTTTTTTTTTCTTTTTTACTTTTCTGGTATTTTTAAGTGCCTATTATTTTAGACATAATTCCAAAGGAGAGAAAGATGGGAGAGTTTGAAGCAAAACAGTGTTTGAGTTGCTTTCTTCTTGCTTTTTTTCTTTCTTTCTTTCTTTTAATTTTTTTTATTTTCTCATCGCTTTAACTGGTGGCAAATCGAGCAATAGCCTTTTTTATAACTACTCTAAATGAGGGAGTTTAGCTTTGAAAAGTAAAAGCCCCAAAATGCCCCATATTAATAATTGGACAATACTACCCTTAATATTCTTTACAACTTGAACAAATAATGACTAAAGTATCCACTTATATCTCTTAACATTGGTAGCAATAAGAAATGAGATTTCTTAAACGTATACATCTTAAATGTATACTTATTTTAACGTATAGTGGCAAGTAATATCTAGGGATGGGCATTTTGTCCGCGGGTTCGGGTATCCGCGGATAACCGAACTGATTAGTTCGGTTAATACACGTTTAATTCGGGGACGGGGTCGATTTCGGGTAATATCTGGATATAAATATCGGGGACTGTTATACATAAAATCGTACCCGTCCGTACCCGAAATATTTTTTAATTTAATTTAATTTAATTTATAAAAATTTATTTGCAAAACACTTAACTTACCTGCGCGTCTGCCGAGTTTCGAAGTAATGCCCTCACAATTCCTTCATCCTCGCCCATCCACCAGACTACTCTGACTGTTATACATTTTGTAACATATTTATATATTTATTTATTAACAATATTTATTACTTTAAAGCACTGGGGGCATTTGTCTAAAAGGGTAAGGGTTCATTTAAAGTGGTAAATATCACATAAGGACTCTAGTGTATTTTTTATTAAATTTTCCAGGCAAGAAGGGTGAGAAAATCTGTTAACGGATATGAAAAAGAAGAAAAGAGAGGCAGTTTACATAGTATGTAAATAGATTTACATACTATGTAAACTGATTTACATACTATGTAAATCTATTTACATACTTTGTAAACTGGTTTACATACACCGTAAATCAGTTTACATACTATATAACTCAATGAATGCAATAAGAAAAAATGGTGCTGTCTAATCTCCTGGCTCCTACAAACTTAAAACAACTATGTAAATTTATGTGTCATGAGCAAAAGAAGTACATAAAACAACTATGCTAGTATCTTTAGTAAAGGATGTGGTTCCTTATTATCAAGACAAACAATTTTCCAAGCATTAAAGGGCTTCTACTGGTGTTAATGGCATGAATAGTCCATAGATCCATGGCTACCTCTGAATAAATAAATTTTCCAGGCAAGAAGGGTGAGAAAATCTGTTCACGGATATGAAAAAGAAGAAAAGAGAGGCAGTTTACATAGATTTACATAGTATGTAAACATTCTAACACATCATGGTTCACCATTTAGATCAATTTTGCTTCACAAATCTAAATCCCAATACTAAACACGTATCAACATTGATTCCCCCAAACTTAGTGTCAAGAATGTGAATTCGTTTCAACTCTAATCCTCACAAGAATTACTCTCTAAATCACACAGATCCTACGGGTTCAAACACTCATCAAAGTATATGCGAATAGAAGTTATGTAAAGAAATGAGCTAGTAGATTCGCATATGATTAAACAAGAAAGGCTCAAAAGTGCATAACATTGATCTCATGAAAGGAATCAAATGATAGGATTTATGAAGAAATCACATTACTAATCTCATGCCTCAATTAAAATCCTCAAGCAAAAATTTCAAGTGTGCCCTAGAATGAAAATGTTTTGACTTTAAGGGAATTTATTTCCTATTTCTCTCTTTTGTTTTTTTTTTTTTATATTGTGTTAACCATTCATACTTGAAGAACTTAGGGTCATAATAAGCTTATTATCTCTTTTTTTTTTTTTAGACCTATATACATATGTCATTTGTGAATGGCTACTTCTTAGCTCTTCTTGTATTGGGTATAGGAATTCCCATATATTTTTTAAAAAGTCAAAAACGAATGAAATAGGCAAACACTTCAAACTTTACTTAAGTCATTTAATCTAAGCAATTCAATTAAGCACATAATTCTTCATTGAATGTTTAAAATCCTACCACTCAATGCAAAAACCTATAGAGATCATCTAACAATTTGAAATGGTATGAAAAGTGTTTAAAAGAGTAGAAAAATATTTATCTCTCAGAATAAAACGTTAAAGGCTCAATAACATTCTCACAAGGTAGTCTCCACTATTCAATTCCTAAACACAGGATTCGGGTTCATCTCAATATTCAACATCAAAAGCATGAAACATAGATTGCAAATTAAACCAATCTTTATAACAAACCTTAAATATTTTAAAAATCGAATAAACAATGCATAAAGACTAGTTATTCATCAAAAATTGACCAAAGCATGAAAATGTTGTTACCAACATAAAATGCAAAACGCACCCCCAAACCTAAACTAAACATTGTCCTCAAGGTTTTCAACTACACAATAGTTCAGAAAAGAATTTAGGAAGGGCAAACAGAAAAAAAAAAAACTAAACTTAACTTAACTAATTTAAAAGAAACAATAGATAATACCTAAAATGGTGGGTTGCCTCCCACCAAGCGCCTAGTTTAACGTCTTAGCAAGACGTTGCTCATAGTTAAGGTGCATGCAGTTCAATGCACTCCACATCTCCATGGTGAACGACTCCTTCCAAGTAAGGCTTTACACGATGTCCGTTTACTTTGAAAGTTGCTTGTGTGTCAGGATTGAGTAGCTCAATAGCTCCACGTGGAAAGACTTCCACAATCTTTTATGGTCCACTCCATCTTGATCGAAGCTTTCCTGGAAAAAGTTTAAGATGAGAGTTAAATAAAAGTATTTTCATTCCAAGATAGAGAGACTTACCAACGAGCCCTTTGTCATGATTACGCTTTGTGCGTTCTTTGTAAATCTTAGCATTCTCATAGGCTTCGTTCTGAATCTCTTCAAGCTCATCAAGTTGAAGTAAGCGTTTTTCACCCGCTTGTTGATAATCCATGTTCAGCTGCTTGATTGCCCAATAGGCCTTGTGCTCAAGCTCAACGGGCAAATGGCATGCTTTGCCATAAATTAACCGATATGGGCTCATCCCAATAGGTGTCTTGTATGCCGTACGGTAAGCCCATAATGCGTCATTTAGCTTTGAAGCCCAATCCTTTCTTGAAGGTCGCACTGTACGTTCCAAAATACCCTTAATTTGCCGGTTACTCACTTCAACTTGTCCCAATGTTTGTGGGTGATATGGAGTGGCCACTTTATGTGTGATGTTGTAGTTTTTCAACAATCCATCAAAAATTTTATTGCAGAAATGGCTCCCTCCATCACTGATTATTGCCCTTGGTGTGCCAAACCTGTTAAATATTGTTTCCTTCAAGAACTTCACAATACAGTTAGCATCATTAGATTTAGTGGGTATAGCTTCTACCCACTTGGACACATAATCAACAGCAACTAAGATATACTCAAAACCAAAAGAATGGGGAAAAGGACCCATGAAGTCAATCCCCCACACATCAAACAATTCAACAACAAGATTGTATGTCAGAGGCATTTCATTACGTCTACTTAAATTACCAGTCTTCTGACATCTATCACAGCGCATGCAAAAATCATAAGCATCTTTAAACAGTGTAGGCCAATAAAAACCAGATTGAAGTACCTTAACGGCGGTTTTCTTACCACCAAAATGTCCTCCACAATGAAGTTCATGACAGAAAGTTAAGATGCTTGCATGTTCCTCTTCCAGCACACACCTCCGAATGACTTGGTCTTGACAGATTTTGAATAGATACGGGTCATCCCAAAAGTATTACCTGCATACATGAAAAAATCTTTTCTTTTCCTGAAAAGAAATGTTAGGCCTCAACAAACCACTAGCAAGGTAATTTACAATATCTGCATACCAAGGGTTTGGACCCACAGAAAATAACTGCTCATCAAGAAAAGTTTCAACAATAGCAATATCTTTGTCACTCTTAGTAGTGTCAAAGTCAGAAATCAACCTAAATAAATGATCAGCTACCACATTTTTCGTTCCCTTTTTATCCCTGATTTCTAAGTCGAATTCTTGTAACAACAAAACCCACCGAATTAGTCTAGGCTTAGCATTCGGTTTACTTAACAAATATCGCAAAGCAGCATGGTCCGAATGCACAATTACTTTAGATCCTACTAAATAAGATCTAAACTTATCAAGAGAAAACACAATAGCCAAAAATTCTTTTTCGATGGTCGAGTAGTTAAGTTGAGCGTCATTTAGAGTTTTACTAGCATAGTAAATTACATGCAAATGCTTATCTACTCGTTGTCCTAAAACAGCCCCTATGGAAAAATCAGACGCATCACACATAATCTCAAAGGGGAGTGACCAATCAGGTGCCATGATAATGGGTGCAGAAGTTAGTTTTTCTTTCAAAACATTAAAGGCATTCAAGCAATCATTATCAAAGACAAAAGAAACATCCTTAGCTAACAGATTGCATAGGGGACGACTTATCTTAGAAAAATCCTTAATAAATCTCCTATAAAAACCCACATGGCCAAGAAAACTCTTAATTCCCTTAACATTAATAGGAGGTGGAAGTTTAGCTATTAGATCAATTTTTGCTCTATCCACCTCAATGCCTCTACTTGAAATAACATGTCCTAATACAATGCCATGTTGAACCATAAAATGACTCTTTTCCCAACTAAGGGTCAAGTTACAATCAATACAACGTTCAAGCACACGAGTCAAATTATTTAGGCAATCATCAAATGAATTTCCAAAAATTGAAAAATCATCCATAAATACCTCTATGCATTTCTCCACCATATCTGAGAATATTGAAATCATGCATCGTTGGAATGTGGCGGGGGCATTGCAAAGACTGAATGACATCCTCCTGAAGGCAAATGTCCCGAATGGGCATGTGAATGTGGTCTTCTCCTGATCTTCCGGAGCAATGGGCACTTGGTAATAACCTAAAAGACCATCAAGAAAACAGTAAAAATCATGCCCTGCTAAACGTTCAAGCATTTGAACAATAAAGGGAAGAGGAAAATGATCTTTCTTTGTGTACAAATTTAATTTACGAAAATTGATGCACATTCTCCATCCCGTGATCAATCTTGTGGGCACAAACTCATTTTTATCATTCTTGATCACAGTGATCCTAGATTTCTTTGATACCACATGTACCGGGCTAACCCATTTGCTATCTGCAATAGGATAGATAACCCCAACTTCCAAGAGTTTTAAAATTTCCGTTTTCACTACCTCTTGCATAATAGGGTTAAGTCTCCTTTGGGCTTCTTTCACAGGTTTGGTATTGTCCTCAAGATTTATCTTATGCATACACATGGTGGGACTAATACCTCTAATATCTTCAATGCTCCATCCTATGGCTTTCTTATGTTTCCTAAGTATATTCACTAGCGCTCGTTCTTGGGTTCGGGTCAAGGTAGATGAAATTATGACTTCCTCCTCACCCAAAAATACATACTTAAGATGTTTTGGCAATTCTTTCAACTCAAGCTTAGGTGGAGTATTGTCTTCCCTAGATGGGGTTTTGGGTAACTCTAAGGGTGTACTTGGTTCTTCTAATGGTTCAGCATTATCTAACAACTCTAGGTAACCTTTAGTTTCATCATCCAATTCCTTCTCTATCCTATCAACTGTTAAAGCATATTCAAGTCTGTCCTTAACTTCATCCTGCAAAAAGGCATCATAAACAAGATTATCAACATGGTCAATAGAGGAACATTCATCAATTGAGGAAAGGTAAAGGGGAGGAATCAAATACTCTAAAATTGACAGTTTTCCCCAAAACTGTCATAGTTAGACTTCCACTATGGACATCTATAATTGTCTTAGTAGTGGCCATAAATGGCCTACCAAGAAGAATAGTGTGTTCTTTGTCCATAGATGGATTCTCCTGCATATCCAACACAACAAAATCTACAGGTATAATCAATTTATCAACCTGTACAAGCAAATCCTCTACCATTCCCTTAGGATATTTAACAGATCTATCAGCTAATTGTAGGGACATGGTAGTATGTTTCAATTCCCCTAGACCTAGTTGCAAATAAATTGAATAAGGCATTAAGTTTATGCTTGCACCTAAATCTAACATGGCTCTTACCACTTTCTTATTTCCCAAAGTAATGTTAATGTTAAAACTCCTGGGATCCTTAAGTTTAGGTGGTAAACGTTGTTGAAGAATTGAACTAGAAATTTCATAAACAACTATCCTCTCATTTAAACCATACTTTCTCTTCCTAGTATTTAGATCTTTGAAAAACTTTGCATAAGAAGACACATTTCTAATAACATCCAATAAGGGCAGATTTATTTGAACTTTAGAAAGCATGTTAAAAAGATCAGAAAATTGCTTATCCTGTTTATCGTCCTTGAGACGGTGTGGAAACGGTACAGGTGGTCGGTAAGGCTCGGATGATTTGTGCAATTGGGGAGCGGTAGACGACTCTCCATTTGATTCCTTTGAAGGTTCATCTTCCCTAGCCTTGGGTGCATCACTCTCTTCGGGTGTTGCACTACCTTCTTCCATGTTTCCTGCATTAAAAGGTAGATCATCAGATATTTCAGGTAAATTTTTAGTTACGATCTTACCACTTCGAAGGACCGTGACTGCCTTCGCTTGCTCGGGTTGGCTCTGTAGTTTTCCTTTTTCTTGACGTTGGAGGTGCTCCGCCAATTAACCTACTTGGCCTTCAACCCTTTTCATCGAAGTCTCCAACGAGTCTAATCTTTGAGTACTCTTCATTTGATTTTCCCGACTAACTTGAATGAATGCATTCAAGTTGTCCTCCAAGCTTGGTTTGTTTGGAAGTGTAAGCTGTGGATTGTTGTTGTTGATTGGATGGTTGTTGTTGTTGTTTGGATGGTTTGGGAAGTTATTCTGAGCATAGCCTTGATTGTTATTTCCCTTCCAAGAAAAGTTGGGATGATTTCTCCAACCGGGATTATATGTGTTCGAATAAGGATCATTCCTTGGCCTCGGTTGGTATCCCTCCATAGCATTAGCTTGCTCATAACTTGTACCTACATTTTGATCACAAACAAATGGACAAATATTAGCACCATGTCCGTAAGTACTACAAATACCGCATACCTCTTGAGTCGGTGTGTTCTTGGAGGTGAGGAGCGCGATCTGTTTTGTAAGCTCCGCAATTTGCATTGCCATCTCATTTCCCGGAGTTACCTCATTAACTCCCATCCTCCGTCCTCTAGAGCTCTTTTGTTGGGAATTAGCACCCAACATCTCATATAGGTCATACGTCTCATTAGCGGTCTTTTCTCCCATTGCCCCTCCCGCAGCATTATCCACAGTAAATTGACACTGTTGTGTCAACTCGTCATAGAAGAATTGATTCTGGAGTTGCAACGGAAAGTGATGGTGTGGGCACTGTATCAGAAGCAATTTGAAGCGATCCCACGCCTCATGAAATGGTTCTCCGTCCATTTGAGAGAACGTTGCAATTTTGGTCCTTAGGTCCACAGTCTTTTGGTGGGAATAGAATTTTCCCATGAACTTGTTGAACACTGCGTCCCAAGTTGAAAGAGATCCAGGCGGAAGAGTCATAAGCCATGACTTAGCTTTGTCATTAAGCGTGCACGGGAAACATCTCATCCTCAGCTGATCCTCATTTAGCCCCTGTAGCAGAAAAGTCTGCACAGTGGCAAAGAAATCACGAATAAAAGTTAGAGGATCTTCGTTAGGAATCCCATAAAAAGATGGTAACATATTAAAATGTATGTTTTTAATCTCATAATTTCGAGCTGCTTCCCCTAATTGGATGCAAGAAGTTGCAGTGCCAATGATTGGCCTTGCATACTCCTTCATCGTCATCTCTCTGTGTGGAGGTAGATGTTCTCCCATTATTGGTTGTTGCTCGTCCTCCAAAATGTTAGCGCTGGATGGTCTCAAATGTGCTCGTCTCCTATTGACGTTATCTATGAACGGCACGAGTGGATTTCCAAGAGATCTCCTACCGTGCATGCACAATCAAAAACAACAACAAATCAGAGCACCAGGCACTATACCACTCTAACGAGTAACAAAAACACAAAATAAATAAAAAACGAAGAAAATGACAAAGACTAAAAATTAAGTAAATAAACTAAAAAGAAAACAAAACAAAACAAATAACAATTTCAAAAACGCCAATTCCCCGGCAACGACGCCAAAAACTTGATGCACAAAAACTTGATAACCAAATTTTGTATTTGTAAAAGCTCGCAAGTGCACGAGTCACTTATAGTAGGTGACAAGTATACTCCCAAGATCGTCTCTCAAAGGAATTGCGGTGGTTTTTGAAAGAGTCAAATGTAATTTAAAACATGACACTGAAAATAAATCCTAAACACTCTAATCAAAGATTGGTGTGAAAATGGTTGCTAAAAGTATTAAAATAAACAAGAAAAACAAAGTGAATGCGTGAAAGTGTCGCTGAAACAATAAGATGAACGAGTGTGGGAAATTAGGTAGTGAACTAAGCATGGATAAATTAGTTTATGTGGTCTCCTCAATCAAGCGTATTAAGTGGATTTATTGATTCTTTTCACTAATCCTAGAAAATCCCAAATCAATGGTGATTTCTCCTTAATTAACTAATTAACTTCTTTGATCCGGACCGTTAATTAATTAATTAGCATTAATCTTAGAAAAGGTAATTCAATCACCTAAATTAAGACAAGTCAATGCACTCAATTTAAGTTTATGCTCAAGAATGCCCGATTAAACTTAGATGGCGTTTCTAAAGTTCAATCCTAAAATAGTCTCAAACATCCATAACTAAATTGGCCAAAAATAATTAATGAATGTAGATGTTAATAAACAATGAGCATGAAATAAATCACTCAAATAATAATCAAACCACATAAATATTATCAATTTAAAGTCACATCCCTAAATTCTCACACACAAGGGTTTAGTTACACATGATCAAACTTAAATCCAGATTCTTCATTATAAATGACATAGAAAGAATTCTAATGAGGAAAAGAAGGATTACAAATAAGAATCTACCAACTTTCACTCTTGCGACAAGATCCTTGATGTTGGATGATCACCTATTTCAAGTCTCTTGATGAAGATCCAATTGAATAGTCTTTGATGAAGTAAGTTCTCTCCCAAAATTGTATGAAAAACCTGAATTTGGTACTGTTCACGCACTATTCACCCTTGGAGTCTCGTGTGTTTGTTGTGTTAGAGGCTGAAAAAAATCCCCATTCTGGCTGTTGGAGGCTGGAGTTTTATACTTGTGTTCAATTAGGGTTTTCGTATATGTAAGGTTTCCCAAAGAGCATGTGCGTGTGTGGCTGGGGGGGGATTGCAATCCACGCGCACGCGCCGCGGCTCACCTTTTTCCATGCAGCGGCGCACAATGCTTTTCAGAATTGCGAACCAAAGCAGAAACCTTGTCGCTGCGGCGCACAATAATCATGCCGCAGCGCGCAATGTATGTACATGGTATGTAAATGACTTTACATACTTTGCTGATTCTCTCGCCGAGGCACATGATTCCTTCGCCGCGGTGCGCAATGTTTTCATGATTTCCCAGGATGCAACTCGAGAGCCTCTCGCCGCGGCATATGGTTTCTTCGCCGCAGCGCGCCTTGTATGTAAATGTATGTACATGGTATGTAAATGACTTTACATACTTTGCTGATTCTCTCGCCGCGGCACATGATTCCTTCGCCGCGGCGCCCATCTTTGTGATGGTATGTAAATGACTTTACATACGTTGTACATACTTTACTGATTATGTAAATACCTTTACATACTTTGCTGATTCTCAATGTAAGGCTTACATTTTTAAACACTTTTGCATCACTTTTGCTCTCTTTTTTCACATTTCTTCCCAAACCTACTTTGATCTATAAAACAATAAAACACCCTCCAAAACAAGATTATATCGAGAATAAATGCAAAATAAACACTTAAAAACATAACAAATAGTAGGTCAAAATAGTGTTCATCAAAAGGTTTTCAAGAACTACCCTAAACTCCCTTAGATCCTATTATTTATGCAACCACACACTTAAAAAGTTTATTTGGGTTACGAAAACATAAGATTTTAGTCCATCTATTTACTATTTAAAATATCACAAATAATAATAATATCAATTTAGCATAAAAATTAACCCAAAATTTATGTGTATTTAATTGATAAATATAAATAAATAAATACACATAATTAATTATAATTATACTATAAAAATTTATTTAGATGATTGCAAATTATATTAATACTGAAAAAATGTTATCAATAAATGAAAAAATATGAGTCTAGATCTATGAGGTAATTACATTTAAATAATTTTCATGTAATTCACAATTAATGCTAAATGAATATTATTTAAGTAAGATACTAAGGGCATTACATTCTAAAAGTTATTTTCAACCCTTTTTTTTTATTAATATAGTTATTATATATGCATGCTACATATATCATTTATTAATAATAAATTATTAATTTAAAATAAAGGCAAATATTAACAAATATTTATGAGACATTTTTATCTATCAATTTAGTATAAAATATTAAAGATTTGTAATTTTTTAAAATAATAATAATAAATATTAATATTGATAAACTTAAATATATATTTATTATTATATTCATAAATATATTTGCAAAATATTTATATATAATATTATCAAATGATTGTAATATATTTAGCTGAGAAAAAACAAATAAAAATTAGATTTGTAACAAATAATATATTTAATATCTTATAATAAATTAATTTTAAATTTTATTGGTAACCATAACATTGAGTTTAACTAAAAAAAATCTATTATTAAATAATATTTATCTTCATATCAATATTAAATTTTAATCTTAAATAACTTGTAGTGTACGATAAAATAAAAAAGTTTAATTTGATACATTTTCAGAGTTTGTTAGCTTACCAACATGATATGATATGAGATTACTTTTCGAATTTGTTGTCTTCCCAATTTTGTTAAATTCTTAATTTGATGTGATATCTGAAACTATTAAAAATAATAATACAATATATATATATATATATATATATATATATATATTGATATTGATATATAAATTAAATAACAACTTAACAAATTTTAAAAGGTAAATAAATCATAAATATTATTGATTATGACTACGTAATTAAAACATCTAAAAATAAAAAAAATCTAGATAGATTTTTAATGAAAATAAAATTCGAATTTACTCATAAAAAATAAAAAGATTCAAGAACTTGTAAATTTTGTGATCTGACATTATGCTACAAAAAGTTTGTGGTATATTATGGTCAATGTCATTTTACATGTATAAAATCACAAGTCTTCAATAAATAATCGTACAGATAACGTATTATAAAACTAAAGAAAAAAAAATAAATAGAGAAAAAGCAAACAGTAAAAGTAATTCTCATTTATTATTGTGTGAATAATACACCGCTAAAAACCTTATTATATGGTTTAAAAGATACAATATGAATTTTGAATCTAAGATATGATAGATATTAAATCTCTAACTATCTCTAATTAAATACAAATCTATGATCAATAGAGATAAATCTTATTTGAAATAAATTTAACTACAAGATTGACATATTATATTTAAGATTTGATATCTAAATTATAATTTGGACAACATTTTAATGAATATAGAAAGTTTGTTCTTTAGATCGTAAAAGTTTAAAATACACTTCTTATTTCAATGATAAGAAAATTTTATTCCATACAATTATAACAATTTTTATTGACAAAAAGAAAAGAAAAAAACAATGCATACATTATGATAATTATGAAAAAACTAACCATTACTATTAAAAAGATATATATATTGTAATGAAAGTATTACTACAAATGGTGAACAATCTCATAAACACACACCAATACATAAAAAAAAAATTTAATAATAACTTGTCAAAAAAATTTAACGTTGTTAAAAGTCTTATTATTTTTGTACTATTATATAGTCATTTGGTAATAGTTTCATGTAAGAAGACATCACAGAACGTTTTAGTATCCATTTCTTCTCTAACTAAAACAGAAGATAATTTTAAACATTTAATTATACCAACTATTAATAATAAAACTTATTTTTTACCAAAAAATAAATTAATTTTTAAAGGGATATCTTAAAAAATAATAAATAAACATATAACGTGCATCAACACGTGCTAAAGTCTAGTTTTAATAAAAAACCAGACCACGAAGACAAATGCCCTAGATTATTTGAAAATAGAAATTTGATTTCTGAAATCAGACCTCGCCGACGATATCCGATACCGGAATCCTCGTAAGCGGCAAAAATGGTATGCATCTCTCCCCCTCCCTAATTTGATTCCCGTTATTTCTTAACACCTTTTCCCCTTCTATCGGATTATATTTTAGATTGATTATAGGGTTTGATATATTTTAGCTTTCTTTCTTTTTTATTACGGAGTTCCCAATTTGATTTTTTTTTCTTTCATGAATTTGACGAAAAAAATCCTGCTATGCTTGATGCGTTTCTTTGTAGTATCGAAATACCCAGAAGTTATTTTGCTTGTATATGCTTAATTGGGAGAGTCAGTGAATTAACATTTTTGCGTCATTTTAGGGTTTCTCGTGAAAAGGATATTTTCGTTGCACTAATTTAACGGGTGAGATTGCAAAGGTAGTTATCGGGGATGCTTAACTGAGATGAAAATGTTAAATTGTGAAATACATAAATCAGACTAGATTGTGAAATTGCTATGATCTCAAACATATTGTATGGTTTTTCTTGATTTATTTGATTGTTCATGGTTGATATAGAACTGTGATTTTAAATTTTTATTATGTACCCCTTCGTTTGTATTTTACAAAGAATTCAGTCCATGCTTAATGGTTTCGTTTGAATAATCTTTTTCTATCTGCTAAACTTGCTTCTCTATCTGGATTCCTACAGTCTTCACTAGCAGCGGCAAGAGCTGACAACTTTTATTATCCCCCAGAATGGACCCCCAATCAGGTATGTTTGCCTTGTAGTCCCATTTTTATGGAATCTTACAACACTCTGCAGTTAAAACTTTTCTCCTGACGTTTCTTCTTCTTTCAGGGCTCTTTGAACAAGTTTCATGGTCAGCATGCTCTGAGAGAGAGGGCAAGAAAATTAGACCAGGGTATTTTGATTATAAGGTAAAACACAGTAGTTTTCAACAAATTTTCGGTTGTAGAGTATCTCATAGACCATGGAATTTGAAGAAATCTTTAGTGATTTTGGAAATATAAATGCATCAAGTGTGAAGTAAAAAAAGAAAAGAAAAAGAATGATTATGCCTAAGGATGCCTGTAATGTTTTCTGATTATTTTTTTAGTTACATGTATGTGTGAATCGTAAAAGAATAAATCTTTGAAGGTATATGGGGTATACTATAATACTTTAAAGTGCCGGTTAATTATTTTTCTCCAATTATTTATGCTACCCAGTAGTTGAATTCAAGAGTTTTAAAACATTACTGGAGAAAAGTGCAAAGAACATATTTGTCAGCATACCCTAAAGACTTGAGTAGACTCAGATAGAAATAGTCATATAGAATGGGGCCAAGTTTTCAGCTGCTGGTGTATTGTTTATGTAATTATATGATTATGATGCTCTTAGCAAAATGAATAATTATTATAACTATTATATGAATATTATGTTGATTTTAGGTTTGAGATGCCCTTCAATATATGGTGTGGTGGATGTAATTCTATGATTGCAAAGGGAGTTCGATTCAATGCAGAAAAGAAGCAAGTGGGGAATTACTATTCTACAAAGGTACTTTATGCGACTCAATCTTGAAATAAGATTCCTAATTTATGATTGCAAGAACATCATCATGGATTTTCTTTTTTTAGCATTTGCAAGCATTATGCATAGCCAGTCAAAATGCACCATATTGGAATTTGTCTAATTGATTCTTATTTCATGCCCTAAATGAAACTAATACATCATTAAAAAGTCAGCGGGAAACCTTATTCTTTTGTTGTCTATTTATTTCAAAACTTTTTTTTGTTTAATTTGGATCCATGGAGTTAATTAAAATAAAATAGTAATAATTCTTTGCCTGTCTTGGCAGGTTACTTGGTCCTCTAAATTTAGATAATACTTACATTGTTGTTCTTTCCTCCAGATATGGAGCTTTACTATGAAGTCTGCGTGCTGTAAGCATGAAATTGTAATTCAAACAGATCCAAAAAATTGCGAGTATGTCATTATCAGTGGTGCCACACGTAAGACTGAGGAGTATGACGTTGAGGATGCAGAAACCTTTGAACTTCCTGCAGATGAAGGTTGGTTTTGATTTCATTCATTTTGGTTTACATAGGTCTCACAGCAATTTCTGTTTGCTGATTATGTTAAACAAACATATATGGCAAAAAGATGATCTTCTATCTTACTCAAGCACTCTTTTAATTCTTTTCTTTATTGGCCATTTGGTAGTTATATTGTTTGCCTTATTTGGCACCAACAATTTGATTCTATATCTTGCAGAAAGAGGCAAACTTGCAGATCCATTTTACCGCCTTGAACACCAAGAAGAGGATTTGAAAAAGAAGAAAGAAGCTGAGCCAGTGCTGGTGCGACTACAACGAGTTTCTGATGCTAGACATTTAGATGATTATGCCCTCAACAAGGCTCTTCGTGCCCAACTAAGAGTATGTTTCTTAGATAATAGTTGTTCTTACTTGAATGTTATCAATTTCCATTTTCATATTTGCCCAACTCCTGGATAAAAGAAACAAAGATACGTTGTAAAGATTTTGGCCTTGTTTGATTACGATTTTGTTCGAGTGATTTTTTAATTTGATATTTTTGGTAACAATTTTTTATTTTGATTTTTACATTTTTAAGAAATCACTATTAAAATATGAGTATTCATAAATCTTTAAAAAGAAGATTTTTCAATTGGATTTATGATTTATGATTTTTTTCATTTTGACTGAACATTTTTTCTAGAGAATACATCAAGTCTTATAACTTCTGTAAGATTAAGTATTGGAAAAAATGATTAAAAATTTCAAATTTATAAAATATAACAAAAAAATTCCTTTATTTTTAAAGTTTGTTTTTTTAAATAAAAAAATAGAAATAATTTCCAAACAACTTAGAGGTAATTTTTGATTTTTTTTTAAATCACTAAATATAAATTGTTATTAAACATATTTGTGTTTATTTTTATAAAAGAATCAAAAATCAAAAAATTAATTATTTAATCTTAAATTATAAATCAAAATCTTTATTAAACATCTCATTTGCTTTTATGTTTTGGTTTTCATGACAAGAGTAAGGTACAGTGGAGAAAACAACATAATTTCCTATGTATTTTCCAAGTTTAGGAAAGAAGTAAAATATAGAAAAAATGGAGGGCTGTAACAATTGAACGATTAAGTTAACTTCTTTCAGGGTCAGAAGAAGAGAGTTGCCGAAGAAGAGGCTGCTTCTAAGAAAAAGGGTCTTGGTATACGCCTACTTCCATCATCTGAAGAGGATTCTGCTGCTGCTGCACGTATGAAGTTTGCTTCCAAGTTTGACAGAAATAGGAAGGATAAACAAGCTTTGATAAAAGCTGGTTCAATATTTTCTGGGCCATCTCGTTCGTCATTCTCTAACAAACAATTGGAGTTAGAATCTAAGAGAAGTAAAATAAGTGCAGCTGCAGCATCTAACCTGCTCGTAGGAGGATTTAAGCCATCATCATGGTCGAAAAGTTCAAATGCTCCCAGTAGGCACAAAGGAGTCTCAGTCACCAAAAATCATTTATGACTTCATAAAGTACAATGTGAAAGACTTCCCTTTTCCTCCAAGATCGGCTATTAGAGAATGCGATATTTATTTATTTATTTATTTTGCCAATCCAATAGTCTGTATAAAGCTTGTAAAATACCTTATCTTTATTTTCATCTTGTTTTATGCCAGCTAAAGATTATAACAGAGTAATCACCACGAATTGGATGTTGTATAGTACTTACTAAATGCTGAAATTCTTTTTCTAATTTGTTGTAAACTAGGTAAATGAATTATGATTGGCTCATAATAGGTTCCAAGCCCAAGTTATAATGCTTAATGATGCACATTTGTAAGCCGGTTGTATAAAGAATGTTCTTATGGGATACCAAATGCTACTTGAGCTTTCCTTACAGTAACATTCCACGGATGTCCAAGTCTTTTCACCCAGCTCATTCTTGTGGAAATGATTTCGGGTTTTCTGTTTGACTGGACTATAAATTTCAATAATATTCATATTGAAATTTTTACCCTTTATCGTCAGGAAAAGGTAATTTTTATAGTGCAATTGAATATTATAATTGGGAAAAAGTGTCACCATAGTCCCTTAGGTGGTTGGTCTTGCTTAGTCTCTTAAATTAAAATCAGTAAGGTCTTGATAACCATTTTAATTTTTAATTCTTTAATTCTAAAATTGAATTTTTAATTCAACATTTTTTTGGAAAAAAAATGAAAGTTATTTATTTATTTATTTTTGATAGAAAAATAATGAAAGTTATTTGATAACCAATTTTTAGTTTCAATTTTGAATAATAAAAATAAAAAAATGGATATATTTTTTGATAATCAATTCCTAATTTTCATCTTATCAAACAAAAATTCCTAATTTTCAACAACTTAGTTTTGATAATTTTTTACTAAGTTTTGACTTTTTAATCATTTTGAGTAACGTTGATTATGTTATTTTATGATCAAATAACATTGAATATGATTGAGATATTCATTTTTAGCATCAAGAAATAAATAATAGGAATTTAATTCCAAAACTTAGTTTTTATTAGTTTCAAAATTTACAAATTAGAAATTCAAAATAAGTTATCAAACGTATTTAATTTAAAAAAAATTGTAAAATTTTGAAAATAAAATTAAAAATTAAGAATTGAAATGATTATTAAACGAGTTCCCATAATTGACATTTTTTAAAACAAATTGAGTAAATTACACTAATAACATCATCTATCAAATCTAAGGTAGTGATTGACTTAAATAACATGTTTTTAGGCAAATAATACAATTTTTTTAAACTAGCAATTTAACAACTAAAATTTATAATTTTATATACATAATAAGAAAATATTTTACTAAAATACTCCTTACTTCTATCTCTCACCACTTCAATCTCACTGAAGCTCTGGTGACACTACTAGTGACCATATTGGAGCTCCAGCAACCTCATTGAATGGGAATGTAACATGTTACATAAGTATAGAGATAAATGTAACATGTTACATTGAAAACATGAGATCTATAGGTAGAGTTCGATATAACATATTATATTTTTTACTGGAGTACTAGAGTTTTGACGATTTTGTTGAAGATAAATATAACAAGTTACATATAAAATAAAAGTAAATATAGCATGTTATATACAATAAAAAAGTGGATGTAACACATTATATAAAAAAATAAAATAAAGGTAGATGTAACATATTACATAGAAAGATAAATATAAATTCATAGTAGCAAAAGTGATTTAAATTATTACTATTTTTATTAGGATAATTTCCACTAAACCTACTGTACATTTAAAAAAAAAAAAAAATAATAATCTCGATATCAATTGCATCATTTAGATCTACGCAGCACGCAACATCTCTACCCTGTGGTGTCCAAAAGAACAATCCATACTATTCCTCCAAAAGCTATGTTATTGTTACCCAGGCAATGCTTTGTCAAGAACAAAAGGAACAAGACAGTCCACCTCATTGTTCTCTGTCATAACATAAATTAGCTTCACTTTTCACCAGTCATCCTTATATAATGTCAAATTCTCCCCACTCCCAAATTGACTTAACATTTTCCCATGGATCTTTAAAGCACTAGACGACCAACAAGAAAATAATTCTTGCGCAATCACACACCAACATAATGAACTAAACCCACAAACAGTTTCAATATGACAATACTTAAATACTTGACAATCAGCCAAACGAGCAAGGCCAATAACTAATATACGAAATGGTATTAAAGACAAGGGAAAACAGTAATACTTACTCGGAAGGAGGACCAATAATGTGACGATTAGATTTTTATCATATATATGTAAAGCAAGTAATTTAATTTATCAGTATAAGTGGTATTTATTGAATTAATATTCTTGTTAGATATTTCACATAATTAATAAATTTGTTACTTTTTTAACTAGTATTTTTACATTATCATTAAATAATTTACTTGGTGGGCAAGTCCTCCTTTTATTAATTAAATAATTTACTTGGTGGGCAAGTCCTCCTTTTATTAATTAAATATTTTACTTGGTGGGCAAGTCCTCCTTTTATTAATTAAATAATTTACTTGGTGGGCAAGTTCTCCTTTTATTAATTAAATAATTTACTTGGTGGGCAAGTTCTCCTTTTATTAATTAAATAATTTACTTGGTGGGCAAGTTCTCCTTTTATTAATTAAATATTTTACTTGGTGGGCAAGTTCCTTTGTCTCCAAGAATGTTAAGTATGGTCCAAGTTTTTGAAGCACTATATATATGGGTGTTAGGCTCATCCATTCCTAAAATCTCTTCTCAAAGTCCTTCTCTCTACCACATATTCTTAATCCTTATTCCTCAAATCTATTCTTTCTTCTTGGATTTTTTAAGAGATTTAGGGTGTGAGCTATTGAAGGATACATTTATTAAGACAATTCATCTAAAGGTTTAATGTAAGTAAATCCCAATCTTTTTTGCATTAGAGTAAGTTATGTGTATGTTATATGTTACGTGAAATTTATATGCTTCTAAAGTTATTTTACATAATAATATATGCTCATGCATACATGTTCATTATTAATTGTCCAAACCATACATGAACATTTATATGTTAAATATATTTTAAGCATATTGATTAAGAAACAAGAAAAGTGATAATGATGTTTTATCATAAATATATGAAATAAGAAGTTCAAAGTCTGTGTGTGCCTATGTTTTGAGGGCTGAGTGGGCAAGGGACGCGGGGGACCGGCGGACCCACCATAGTTAAATGAATGATTGATCGTATGCAGGGAGGTTTCCCTTATGTTTAGTTGGCCACAGGGAACGATAGGCCCTTAATGGGATCACCAATGTGTGTGTGGCGACTTCAGTTGGTCCACACTCATGTTATGCCCCAAGTACGATACTACCAAGGATCCGGTAGTTGGAACAGGTTCCGAAAACCATGGCCCACTGGTTACCAATGGCATAGGTATCACACAAGGGCCCTACTATAAAGATTAAAAATATGTATATATTTATATATGAAAACCACCTTTGAACCAACATTTGAAGAAAAGTACAAAGAAAAGAGGACATGTGTAAATGAAGAGAAAAATGTAAATAAATAAATCTGTCATCATGATGCATGTTGCATGTGGATTTACTTACTGAGCGTTAGCTCATTCGTGTTTACTTTAATTTTTTTAGATAATGAGCAGTAGCTTTGGACGACATAAAGAAGACATCTAAGAGTGTGGCTTTGAAGTGGTCCCAGTTTAAGATCTTTTAAAAGTCAATGATTGTTTATAAATAAGTATTTAATAAGTTTACTGTATTGAAACACGAACAATATTTTCTATCCTAATTAGTTCATGCTCTTTTATTTATGAAGAAAGCTAAACTTTAAGATTATTTCAAAGTTTGAGAGACCTGACAAGTTAGTACCTATTTTTCAAATAAACTATCTTTTCAAAAAAGAAAAAAAAAAAAAAGGTAACATTTCCTAGTCTACCCCCCAAGGTAGGCTCGGGGGCGTTACAAATAAAGTTGGAAGGAACCACAAGGGAAGATCCATTATAGCATTTGGCCTCATGGAAACATAATGAATCCCCAAAGCATCAGAATACAACCCACAAAGAAAATGCAAAGAATTTGATTGCCCAGGCTTCGAAATATCAACATGAAGGAAAAGCTGATTAATAACATCAACATCAACATCACCATCACCTCCAGGAATAATGTTGGCCAAACACATTACAGAAATGTTAATCTTGTAAGTCCTATAAATTTTTTTGTGCCTTTTTTGGCGTTCCCGTGTGCAAAATACGGAAGTCTATTTATTTTACTTAATGTTTCTACCTAGCTCTATGTACGGTGCTTTATTTTTTATCAGTATTGTATACACTTACGCAGATATTAACACTATTATATGTTTGTATGATATACACACCATATAGTGGTTACATATAAATTGCATGTTAAAATTTATTTTTACTTGCATTTGTTTCCTTAAGTTGGTGGATGTTTATGGTTTTTATTTGATGAAGTTTTGTCTTAAAAACATATTTTTAGTGGTTCGTTGGGGCCTTAGGAGATCTCGTCGAGATAGTCGACGAAAGGTTTGCGAGTATGCACAAGGTGAATCTGTGGCTTGTTAGACCTTGCTAATAGTTTGCGAGGGGTACACTGAGTTGGTCAGCGAGGCCTCATAGAGGTGTCGACGAGGGATCAACGAGGGTCCGAGAAGATGAAAAAATCAGCTATAAACACTCCCACTTTCTTTTTTAATTACACCTTCAATACACATCTCTTATCCTCTCTCTTACCCCTTTTACATATATTTATCACATTGAATATTTGGCATTACGTATTTTTAAAATGTGTGAAAAATATCTTTTGGTGTATTTACAAAATATTTTATCTTCCGTATCATTAATACGTTGAATGTGTTTTCTTATTAGTGATTCAGAGGTGATTCGTTCATTTGAAGTTTAAATATTTTCAAAAGGTGATTCCTTAGTTTCAATATGTCGAGTGTTTTTCTATGTTAAACTACAAGGTGGTGGTGGGGTTTGTAAACTCATTTATAAAACAGAGTTTTCATATTCTCAATTTATTGAGTGTTATTTTTGTATTGAAATACGAGGTGGTGGTAGAGTTTGTTAAATTATTTTAACAAATGGAGTTGTTGTAATAACAATTCATCGAGTATTTTCCTGTATTGTTATTACGAGGTAGAGTTTTTGTATTAGCATATGTCAAGTGTGTTTCCGTATTGTTAATACAAGGTGTGTTATTCTAAAAACATATTTGGGTATACATCATATTATTTGTACACACATACTAATTGTAGGTATTTGCATTACATTGCGTGGTGATGTGGCTCTGGAGTTAAGTCGAATTCAGTGTGAATCATAATAGCTATGGTGATAGTTGGTGATAGCACTCTAGGCAGTTAGAATAGGTGGTCCCCAACTGATATAGGTATTTGGGGTTTTACCTTATCAAATCTATATTAACTTTTTATTTTCATTTAGGAAATTTGGCTACTAAATAGTTGCCTTAAGCAACCCGTTTATGTTACCACTTAGGATTGGTGCATAAGTGGGATTACCGCGTTATATTACTGTGTTTGATTGATTTATTACATGAGTTAGTACAATTGAAGTATACTTGATATATGTGCCAACATATATAGACTACTCTAAGACTGGAAAGCATTTATAGCTTTTTATTCTATTGTCTGATATTAGCATTATCTCCTTATCTACAAATTACTTATTATTTGTTTATTACTTTTTGCAAATTACTTGTTATTTATTTGTTACTTTTTGCTGTTTGTATGAGAGACACAAGTTCTTAGGTGTTTGTATCACCTAAGCTTGATTGTTCACCAAGTTGGGACTCTTTCAATTGGTATCAGAGCCCGTACACCCATAAGGGTACCTCCGCAGTAAAAAAGTTCGAGTATATGAGACTTAAAAATGACTATGAACTTTTTTCAATGGAGGAACATGAGACCTTTGACAACTTCTACGGTTGTTTCTTTGACATTATCAATACTTCTTATAACCTTGGTCATCCAATTAAAGAAGAAATTCAAGCTGAGAAGATTATGTGCAACCTTCCTCCCTAATTCAGAGAAAAATTTATCACTATAAGGACAATGTTTAAGGGAGAACCCCTTAAGGTTAATAAGATCGTTGGTGATCTTCAAGCTTTTGAAATACACCACCTTCTCTCAAAAAGAAAAAACTACTTTGGATAAAGGAGAGAGTCTGCCACTGAAAACCACCAAGACTCAAAAAGGAAAAAAAAATCTTCTATTAAGAGTGATGATTCCTTTAGTTTGAATGAAGAGAAATTTGCTTCGTTAGCGAAGCAGTTTAAAAAATTTTTTAGGAGCAAGAGGAACGCTCCTTTTAAGTCCAAAAGGGAAAGCTCTAGTAGAAGAGATTCCAAAGCTAGAGTTGAAGAATCTGATGAAGAATAAGAGAGACCTCAGTCAAGAGGTTAGGTCAGACAAGTTCGGTCTTACAAGTGCTAAAAAATTTGACACATTATTATTCATGTTGGTTAAAAGGAAGAGAATCTAGTAAGAAAGCCATGGTGACAGAGGTTACAATTTTGAATAGTTGGTGTAGTTTGGAAGAGGATGAAAGTAACTTTATAGCCTTTATGGCGACTAAAAATGATCATCTCACTACGACCTCTTAATCTTCTAGATACCTCGATGTGGATGAGCATGACGAGCTCCTATAAACCTATAAGGAATTGCTCAGGGAGCATATTAAGATCGAGAAAGCTCGAAAGAAGGCTTTGAATAGCCTTGATGATAAAGAAAAAGGCCTGAGTTCTCTTAAAGCTGATTTTAACAAGAATTAGTCTACTCACATCCTAGACAGAGATGAACTCTCGAAGAAATGTGAGGTTATTCAAAAGAGATACAACAACATGGTTGTTGAAGCTGAGTTTAACAAGTTAAGGATGAGACTCCTTGAACAGTCTCTGAAGAAGCTTCAAAGTATTGAAGATAAGCAAATAGTTAGTTTGGATCTTTCAGAAGAGGAAATCAAGAAAATCTCACTCCTAAGAAAGCAAGTTGAGAGTCTAGAAAGTGAAAAGGCATAACTTACTCATGCCTTATCTGAAAAGGATGATGAGCTATTCGCTCTTCAGAATATAGTTAAAAATTTGGGCAATTCTGCGAGATTTCTTGAGGCATCCAATAAGGAAAAGCATGATTTACTGACTGCTTTGAGTGCAAAGCAGTTTGATCTTGAGATGGTGTTGGAACACTCTGGGATCATTGTTAAATTTTTTTTGATGGGTACTCAAGAGCTTGATGAAATTTTTGTCAATAACAAGGCACCCGGGCATAGACGCGGGCTTAGTTTTACTAATGATGGTTGTGCAGCTTCTTCTCCTTCTACTACTGCTTCTACTTCTGCTTATCTTGTTGTGAAGTCTTCAACCTTTATTGCTCCTCTCTTCATCAAACCTATTGTAGAAGATCTTTATGTCTAGTCTATTGTTGCCAATGGTAAAGGTAAAGTTGTTGCAGAAGGTAAGTTGTAGATGTTGTTCCAACTAGTTACTTCTAATAGGGTGAGCATCTCACCTCTTGCTTCTTCTTGTCGTGCCAATGATGGTCTATTACCACTACCTACATGTTTCATCCTCTATTGTCACCATTGTGGTGAGTGTGGGCATATCAGACTTCACTGTGAGAAGTTGAGTTCTCACCCCTGTATGAGACTCAATGTTAGCACTTCTACCACTCCTTCTCTTGCTCATGTTACTCCTCCACGACAGATACCCAATTTCTTACATTCTTCTACTCATGCTTATCATACTTATGGTACTGTTGGTCACCTTGTCAACCAGTGTCCAAGCTATGCTCAGAGTAGTACTAGGAGATCTACCACTCACTTTTCTTATTCTGACTATGTATCTATTGTGGTTCGTCTAGGAATTTTATTTTTGGGTGCATTATACGCACTTGCAACTTAGTGGAGAAAGGAAAAAACTTTCTAAAAGCCCTCCTAATTGCATGTATGATTGCTCACAAGTCATTCAAGAATTTATAAAACAAAGAACTCTATAGTGGTTCATACTCCTCATGCTCATTTGGACTAGAGATTACATTATGCTCCTATTGTCCCTCATCAATTCTTCTTCAGATGGAATATGCAGTTTGATCACACTATTTTTAGGTGTGAGCCAGTTTTATATGAGTTCTGTCTTTTTTTCTCTCTCTTTCTTGTAGCATTCTCTGTATGTATTTATTTCTATGTTATGTTTTTTCTTTTATTCTCTCTCTTACCTCCTTTACATATATTTTTCACACTTCATATTTAGCATTGCGCATTTTTAAAACGTGTTAAAGATATCTTTTGGTGTATTTAAAAAATATTTTATTTTTCGTATTATTAATACATTGAATGTGCTTCTGTATTAGTAATTCAAAGGTGATTCATTCACTTGGAGTTTAAATATTTTTAAAAGGTGATTTTGTAATTTCAATACATCAAGTGTTTTTCTGTGTTGAACTACCAGGTGGTGGTGGAGTTTATAAAACTCATTTATAAAACGATGTTTCCATAATTACAAATATGTTGAGTTTGTTTGCATATTGTTATTACAAAGTGGTATTTTTATGTCAATAATACGTTAAATGTATTTTCGTATATTAATATGAGGTGGTTGCATAAAATTCATTTATTGGGATTTTATTATCTTGGTTAGATTACTTTAATATGGTCACAAGTATTTGCATCACACTTCTTGGTGGTGTGACTCTAGAGGTGAGCCAAATTCAATATGGATCATAGTAGCTGTGGTGGCAGCTAGTGATAATAGCCTAAGTAGTTAGGACTGGTGGATCATAACTGATAGAGGTATTTTACATCTTGCCTTATCCTACATGTATTAACTGTTTATTTTCATTTAGTAAATTTGGCTGCTAAGTGGTTGCCTTAAGCAATCCGTAGATGTTTCTACTTAGGATTAAGCCTAAGTGGGTTTACTACGTTATATCGTTATGTTTGCTTGATCTTCTACATTAGTTTGTACAATTGAGTATCTATAGTATATGTGACAATACATATAGTCTACACTAATATTGGAAAGCATTTACTCTTGTTACTTTATTGTATGATATTTTCTATATCTGCAAATCACTAGTTATTTGTTTTTTTGCTTTCTATTGCTTATACGAGAGGGGCGAGTCCTTAAGTGTCTGTATCACTTAGACTTGGATGTTAATCAAGTTAGAATTCTCTCAATTCGTATCAAAGCTGGTACACCCCTTTGAGCTTAACCACTCCAGTATTGATCTATTTTTCATACTTTTTACACACACTCACTTTTCACTTGGATGGACTCTAGTGAAGGAGAGAACGTAGTTAGACCTCCACTTCTCAATAGGCATAACTATGCCTATTGGAAATCTTAGATGTTGGCTTGCTTCTGGTACCAAGTAGAGAATGGCTGAACACCTCCTACGAAAACGCTTAAATATGGAACAGTTGTTCCCAAACCTATGAATGAATAGATTAAAGAGAAAAGCCGTGAGTGCGACTAAAACAGTAAATGATTGTATGCACTCATTCATGCCATTAATCCTGAAGAGTACTAACTAATTTCTACTTGCACTACTTCAAAGGAAGGTTAGGATATTTTCGAAATTACACATAAGGTTACCTCAGTAGTAAAAAAGTCCGAGTTGATGAGACTTAAAAAGGACTATTGAACTTTTTCAAATGGAGGAAGATGAGACCTTTGATAACTTCTACAATCGTTTCTTTGACATCATCAACACTTCTTACAACCTTGTTGTCCAATTTATGAAGAAATTCAAGTTGAGAAGATTATGTGTAGTCTTCCTCCCTAATTCTAAGAAAAATTTATTGCTATAGAGATAGTGTTTAAAGGAGAACCCCTTAAGGTCAATAAGATCATTGGTGATCTCTAAGCTTTTAAAACACCACCTTCTCCCAAAAAGAAAAAATTACTTTGGATAGAGGAAAGAGTCTGCCACTGAAAACCACAAAGACTCAGAAAGGGAAAAAAAAAAAAAAAAAACCCTCTTCTATTAAGAGTGATGATTCATCTTCAACTACAATTTGTAAATCACTTTTACAAGTTGCTTTATTGTGATCAAGTTTACCACATTTAGAGCATTTTGTGAACCTCTTAATCTCACCAATGTTTGGTTTCCTTTTCTTTGTTGGCCTTCCTTTTTTCATTTGGTTAAGGGAGGAAGAATAATTTGGGCGACAAAGAGGAATTTCTTTATTAGCAAAGCAGTTTAAGAAATTCTTTAGGAAAAAGAGGATTCTCCTAACTAGTAAGTCAAAAAGGGAAAGCTCTAGTAGAAGATATTCTAGATCTAGAGTTGAAGACTCTGATATAGAAGAAGAGAGACCTAAGTCGAGAGGTCAAGTCAGACAAGGTAGGTGTTACAAGTGTAGAAAAGTTTGACACATTACTATTTAGTGTTGGTTAAAAGGACGAGAATCTAGCAAGAAAGCCATGGTGGCAGAGGCTACAATTTCGAATAGTTGTCGTAGTTTAGAAGAGGATGAAAGTAACTTTATAGCCTTTAAGGTGACTAAAGATGATCATCTCAATCTTCCCAATACCTTAATGAGAATGAGCATGATGAGCTCCTAGACATTTAAAATGAATTGCTCAAGGAGCATATTAAGACTGAGAAAGCTTGTAAGAAGGCTTTGGATAGCCTTGATAATAAAGAAAAAGAGCTAAGTGCTCTTAAAGATGATTTTGACAAAAAGCAGTATACTGAAATCCTGGATAGAGATGAGCTCTTGAAGAAAAGTAAGGTTATTCATAAGAGATACAATAACATGGTTATTGAATCTGAGTATAACAAGTCAAGGATGAGATTCCTTAAACAGTCTCTAAAGAAACTTTAGAGGTTGAAGATCAACGGATAGTTTGTTTGGATCTTTCAGAAGAGAAAATAAGAAAATCTCACTTCTATGAAAGAAGGTTGAGACTCTAGAAAGTGAAAAGACATACCTTGATCATGCCTTATTTGAAAAGGATGATGAGGTGTTAGCTCTTCAGAATAAAGTTAAAAATTTGGGCAGTTTTACGAAATTTCTTGAGCCATCCATTAAGAAAAAGGATGACTTACTTACTACTTTGCACTCAAAGTAGTTTGATCTTAAGAAGGAGTTGAAACACTCTAGGACCACTGTTAAGAAATTTCTAATGGGTACTCAGAAGGTTGATGAAACTTTTGTTGGCATTAAGGCGCTCCGTCATAGATGCATGCTTGGTTTTACTAATGATGGTTGTGCAGCCTTTCCTTCTACTGCTACTTCCGCTTCTCTCTTTGTTAAGTCTACAACCTCTACTGCTACGACATATACCACTGCACCTCTCTTCATCAAACTTTTTGTTGAAGATCCTCATCACAAGACTGTTGCTGCTAATGATAAAGGTAAAGTTGATGCGAAATGTAAGTTGCAGGTGTCATTCTAGCCAGTCTCTCCTAGTAGGATGAACATCTCTCTTCTTGCTTGTTCTTCTCATCGTATCGTTAATGGTATATTGCCACTACTTATAGGCTTCATACTCTCTTGTTTCTACTATGGTGAGCGTGGCCATATCAGGCCTCACTGTGAGAAGTTGAGTTCTCACCCCTGTATGAGACTAAATGGTTGTACTTCTATCACTCCTTCTCGTGTTACTCCTCGAAGACATAAGCCCAATTTGTCACATTCTCCTACTCATTCTTGTCGTACATGTGGTACTGTTGGCCACCTTACCAACCAGTGTCTAGGAATGCTTGGAGTAATATTAGGAGATCTCTCCTCACTTCTCTCATTTTGACTTCTCAGGATGTACCTACTGTGGTTCATCTGATCATTTTATTTATAGGTTCATTATGCATCGGTGATATAGTGAAGAAAGAGAAAAACTTTCTAAAAGCCCTCTTAGTTCTATGTATGATCACTCGATAGGTCATTTGATAATTTCTAAAATAAAGAACTCTTGAGTGGTTCATACTCTACATGCACATATGAAATAGAGATTACATTCTTCTTTTATTGCCTCTCATCACTTCTTTTTTAGATGTGAGGATGTAGTTTGATCATACTATTTTTGGGTGTAAGTCAGTTTGTTGTGAGTTTTCTCATTCCTTTCTCTTTTTTTCTTGTGGCATTTTCTGTATGTGTTTATTTATGTATTTATTTTTCCAAATGTTTTATTGTTATTTTTTACTTTTATTTGCCTTGTACTCTTCTTTCTTTCTATTAATGATTTTAAAATATTTTTTTTTTGCAATTTTTCTAAATATTTAAAAGTTTTTTCTCTCTCTCCTCACCTTTTAGCGTTGCTCGTGAAGCACCCTTGCTGAGGTCTCACCGAGTTGGTGTTTTTACATACTTGTTGGTACCTCGTCAACCCCCCTTTCATGAATGGTCAATGAAGTGTACGGATTTTCTTTATAAAATCCTTTCCTCATTTGTTTTAAGCCACATAAATTTCTAAACATTTCCTACCTTCAAATACTTTTACCTACTACCTTCTAAACTACCTTTTACTAGCCCCACTCTTCTACACCCATTTTTTACACTAAAATGCCTAGATAAAACAAAATCCTACACCGTTCAAGTTGAACTTGGTCCTTCTTCTCAACCATAGAATTCTCCATCTTGTATATGTAAGCACTCAGTTTTGATTGAAGAATTTCTAGCTATCCATGAAAGGTTTGCTTTTCTTGGCTCTCTCTTTGTTCTCTTACTAGCTCCTATGACCTCACTTTTGTTGTAGAGTTCTATTTTGCGATAAGTGCACATCGCACTCATCGCTTCTCTATTTATTTTTCTTTAAGGGGATGTGAGGTCACCTTCTTTAGAGATAATGTGATAGACCTCTTATCTATCTCGAACGTGAAAATTCTACTACTTTTATCGTTATTCCTTTTGAATATGAAAATCTTACTCCTCCTAACTTTTCTGTTGATCTCGAGCATCTTAGAGCTCGAAATCATTTTGTCATGGCTGTTAGACTTGTTGGACCTAACATTCCTTTTGCTGGAGGTGTTGTTTCTCTTAATAGTTTCTCCCTTAGAAGCATGCCTTTTGCAAGTCATTTCTACTTCTGTCTTTCCTTTTACTCATGTCTCTTTTGTGCCTAATGCTAGAGGACATTTTCTTTGTGCCATTCTTGATGGTGGGCTTATAGATCTCGTTGGTATGATCTTTAGGACCATCATTTTTTGTCCTTTCATTCCTTCTTCGTCTACTGTTCATTATCCTTCTTTGATTACTCGCTAGGGATAATCTGTCTTTAGTGATGTAATTAATGTTTCTATTTTTGGTCGTACTCTCCTTTTATCAAATATTTTCAGGCATCATGCCCTTCTTCTAGGAACTTTGTGCCTTCTTTTTTTTTTTTTTTTTTTTTTTTCAGAGTGCTTTTCATTCTATCCCTTTTACTTCTCTTCTTGTTCCACCTTCTCAATTTTCTTAGTTTGCCTCCCTAAACGCAAAGGTCAGCTTTGTCTCAATGTTTGGACAAAGTCCTTGAAGATTTTTCTGAAGAGCGTCAGAAATGTAGACTCTACAAACCGATTTTTGTTGTTGTTGACTTTGTTGTCGTTATTTCTTTTACTTATGCATTATTTTCTTTCTGCATGTGTTTCATGAGTTTATAGGATTATTGCATAATGTATGCCTTTTCTCCCTCATATAAAGGTGTTCTTTTGACTTTTGTCAAAAAGAGGAAGAAGTTTCGATGTTGCACAATGTGTTTACATTTATTTTATGCTTTTTATGGGATGTGAGTGTAGATTTGCATCACATCTTTTTGTCTGACTTACTGCATGCAAGGAGAGTGTAGCATAAAGTTAGGGAGAGTTTTGTTTGACTACGTGTGTTTAGACTATCGGTGTATACCTGTGTAGGGGTAACATTATAGTTATTTGTTAGACTACACATAGATTTGCATAATACGTTCATTGGTATGTGTATGTTTCGTGTGCAGGATAAAAATGTAGTTTTGGACCTTGTAACTCACTTGGAGCTGGAGTTAGCATCAAGACAGATGTGTTGATTTATGAATATGGATAGAGTACTACAAGACGTACGCACTTGGAGTGTAGGTGTGTTAGGATGTCTTCTCTATGTTGGAGGTTGTTCATGGGAATGAACTTCGTTAGATCATCTTGCATGAATTTATTGTGTTTGATGCTTGTCTTATATAAGTTATGCAATGTTTTGCCACGGAAAGCCAAAGGGGGAGAATTGTAAGTCCTTTAAGTCCCTTTGTGTCTCTATTGGTATTCCCATGAACGAAATCTGTTTATTTTATTTAATGTTTATGTCTACCTCTATGTATGGTGATTTTCTTGTGATTAGTATCGCACACACTCATGTAAATCTTAACACTATTGTATGTTTTTTTATATACACATCACAAGGTGGTTGAGAGCATATAGATTACATGTTAGAATGTGTTTTTACTTGCATTTTTTTCAAAGGGTCCATGTCAAAAATTGTAGCATGAATCTCCTTTGGTGTCGAAATGCTCCGTAAATTGCAAGTAGAGTATAAGGGTTCAAAACTTTGAGCAAAAAAAAGTTACTCATGATATCCCAAAATATGAGTAGTGATAGCCCTTGAATCCTGTGTAACTTCACCATTTACTTCCAAAGGTTTTTACGCTTTTAAACGATGACGTGGCAAGAGGAAGAAAGTAGTGTTTCTATCACCACCCTTAAACCACTCTAGTCTTGTTTTCTCTCTCAAAAAGATATCCTGTTGATGGAGAAATTTATCCAAACTAGCATACACATTCGATTCCAATTTAAGAAACTTCTCAGAGGAGTCTTCATCATACTTTTTTTGTATTGTAGTTAGAGTAGCAAAGGTGACCTCAATATACGTTCCAAATTATCAAAGGTATCTAGATTCCAAACTTCGAGAGTCGACTTAAGCTCTTTAACCTTACCAATAACCACTCCCATGGGGGTGACCTGAACATACGTAGACCATGAAGTGTGTACTAAATCTATAACACCAAGATGCTCAATCCACATACCATGAAATTGAAATAGCCTAGGTCTCCCAAGCCTAGCTATGGAATCTGATAGTAATAGTAGGTGATGATCGAAACAGTGCCTCGGGAGGATGCATTAGGAAACTGCAGACTAGGAGTCTAGAAAAGACTCCGAGCATAACCCTCAATCCAAACTAGACCGTACACTTGAAAACCGCCTTTGAAATATGTATAAAAGGCCCATTTGGTATCAATTTTGGCAAGATTATAGAAAGAGATCATAGCCCCAAACTCCTCAATAGAATTAATATTACGAGCTGAGCCTGTATTTTCATGAGATCCAAGAATAGTGTTAAAGTCCCTTATCATAGGCCACGAGAGTAGAAGGTCGAAAATAAACATTAGCAAATCCCAAAGGTCCCTTCGTTTTACATAGGTTCCTTGACCATAAACAAATGGTAGTTGGTGAGCAAGTATTTAAAATGTAGGTGACCAAAATGTGATGTTGATGTTGTAAGACAACCAAAGTATCAGCTTGCACTGAAGAGGTAGATAAAGCCATAGCTTATTTACTAGCGAGGTATTCGTAGCAATCAAGATATAACCAAGGCCTCACCAAAAGTGATTGTCCAAAGAGTTGAGATCTGTCATTGGTTTTGCTATACATAAAAAAATCAGACCTTTCCTTTTTGCAAAGATTATGTAGAGTATTTTGGGTGTACACATTGGAGATACCCTTATAATTCCATTATAGGACTATTATGAGGATTTATTATCTGCATCCCGTATGGAGGATGTGCATCTCATTGCCCGAAGGTAGGGGCTAATAGATCTGACCCATTGATTTTTTTTATTATTATTAACTTCAAAACTCCATTCTAGGCATCAATCAATTCATAGTGTGCCCTTTGTTGCATGCATTCATTAAGACAAATGAAAGGGGTAGGGCGGGAGCGAGCAAAGTGAACTTTGGAGTGACAAGAGGTGGTAAGCAACCAACGAAGGAGTTGCTAGGCCCCACTATTGTGATCTTTATAACGAGAATGGAGTCGTATATGGCTAGAGAAGAACTGGTGTTAGGCATGAGTAGTACATCTACAGAGATATCAGCAACTACGGCACGCATACTACTAATTTAAAAGGCATTAGTTGGCGACAACTTTTAGGGTAATTGCTTGGTAGTAGTCACAATATTAGTTGGCAAGACCTCGTTAAAAATAACTTGTAAAGTAGTAAGAGTATTGGTTGTGGGTGGTTGCATTGTTGGTAATGTTGGGAGAGCAGCGAAGTCAACAAATACAACATGAGGGATATTTGTGGCAGGTGTGGCATCCCTACCTAAAGAATAGAGTGTAGTGAATACATTACTTACTGGGATCTTATTGACAATATTTGGTACTTTAGGTCTATCAACTTGTTGTGGGTGAGTTGAGACTTGAGGCTTAGTTGGTTGTGTGTCTTTGGGTTTTTATTGTAGGGTAGTAGTTTTCTTCTTACACTTAAAGCGACATGACCCACTGAGAAACAAAGGCTGCAGAAGTCAAGTACATTTTCATAATATAAGTCAACAAGAATGTTGAGGGAGCATACTTGCACCATTACTTATAATATGAGTTTATGAGATAAGAGAATACTAGATCAATTTTATAAAAATAACTTTGTCAAACAATGTCATGAACAGCTGATGAGATATTGCAAAATATTAAATATTAAATTCTTAAACAAGATTAAAAATAAAGACCAAGTATTTTATCCATATAATGAGTTTGTCCAAAAAAAAAAATTCTTACATGATAAAAAAAATTGAGAAAAACGTCACAAAAGTTATTTAAATTAGGTTATTAGTCTCTTAAATTAGAAACGATGTTACTTAGGTGGTGTTTGGTAAAGTATAAAGGGACATGTAATGTAATTGATTCAGCACATTACATTGTTTGGTTTACTCAAACACATGTAATGTAATGTAATCAATTACATCTAAAATTGTAATAAAGATTACACATCCAATAACACTGAATGGGGATTACATTACTGAACAGTAACATTTATTGATTCCTTACGCGTAACATCCAGTTCATGCCTCGACGTCCGTCGCGTCCCGTCCCTGCGGTGGCGGCGTCGTCGTCCAACCAGTACCAGACCAGACCTCCTCGGCGTCCGTCGTCGTCCCATCAGTACCAGACCAGACCAGCCATCGCGTCGCCGTCCAGCTCGCGATTTTGTTTTTTTTTTTTTTTTGAAAATTGTTTTTTTTTTCTTTCTGAAATTGCATTTTTTTTGTCCATTTTTTTTGCTGATTTTTTTTTTGTTAATTTATGTAATTAATTAAAATTTATTAATTGTTATTACTTTTTTCGTTATAATTAATTTTTTTTGCTGAATTAAATTTTTGTTGTTGTTAATTTATGTGATTAATTAAAATTTATTAATTGTTGTGATTTTTTTTCTATTCCATTATATTACAGTTGTCAAACCAAACACTATAATATTGATTCCTTTTTTGATTACAGTGGCTAAATCAAACACTGTAATAGTAATATTGATTCCTTTACATTACATTCCATTACGATTACGATTATGATTACGATTACATTCAGCGAACCAAACGCACCCTTAGTCACTTAACTATGTAAAAAAGATCAATTAAAGAAAAATTATATTATTTTAATGACTTTTTATTAAAATATTATTATTTTTTGTCAAGTAATTAAAACATTAGTATTTAACAATAATAAACTCAAAATTAATGTGAAAAAATTTCATAAAATATTATTTTTTAATACTTGTTAATTGCCACTATTTTATTTTAATATTTTATTGATTCTTAATTATTTTTAAAATTAAAATATATATTCAAATAAATTTATGTTTGAATCTCATTATTGTTGATTTTTTACTTAAACATTTTCATATTAAATTTCATTTTTAGTATTTAATAGAAAATAATAATATTTTAATAAAAAATTATTAAAATAATATAATTTTATCTTTAATTAACATTTTTTACAAGCTAAGGGATTAAATAATATTGTTTTTATTCTAATAAACTAAATGACTTAATCTAAAAATCTTCTATGATATGACACCTCATCTCAAAAAATTTAACCAACATCCTACTAGTAAATAGTGATATTTGGTGTGTAGTTATTTAATTAATAAATTTTTATATGGTTAAAATTAGTTTAAATAGATCTTAGAGATTTGTAAAGTTCTTAAGTAGTTTAAACCAGTTAATATATTTATAATAAAAAATATTTTGATCACAAATAGTAGAGTTTGAATATGTGAATTAAAATAATGCTCTATACTATTAACCTATATAATAATTAGATAAATACACAAATTTATATTACACAAAATAATTAATAAATATTTCATTTATTTTAATATATCATCTTTGCAATGTAACATTCGACACATCACTTATCAACAATTTCGTGTATATAGCTAGCATTAATCACTAATAATGACACATAAATATTTATCAATATTTTCTTAATATGAAAACAAAATATAGTCACAGAGGGTTAATAAAGGAATTTTGTCTAAAATGGACAAATCCTATAATTTAGTTTAGAAAAAGGATCATTTGTGTTAAACTTTAGAAATGGGCAAATTTCAATTGACTCTCCCAGTTGCCAATTCCCTTATTTCCCACCAAAGTCTATTTCTTTCTTCTTCTCTCTCCTTCTACACACCCCCTCTTTTCTCTTGTCTGATTTTCGCTCCATTTTTTCATCTCATCACGCAAAACTTTCAAATTTGAGGTTAGTGATATTAAATATTTTGGTTGGGTAGAAATTTCGCACTTTTAATTAGCATGTAAATAGTGAAATTTGTACCAAGATTTGTACCAAGAATTTTCGCAGTTTTTGGTTTTGGGAAAATTTATTTTTCAAAAATTGCCAATCATTTGGCTGAATCTTTGGTGAGAAAAACTAATTTGGGTGTTATTTAAACAGATTTTTGGTTGACAAACCGTATTAAAGTGTTGCCCTAAATGAATCATTTTTAATCGAACTGTATGATAAACCTACAATTACTTGCATATCAATAACCCTATCAATGTAGTATTGGACAAATAAGGGATCGTTAGGGACCGGGGACTGAAGGGACACCTACAATAAGTGTTAGTATAATAAATATTCACAAATATATAATGTGTACAAGAATTTATGGGGTTTTGGAATCAGTTTTTAACTAAAAGAAAAACAAAAAATTATATACAAGTGATCATCTTCATTCACACAACCATAGATAACCAAGCATTCAATCAGATTGTCATGACTAATAGCAACGAATTCAATCCCATAAGCATGCATAAGAATCGAACCCTTGAGAATAAGGGCAACGACCTCAAATACCCAACATATTCTTCTAAATTCTCTAAGATATAGGAAACGTCCATTACCTAGATATTTTACCTGACTTAAACATAGCAGAAACGTCTAACCATGTGAAAATCAAAGTAGATCATTAAGCTTTCATGAATATAGTTTGAATACAAGCTAAGACTATGGGTGTCAAACCATAAATAATTACCTTACAATCCTCACACACACTTTTACAAGTTTTACCTTTTGATTAGAACCTCATAAGGATCGCCCTATGAGAATCCTAATAGGCAATATGATACTTTTCATCACCACATAGAAAACGTTCATATGTAGTACTACTAACTACCAATGATATATAAACCCTATATGTTTCGAACCATATAAAAGTACATATCTAAATTAGAGTGAAAATTCTTACACATAATCATAGTTCATGAATTCATAACTACATATCATTAACAATCAAATTTAATGCTTTAATCAAATATGAAAATAAACAAGACATATAGCAAATAAATCATATTTTCAATAAAAGAATCCAAAACAAATAACTTCAATACAATAACAAAAATAATTAAAAATAATAAAAATAAATATTACACTTTTGAAGCTTGAGAAGTCTTGATGATGATCCTTACATCCTTGAGAAATCTTGAAAATAATCTTTTACTCTAAAGTTAATGCAAAGGAAGAGATGATTTGGAGAGGTGGAGCCTTGCTCCTTATATAGGAGAATTGGTTGGCTATCTTCTCTTCTTTTTCCAATGTGGGACTCATTATACCTCTTTATAGGATAATTTTCTGCTCATCTTTGCTCTAATTTCGATGTGGGACTTGGTGTGCTCTTTTCAATTGAATTCAAAATCCAAGTTTTCGGACATATTGAACCTCGATTACTAAAACGGGAATATCTAAGCCATCAAAATTGATATGATCAAGTTATTGGAGGTTCTGGAAACTAGACATGTAGGGTTTTTCAATGACACCTCATTCATGATTTTTGGACTTCTGAGTTGTCTGGTAGAGCCCCACGAAGTTGGACTACGAAATCTGTCAAAATTCCGATTTCCTTCAAATTTGAGTTTTATTTTGATTGTCTCTTGGTCTCGACTCCTTCCTTTTCAAGTGTAACAAGCCCTAAACTCTCCAATTTGATGATGATATATGCAGATTGCCTACAAAAGAATTAAGACTTTATAAGAAAAGAAAAGTTACATTAAATAAGAAAAGCTCAAAAACTTCATTTTTGCTCATTTTTACACACCAATGCTATCTAGGGACTCATTTCAACAAACTAAGTTAAAAGTAACACAATTAAGATCAAAGTGTAACCAAATAAGTAAGGAAATACATTAAAAATGTCACATAAAGTGTTCTTATCAAATTCCCCCACACTTAACTTTTGCTAATCCTTTAGCAAAACATCAACCATAACCTTCATTTACTAACAGACTCAAAAAAAAAAAAAATACTAATAAACTAACTTTGTTGCCCTTAACATTTGTCTCAAAATTCGTACTCTTATGGTATCAAGATTTTAACACTTAATCAAAAATCAAAAACAAGAAATTCGAGAGTTTAATTGACATGCATGATCCTCATATGAGCAAGTAAGACATGGTAGAACAATGGTGAATCAATGGAGCTTAACATGTTTCAGAGAAGTTTAGATTTATCCTCACCAAAGTATGCACTCTATTTTCACTTAGATGTAAGGCCCATGCTTAAAAGCTTTTCACTCAATGATATGTGAGAGAACAAATTGTAAGGCAACAAATAACTCACATATATAAGAAACAAATGCACTTTAGTAAAAAAAAAAAACTTTAATAAACCTCATGAAGGATATCAATTACGTGCACAAATAGACCTTAACCATATGCTCATTTCTGTGAATAATCTCCAACAGATCAAGGGTTGCCCATTTTAAGGATCAAAAAGGACTTGATAAGGGTTGTAATAGGGCTAGGCTAGGGTTTTATGAAATGAATGGATAAAGAATTCAAAGATCTAGCAAAGCACATATAAGCCATCTTATAACACCATTAAGGGAAAGATTTCATCATGTTTGACACAGACATCATTCTTAAATGTGGGAACAAACATACGTCGAAAATTAGGACATAGCTTTCATTTAGATGATACAATTTGATCCCACTATTTTTTTTTATAGCAAATACTTTTCTTTTCTATTTCTTTTTCAAACTTCACCACCCACAAATGGGTAGAGGTATACTACACTAAACTCATGGTAGAGAGATATTAAGGTTAATGAAACAAAGGTTCTTCACATGTAAAGCTCAATGGGGTTAAAACTAACGGGTGCGCATCTTGTGAACACAAATGGAGACACATGGTAATTTAGCAATGGTGGATATCCTAGGTGCCTTTATCCTTTACAAAATCAGGGCATATTATGATTCAAAGCTTTGAAAATCACAAAAACAAGTTCTAGTAAACTCTCTAGTCTATTGTAATTCTACGACATGCAATCGATTAAATTTGAAGGAACAATGAGGTTTAACAATAGATTATAGCCAAAGAATTTATGATTTCATATCAACTCTCAACAAAGAATACATATATAGGCTCAAAAGCCCACATAAGGGTCCATATGAATCAAAACAATTCTTAGCATGCTCAAAATCTGTACCAAAGTTCAACTCCTCATCTACTACAAGTCATATGATTCCCAATTAACCAAAGAATAGCATGTAGAAATCATTTTGATCTTGTGTTCATCTTTCAACCATAATTTCAAATATATGCTCATCCTAGACAATTAAGGGCATCCTAGGACTCAAAACAAAACAAATAGACTCAAAACTAACCTAAAAAGCAAGGAATAATTTTTTTTTTATAGATTTTGTTAAAAGATGAATTAAAAACATACCAACATGTAAATCCCTCCCCCACACCTAAACTCTACATTGTCCTTAATGTAACAGAATAAAGCATGTTATATAGAATATAAAAATGGTGAAGGTATTCACAATAAAACAAACACAATAAAAAGCAAATAAAATAATTGAATAACATATATAGTTCAATCAAAAGAAGTAGAGGGATAGAATTGCAAATCTGCTTTTGATGGCTCCTCCACAGCTTCTGAATGAATTGGGTTGCCTCCCAAGTAGCGCTTAATGTTTATAGTCTTCAGCCTAGACTCTTCATTCGCACTTATTAAATGGATGGCGGATTTTTGAGATTCATTTCCTCCACAGCTTGCTCCTCAAAACTCTTATAGTAAGGTTTCAATCAATGGCCATTCACCTTGAACTCATTTCCTGTTGTTGTACTCTTTATCTACACTACTCCATGGGGAAAAGTATTAGTAACAACAAACGGTCCAATCCATCTAGAATGCAACTTATCAGGAAAAAGTTTAAGTCTGGAATAGTAGAGGAGGACTTTCTGTCCTATGGTGAAGTACTTTCTTCTAATCATCTTGTCATGAAATGCCTTAGTCCGTTCCTTGTACAACCATGCAGAGTCATAGGCTTCATTTCTTATCTCCTCAAGCTCATTCAGCTAAAGCTTTCTATGCAGACCTGCTTCATCAATATCCACATTAAATTTCTTCACCGCCCACCATGCTTTATGTTCAAGCTCAACTGGTAGCTGACAAGCTTTCCCATAAACCACTCTGAATGGAGACATCCCAATTGGTGTTTTGTAAGCTGTTCGATATGCCCATAATGCATCATCAAGTCTGAAACTCCAATCCTTTCGTGTTGGCCCGACAGTCTTTTCCAAAATTCTCTTGATTTCTCGATTTGAAACTTCAGCTTGTCCACTAGTTTGTGGATGATAAGGCGTTCCAACCTTACGGGTGACGTGATATTTCTTAAGCAAAGCTTCAATCGTCCGATTACAGAAGTGAGAACCACTATCACTAATGAGCACTCGAGGCATTCCAAACCTGCTAAATATGTTAGTGATGATGAAGATTTGGATGAGTTTTTTGACCTTCATGTTCAAGATAATGAAAGGAAGGCTGTTCTATATGTGTCAAAAAATGAGATAAGATCAGTAAGTACAAATCATTCTAATCTACCATGAACAACTTCTTAATACCGGAGGGCTCATGTAAATTACTTGAGCAATACTCATCCGCACGAAGGATCTCAAAATCCCAATAGAAATTGCGATGATATACTTGATAGTATTGGTGATGATTTAGATAACTATTCAGATATACTGCAGATGGGTGATGATGTTCATCTTGATATGATTAGAGAGTATGAACTAGAAGGTGGTCCCGTCAACGAAAACGTTGATAATGACATGACCGCAATGGGAGCTTTACATGCAAATGATAATGAAAGGACAGTAATTGAACCAGAAAGGCTTATTGTAAGAGATCAATAGGTAAATGGTTTATCTCAATTTGAAGGATGAACTGTAGTTGGGGGCAATAATGAATTATGTGTTGGCCCATCAAGTACACCCACAGAGATTATTTCAACTGGTGACGTTTCCTCGTCTGTGGCACATCTTGAGCTTGATTTGAAAGTTGATCAAGTGTTTGACAGTAAGATAGATTTCACCACACATGTCAGGCTTTATGCCATAAGAAACAGATTTGAGATGAGGACATTGACAAGTAAAAAAGATCGTATCGTGATACGTTGCATTCAATCTAGTTGTACTTGGATGATTAGATGTAATCGGATCACTGGCTCAGATAGGTTCAGGATAAAACAGTTTGAATCAAAACATACTTGTGATCCTAACCATTACATGAGGAAGAATAGGACTGCGATTTCAAGAGTGATAGGAAATGCCATAAAAATGAAGTTGGTGCGACCTGGAAGAATTTATAAGATCAAAGATATTATTGATGATTGTCAGAATGAGTTTAGGATCGAGATTGGTTACACCACAACATATAGGTCTAAAGAGAAGGCTTTGAGGTTGTTACTTGGCAGTGAAGAGGAATCTTTCTTGAAGCTTCCTTCATACTGTCACATTTTGAAGGAAAGGAATCCCAGTAGCGACACACATATTGAAGTTGACCAATCTGGAAGATTTAAGTATTTCTTCATGGCACTAGGTCCTTGTATTAGAGGATTCTTATCTTGTATAAGACATGTAATTATAGTTGATGGTGCATCCCTATCAGGTAGGTATGCTGGGACATTATTCTTAGCAAATGCTTCTGATGGAAATAACAACGTATATCCATTGGCCATTGGGGTTGGAGATTCTGAGAATAATGAAGCTTGGGAATGATTTTTGCTAAAACTAGCACACTTATTTGGGCACATTGACGACCTTGTTATTGTTTCAGATAGACACCAAAGTATTATTCAAGTTGTTCCGAAAGCATTCCCCAATGCTTTGCATGGTTATTGTGCATTTCACATGGAGATGAATTTAAACCACAAATTTAAGAATCCTGATATTACACCTTTGTTCAGATGTTGCTCAAGGGCATATAGAAAGCATGAATTTGACAAGTACATGGGGGATTTGCGACAAATCGATCCTGAGATAGAAAAGTACTTATTGGAAGCAGGTATTGAGAAGTGGTCAAGATATCATTTCCCAGGAATGGGATACAGTATAATGACCACAAATGGTTCAGAATCATTTAATAATGTCATGAAATTTGCTCGTGAGTTACCCATAACCTTGCTTGCTGAGTACTACCATAGCAAAAACAGTATTGGTTTGTGGAACGTAGGGAGGTTGGGATGAGATAGGGAAATCGCCATCTAACCGACGAGGTTGAATCAATTATGCGTGCAAATCACAATAAGTCCTTAAGGTACAGGGTTTTCAGAATTAATGCACATATTTTCTAGGTATGTGATTCATACAACAATCTATTGTTATTATATGTTTATATATTTAAATTTGTTGTCTAATGTGTAATATATTTTATCATCCATTATACCAAATTAGGTTGTACATGGTGAAATTAGTGATGATGTCGATCTACTGAATAGAAGTTGCAGTTGCAGGGAGTTTGATGTTCACAAAATTCTCTATTATCATGCCATTGCAGCCGCCTGTTTTCAAGATGCTGATATCCATTCATTTGTAGACCAATTATACACAGTTAATTGTTATATTATTACATATGCAGAGTCTATATTCCCAGCAACTGATAATGGTGAGTGGGACATTCCACCAGAGATCATAGACCTAGTTGAACTTCCTCCCAACACAAAGAAAAAATGTGGGAGACCACGAAAGCGACGCATATATTCACGTGGAGAAGTAATAAAAAAGGTCATATTATGCAGTAGGTGTGGAAATAGTGGTCATAACATAAGGACTTGTAACGTGTTCCATCAGATGATTGTAGAACCTTCCCTATCTTCTCACCCATAAACATTTATTTATATTACATAATTTCGTATCAGTGCAAGTGCTATATCCTATCTATCATAAATTTGTATTAATTGAATGAATATGTTTGTAATCAACTGTACTTAAGCAATCATGTGTATCATCATGTATTTATATTAATTGTACTATTCAGTCTATTATACCAGAGATCATATACCATATATATACAAAAAGATATACCTAACATATACGTGGAATATATACCTCAGATATACCTAATATATACCTGATATACCTAAGATATACTAGATATACCACAAATATACCATATATACCACAGATATACTACATATATACCACAGATATACCATATGTACCAAAGATATACCACAGATATACCATATATACCACAGATATACTACAGATATACCATATATACCAAAGATATACCACAGATATACCAGATATACCACAGATATACCATATATATATCACAGATATACTAGATATACCACAGATATATTATATATACCACAAATATACTTAAGATATACCACAGATACCACAGATATACGTAAGATATACCAAATATACCTAATATATACCAGATATACCACAGATGCGCGCCGCAGTGGGGTTAAATTTGTGCCACGGCGAGGATGTTTCTATTTCACGACAATATTTTCAGTATTTTATGTGCACTGCGGCGGGGTTAAATTTGTTCCGCGGCGAGGATGTTTCTGTTTCACGACAATATTTTCAGCATTTTATGCGCACTGCGGCGAGGTTAAATTTGTGCCGTGGCAAGGATGTTTCTGTTTCACGACAATATTTTCAGCATTTCATGCGCGCCGCGATGGGGTTAAATATGTGCCGCGGCGAGGATTTTCTGTTTGACGACAATATTTTCATCATTTTATACGCGCTGCGACAGGGTTAAATTTGTGCCACAGTGGAAGTTATTCTGTTTGACGCATTAAATTAAAAAAGTTTATTGATAGCACTAACACAATTCAAAAATTTCTCTCACCTTTTTCCTCATTTTCTCTCAAAAAACCTCTCACTTTCTCTCCAATTTCTTCTCAATTTCTCACCAAAATCTAAACTTCACTCCAAATTCTTCTACAAATATCATTGGTATCAAGCATTCCTCTATCAAGGTTTACAGATTTCCTCAAAAAAATGAGGAACCTCTTCATCTTCTTCTAAAAAGCTTAAGGTTCAAACAATTTGGGGCTTTCTCTTCAAGGTTTGAATTGAAATCCAAAGCGGTAAAATTATTTTGTATTTTTGTGCTTCATTTGGTAATTATTTTCTAGAATCTGCCAATTGTATACCAAAATTTTTGGATTTAAGTTAAGTTATTTGGATAAGAGGGGCATTTTTGGGGGTTTTTTTTCTGAAATTTCTGGAAAAATACTTATTGAAATTTTTTGAATAAATTAATGGCTCCTAAAATAAAGACTGGTGATAGTAGTCATTCAAAAGAAAAAGGTAAAGTTGTTGAGGAACAAAATTTTAATGCCTTTCGTTTTGTTAGTCGGGAGGCACATCTTTTGTTAATGAGAGGGGGTTAGACTTTGGACAAGTCAGAGTAATGAAAATTTCAAATAAAATTGAGGCGTTATGGTGGAGAAAATTTGTACAAGCCCCGGAAGCGGGTGTGAGTTCATTGGTCTGGGAATTCTACGCGAATGTCCCAGAAGCTCGGCACGGAATGGTATGAAACCTTTTCTTAAGAGTTCCATCCCTTATGTGTTTCGGAAGTGAATCATAGACATCAATCTGTTGCTGTCTAATGTCAATTCCAAAAGCGATCCAATGGCCCTTCTCTAATAAAACTCCATAAATGTTGTGCACACAATTTCATGGTTTAGCATGTTTAGGACGTGCACCTGTTTCAAAAGATATAAATTTTATATGATATACCAAATGTTAACCCATAATACCATATTCAACCCATGATGTTACTATGTTTTACTTATGAAATAATCCAACCACTTCTTGTTGAGGGACCAAAAGTGGATTTGCTCGTTCTTTTTAAGTTTATTCCATTCACCTGCACTTGACTCCATTTAAGCCTACATTTTCACATTCCATAATGCAATATAAGTTTCAATCAGGTAAGATATACCTATAACTGTTAATAATGTTCGTTCTTACCAAGAACGTTGAGTCTACTGTTGTCCAATTGTTCTTAGGGAACAAATGTGAGTGAATTTCCTCTTTCTTTCTCAACAACCATAGTCCACAATCTATGTTCTGCATAATTTTAGTTGAGATCAAGTAGTACAAATGTATACGATTTAGTTGTTAATTTGTAATGATGGTGAAATAATTAATAACAAATTATACACTAAAGTTCACATGATTTGTATACAAGCAATGGTAAAAATCAAAAAGAGTTACCTCGTTGAGTAAGGATGATTGGGGTTTGAATATACCATGAAACCAGGAAGAATTAGCCATATCCTTACTTGGGCAACCTGATGCAAACCCCGCAACACGATTCCTATCGACCCAACTAGCTACGAGGCTAGAGAACCAAAAGGGGACGGTTCAAGACCCAACAACAAATTGATAGGGATTCTAAGCACAAACCCACAGATTTTGGTAGCAGGAAACTCAACTCAACACATGGATATTACGCACCACGCACGGAGAAGAGGGCGAACTCCACAAAGGGATGCAAATCCTTTGATAAGTTCTTGGTTTGCATTGAAGCAAAGAGCAACTTGGGCTCTCAATTTGTTTTCAAACAAATTTCTCATAAAATGATCAAAGATGTTATTTGGGCTGCTACCCTTGTCCTTATATAGTATACAAATAAAACCTAAAAGACAAGACAAGATCTGGGCCATTGGATTTGATCCAATGGTCAATATTACACATTTTACATTTACGCTCGGCGGGCAAATATTCATGCCGCGGCGAGGAGGCTCGGATTACAAAAGTTAAAGTAGGCGGGCCGCGGCGGAGTAAATTCCATGCCACGGCGAGGAACCAAAGCATCCAACCTGAGAGGTTTGTGCCGCGGCGTCCAAAAGCCATGCCGTGGCGCGCACGTCCTTGATCCTCTGCGCGCACACCTACCCAATGCTGCCCGGCGTCTGCTCGTCCTACGTGCACATCTGCCGAGCCCTCTTGTTCAAACAGAAACACTCGTGCCGTGGCGCACATATTTCATGCCGCGGCGGGCACCTCTGGCCAAAAATCCCAACAAAACAGAAAGTTGTTCGCCGTGGCGGGGGAATGTCATGCCGCAGCGCAGCTCCAAAACTCAGCAACTCCACAATTAGCTCGGCACTCCCATGTTTCCCATGTTGGTGCCCTTGCTCGTGTTGTGGTGCGCCTTTCTACGCCAATATTTTACCCCTTCTTCGGCCGGGTCCATGATACGTGTTGGGCCTTGTTGGTGGCGCAATCTAGTTCGTATCATTCCCTCCCTCTTCAAGAGAATTCGACCTCGAATTCGGACCTTCATCATGGGGTAAGTTTAGGAGTCCATCCCTGTTATGCTCCTCATCATAATAGTCCTGCAAGAAAGTAAAGTAAGAAAATAGACATTCTTTCATTTTTTTCTTTTCCTATTTTTTTTTGGTTTGCCCCTTTTTCTCCTTGGGCATTTCATCTTTTTCTTTTCCCTTTCCCTTTTCTTGTTTTCCCTCGTTCTTGATCTTCAATTGATCTTCAATTACTTCTTTTGGGGTAAGAGGGACAAGGGTTTTCTTACTTCCATCCTTCTCGAACGAGTACTTATTTTTATACCCGTCATAAGTCACCCGTCGATCATATTGCCAAGGCCTGCCCAATATCATATGCCCAACCTGCATCAGTACCACATCACATAATACAACATCTTGATTATTTCCCATAGCAAAGGATACCAAGACTTGATGTTCCACCTTCACCTCACCTTGATCATTCAACCATTGTAGTTTGTAAGGAGTGGGATGTTCGGTTGTGGGTAACCCTAACTTCTCAACTAGGGTAGTACTAGCAATGTTGGTACAACAACCCCCATCAATGATTAGGTTGCAGACTTTGCCATTCACGACATCTTGTATGGAAAATGTTTCCTCTTTGTGAATCCATGTCACCTTCCTTTAAGCGATCCTTGGGCACTTGCCCTACCATAAGCAAGTCTCCTTTGACAGGAACTATCTCTTCCTCACTTGCTTCTTCCAATGGTGGCATCTCCTCACCATCACTCTCTTCATCAGTCGCCACCTCCCCATTGGCTTGCATGATCATTGCTTTTTTGTTCGGACATTGGGATGCATAATGACCCTTTCCAAGACAGCGAAAATAACTAACATCTCGATTTCGGGGAAAGGTTTCAACTTTTCCTTTTCCTTTATCCTTACTAGCCTCCATCTCTTTGCCCTTGATGACTTCAAAGCGGGGCTTGGAGCTAGTTCCTTCTTCTTTCTTAGACTCTTGTACCCAAGGTGTTGGAGTAATTGGCCTTTATGGTTGCATCCGGTTGCTTCTTCTCTTGAATTGCCCTTCCACTTTGATTGCCATGTGGACCATGTCTTCCAACTCCACATAATGATGAAGCTCCACAACATTGGCAATTTCCGAATTTAGCCCACTCAAAAACCGAGCCATAGTGGCTTCTCTATCCTCCTCAATATTAGCCCTAACCATGGCTACCTCCATTTCCTTGTAATACTCATCAACCGATCGAAAGCCTTGATTGAGCCGTTGCAATCTCTGATAAAGCTCTCGGTAGTAGTGGTTCGGAACAAACCTTTTCCACATGATTGCTTTCATATCCTCCCAACTACTTATCGGCCTTTCTCCATTCCTCCTTCTACCAACTACTAACTGATCCCACCAGTTCAAAGCATAGTCAGTAAACTCTATCACCGCCAATTTGACCTTTTTTTCATCGGAGTAGTTGTGGCATTCAAATATATGCTCCACCTTCTTCTCCCACTCTAAATATAGCTCCGGGTCATTCTTTCCTTGGAATGCCGGCATTTTCATCTTAATGTTACCCAAGCTCCGATCAACTCCATCAAAAGGTTGGTGTGGGGGTCTCCTCATTCCTCCCCTCCTATGGCCACCTCTAGGCCCATATCTTCCTCCGAAGGGCATCCTCCCTTCATCATCATTATAATTCTCTCCAAAACTATCTTCATCCAACTCCTCCACAAAATGAGCTCTCCTATTAGGTCGTTCTACATCAGGAGCGACTTGTGGTGCCTCTTGCCCTAAGTTGGCGATAGTTGCTTCATTTCGTTCCATTCGCTCGTCCATATTAACCATGACGGCATTCATCCGTTCCATGGATTGTTGTAATGCCCTCATCATAAAAGCGGTGTCGGGCCTTTCCTCTGAGCTGTTCCTGTCAGACATACTCAACAACAACTAATACAAACAAACGATTAATCAATTAGCAAATTGGAACTTTCACTCGTTTACCTCACGTGTTTACACTCGAATTTGATTGCTGTAGCGCTCGAAGCCCTATGACAAACCAAACCGTCCAAGTCTTCCACCCAATTGTAGAGTTCTCGTCCTCAACAATCCGTAGTTTGCAATATCCAATGTTGAACACAAAGGAAACTAACTCGAAGTGTTTTGAAACTCTAACTCTATTAGTTTGGAAACAAGTTCAATTTAGCAAATTCAAACCCGTAAAATGCAAACAAACAAGAAAACGATCCCTTAAAGCGTAAACGACGCTAAAACGAAGAAATTTCGCAAATTCTCGGGAAATCAAGAATTCACTCTTTTTTTCTCTTTTTTTTTTTTTTTTTTTTTTATAATGTCCGAAATATCTTCTTCCTCTTTTTTTTTATAAAATATCTAGCGAGATATTTTCGGGAGATATTTTCACGAGATATTTTCGTGAGATATTTTCACGAGATATTTTTTTTTTTTAAATAAAGAGAAAAATGTTTCGCTCTCACTTTTCAAGACGAAAAACACATGTGAGATTACCAAAATACCCTTCTTCCACAAAAACGATTTTTTTGGAAAATTTTCAAAACAAAATCCTCTCCAAATTCAATCAAGATAAGAAGGAAATAACAACATCAATCAGGTTAATCCAGGAATTGCAATAAATACATAGAAACAATGAAGAACAGAGAATTTTTTGAAGGAATTTTCTTGTTGCTATGAAACAAAAATGACAGAAATTTAATATAAGAATCTAGAGTCTCAACCTAGAGGTCTGATACCAAATGATGCGAACCCCGCAACACGATTCCTATCGACCCAACTAGCTACGAGGCTAGAGAATCAAAAGGGGACGGTTCAAGACCCAATAACAAATTGATAGGGATTCTAAGCACAAACCCACAGATTTTGGTAGCAGGAAACTCACCTCAACACATGGATATTACGCACCACGCACGGAGAAGAGGGCGAACGCCACAAAGGGATGCAAATCTTTTGATAAGTTCTTGGTTTGCATTGAAGCAAAGAGCAACTTGGGCTCTCAATTTGTTTTCAAACAAATTTCTCATAAAATGATCAAAGATGTTATTTGGGCTGCTACCCTTGTCCTTATATAGTGTACAAATAAAACCTAAAAGAAAAGACAAGATCTGGGCCATTGGATTTGATCCAATGGTCAATATTACACATTTTACATTTGCGCCGCGGCGGGTAAATATTCATGCCGCGGCGAGGAGGCTCGGATTACAAAAGTTAAAGTAGGCAGGCCGCGGCGGAGTAAATTCCATGCCGCGGCGAGGAACCAAAGCATCCAACTCGAGAGGTTTGTGCCGCGGCGCCCAAAAGCCATGTCGTGGCGCTCACGTCCTTGATCCTCTGCGCGCACACTTGCCCAATGCTGCGCGCGCGTCTGCTCGTCCTGCACGCACATCTGCCGAGCCCTGTTGTTCAAACAGAAACACTCGCGCCGCGACGCACATATTTCATGCTTCGGCGGGCACCTCTGGCCAAAAATCCCAACAAAATAGAAAGTTGTTCACCGCGGCGGGGGAATGTCATGCCACGGCGCAGCTCCAAAACTCAGCAACTCCACAATTAGCTCGGCACTCCCATGTTTCGCATGTTGGTGCCCTTGCTCGTGTTGTGGTGCGCCTTTCTACGCCAATATTTTACCCCTTCTTCGGCCGGGTCCATGATACGTGTCGGGCCTTGTTGGTGGCGCGATCTAGTTCGTATCACAACCAACATTAATGTTTTCCCTAAAATGTAAGCAATAAAAATTTAATGAATAAGTAACCCTATTAATAACAAATAAGAAATAAACATAGACAGATAACATGTGTATATGAAAAATAGGATATACGCATTGGTTGTTCGAGAAATTCAGATATAGCCACTCTAAGAAGAATCTATATCTATCTTCACTGAACCTTCTCATTGGCTCATAAAGGGTTAGCACATGTCCTTCATCCGATTGTTCAGACCCAATTGATATACCAGATTTCTTATTTGGATGAACATATGGAGATTTGAGGGAGGGACCAAGCTTTCACTTCCTCTGACTGGATGTGGTACCAAATGGTGCAAAGGTTTCAGTTGATCGTACACCCTCGGATGCTAGTGATCCTAATCGCATTGACGATGGACCACTTATAATGAGGGCAACCTCCAAAATCTCTTCCAGAGTAGATAACTTCACATTTGACAAGTTTTCTCCTACGTGGAAGACATCAACTGGCTGTTTGTCAAGGTTAACTTCAGTGGGACATTCTTCGCTGACACCCACGAATATTTTGTCCTTATCTATAATAGGCATGGTAGTTTCCTCAGCTAGATGTTCTAGAAACACAATTATTTCTTTGCCTACATAACTTGCCACTACTGGCTCTTCATCCATGGGCATCACAACTTCTTCGTCCCCAAATAATTGTTCATCTTGAACCTTACGTCGGTCAAAACGTAGGATACTTTTGACCCTGGACACATTAGCTGAAGCTTTCCTTGATTGGTCCTCTGTTGCAGAAATTTTTTGTGATCTTAACAACTTCTTCAAAGCATCCTAAATCCACATTTGGTTTTCCTTTATTGTTATCACCTCTTGTTTCAAATCCCTCAGCTCTTGCAACACCTGAAATACGATAAAAATATATACGATAGATATAAAAAATTAAGTAGAATTGAATGTCAGAATTTTACATCCTATAGTATATTACCTCTATAATGGAACTTGATGAATGAGATGAACCTTGATCCTTTTGGACTTTCGGGTTAGGGCCATTGATACGATCCATGTGACCAGATGGATGATGCTGTTCATTGCCTTTCGAAGGCAATTCATCATCAATTCCACCGACGTTCGGTACACCGTTATGTACTTCCCTCGCACATCTTTGTGCCGAAATGTAGTAAGGACTCAATCTCTCCTTTTCATTTGGAGTGAGTCTCTTCAGCATATAAAACTGTACAATATCTCACAAAACATATAAAATTATTTAAGTACATTCAGATATACCAGAATAATTAAAAACAACATATAAATGCAATAAACTTACATCCGAACGTTGGATGATTTTATGGTTCAAGTCCCAGAACTTCAAATTTTGTCCCCTTCTTAGGTTCTCCCAACGTACTATCCTGGGGATTTCATAAGGGAATAGATTGGTAGCTAAATTAGATACACCCACTTGTATGGCCTCATAAGCCCAAACTTGCAGTGCCCAACAAAAACCGTAGACACTGTAAGTGATCGTGTGTTTTTGTCCTTCTTCAAACGCGACCCCCCAACATAGTCAACATAACCCTCGATGTTACCTTTAGGTTTTCTATCAACCTTATGCATAATAACACTCTTCATTCTTCTTATAGTGAAGTCGTAAACTATCTTACCCCATAGGTAAATATTAAATTTCTAGAAGTCTTCAACCACCTCCAAATATTCATCATTAATGGCCCTTAGATTATGATCGGCCAAAAGAATCATTTCCAAATTATAAATTAGGGCCAACCTCAAAACATTGTTGAGACTGGTGGATGTAGGAAGGTTTATGAAAACCTTCTCCAGCTCGCCTTTCTTTATTACATTGTCGGTCTTGAAGTATGTTTTTCGTAACCGACCAGTTCAAGGTGGGCATTCTTCCTCACCGGTAAACATCAAACCGGTAAGTAAACTGAATTCTTCATATCCAAAAATGTGAGGTCTGCCATTCACAATTATTCGCAGCTCTTTCCCTGATTGATCTTTCTCTTGCATTAGTAAGATATGATGCAACAATCCCCCTGTGAACTCTATATGGTTCATTCTTGTGATGAAACCAAAACATAACTCTTCAAACCTCTCAAGTAACCCAAATCGCTCTAGGATCGTCCTCAATGTGCTAAAATTTTGAATGCGTGATATGTTCGTTATTTTACCAACATAATATCCAGAGGGGGAGACTAAAGGACTAAAGCTTGTTCAAAATAACATCAATACAAGTCAATATACCAAGATATACTACAGATATACTAAGATATACCCACATATACTGAGATATAACAAGATATACTCACATATACTGAGATATACTAAGATATACCCACATATACTGAGATATACCAGAGATATACAAGATATACCCACATATACTGAGATATACCAGAAATATACCAAGATATACCCACATATACTAAGATATACCCACATATACTAAGATATACCAGAGATATACCCACATATACTGAGATATACTAGAGATATACCAAGATATACCCACATATACTGTGATATACTGAGATATACCAAGATATACCCACATATATTGAGATATAACAGAGATATACCAAGATATACCCACATATACTGAGATATACCTGAGATATACCAAGATATACCCACATATACTGAGATATACCAAAGATATACCCACATATACTGAGATATACCAGAGATATACCAGAGATATACTAGATATACCCACATATACTGAGATATACCAGAGATATACCACAGATATACCACATATACTAGAGATATACCCACATATACTGAGATATATTAGAGATATACTAGATATACCACAGATATACCCACATATACCGAAATATACCAAGATATATCCAAATATAGTAGAGATATACAAGATATACTCACATATACAGAGATATACTGACATATATCCAGATATACCAGAGATATACCAAAGATATACCAGATATACCACAGATATACCCCAGATATACTTAACATTGTAGCTGAATCCATAAAATTCTTCTGTTCAATGCTTATACCGATATTCATGAATAACAATAATGTATACCAGAAATCAGATTATCCATAATTACAAAAACTCAATATAAATAAACAATATTTTACAAAAGTCAAATACAGATATACCAATATTTCACCAAAACTCATAAAAAAAATGATGGAGTTTTCGTTGAAGGGAGGGATGGAGAAGACATTCATTGAAAAAACTTACCGAAAATTGCAGAGCTCAAAAATGGAGGAGAAATTTCGTCTACAGTATTTCCTGCGTCGTCTTCCTAGATGGTAGTGTGCGTTGTCTTCCTCAAGCTAGTGGGAGAGTTTTGTTAAAAAGTGAGAACTGTTCGATTTCTTTCAAATGTTTTCAAGCACTCTTCTTCGTTTTTTTTTTTTTAAATAAAAAATCGGCTAAAACACCCATATCAGGTGGGCAGTTAAAAAAAGCCCATTTCTAAAATTTAATAAAAATAAGTCTTTTTTTAAATTAACCTATAGAATTTGTTCATGTTAAATAAAATTCCGTTAATAAAGGGGTGTCATTTTTACGATCATAATAGAGAGTTGGTTAATTACAGTGACATTTTCTTTAGTAAGGTTTTTGTTTTGTTTTGATCTTTGAGAAATTATAGATCGTAAAAGGATGTTAATAATTAATTTACATCTTTGTGGGTAAATGGTGCTCGTGGGAATTTGCGTGCTTAGGTTTCTAGAAACTCAACCAATCGAAATTCTTTCTGACCTTTTTATGTCTGCGTAAATAGTTATTATGACATAAATTTCACTTTTTCACAGGATTAACTCAGAACCTGTTTTTTCTTCCCCATCACTCTCTCTCTCTCTCTTTTTCCGAAAACCCTAATCATATGTCGCCGTGTATGTCTCTTCATTTCTTTTTCTAACTCTTATCGAACGCTTATCAATTAAGATCAGGTATTCAATTCTATATAAACTTTACTTTTATGCGAATTATGTTAAGTTTAGCTGTCACCAATTTTAATTCTTTTCAATTCCGATTATACAGTCTGTCATTGATCTTGATTGTTCGTGCGACTCTGTTTTTGGTTTATGTTGTGTGTTTTTTTTTTTAGCTTCTTACAAGTGTGTTTATCTATGTATCTGGATTGAATGCTTAGGCTGATGGTAACAATTATGCATTTTCGTTACGGAAATTTTATTTGTATTTAAGTCAGCTATGGAATTGTAGAAGTTTCAGTTGAGTTGGTTATGTTGGTGTCTTATTTGTCAACATTAGGAATTGAAATTAACTTTGAGTTGACTTCTATCTTTTGTTTCATTAAGTTATGGTTGAATTGATGTTGGATTTGGATAAGTCAAGGAAAATTTTGGGTGGGTTTTTCACATCTTTATTATTGATTCTTCCTGTTTGTTAAATTCGGACTTTGATCGAATGCTTATATCCTGAAGTTCTAATTGTTGTCTACCATGTACATAGATGGATTGCTCATTCTATATATTTGGGATTTTCTGAATGTAAAGAGGGGTTATATTAGGGGAGAAGTAATGGAGGATAATCTGTGTGACGTCAATCAATTGGATTCTGATGTCCTTTTACCTCCTCGGAAGCGTCTCCTGGCAGGGTTGAAAAAGCAGAGTTCAGATAGCGATGGGTTGCTTCTGTCTTCTCCTGCTTCGGCATCTACTTCTGTGTCCTGTTCTTCACCTTCTTCAAGTGAATTTAATACCCATCTAAACAATCTATTGAAATCTCAGTATGCTAACCTTTCACCTCAGGAGCTAGTGGAAGCCTCAAAATCAGCGGCAACTACTGCAGTTAAGGCTGCAGAGACTGCTAAAGCTTCAGCTGAAGAGAAGGCAGCTATAGCAGCGAGGGCACTAGCTGCTGCCAAGAGTGCTTTAGATTTAGTTGCCTCCTTTTCTGAAGAGACAACCTGCAAAAGCAGATATTTGAAAAGGAATAAGTTGAAGAAGCATGTTCCAGTTCAGCTCTTGTACAAAAAACACCAATCAGTGGAGAATTATGAGAACGATGAAGAATTGGCTCGTAATTTACACAAAGCTATAAACAGTTCCCCAAGAATTTCTAAGAATTCTCCAAATTCTGAAAGGAAAGATAATACACACAAGAAGCCTAGAATCTTGCCCAGTTCTGACACCACTAGGGCTTCAAATGGGGTATCGCAGTTGGAACATAACCCCACATCTACTTGTAATGGACATTCAGTAAGAGTTGAGGTTGACTTTCAAGGTGTTAGCCATGAGTTGCATGAAAATAGAGCATTAGAAGAAAAGTCATGTAAATATGATAAAGTTGGTGAGCTGGAAATACGTAATGGTGAAGCGGAATCAAGTCAGACAAAGGAGAAAAATTTAGATGATACGTCTCCTACTGGCAAAAGAAGAGGAAGAGTGAAGCTAAAGAAATTGCCGCTGAGCATTTGCACCATCAGGGATCAAACAAATCCAAAAGAAGATTAAGCTACTATAATTTCACTATTATAGTGAAGAAGTATGGAAGATAAGATTGTTTGTCTAACTTAAACATTATGTCTCTATGTCCTGTAACTCTATCAAATTTGAGCATACACTTTACTGTTTTGATTTACTTATTTTAGGCTATGCACGAGTAGCTTGTCTGATTTTTTTTTTAGGAAAGGTTACTGAAAAGAATGACAATAAATTTACATTTGAGTCATTTAACGTAGTATGATGTTACTAGGACTAAGGAAATTATAGGGATGATAAGTGCAGCTATTAAATTAGAACCTCTTCATCACTGTCTCTCCACTATCTATATCTCCCTGTACCTTCAATGTATATTCAAGACAAGATTTTGCAAAGATTGTAATTAAAATATCTGAGGAATCTGACAGAAAGGACTGATCTTAGATGATTGGTTGGACCTTTTCTTGTGAGATTTGTAGATGAAGACATGAATGTAAGTGGTAGACCATATCTTGTCAGTGTAAAGACATGAGAAAAGAGTTAAGGATGCGAGATATGTTCTTTCTATGCCTGCAAGATGTAGGTAGCACCAGCAGCAAACAATCTCCACTGATGTTTGATGCATCAAATATTCAGCAACTGTTCTCATGCTGGGTTTTGACATGTCAGTGATCATCGGATCAAGCTTTGCCTGGTATGTTCACATCTTTCTTTTTTGGGTTGTCAATATGTTCTCGTATTTTAATACCATTTAGGAGATTTTGATGTCATATTAGCTGATAATGTTTTAAGACCATTTGCTCTATATCATTCTGGTGCACGATTGCACAGAGAATCGTATATTAATGAGAGGTTGGTATGACCAAAAGAACTTTAATAAAGTGAACCTTTATCCCTGAATGATCCTAACGTTGATTTAATTTGGCTACTCGTTATGATTCTCATGTCATAATTAAGCTAATATATACGAGAAAACAACAAAAATAACTTTCTTAAAACTTTTAATAACATAAATAGTACCTCTAGTTCAAATCATATATTTTTACAATTAAAAAAAATAATTTTTATATCATTTTTCTTTAAACGTCCATTTAATGTGGCAATTTAGATCCGTTCAATATTATATGTTCAATATTAAACATTTAATGTTATTGTGATGTTAGATTTATTGTTATAAATTTTAAGGGTATTATTTTTGGTAATTTTTTAATGTATATTAACTAAAGAAGAGATGGTTCCGACACATTTTGAACATTTGTGACATGGACTTTTAGTTTTTTATGAAATGTCCGTGTCAAACAAACAAAACATGAATACAAGCGCATAGGGGCATAGCCAAGGGGGATCGGGATGGCTCAAGATTAGAGGTGGTAATTGTGTCGTGTTATTCATATCGAGTTTTCGTATTAGTTGACACAAAAAAATTTACTTGAATTTTTTTTCATGTTACCCATTTATAATTGTAAAAAATAACAATAAATTTAAGAACGTGAAAAATTATTGGTCAATTTTTACTAAAAAAAGTTTGTGTCGTGTTCGGATCATGTTATCGGATCGTGTCAGAAATTACCGCCCCTATTCAAGATATCTTTTTTGTTAATATTATAAATTACATAATATTTGACATTTTATATAAATAAAATGCATTAAGTAACGCATTTGGCTCCTTCTATTACAATAAAATTATTTTTTTATTATATATAAGTTAATACAAATAAATTAATTAATGCAATATTGATACGAATCATATGGTGCTACCATCACTACGCACGTATCCCAAACAGACCGATTACGAGGTCGAAGGCAAGACAACTCAAGGAAGCTTTGAACGAACTTATCCAAGAATTGATACAAGGCCAAGGGATGGTAAGGATTGATCAACAAACTTGTGAGAGGCCAAGCAATTTGTTGAAGGCAGAATTTGGAGAAGAAGACCTGTGCTGCGGCATGGATTTATAGCCGCCGCGGCAAGCAACCTTCTGTTTTGATTGGATATTTTGCAAGGAATCACGCCACGACCTGCATTTGGGGCGTCACGGCCCAAGAGTTTATGTTTTGGCTGGGAGTGCAAGGCAGATGCGCGAGCGATGTGGGCAGATGTGCGCATAGAGGTGGAAGGACGTGGGTGCCGGGGCATGGATTTGAGGCGCCGCGACACACATCTCTCGGATTGGATGCTAGGGTTTCCTGCTGCGGCATGAATTTTCATCCGCCACAGCCCACCTACTTTTAAAATGTATTTCGAGCCTTCTTGCCACGGCACAAATGTTTTACCCGCCGCGGCACAGATTGTAATTTTTAATTTTGGACCATTGGAACAAAATCCAATGCTTGGGATCCTTTCCCACTTTGAGATTTTGTTTGTATTCTGTATAAGGACAAATTGTAGCATCCCAAAAGGCAACTTTTGTTCATTAATGGCATTTTTGTTTCTACAAAACAAATTTGAGAGCCAAAGAGCTCTTTGCTTCTTGCAAACCAAACTTATCAAAGAATTTGCATCTTTTTGTAGCGTTTCTTCTCTTCTTGGTGCGTGGTGAGTAATATTCATATGTTGAGGTGAGATTTCTGCAACCAAAAATCTGTTGTTATGCTTAAAAATTTCATGTTAATTTGTTATTGAGTCTTGAACCGTATATCTTGTAGTTCTCTAGTCTTTGTCGCTAGTGGGTCGTAGGAATCGTATTACAGAGTTCACATCAAATATTTTGTGCTTTTGGAGGCACTTCACATATTTTATGTCACATATATCATATAAGATTAAATTCATCTATTTATAATAATTATTATAAATATATATGGATAACTTTAAGTTTTTTAGTGCTTTTATGCCACAAAGATTCATATTTTAGTTGATAATTATTTTGGGAAAATAATTATATTTTATTTACTCAAATAAGATATATAAAAACAATTAAATTAATAAAATAAAAATACATTAAATTATCATAAGAGTTAATAAAATAATCGTTAGTACTGTTCAAGTTTTCTTTGTTGGCTCTTCCAGTTCTCCAAATATGTATGATTTTTTCTATCGATAAGATGAGAGATTTTTAATCAAACTTAACCATTTATGTCTTGAAATCTTTACATTTTGAATTGCATAAATACTTAATGGAAATTATAAGATCTAAATCTTAATCTAGAAATAAAACAAACTAAAATATAACAAAACACGCCTAAAATTATCATTAGATTAAAATTTAGGTAAAAAAAAATCGAGATCTAGGTGTAATGTACTGATTATAATTTTTGTTTATTGAAACATAAATAAAATGGACGATCTAATAGATAGAGTTCCTATAATAAAAAACTTTTCCTCCGGCAAAAAGCAAAACCAATGGGCATTTGTCTTAAAGGGTCTCTTTTTATGTAAAACGATCACTTAAGGACCCTTAGCCCTTAGGGCAAAAACCTTAAAAGGTCTGTTTCTAAGTGAAAAGTTCACTTAGGGACCATCAGCCATTACAAAAGAACTAAAAGGCTTGTAAGGCCTTACAACACAATATAGAAAGTTTAGAAAATTACAATGTCAGAAATAACAGAAACAGTAGAAAATCAAGAGATACTAGAAATACAAACACAGGACATATCAGGATGTTTTTCACAGGAAATGATATTTAGCAAAAAGAAATTTGAAGAAATTCAAAAATCTAAGTTAAATCTTAAAGAAAAAGATGGATTTAGGGAAGAGTCATTTTCTACAATTAGAAAATTATTTCCAAGAAAAGATATAGTATACTATGGAATAAGCAACAAAGAAATGAGCATAACTATAACAGATGCAAAAGGAAGGTTTAATATACCATTGATTAATAAGGAAACAATTATGGAAAAATTATCAAAGATTCCAGAAAAGGATAGAGAAAAAATTGGATACATCCATTTAGGAGGAATACAGATTTTAATAAAAGCACACTTCAGGGAAGAAATAGATACACCTATTAAGTTAGCCTTATTGGATAATAGGATAACAAATAGGAAAGATGCTCTGCTAGGAATGATAAATGGAAACCTAGGATATCAGAAATTAAAATTCACAGCTTATCCAAGGTTTGCTGTTAATATTCAAGATAAAAATTTAAATCAAGTACTCAGTTTAGCTTATGATTTCGAAAGAGGAAATCTAATGAAAGAAGGAAATCACCCATTTTCAATACACTATTTGGTAGGATATTCTCTAACAAATAGTCATAATAGTTCGATATATGGACAACATGAATACATTGAAATAGATAAAACCTTTAAAGATATAGGACAAATAGTAAAGAACCCCGAAAAACTATCAGAATATGAAGTACCAGATGAATGGAATTTGGATATTAAAGAAAAACCACTAATAACATCAAGAAGAAGCAATGTACAAAGAATAACATTCGTAGATACACAACCAAAAGTTACAAATAGAGAAATAGAGGAGTTGAAAGAAGAAATAGAAGAAATGAAAGAATTGGTTTATACAATGAAATAATGTTAAAAGAAAAATTATTAAGGATACAATTAGAAGCTAATAACAGTTTAACAAGTATAAATAAAAATCAAATATCTATAATGGAAGCTTTAATTCATATAGCAGAACAGATAGACAGTACAGAGAAAGAAATTATAGAAATAAAAAAGAATATAAATAACTCAGGAAATGGATTAAAGATCGATCCATTAAAAGGACTGAAAGAAGAACCTCCAAGAAGATCTGATGCATTAATTCCTATAAATGAAAAAAGAAAAGCAGAAGAATCTAAACAGATAATAACAATCTAATGGATTTAACAGAATATAGGAAAAATTTAGAAGAACAATTTATGAATCCTGAAAATAAGGACATAGAAAAATTGGTCAGTCTATTAACATTAACAGATGAAGAATTGGAAAAACACTATGAAGAAAAATCCTACATAAATAAAGAAGAAGATGATATGACAGTAATAAGTGAAAGTGAATCTGAAGAAGACACAACCCAAAGAATTAATATGGAACCAGTACTAATACCCAGAACAAACCCAGAAAGATCAACTCCAAAAAGAGGAGAAACATCTGACCCACATAGAGAAGATAGATATAGACCAGAAGAACTTGATCCAGCATATAGGAGAAGACAACCACCTAAAATGGAAGAAGGATTACATTGGGGTACTAGAGGAAGTATTCCATTAGAATTTAGACCACATGAAAACTATAAAACAGATATTTTAGATCTAGATTGTATAAGAGATAGAAAGAAAGCCTTAGATGAATGGGCTAGTGGAATGAGCGTAATTATACAAACATCATCAACTACAAGTACAAACCCTTCAGTATGTAGAGTTTTAGTAGCACATAAAATGACAGGAAATGTAAAGGTATGGTTTTCAAACCTAACTGACCAACAACATCTAGGAATGACAGGAAATTCTACAACAGGAAGAGATTATTTAAACAAAGTAGTAAATGAAATATATAAAGAATTTATAGGAGAAGATAAAGGAAGGAATATAACAGAATCTAGTGAAAATGAAATAAATGAAGCCAAATGGCATTTAACAAACATGAAAATATGTAATATGTGTTATATAGACTCTTTTATATGCGAATATGAAATGTATTATCATAAACTCCCACCATCTATGCAAGAAACCTATAAAGAAATGTTTTACCAAAAATTACCAGGAACATTACACAAAACTATGATAGAAGAATGGAACAATAGAAATACACAAACTATACCTAATACCCTAGGAGGCAGGATAAGAGGACTTAAAAACTGGATAATAATAAAATGTCAAGAAAGAAAAGAATTTAAACAAATTAAAGGAAATGATAGGATTTGTTGTGATACTAGAGATTTTAAACTTCCAGGAAAATATGGTTGTAACATAAAACCATATAACAAATATAAGAAACATAGATATAAAAAATTCAGAAAAATTAAAAGATTCAAATTCAGAAAACAAGATTTTCTAAAATATAAAAGGAGATATAATCGAGAACCTTATAGGAAAAGATATTTTAGAAGAAGATATAGTACACCTAAAAAGACAAACTATTGCCCTTCAGGAAAAAAGAAATGTAGATGTTGGATTTGTAACGAAGAAGGCCATTATGCCAATGAATGCCCAAGTAGGTTACAACATAAAAAAGAATTTAAAAAGGAATTCCCACAAAAAGCAAAAATATTAGAAGAAGCTTTTAAAATGGAATTAGAACCAATTGAGGAATCTGATATAGATGATACATATAGCATTTATCTACTAGAAGAAACTGAAGAAGAAATAACAGACTCAGAAATATCTGATTCTGATTCTGATTCTGATTCAGAACAATGGATGAAATATTAAGCATAACAAACCCAAATAGTACCTATATAAAAATAGGACTAAAATTCAAAGGATATAAAAACTACCATTTACATGCATATATAGACACAGGAGCTAGTATGTGTGTAGCTAGTAAGAATGTTTTCCCAGAAGAACTTTGGAAACAATCCCCAAAAGAACTAATAGTAAGAATTGCAAATAATACTACAATAAATTTAAACAAAGTATTAACAGATACAGATATAACAATAGGAGGAGAAACTTTTCATATACCCACCATTTACCAACAAGAAACAGGTGTTGATATTTTATTAGGTAATAACTTCCTAAATTTATATCAACCATTTACACAATATTTAGACAAAATAAGTATAACAACTCTTGATGGAGAAACAATCTATGTATCCAAAATTAGGAAAGCATTAACTGTTTCATCGCCAACTTTTATGCAACAACATAAAAAGCGAAAACGTGGTGAGATAGAAACAAAACACAAACCACATTTAGAAAATATTTCTTTAGACATAGAGGTTAACCAAAACCCCATTCTAAATGAAATTCAAGAAGATAAAGCCTTAACAGGAATAAGAAAATTATTAAAAAATGTATGTTCAGAAAATCCTTTAGATCCAAACATAAATAGATCTAATGAGATAGCAAAAATAGAATTAAAAGACCCCTTAAAAGTTATAAGAATGATTTATACTCCAGAAGACAGAAAGGAATTTGAAAAACAAATTCAAGAACTTTTAGAATTAAAAGTGATTATTCCCAGTAATTCACCTCATTCTAGTCCAGCATTTTTGGTAGAAAAAGAAGTTGAAAAAAGAAGAGGAAAGAAAAGAATGGTAATAAACTTTAAATCTTTAAATAAAAAAAAATTGATGACGGTTATTTTATACCAAAGAAAGAAGAGTTATTATCTCTAATAAAAGGAAAGAAATATTTTTCAAGTTTTGATTGCAAAAGTGGATTTTGGCAAATAAGACTTGATGAGGAATCACAGAAATTAACAGTATTTAGCTGCCCTCAAGGACAATTCCAATGGACAGTCGTTCCATTTGGACTTAAACAAGCACCAGGTATTTTCCAGAGACATATGGATAATATCTTCAAAAAGTACTACAATTTCTGTTGTGTCTATATAGATGATATACTAATATTTAGCAATGATTTATCAAAACATTATTTAGATGTTATTAATGTCTTACAAGAATGCAGGAAATCTGGAATTGTACTATCAGAAAAGAAAGCAGTTTTAGCTCAACAGAAAATAAAATATTTAGGGTTAGAAATAGAAGATGGAAAACATCATCTACAACCCCATATCTTAAATAATATACAAAACTTTCCTAGCATAATCAAAGATAAGAATCAATTACAAAGATTTCTTGGATGTTTAACATATGCAGAAGCATACATAAAGAAACTAGCAGAAATGAGAAAACCATTACAAATAAAACTTAAAAAAGATTATGTCTGGCAATGGACTGAAGAAAATACTAAGTACATGGATAAAGTAAAATCACAAGTAAAAAATTTACCAACTTTATACCACCCTGGACCAGATGATAAAATGATAATAGAAGCAGATGCTTCACATGAATATTGGGGAGCTATATTGAAAGCAAAAGTTGATGACAATAATGAATATCTTTGCAGGTATACTTCAGGCTCTTTTCAAGGACCAGAGTTAAACTATCATAGTAATGAAAAAGAATATTTAGCTGTAAAAAAGGCTATTAAAAAATTTGCAATTTATGTTATAAGTTCACGATTTATTGTCAGGACAGATAACAAAAATTTCGGACACTTTTTAAGAACTAACATTGCAGGTGACTATAAGCAGGGAAGGCTTATCAGATGGCAGCAATGGTTTAATTATTACAAATTTGATGTATAACATTTACCAGGAATAAAAAATAGTTTAGCTGATGCTTTAACTAGAGAATTAGCACCACTAACTATTTTTATGATTATAGGTATGGACAAAATCAATCTAAGTGAATTAAATCATTTTCCTGAAAATTTTAAAAGGACTATTAAAAATTTTAGGAAAAAGATAAGAGCAGGAGATAAGCCTGTTTACTTAAGATTTTTCAGTTCTATAATGGATTGGAATGGCGAGGATTGCATGAGTCCTTATCATTTCATTAAAGTAGGCATTGCCAATACCAACAGAGAAGTACCTAGACCCAAGGCATTACCAGAAAAAGAATTCAACGAAGAAGAACTCAACATAACCAGAGGACAAATGTTAGGACAGATTTACTATGAAGTCAGAAAAATCTGCAACTCTTCTGAACTCAGAGTAAATTACTTCACCAACAAAGTACTTATTACCTCTCATAACAACATAGCCATTAATGAAGAAGATGGAGAAAAAATTAGCAAATTTGAAGCTAATTTTAATTCCAACAATCTTGAAGTAAGCCAAGAAACAAAGAAAATCTTTTGTTTCTATGCCAGGAAGGTCAGTGATGATCATAGATGCATTTACTGTTTGAGAGACAGAGAAGATGAAGAGATGTCATCATCTGTGTCATCAAAACTGTCGGCAGAACAAGACAAAGAACAGTAAAAGAAGCCAGTCGGTAAAAGAAGCCAAAATACAGGACCCGCAAACAGTGACAGCACAATTCAAAAACAGGAAAAGTTGTCTAATGAATTATTGTAAAAGAGATTCCTTATCTGATTATAAAAGGAACTCTTAGATAAGAACTCGAGGAGGCTTTTGCAACTACTACCAGCACCCTTAGAATTTTCTAAGAAAAACACTCTCAACCTTTACCTTCAAAACACCCAGGACACCTTCTAATGTATTTAGAGGTTATGTATGTATTAATAATGGGTGGCTAAGCAACCTTTTCAAGGTTCTTGGTTGGCTCTAGGATTGTAATAATTATTATATCATAAATAAGATGGAGTGAATACACTCTTTTCATCTCTTTGTAAGTTCATTTTGTTTCCATATATATGTACGGATGCAAGTGCTTCTTAGCAACCAGGAGGGTTTGAGAATTGAAGCAAGCTGAGGCATATCCCAGGAAGCAAAAGAAGACGAACAGAGGACGGGAAGACCGTGGTGGACCCATCAAGTTTAGGTATAATAATTATAATTCATAGCCAATTAAGAATCTTGAATATTTATATAATTGATTTCAACTGATTTATATCATGACTTACATAGAACTGTTTGAAAGAAAACTTATGGAAAATCTAGAGGAATATTTTGATGGCGAATGCTATGAAACATGCTTAGAAAATTTCAGGAGATTTGATAATATTTTAGACATATATACAGATTATATTTCTAGCATTTTATATCTGATTGATCATCTTGTAGGACAAATTTTAAGAAACCATTTCATAAAATACTTTGTTAAAGTAAATGATACAGAATTTGATAATTTGATATTTGGATTTTATTTGTTTAAAGAACATATAGGAAGATAAAGATGTTTAGAGGAAATATCCAGGGACTGATAACAAGATTAGAACTAGTAAATTTAACAGATCAAAATGAAGTCCAGTACTTTAAGGAAGAACTCTTATCCTCATGTATTGAACAAAATCATTTACATGTTGCATATCATGATGAGAATTGCACTTGTCTAGAATATATTCATAAAATAGAATTACTCCTTACAATAATACAATATTTAAATACACTTCTATAAAAATATAAAAGTAATTAAAATTATAAAGAAACAAATTTAATTCCGCAACAGTAATATTTATTAAAATTATAAAGAAACAAATTTAATTCCGCAACAGTAATATTGGTATCAGAGCCTGGTCTTTTAAAAGGAAAATTATTATATAAAATGCTTACTGAAATACAAATAAATAATTTGAAAGAGTTAATAAACCTAATCATAAGTACAAACAACAACAAAGAATTTAATAAAGATTTTATAGGGTTATTTTTAGCCTGTATAGAAATAAAAATGAATCATATAAGTTTATCTCTTAGACAGACAGAAATATTAAAGGAAAAATTAAAATATTTAGGACAAATAAAAATAAAAGAAATCTTCATGAAAGAATATAAAGACTTTATGATATTTATTCTAAAAAATATAATTGAAAATATTTAATAAATAAAAATAGAACAAAATTTGTTATGAAGGTCCTTATGTACAGTTTTGCCATATGTAAGGCCCCTTTTAGACAAATGCCCTAGCCCTTACATAAGAAATAAGAATATGAAATGCCTTATAAAAGTAAAAACTCATAAAACAAAACAAAAACATACATAACTTAAAATGTCAGAAATAATAGAAAATCAAGAAATAATGGAAGTAGAAACACAAGACATTTCAGGATGTTTTTCACAATAAATGATATTCAGTAAAAAGAAATTTGAGGAAATTCAAAAATCAAAATTAAATCTTAAAGAAAAAGATGGATTTAGAGAAGAATCATTCTCTAAAATAAGGAAATTATTCTCAAGAAAAGACATAATATATTATGGCATAAGTAACAAAGAAATGAGCATAACTATAGCTGATGCAAAAGGAAGGTTTAATATACCATTAATTAATAAAGAAACTATTATAGAAAAATTATCAAAAATTCCTGAAAAAGATAGAGAAAAAATTGGATATATCCATCTAGGAGGAATACAAATTTTAATAAAAGCACACTTTAGAGAAGGAATAGATACACCAATTAAGTTAGCATTATTAGACAACAGAATAACAAACAGAAAAGATGCTTTGCTAGGAATGATTAATGGAAACCTAAGATACCAGAAATTAAAATTTACAGCATACCCTAGATTTGCTGTTAATATTCATGATAAAAATCTAAATCAAGTATTAAGTCTAGCTTATGACTTTGAACGAGGAAATTTAATGAAAGATGGAAACCACCCATTTTCAATCCATTACCTTGTAGGATATTCATTAACAAACAGTCACAATAGTTCAATATATGGACAGAATGAATTTATAGAAATAGATAAAACTTTCAAAGATATAGGACAAGTAATAAAAAATCCAGAAAAATTATCAGTTTATGAAGTACCTGATAAATGGAACTTAGACATTAAGGAAAAACCTCTGATAACATAAAAAAGAAATAATATACAACGAATAACATTTGTAGATACTCAAGCAGAAGTAAGTAAAAGAAATAGAGAAATAGAAGAACTAAAAGAAGAAATTGAAGAAGTAAAAGATTTAGTCTACACAATGAAATAATAATGATAAAGAAAAAAATATTAGAAATACAATTAGAAAGAAATAATAGTTTAACAAGTATAAATAAAAATCAAATATCCATAATAGAAGCCTTAATTCTTATAGCAGAAAAAATAGACACTACGGATGAAAATATACAAGAATCAAAAGGAATATAGTTAGAAGTATACAAAGAAATCATAGAATTAAAAAATGATGTTAACAACATACTAAGAGGGAATGGATTAAAATTTGATCCATTAAAAGAATTAAAAGAAGAACCCCCTAGGAGATCTAATGCTTTAATACCCATAAATAAATAAAAAAAAAAGCAGAAGAATCTAAACAAATAATAACAATCTAATGAATTTAATAAGATACAGAAAAAGCTTAGAAGAACAATTTATGAATCCTGAAAATAAGGATATAGAAAAATTAACCAGTTTATTAACATTAACAGATAAAGAATTAGAAAAACATTATGAAGAAAAACTTTGCACAAATAAAGAAGAAGATGATATGACAATAATAAGTAAAGATGAATCTGAACAAGAAAATACAACCCAAAGAATGAATATGGAACCAGTATTAATACCTAGAACAAACCCAGATAGATCAATCCCAAAAAGAGGAGAAACATCTGACCCACATAGAGAAAATAGATATAGACCAGAAGAACCTAACCCAACATATAGAAGAAGACAACCACCTAAAATGGAAGAAGGATTACATTGGGGTACTAGAGGAAGTATTCCACCAGAATTTAGACCATATGAAAATTATAAAATAGATATTTTAGACTTAGATTGTATAAGAGATAGGAAAAAAGCCTTAGATGAATGGGCTAGTGGAATGAGTGTAATCATACAAACATCATCAACTACAAACACAAACCCTTCGGTGTGTAAAGTATTAGTAGCTCACAAAATAACAGGAAATGTAAAAGTTTGGTTTTCAAACCTAACTGATCAACAACATTTAAGAATGCAAGGAAATGCTACAACAGGAAGAGATTACTTAGATACTGTAATAAATGAAATATACAAGGAATTTATAGGAGAAGATAAAAGAAGAAACGTAACAGAATCTAGTGAAAATGAAATAGAAGAAGCTAAGTGGCATTTAACAAACATGGAAATATGTGACATGTGTTACATAGATTCTTTCATATGTGAATATGAAATGTATTATCATAAATTACCACCATCCATGCAAGAAATCTATAAGAAAATGTTTTACCAAAAATTACCTAAAACATTACATAAAACTATGACAGAAGAATGAAATAATAGAAATAGACAAACTATACCTGATACTTTAGGAGGAAGAATAAGAGGACTTAAGAATTGGATAATAATAAAATGTCAAGAAAGAAAAGAATTTAAACAAATAAAAGAAAATGATAGTTTTTGTTGTGATTCGAAAGACTTCAAAACACCTGAAAAATATGGTTGTAACATAAAACCTTACAATAAGTATAAAAGACATAAGAAATTTAGAAAATTCAAAAGATATAAATTTAGGAAACAAAACTTCCAGAAATATAAAAGAAGATATAATAAAGAACCCTATAAAAAGAGATATTTTAGAAAGAAAAGATATTATACACCTGAAAAGAAAAATTATTGTCTATCAGGAAAAAAAAAATGTAGATGTTGGATATGTAACGAGAAATGACATTATGCTAATGAATGCCCAAATAGACTCCAACATAAAAAAGAATTTAAAAAGGAATTTTCACAAAAAGCAAAAATATTAGAAGAAGCCTTTAGAATGGAACTAGAACCAATAGAGGAATCTGATATAGATGATACATATAGTATTTATCTATTAGAAGAAACTGAAGAAGAAATAACAGACTCAGAAACATCTGACTATAATTCTGATTCTAATTCTGACTCAGAATAATGGATAAAATATTAAGCATAACAAACCCAAATAGCACATATATAAAAATAGGATTAAAATTTAAGGGATATAAAAATTACCATTTACATGCATATATTGACACAGGTGCAAGTATGTGTGTAGCTAGTAAATATGTATTCCCAGAAGAACTCTGGAAACAATCTCCAAAAGATTTAATAGTAAGAATTACAAATAATACTACAATAAATTTAAATAAAGTATTAAAAGATACAGATGTATCAATAGGAGGAGAAATCTTTCATATACCCACAATTTACCAACAGGAAACAGGAGTTTATATTCTATTAGGAAATAACTTTCTAAATCTATATCAACCATTCACACAATACTTAGACAAAATAAGTATAACAACCTTAGATGGAGAAACAATTTATGTATCAAAAATTAGGAAAGCATTAACTGTTTCATCACCAACTTTTATGTCACAACATAAAAAGCGAAAACGTGGTGAGGATATAGAAAAACAAAAACCATACTTAGAAAATATTTCTTTAGACATAGAGGTTGACCAAAACCCCTTTCTAAATGAAATTCGAGAAGATAAAGCCTTAACAGGAATAAGAAAATTATTAAAAACAGTATGCTCAAAAAATCCTTTAGATCCAAATATCAATAGATCTAATGAAATAGCAAAAATAGAATTAAAAGACCCTTTAAAAGTCATAAGATTAAAACCAATGATATATACTCTAGAAGACAGAAAAGAATTTGAAAAACAAATCCAAGAACTTTTGGAATTAAAAGTAATTATTCCTAGTAATTCACCACATTCTAGTTGATGCGAACCGCTCGCCACGACTTCTATGACCTCCAAATCACAAGGTTTGGCAACCACAAGAAATACGGACAGAAACCCGATACCAATCTTAGCACGCAGATTCTACGAGCAAACGCTAGACTATGGTAGCAAGGAACTTACCTCCACACATGGATATAAGCACCATGAGCCGAGACAAGGCGAAACGCCACAAAGGGTTGCTAGTTCCTTTGATAAGTTTCTTGATAGAACAAGAGAAGCACTTGTGCTCTCAAATTTTGAAATCACTTCAAAATATTTTCATTGATAAAATTCATGTATCCCCACAATGGGTAGCTGCTATACATATATATAGATACAAAGGAAAACCTAAAAATGCCAAAAGAAATTCTAGCCATTGAATTTGATCCAATGGTTACAAAATTACAAGAATTTGAATCTGTGCCGCAGCGGGGAAATATTCATGCCGCGGCGCGCCCTGTTCTGTTTGCCACACCCGTAGCCATGCCGCGGCGCACAAATGTTCATGTCGCGGCGTGCACATTCAGGATCTACGCACAGGTCTGGATGTCAGGCGCGCTTGTCCGTGTCAGCGCGCGCACGTCTGCCCTTGTCCTCGTCATGCCGCGGCGCATGGAATCTCATGCCGCGGCGTGCATGCATCTTCGTCCCAAAATAGAAACCTCCTCGCTGCGGCGCCGCTTTCTCATGCCGCAGCGCGCATGTTGTCTCATGCCCCAAAACAGAACGCCTTGTGCCGCGACGCCCAAATGCCATGCCGCGGCACGCTTGTGTGACAAATCCAACGTCCAAAACAGAAACTCCCGTGCCACGGCGCACAAAATCCATGCCGCGACGCAGCTCCAATTTTTGGAATTGCCACTTGCACTTGTCTTCTCCACCTCCCTTGTGCTTGCATGCTTGTTTTTGATGTTGCATGCCATTTTGCACTATCTTGAGGCCCTTCTCAAGGCACGGCCCTTGGCTCGTGTCGGGCCGTCTTCGGGAGGGGTTCCGGTTCGTATCACTAGTCCAGCGTTTTTAGTAGAAAAAGAAGCTGAGAAAAGAAGAGGAAAAAGGAGAATGGTAATAAATTTTAAATCTTTAAACAAAGAAACTATTGATGATGGATATTTTATACCAAAGAAAGAAGAATTATTATCACTCATTAAAGGAAAGAAATATTTTTCAAGTTTTGATTGCAAAAGTGGATTTTGGCAAATAAGACTTGATAATGAATCACAAAAATTAACGGCATTTAGTTGCCCTCAAGGACAATTCCAGTGGACAGTTGTTCCATTTGGACTTAAACAAGCACCATGTATTTTCCAAAGACACATGGATAATATCTTTAAAAAGTATCACAATTTTTTTATATAGATGATATTTTAATATTCAGTAATGAATTACCAAAATACTATTTAGATATTATTAATGTTCTACAAGAATGTAGAAAATCAAGAATAGTGTTATCAGAAAAGAAAGCAATAATTGCTCAACAGAAAATAAAATATTTAGGGTTAGAAATAGAAGATGGAAAACATCATCTACAACCCCATATATTAAACAACATACAAAATTTTCTTAGTATAATCAAAGATAAAAATCAATTACAAAGATTTTTAGGATGTTTAACATATGCAGAAGCATATATAAAGAAACTAGCAGAAATGAGAAAACCATTACAGGCAAAACTTTAAAAAGACTATGTCTGGCAATGGACTGAAGAAAACACTAAATACATGGATAAAGTAAAAGCACAGGTAAAAGATTTACCAACTCTATATCATCCAGGACTAGATGATAAAATGATAATAGAAACAGATGCTTCACATGAATATTGGGGAGCAGTATTAAAAGCAAAAGTTGATGACAAAGATGAATATCTTTGCAGATTTACTTCAGGATCTTTTCAAGGCCCTGAACTAAATTACCATAGTAATGAAAAAGAATATTTGGCTGTTAAAAAGGCTATTAAGAAATTTGCAATATATGTAATAAGTTTAAAATTTATTGTTCGAACTGATAATAAAAATTTTGGACATTTTTTAAGAACTAACATTGCAGGTGATTATAAACAAGGAAGACTTCTAAGATGGCAACAATGGTTTAACTACTACAAATTTGATGTAGAACATTTACCAGGAAAGAAAAATAGTTTAGCAGATGCTTTAACTAGAGAATTAGTACCTCTAACTATGTTTTTTATGACAGGAATGGATTCTCTTGACATAGAAATTCAGATCAAGGAAAAGGAAATTTCAATTCATGAAACACAGATCAAATGCCTCATGGAACAACTGGAAGTATTAAAACTCAAACAGAAATTAAGAAACAGAGAAACCATAACTAATCCAGAACTCCATATGGAAAGATCTGAAGAAGAGGAAGCTGGAACTTCAATAGGAACAAAGATGTAGGTTGAGGAAACTGTCAGTAATAACCCGGAACCAATCAAAAATTCAGAAAAGAAAAAACAAAAAATGAATTGGGCTGATGAAGCCGAAAAGGAAGACTCAAAAAAGATTTATGTAGTCTATAATGGACCTAATCCAGGAATATATACCAGTTGGCCAGAAGCAAGTAAAGCAGTAAATGGAATTAGTGGAGTTATCCATAGATCCTTTACTAATATGATTGAAGCAGAAGGAAGCTATAAAAACTTTAGAGTCCCTAAACTCTTAACCCCATTAGAAATAACAAAAAACTATTCTCAGATAATACAGCAACCAGCAATAGGAACTAGTAGAATGAGGAACCTTGGAACAATCCACAGATCAATAATTTTTAAAGAAACAATTAATAATTCATTCGAAGAAGAAAAAGAAAGACAAAGAAATTTGACGAAACAGGACTGGTTAGGATTATACAACTTAGCTAGAAAAACAACCGAAGAGCACCTTGAAAACATGAAGTTCTACACAACAGAAAAGGATTTTCTTTCAAGTAGTAAATTCAATATTTTAGAAGGAGTTGATCCATCATTTGTCTACAAAGCATTCCATGCAGGACTAGTAGAAAACATATATCCAGGAAATGAGTTAAAGGAATTAATATACTTTCCTGATAATTTTAAGAAATCTATTAGAAATTTTAAAAGAAAAACCAGGGCTACAGAAAAGCCTATTTACTTAAGATGTTTCAGTTCTTTGATGGATTGGAACCAAGAAATACCAGTAAGTCCATATCATTTCATTAAGCTTGGTGTTTCAAGCAGTAAAAGAGAAGTAACTCGCCCAAAGGGCTTGCCAGAAAAGGAATTCAATATTGATGAATTAAACCTCGAAAGAGGACAAATGTTGAGTCAAATCTATCATGAAATAAGAAGAATTAATAATTCTTCAGAAGTAAAAGTAAATTACTGTACAAGTAAAACCATTATTACTTCTCAAAGTAATACGGTTATCAATAATGAGGACAGTGAAAAAGTAATTTCCTATGAAACGAACTTCAATTGTAATAATATTGAAGTAAGTGAGGAAACCAAGAAGGTATTTTGCTACTACTCCAAACAACAATCAACAGATCGCCAATGCAATTATTGCATCAAAGGAAAGGTCCACCTATCAAGCTCATCTAGCAGCAGTTCTATGTCGGCAGAACCAACCATGTAGGACCCTCCTCAACAGCTGAAGGCAATAATGTAGATAGCAATAATGTAAGGCGTCTTAACGCCAAATAGGAAAAGGTAGGAATAGTGTATTCCCTCCATTGTAAATAGAGAACCCTTATTCTATAAAAGGGAACTCTTTAACTCTGGGAAGGACACAACACGACCACCTATCATCTATCTTTTATCTTTTATGCTTTAAGCTATGTATTCTAAAATTAGGAAGAACTAAGAACCTCCTCAAGGTTACTAGTTCTCTAGTTTGTAATACTACTTGTTAAATAAATAAAAAAGTCCATTTTAATTCCAAACTATCTTTCTCACTTTCATTAAAATTAAGTACGGATCTCAGAGGATCAGCAGGGTCAAGAGGACTAAGAGCTTGGATCCAGGAGTGAGGCTTAGTTTTTGAAACAAGAAGATAGCAAAGAAGAGGAAGAACGCAGTGGACCCATATTTAGAAACAGGTTAGTTTGCAGGTAGAGACTGGTATACCTTGAAATTCTATTAATATTGTTCAAATTCTTTATATTGCATGTGATAATGAATGATGATCGAATTAACATGAAAAGGAAATCTGAAACTATACTCTATAGAAGCAAAAGCAGAAAATATTCTGAAAATCAAGAAAAATTAAAAGATGCAATATATCTAAAACAATCCCTTATCTGTTTTAAAACATCTATAAAAGAAAATTTTGAAAAAAGTATAGGAAGATCTAAAGTAATGAAAAATTTACAAGGACTAATTGATCATTTCACTAAACAAGAACAAAGAAATAATCTAATAAAAAGAGAGGATAAAGAATACTTAGATTTAGAAGCAAGCCTTGAACTAGTACAGATAGACATAGAAGAAAATAAGAAAATTATAGAACTAAGTCGTTGGATAGAACAAGAATTAGGAGAAAATAACTCTGAAACTCAATAAGAAAACCATGACTAATATAGAATATTTTGAAGGAAAATATATGAAATTATTATAGGAATATTTTGACCATGAAAGCTATGAAACATGTTTAGAAAATTTTCTAAGGTTTGACTCCTTATTAGATTATTACACAGATTATGTTTCTAGTATACTATTTTTAATAAACCACCCAGTAGGAAGAATACTGAGAAATTATTTTATACAAAAATTTGTATAAGTAAATAAAGAAGAATTTGATAATTTAATCTTTGGATTCTACTTATTCAAAGAACAAATAGGAAGATAAGTAACTGAAACTTAAAACAAAATTCAGCCGATAGTTGGTATCAGAGCTAGATTATTAAAAATAAAACTTTAAACAAGATGTATAAAATAAGATATACCCAACCAAATTCAAGCAGAAAAATGAATTATTTAATATATTATAAAGAAGAAACAATAGAATTAGTATTGCTAATTAAAGAAATAACTAAGGAATTACCTGAAGAAATAAAACTATTAATAATCTACAAAGTACTTTATAATTATAATAAAGATTTAACATAGTTATACCATAAATAAAAATGCTTACAAAAATACAAATTAATAATTTAAAAGAATTAATTAATTTAATCAAAAATACATAAAATAAAAAAGAATTTAATAAAGATTTTATAGGAATGTTCTTAGCATGTTTAGAAATAAAAATAAATAATATAATTTTATCATATAATCAAACAGAGATTTTAAAAGAAAAATTAAAATATTTAGAAGACATAAAAACAAAAGAAATTTTTCTAAAAGAATATAAAATTTTTATGAACTTTATTCTAGAAAAATTAATAGAAAATATATAAAAAAAACTAAATATATAACTTTTTCAAAGAAATAATACAAAAAGTTCTTATATGTAGTTTTATCACCTGTAAGGTCCTTTTTAAACAATTATCCAAAACCAATAGACAGTTGGGTTTTTCTACGAAGAGAAAAAGAGAGACACAGCAAACTTTTTAGTTGATAATTATTTACTATTACGTCATACACAGAACTTAGATTATTTAATGTATATTTTATGTTAATATGTGCACACATACTTAACAGATTCAATCACTCAAATTGAATGCCATTTAGGTATTTACAAGCTGTAAATGTTAAAACAATTAACATTTTATTTTATTTAAAATTTGAACTTTTTAACATTGCGTTCCTAAAAATTAAATTGCAGAGGTTTAGGACTTAACACTTTAAATTAAAATTAGTGAAAATTTTGTAGATTAAATGAAAAAATAACTTGTCTAACACCCTGGCCCAAAATTTATGACATGTAACATAGGATTGCTACTGCCTAAAGCATCAACAACTTCAACTTGTTTTTTTTACAAATAATTATTCATTTTTTTAAGCTTCATTCATCTCATTGTGATTCTTTGATCGAATAATGAGCATAATTGTAAGAAAGTTAATCGTGTATCTCAAGTGAGGTGATATTGGTTACAAAGATTGAGATGGTGGGATCATGTAAAAGATTGACAGTGGCTAGTAAGAGCCAAGGTGACTAGTATTACCAGTTGAGATAAAAATCATTTTTTCCTTTTTATTGAGGAGGGTCTCGGTAACGAGTACATAATCCAAATCAGATAATTTTTTTTTTTTAATCTAAATAGTCGTTTAAGATAAATAATACAATTTTTCCAAACTAGTAATATAATATATTACATATAAAGATAAATGTCGATATAGATATAACATGTCATATATAAGATAAAATATAATGTAATATATTACGTAGAAAGATAAATATTTATGTAAGATTTTACTTACAAAAACAAAAGCAGATTTAAAAATATTTCAACGTCAATAATGAATACTTTACGCAAAAAACAAACATATTGAGGGAAAATTTTTATTAAGGTTTTCCTGACGACCAAACACGAATATAGAAGTGTGAGCAAATATATTGATTTTATCTGAATGTTAAGCTTTCTTCAACCTTAATGTATGGAACCATCTACACATAAAACAGAGCTATTTGCCTAAATAGCATACATTTAGTTAAAAAATTAAATTTTCCAAAACTAGCAATAATAGGATCAAAACTGTGAGTTTTGATTACATTAAAATTAAATAAATTACAAAAATATCCTTAGTTATATAATATGTAATATCAATATGTAAATTGGTTTACATAGTATGTAAATCAGTTTACATAGTATGTAAAATAATTTACATAGTATGTAAATCAGTTTACATACTATGTAAACCATTACTTATCGTATGTAAATCTATTTACATATTATGTAAACTGATTTACATACTATGTAAACCATTACTTATTGTATGTAAATCTATTTACATACTATGTAAACTGATTTACATACTATGTAAACCATTACTTATTGTATGTAAATGTATTTACATAGTATGTAATTACATAGTATGTAAACTGATTTACATACTATGTAAATCAGTTTACATAGTATGTAAATTAGTTTACATACCATGTAAACCATTACTTATTGTATGTAAATCTATTTACATAGTATGTAAACTGATTTACATACTATGTAAACCATTACTTATTGTATGTAAATCTATTTACATAGTATGTAAACTAATTTACATACTATGTAAATAAGTTTACATACTATGTAAACTTGTTCATTTGGCTGATCTATATTATGTAAACAAGTTACTTAATTTTGTGTGGAGTTTAAATGGATGTTGGCAATGTAATTTTTGAGGATGACAGTGATTTGGATATTTAATATTGGTTATATGGAATATATTGGTTATAGTAAGTAAGTTTCTAATCCTGAATTCATTTGAATCAGTATTCAAGAAATAGTATAAGAATAAGGTTAAATGTGTTCCGTATATTCAAAGAGTTAAATTATCAATATAAACATAGTAGTATTTGTAGCTTCTAAATGTGCTATAGTTATAAAGTTTGAACTCTTCAACCATATACAACACTTGCTTTCATGAAAAGTGTTGAACAAATCATTAAAACATAAATAATCAACTAATTTGGCTACGACTTATTCTATTTCAGGAAAATACTATCTAGGCATTTCAAGTATATGAAAGGGACGTTCAAATACAAATGAAATTCTGCAGAAGAACTTCTAAAACATCATAAAGTAATATTCATGATTCATACTTGATTTATTTTGATTATATATTTACATAGTATGTAAATTTGTTTACATAGTATGTAAATCTATTTACATACTATGTAAATTGATTTACATAGTATGTAAATCATTTTACATACCTGTATATATACTCTGTTTTGCCTTACAAAAACAGAGTATAATCAATTCCTTTCAAATTGATTTATTTGTTTTGATTATCTAATGACATATATGCACTAAAATTAAGATTTAATGAACACAAATGCTAGAATAATGAATAGCACATTTTCAATTCAATATCAAGTTCCTACGTTTATTTCATTGTTTATCATCCCTCAATTCACCATCCCTGAGATCCAAATAAATGCAGGACATATCCTTACCTGTGAATTTTCTTCAATAAATATTAGTTTAGTGCATAGTTCAATCAAGCAATTACTTAACATAAATTATAGTTTTCATTATTATCTCTCACATTGGTGAGCCAAAAATAGATGGAGAATAAACGCACTATATCACCAACGATAATAATACGGAGTGGGATAGCTACGGGATAGAAAGGGCATAAATGTAAATATCCTTGCTCTAAACGACGCAGTATAGCGATTTTAATTAAAAATAAGAAGTTATCAATTTAGCGTCTATATTAAGTCATTAAATCCATAAAACACGGCTGTTGGTTCCAACAACATCAAAAAGAAATTGGGCCCAATTTGGTGAGAAAAGATAAAAGAATTTAGACCCAAAGGTTTGAACTAGAATTCTTTGAAGAATCAAAGAAATATTGAGGAGTAGAGAGATGAAGATGATATGCAAAAAATGGAGTTTGTTAATAGGATTAGTAGTCATATTGGGTAGTATTGTTGGCACTATAGTCATCTCCCACTACCTCCTTGTCAGTAATGTAAGTCAATTGTTAGCTTTTTTTGTTGATCGATGCTTTCGTATGTGATTTTTATGAAGTTGTCGGTTTATTTGAGTTTGTGTTTGTTTTGCCTTAAAGTAATTTGAACACATAGAGAGATAGAGGAGGAAGATGAAGAATAGATCAAAGAACTCGAGTAGTCAAGTTGTGAGAGATGAAAGAGATGTATAAAGGAGGAAGGGCAAAATTGTAAACTCACCCCCTAAAACGGTGATGTGGAGTATTTAGAAAAAGTTCAAATTTTAAATTTAATTGCTATTCTAGGTCATTTGTTGTAAACTAGGAGTATTTAAGGCCAAAATAAGCAGTATAATTTTATAAAGGATAAACTAACAAATATACCACCGAGCGAAAGTTATGAATATATCATTTAATTTTATTAAGTGATAAAAATAACACTCAAGTATAATTAATAGTACAAATTTGTAAGTCTTTTAGGTCCTTTATGTCTTTGTTGGAATTCTTGCATACAAAAAACAGAGTCTATTTATTTTACTTAGTATTTTGTCCTTTTTGTATGTAAGGTCAATTACTGTCGGTTCAATATTGCACACTGTAAGAAACTTGGGGTTCCATCCTAAAAGATTAACCAATTAGATGGAGTGGCCCAAGTTTTTATAAGCCTATAAATCATCCCATGTCTAACCAATATTGGACTTTATTTGCATCAACAATCTTCCCCTCAAATGAAGTATCACATGGTTTAGCTTCCTCTCAATCAAAGATACACATTATCTTCATACATTACAGTGTATTAAGCTCCCCTTAGTCAAAGAAATTATTATCTTCACGCTTTACGCCATGTTTTTCTCTCCCTTAACTGAAGAAACCTTTATCTTAGCACTTTATGCTATGTTCGGCTCCCCCTCCATCGAAAAAATCATTATCTTCGTACTATACATTACAATTCAACTCTTCTCAAGCCCACAATAAGCCTATGGTTTAAGCATGATGGAGCCCATATGAAGCCTCTATTTCACGCAGATGGAACCTATATAGTTGGAAGAGTCTCATAAGTGCCCATAATGCCTAAGTTTGGGGATAGATTTGATACCACTTGCAAGGAACTTGGGGTTCCATCCTAAAAAGTTATTTAATTAGATGGAGTAGCCCAAGTCCTTACAAATCCATGAATCATCCTATGTCTAGTAATGTGGGACTTTGCTTGGATATTTTCAACATACACACTTACATAAAAATTTGGTTATGCTTGGTTTGTAGAATGAAAATGCAATGAGCATGTGAATTGTAATAGGAATTGAATTGATGGAAATAATATTACTGTAACAATATTTGTTTGAACAATATAATCAAAATAAATAATATTAAAATAAAATTTATAAACTTATAAATTAAGAAAAATTAAAAAATAATATTTTTCTATTTCTAAATGAACAAAAAATCATAAATGATTATATAAATTGTTAGAAAAATAGAGCACTGCAGTATATTCTTGAGGAATGTGGGAGTAATGATGATTATTGCTATTGCTGTAATCCTTTTATATTCTATTATAGACTAATAGTCAAACTAAATGCAATAATACCATAAATAATCCATTACGATTATTGTAACTATCAATGAAACATGTCATTAACATTTTGTATATTTGCATGTATAAGTCCTGTAAGTCCCTTTGTATTTTTGTGGCATTCTCGTGTGCAAACATGGAGTCTGTTTATTTTACTTAGTATTTCTTCTATCTCTACATTTGATGTTTTGTCTATCTCTATATACGATGATTTGTCTATCTCTATATACGATGCTTTGCTTGTGATTAGTATCGCACACACTCATGTAGTTCTTAACACTAATATATGTTTGTATGATACACACACTACGAAATGATTAGGAGCATATTTATTGCATGTTAAAATGTGTTTTTACTTGCATGTGTTTTCTTAAGTTGGTGGATATTTATGACTTTTTAATTGGTGAAGTTTTGCCTTGAAAAAACTAATTTTTTGTGGCTAGTGAGGGTCTCCAGAATATCTCGCCAAAGGCTCACCGAAGTAGGAAAGTGTGCACAGGATGGAATTGTGACTTATTGGACCTCACTGACATCTTGCAGGGGATTCATTGAGATGGTCAGCGAAGCCTCGCAGGGGTGCCCAGAGAGGTGGCCGAGAGGGGTCAACGAGGGTCCTAAAAGTTGAATAATCAACTATAAATACCTCTTCCTCTCTATTATTAAATACACCTTTACACACATATCTTATTTTCTCTCTTACCTCTTTCACATATATTTTTCACACTATGTATTTAGTGTTATGTATTTTATAATGTGTGAAAAATATGTTTTGGTGTATTTAAAAATATTTTATTTTTGGTATTACTAATATGTTGAGTGTGTTTATGTATTAATAATCTAGAGGTGGTTCATTCACTTGGAGTTTAAATATTTTGAAAAAAGAGATTCTATATTTTTAATACATCAAATATTATTTATGTATTGAGATACGAGGTGGTGGTGGAGTTTATTAAATTCTTTTATAAATCAAGCATCCGTAATAACAATACATTGAGTGTATTTTTGTATTGTTATTACGAGTTGAAGTTTTCGTATCAACATACGTCGAGTATATTTTCGTACTATTGATACGAGGTGTTTTATTCTAAAATCATATTTTGGATAAATTGCATATATTGTTGTACTGCATACTGATTGTAGGTATTTGCATCACATTGTATGGTAGTCTGGCTCTAGAAGGGAGTTGGATCTAGTTGTGATCGAAGTAGCTGTGGAGACTGTTGGTGATAGTAGCTTAGGCAGTTAGGATAGGTAGTCCCTAACTGATAGAGGTATTCAGAGTCTTAACTTATCGAGTTTGTATTAATTGTTTATTACTTTTAATGAATTTGGTTGCTGAATTGTTGCTTTACTCATTGATTTTACCACTTATGATTGGAGCCTCAATGGGTTGATTACGTTATATCGTTGCATTTGCTTGATCTGCTGCATGATTTAGTACAATATAAGTATCCACAATATATGTGACAACATATATAGTTTATACTAAGATTTGAAAACATTTACTGCTTTTACCTTATTGTTTGTTATCTGTTTTATTTGTTTCTTATACAATTTACTTTTTAATTGTTTTTTGCTCTCCATTGCTTGTACTAGAAGGGCGAGTCCTTAAGTGTCATTATCACCTAGACTTGGTTGTTTACTAAGTTAAGACTTCTCTTAGCATGACATACACACCACGGGGTAGTTGCCCGCAAATAGTTTGCATGCTTAGTAGTGTTTTTTACTTGCATTTGTTTTTTTTTTTTTTTTCATTAAACGATATTTGTGGAAAATCACTTGAGAAATTTTTAAAATTAAAATGGTTTTCTTTGGGTGCTTGTCGTGTCCACGTTGGATGCTCGCTGAGATGTTAATGAGATATCAGCGAGGCTGGCAACCTTTTCTCTCCCGTGGCAACTATTATCCTTATCAATGTGTTCAACGAGGGTTCGTTAGTGGCTCGTTGGACATCCAGGAAAGGTCAGCAAGCTCATCAGAAGCTCAAGGGTTTTTATTTTATTATTATGATAAATAATCCCTTAAATTTGATTTTAAGTAATTATAAAAACATGGGGAAGTGCTATCCATTTGCGAACTTGATTTTTTAATGAGGAAAATTAATTTTCTAACTTTCAAATCATTAATGCCTTGAGTGTGTTTCTATATTAGTGATTCGTAATTTTGAGTGTTCCATATTAGTGATATGATAAAACAATTTTAGTGATAAACATGTTTTTGGGTGGGTTAGTTAAAATGAACTAAACACCAAGACATAAATTTGTATAATAGGTACATATGCATGAGATTTTCTATTACTCTAGGCTTTTACTATACTAATCGTAGGTAATTTTATAACACTACGTGGTGGTGAGGATCCAGAGGAGAGTTGAATTTAGACTTTGGATTACAATTGTTGTGGAGATAGTAGACAAGGGCAACTTAGGCAGAGTTGAGAGTGGCTCCAACTAATAGAGTTATTAACATATATTTTTAGGATGCAATATTGTTGATTTACTTACATAGTAAATTGCATGCTGTCGAGTAATTGACTTAAGCAACTTGTAAATGTTAACACTCAAGGACGGTACCTAAGTAGGTTTATCACATTATATGCTATGTTTGTATGCTCTACTGCTGAGTTAGTACACTCATTAGAATATTCGAGTATGTACTAACATATGAGAAATTTTAAGTGATTAAAAAGCATTTATTTAATCATGATATTTACTATGTTATTTTAATTTAATCTGGCTATTTCTTTTATGTCTTTTGTTTGATACTTAATTTACCTTTTTTTTTTTTCCTTTGCTTGTACGAGAGGTGTGATTCCTAATGTGTATGTATCACCATATCAAGGTTGTGCACTGGGTCTTGGACTCTCTTAATTGGTATCAGAACGAGTACACCCTTTTGGGCTTAACTACTCTTGTAACACCCCCGAGCCTACCTTGTGGGTAGACTAGGAAATGTTACTTTTTTTTTTTTTTTTGAAAAGATAGTTTATTTGAAAAATAGGTACTAACTTGTCAGGTCTCTCAAACTTTGAAATAATCTTAAAGTTTAGCTTTCTTCATAAATAAAAGAGCATGAACTAATTAGGATAGAAAATATTGTTCGTGTTTCAATACAGTAAACTTATTAAATACTTATTTATAAACAATCATTGACTTTTAAAAGATCTTAAACTGGGACCACTTCAAAGCCACACTCTTAGATGTCTTCTTTATGTCGTCCAAAGCTTCTGCTCATTATCTAAAAAATATTAAAGTAAACACGAATGAGCTAACGCTCAGTAAGTAAATCCACATGCAACATGCATCATGATGACAGATTTATTTATTTACATATTTCTCTTCATTTACACATGTCCTCTTTTCTTTGTACTTTTCTTCAATTGTTGGTTCAATGGTGGTTTTCATATAAATATATATATATTTTTAATCTTTATAGTAGGGCCCTTGTGTGATACCTATGCCATTGGTAACCAGTGGGCCATGGTTTTCGGAACCTGTTCCAACTACCGGATCCTTGGTAGTATCGTACTTGGGGCATAACATGAGTGTGGACCAACTGAAGTCGCCACACACACATTGGTGATCCCATTAAGGGCCTATCGTTCCCTGTGGCCAACTAAACATAAGGGAAACCTCCCTGCATACGATCAATCATTCATTTAACTATGGTGGGTCCGCCGGTCCCCCGCGTCCCTTGCCCACTCAGCCCTCAAAACATAGGCATACACAGACTTTGAACTTCTTATTTCATATATTTATGACAAAACATCATTATCACTTTTCTTGTTTCTTAATCAATATGCTTAAATTTATATTTAACATATAAATGTTCATGTATGGTTTGGACATTTAATAATGAACATGTATGCATGAGCATATATTATTATGTAAAATAACTTTAGAAGCATATAAATTTCACGTAACATATAACATACACATAACTTACTCTAATGCAAAAAGATTGAGATTTACTTACATTAAACCTTTAGATGAATTGTCTTAATAAATGTATCCTTCAATAGCTCACACCCTAAATCACTTAAAAAATCCAAGAAGAAAGAATAGATTTGAGGAATAAGGATTAAGAATATGTGGTAGAGAGAAGGACTTTGAGAAGAGATTTTTGGAATGGATGAGCCTAACACCCATATATATAGTGCTTAAAAAAACTTGGACCATAATCAACATTCTTGGAGACAAAAACTTGCCCACCAAGTAAAATATTTAATTAATAAAAGAAGGACTTGCCCACCAAGTAAAATATTTAATTAATAAAAGAAGGACTTGCCCACCAAGTAAATTATTTAATTAATAAAAGAAGGACTTGCCCACCAAGTAAAATATTTAATTAATAAAAGAAGGACTTGCCCACCAAGTAAATTATTTAATTAATAAAAGAAGGACTTGCCCACCAAGTAAAATATTTAATTAATAAAAGAAGGACTTGCCCACCAAGTAAAATATTTAATTAATAAAAGGATGACTTGCCCACCAAGTAAATTATTTAATGATAATGTAAAAATACTAGTTAAAAAAGTAACAAATTTATTAATTATGTGAAATATCTAACAAGAATATTAATTCAATAAATACCACTTATACTGATAAATTAAATTACTTGCTTTACATATATATGATAAAAATCTAATCGTCACAATTCCCTTCCCCTAAGAAAAAGTTTCGTCCTCGAAACTAGACATACTGAATAGGTAAGGGTACTTAGAACGCATCTCATCTTCACTTTCCCACGTTGCTTCTTCGACTGTATGGTTTCTCCACAGAACTTTAACCAATCGAATGCTTTTGTTCCTTAGGTTTTTCACTTCAAAATCCAATATTTTCACTGGTGCCTCTTCATACGAAAGATCCTTGCGAACATCTAATGATTCATAACTCAAAACATGGGAGGGGTCCGTCAAATATTTTCTAAGCAAAGACACATGAAAAACATTGTGCACTTCTGATAAGGTTGGTGGTAGTGCCAACCTATAAGCTAGATTGCCTATTCGCTCTAAAATCTCGAAAGGTCCAATGAAGCGAGGACTCAATTTACCTTTCTGTCCAAATCTCATTACTCCCTTCATGGGTGATATCTTAAGAAACACCTTATTACCAACTTCAAATTCTAACGACCTCCTCTTCTTATCAGCATAACTTTTTTGTCTACTTTGTGCTGTAAGCATGCGCTGGCGAATATGAGTTACCGCTTCAGCTGTTTGTCGTACAATTTCTGGCCCAAGTAGTCTCCTCTCTCCTATTTCATCCCAATGGATTGGTGACCTACACTTCCTTCCATACAAAGCCTCATATGGTGCCATCCCAATAGTTGCTTGATAGCTGTTATTATAGGAAAATTCTACCAATGGTAAGAACTCATCCCAAGAACCTTGGAAATCAATCACACAAGCCCTTAACAAATCCTCCAAAATTTGGATTGTCCTTTCTGATTGACCATCGGTTTGAGGATGGAAAGCGGTGCTAAATCTTAATTGTGTACCCATGGCCTTGTGTAAGCTCTCCCAGAAAATAGATTTAAACTTTGGATCTCTATCTGACACAATGGATACTGGAACTCCATGAAGTCTTACAATCTCTTTAATATAGAGTTGGGCATATTGGTCTGCATTGTTTTTTCTTAACTGGTAAGAAATGCGCTGATTTTGTGAGTCTATCTACAATTACCCAAATTGAATCGTAACCCTTCTTTGTCCTGGGTACACCAAGAACAAAGTCCATTCCCACATGCTCCCATTTCCACTCTGGTACCATTAATGGTTGTAAAAGACCCGAAGGTCGCTGATGTTCTGCTTTGACTTGTTGACATGTTAAACAATGTTCAACATAATCAGCTATTTCTCTCTTCATCCTTATCCACCAGTAGTGCTTACTTAAGTCCTTATACATCTTTGTGCTCCCTGGATGGATTGAATATGGAGTGTTGTGAGCTTCATACATGATTTCTTTCTTCAACTCTTGATCATTAGGAATGCATAATCGATTCCTATATCTCAATACTCCATCTTTTGATAGAACAAACTCTGATTGCTTGCCAGCCTCAACTTCGATTTTGATCTTTTTAATGACTTGATTTTCATTCTGGGCTACTTTGATTTTGTCTAAAAGAATAGGTTGGACCTTTAATGTAGCTAAAAAGGCTACATCATTTTTGGAAACAATTTCAAGTTCAAACCTTTGGATGTCAGATTTAAGAGGAGTGGGTATATGACTTATAGATGCTAGAACTCCTGAGGACTTCCTGCTTAATGCATCAGCAACTACATTTGCCTTCCCAGGGTGATAATTAATGCTGCAGTCATAATCTTTTACCAACTCCAGCCACCGACGTTGTCTCATATTTAGCTCCTTTTGAGTGAAGATGTATTTTAAGCTTTTGTGATCGGTAAATATCTCACATTTTACACCATAAAGATAATGTCTCCATATTTTCAAGGCAAATACCACTGCAGCCAATTCAAGATCATGAGTTGCATAGTTCTTTTCATAGTCTTTTAATTGTCTTGAGGCATAAGCAATTACTCTCCCATGTTGCATTAACACACAACCCAACCCTTTCTTAGAGGCATCACTATATATGACAAATCCCTCTATTCCTGATGGTATAGCTAAGACAGGTGCTGAGGTCAAGCGTTTCTTCAACTCCTGGAAACTGTACTCACATTCACAAGACCAAAGAAACTTAACATTTTTTCTCGTTAGTCGAGTTAGTGGTAAAGCAGTACGTGAAAATCCCTCGACAAAACGTCTATAATAGCCAGCTAATCCTAAGAAGCTTCGAACTTCTTTCGCATTCTTAGGAGTTGGCCATCCTTGTACAGCTTCAACTTTGCTGGGGTCCACAGCGATGCCTTCCTTAGAAACAATATGGCCAAGGAAAACAACATGATCCAACCAAAATTCACACTTCTTAAGCTTTGCGTACAATCTTTTCTCCCGAAGGATGTCTAAGACAATCTTAAGTGTTTCTCATGATCCTCCTTTGTTCGTGAGTAAATGAGAATGTCATCAATGAAAACGATTACAAATTGATCCAAATATTCTTTGAACACTCTGTTCATTAAATCCATGAATGCAGCTGGTGCATTTGTTAATCCGAAAGGCATAACAAGAAATTCATAATGACCATATCTAGTACGAAAAGCCGTCTTAGGAATGTCTTCCTCTTTTATCTTAAGCTGATGGTACCCTGATCGTAAATCTATTTTAGAGAAATGATTGGAACCTTGAAGTTGGTCAAATAAGTCATCAATTCGGGGCAACGGATATTTGTTCTTAATCGTGACTTTATTCAACTCACGATAGTCCATACATAATCGCATAGTCCCATCTTTCTTCTTTACAAATAGTACTGGGGCTCCCCAAGGAGAATGACTAGGTCGGATGAAGTTCTTATCCAACAACTCTTGTAATTGCACCTTAAGTTCTTTTAATTCAATAGGGGCCATACGATAAGGTGCCTTAGAAATTGGGGCAGTACCAGGAACCAAATCAATGGAAAATTCCATTTCTCTATTAGGAGGCAAACCTAACAAATCATCTGGAAAAACATCTGGGTACTCACAAACAACTGGTATTTGGTCCATATTTATTTCCTCCTTTGGTACTTCAACAATAGAAGCTAAGTATCCTCTACAACCTTTATTCAACATTTTTCGGGCCTTCATTGCAGAGATTAACGGGACACTTAACTTTTGTTTTGTACCAATAAAGGTAAAGCTAGGTTCGTTTGGAGGTTGGAAGGTTACAATCTTATGATGACAATCAAGGATAGCATGGTGCGTAGCCAACCAATCCATGCCAAGGATAACATCGAAGTCATGGATTCCTAAGATTATTAAGTTAGCAGGTAGTAAACGGTTTCCAATTTTAACAGGAGAAGCCTTCAAGCTAAAACTCGATTTCATGATTTCACCAGATGGGGTTGAGACGTTGAAAAATTCATTCATAAGAATTGGTTTTTTGTTAAGTTGCTTGGTAAAGGCATAACTAACAAATGAGTGTGTTGCACCAGGATCTATAAGTACCCTAGCTAAACAATTATGTATGTTCACCATACCTGTTATGACAGTTGAAGTGTCATTGGCTTCTTGTTGAGTTAGGGTATACACACGAGCTTTAGTCCTCTTTTGAGCATTGTTGTTGATATTATTTGGCCCTGGGCCTCCATAGCAATCACGAGCAATGTGTCCAACCTTTCCACATCTAAAGCAAACACTACTCTCCATGCGACACTCTCCTCGATGGTCCTTGCCACATTTGGGACACATAGCCCTAGGTTGCTTATTTTGATCACCCCAATTTCCATTGTTGTTATCCTTGTTTTTATACTGGTGTTTTCGCTTTTGTCCCTTGTCTTGCCAAAACTTCCCCCTTGAGTCATTTCCAGCACCTCCAAAAGGAGTTTTACTTGTTCCATGGACCAATTGTTGGGCCCTTTCAATCACTAGTGCCTTATTCACCACTTCAGTGTAAGTGGTTAATTCAAACGGTAAAACAGCTTCCTTAATTCGTGGTCTCAATCCTTCCTCGAAGCGTTGGGCTCTACATTCCTCAGCTGCCACAAAAGTAGGGGCAAATTTTGCAAGTCGAGCGAACTCTGCCTCATACTCAGTAACAGTTTTGTTTCCTTGTTGTAGTTGAAGAAACTCGCATTCCTTCTGTCTTCAAACACTTTTTGGAAAGTATTTCTCATAGAAGGAGTTTCGAAACATCTCCCAAGTAAATAAATCCATGTTGCCTTCATGTTGTTGTCCCATCATCTTCCACCAGTCAAGGGCGTCTCCTTGAAGCATGTATGCAGTGTTTGCCACCTTTTCTGTCTCGGTACATCGTACAACAGTAAAAGCCTTTTCCATCTCAGCTATCCACTTTTCTGCCTCTTGTGGATCTATAGTACCCTCAAAGGTCGGTGGTAACAATTTCTTAAAATCAGAGAAGCTACTTCGTTCTGGTTGGGGTCTTGGAGGATGTTGTTGTTGTGCTTGCCCGAAAGTAGCCATTGCTTGCATAAACATGCCTATAGTAAGTGGAGCATTTGGTTGAAGTGTTTCTTCATTAAGATTATCCCCATTATTGCAGTTGTCACGTGATCTAGTATTACGACTGGCCATACTATAATTTCCAAGAACAATCTATACTCACTACTATTTCTCATAAGTTTCTAAAAAAATCATAAAATCATAAGACAATAAATTAAAAGTTCAATACATTATAACTTACCGGACGACATTTGGTAGACATCCAGTGGTATGATCTTGTGGTCCCTTAAGTCTACAGGAACAACAAAAACCTTTGCTCTGATACCAAACTGTAACGCCCCCGAGCCTACCTTGTGGGTAGACTAGGAAATGTTACTTTTTTTTTTTTTTTTTGAAAAGATAGTTTATTTGAAAAATAGGTACTAACTTGTCAGGTCTCTCAAACTTTGAAATAATCTTAAAGTTTAGCTTTCTTCATAAATAAAAGAGCATGAACTAATTAGGATAGAAAATATTGTTCGTGTTTCAATACAGTAAACTTATTAAATACTTATTTATAAACAATCATTGACTTTTAAAAGATCTTAAACTGGGACCACTTCAAAGCCACACTCTTAGATGTCTTCTTTATGTCGTCCAAAGCTTCTGCTCATTATCTAAAAAATATTAAAGTAAACACGAATGAGCTAACGCTCAGTAAGTAAATCCACATGCAACATGCATCATGATGACAGATTTATTTATTTACATATTTCTCTTCATTTACACATGTCCTCTTTTCTTTGTACTTTTCTTCAATTGTTGGTTCAATGGTGGTTTTCATATAAATATATATATATTTTTAATCTTTATAGTAGGGCCCTTGTGTGATACCTATGCCATTGGTAACCAGTGGGCCATGGTTTTCGGAACCTGTTCCAACTACCGGATCCTTGGTAGTATCGTACTTGGGGCATAACATGAGTGTGGACCAACTGAAGTCGCCACACACACATTGGTGATCCCATTAAGGGCCTATCGTTCCCTGTGGCCAACTAAACATAAGGGAAACCTCCCTGCATACGATCAATCATTCATTTAACTATGGTGGGTCCGCCGGTCCCCCGCGTCCCTTGCCCACTCAGCCCTCAAAACATAGGCACACACAGACTTTGAACTTCTTATTTCATATATTTATGACAAAACATCATTATCACTTTTCTTGTTTCTTAATCAATATGCTTAAATTTATATTTAACATATAAATGTTCATGTATGGTTTGGACATTTAATAATGAACATGTATGCATGAGCATATATTATTATGTAAAATAACTTTAGAAGCATATAAATTTCACGTAACATATAACATACACATAACTTACTCTAATGCAAAAAGATTGAGATTTACTTACATTAAACCTTTAGATGAATTGTCTTAATAAATGTATCCTTCAATAGCTCACACCCTAAATCACTTAAAAAATCCAAGAAGAAAGAATAGATTTGAGGAATAAGGATTAAGAATATGTGGTAGAGAGAAGGACTTTGAGAAGAGATTTTTGGAATGGATGAGCCTAACACCCATATATATAGTGCTTAAAAAAACTTGGACCATAATCAACATTCTTGGAGACAAAGGAACTTGCCCACCAAGTAAAATATTTAATTAATAAAAGAAGGACTTGCCCACCAAGTAAAATATTTAATTAATAAAAGAAGGACTTGCCCACCAAGTAAAATATTTAATTAATAAAAGAAGGACTTGCCCACCAAGTAAATTATTTAATTAATAAAAGAAGGACTTGCCCACCAAGTAAAATATTTAATTAATAAAAGAAGGACTTGCCCACCAAGTAAATTATTTAATTAATAAAAGAAGGACTTGCCCACCAAGTAAAATATTTAATTAATAAAAGGATGACTTGCCCACCAAGTAAATTATTTAATGATAATGTAAAAATACTAGTTAAAAAAGTAACAAATTTATTAATTATGTGAAATATCTAACAAGAATATTAATTCAATAAATACCACTTATACTGATAAATTAAATTACTTGCTTTACATATATATGATAAAAATCTAATCGTCACAACTCTGGTGTTGATCTCTCTCATATTTTTCACATACTCACAATGACTAGGATAAACTCTAGTGAAGGAGAAAATGTTGGCAGACCCCCACCCCTAAATGGACATAATTATGCATATTCGAAACTTCATATGTGTGTCTTCTTTTGGTCCATGGGTGATAGAGTTTGGCACCAAGTTCAGCACAACTAGGAGTACCCTACTAAAGTTGAAGATGATGACACAGTAGTTCCTAAATCAATGACTGAATGGACAAAAGAAAAAAGTAAATAGTGCAATTGGAACAGTAAGGGACTGTATGCATTAACTAGGGCTGCAACTCCTGTAAAATATATATAGATTTCTTCTTGTACTACTTCCAAGGAACTTGGGATATTCTAGAGATTACACATGATGGTACATCTGCTTTAGAAAAGTCAAAGTTGATAAGCTTAAAAAGAAAACATAAGCTATTTCAAATGGAATAAGATGAAACTTTTGAAAATTTTTATAGTCGATTCTATAACATCATCAACACTTGTTACAATTTTGAACGTCCTATCAATGAAGAAATTTAAGGTAAAAAGATTCTCTCCTACTTACTTTCCTAATTCAGAGAAAAGGTAATTGCAATCGAAACTGCATTCATAGGAGAACCGTTGAAGATTCATGAAGTTGTTGGTGATTTTCAAGCTTTTGAGATTCACCATTTCTTACCCAAGAGAAGAAGCTCCTCTTCTATTAATGAAAAGAGCTTAGCTCTTAAGACTACTAAGAGTCGAAGAGATAAAGAGAAAGTTGTCTATGTAGAGAGTGACGAGTCATCCACTCAAGATGAAGAAGAGTAGGCACTACTTTCCAAACAATTTAAGCAATTCTTCAGAAGGAAGAATTCTTTTGGTGGGTCCCAAAGAGAAGGTTCAAGCAAGAAGAACTCAAGACTTGTTCAAGTTGAAATCATTGATGAAGAAGAGGACAAACATTAGAGTAAATATGAATCAGATAAAATGTTTCGAGTGTGTAAAACCCAGACATACTGCTTCTCAATGTTACTTCAAAAAGAAACAATTTGGCAAGAGAGCCATGAAAGCTGATGTTACTATTTCTAATAGTAGCTGTAGTATGGAAGATGATGAAAATAACTTTATTTCTTTTATGGCTACTAAAGAAAATCCTCCTACTACAACCCCTCATTCTTCTAGATTTTTTCTTGATCAAATCATGTTCATTCACAAGAAGTGTACCAATTAGACTATCACATAAATTCTTCTCTATGTGCATTACATCTAACATATGGTGTATAGGCAATGATTGCCAATAAGGCAACTTCCAAAAGATTGACATTCTTTTCCAACATTTATCACCATTGTCATTTTTTGTGTTCTTCCTTGCAATCACTTTGAATTTTCTTTTGTCTATTTCTCCTTTATTTTATTCAGTTTCTTTTCCTTTTTCTTTGGTCACTGTTTTCAGTACTTCCTTCCATTTCCCCAACTTTTTGAATGTGATGCCCTTTAATTTTTGTAACACTTCTTCTCCTTGTAAGGGTAATGGGCTATCATCTTCTTCATTATTACTCGAAACTTTCTTTCGAGGTCTGAACTTATGCCATTTTGGTAAGAACCATGTATTTCTAAGAAAATATATATATTTTTGAATGTAATAGATATTGAGAATGGGTTTTCTCACTGCATATTGGACATGCATTGTACCCCTTTGTCATATGTCCACACAAATTTTCGTAAGTTAGAAAATCATTTATTGTCCACAACAACATTGCTTTAAGATTGAAGTTTTCTTCTCCATAGGCATCGTGCACATCAACTCCTTCAACCCACAATAACTTCAAATCATCAATAAGAGGCTCTAAGTACACGTCGATGTCATTACTTAGTTGTTTGGGTCCAAAAATTAACAAGATAAGCGTCATAAACTTTCTTTTCATGCAAAATCAAAGAGGAAGGTTATATGCGATAGTAATTACTGGCCAACAAACTATATCTACTACCTAGGTTTTTATGAGGGTTGATACCGTCAACGGCAATAGCATGACGCAAGTTTCTAAGCGCCGACCCAAAATTTGGCTACTTTTCATCTATTACCTTCCAACACTGGAAATCTATAAGATGATGCAAAATGCCATCTAAGGATTTGTTCTCCGCATGCCACGACAACATTTTTGATGTCTCCTTACTTTTAAACATTCATTTAAAATAAGGTATAGGCAAAAAGTACCAAAGCACTTTAACCAATACACCTTTTACATCATTTTCATTTAAGGTAGACTTCCGCCTTAAAGTACCACACTCTAGATCCTGAGTAACATTTTCATATTCTTTAGGCAAGCATGAATCTTTGCATACTTCATACCAAATTTACCCAATGTCTTTTTCACTTGATACATAGAAGTGGGCAACTCATTTGTCATTGGAACATTTCATGAATTAACTATAGTATTGCTTATTATGGGACATATTTAATTGAACGTACGTCCAACTTAACACAACAAAGTTGGACTTATGTCCAATTAAAAACTTGTGAGATTATTTCAACTCAAAACATGAAAATAAGTAAAAGTCATTAATTGTTATCATGACTAAATATGTTTATTTACAGATAGGAATACAACAAACCTCTTAATTAATCAAATTCGCACTCTATACAAACATAACAGAAAATCTAACTATATATGATTATTTTTAACCTTTTAAAAAAATCAAAAGATAGAACAAAAGATGATCTTTCATGTCTAAGAGATGAAGCTTTGGTCCCAAGAAGTTTAAATAATCTTATTTAATCATGTAAACTAGCTAATCTAAATTTAAAATCTAAAAGAACTACCAGTTAACCATGCTGGTCAAAGGAAAGGCAAGAAAAAAACCTTGAATAAGGCTTAATTATTCAGGTAAAATCATAAATACTAACTGAATTATCGCTTTTTTGAGAAAGGGTTATACAAAAGTAGAATACTTAATTTTATAATGAAATACAAGTTTTATGAAAAATCTGTTAAACTATTTTCTTATCCATATGATAAATGCTAACTGTTTTAGTTGTTCTTCTTTCAGATACATAAAGAGGCCATTGCAGCCTTCAAGTACAACAGCAAATGCTTGTGATCAAGAAAAAGAATGCTTGTTAATAGTGATAATCTAACATATATATACATACTATGATTCGAAGAGAAACACTATAAGAACCATAATCAAAGGTTGTGGAATTCTCAGTTCAAGAGTGGAGGAATATGAGGGGGTCTCATAGATTTTCTATATCACAAACAAAATATTGACACATGAGAAAATTTCATTCGAAAATTGAATACCATGGAATTATGAAAATATAGTATGCAATTCGAACAATGTAATAATGTCTACTTTTTTTTCAATCAATGTCATCAATTTGGACCCTTGTTTTGATGAAGACAAACAGTCTAAGCAAAGGAATATTGGACAAAAAACGAATACATACAGATGGAGACAGAGAAACCGAGAATACAGAGCAACAAATTACAACCGACATAAGAAAACAGAGACAAGAAACTGAGGAATACCGAGGGAATTCATGGAGCCAAAGGCAGGAAAAGGGACTAACAATAGCAACTGGCTCTGACGAAGGTAGAGGCCGAGAAAGAAGTGGGTTCTAAAGGAGGCAGAGGGACCAAATAGAAGGCTATCATATGAGCGGGTTGGAGGCTAGAGACAAAACTGAAGAATTGAGAATTGAAGAAGCCCTAAGAATATTAATTAAGGGTAAATATCACTTTGCTTGTAAAATAATAATAAAATCATAATTAACTAGAAATTAAAATTCTTTCATTTTAAATTTTTATATTCATATGTACTGAACACGTCACCTAAAAAATAGCTTTATTTGGGATACACTAAATCAATACGTGGAAAAAGGTAAAAATAAAACAATAAAGGATAAATTATAACGTTAGTACTCAAATTTTAGTTTATATAAATATAAATTTTTAAAATTTTAAAGTGTATGTTCAGTTCTTAAATTTTTAAATTATACAATTTAGTTCTTAAATTTTTAAAATTTTACTAATAAATTTTAAAATTTTGATTCATAAATATGTATTTTAGTAGCTAGTTAGGATCTATATATAAATTTTTAAAAATTTGGAGATTAAATTATAGAATTTAAAATATTAAAAATTTATATATAAAATTTTATAAGTTTGTAGATCAAATTATAAATTATATATTTTAAAATTTAAAAATTTATGTGTAAATTTGAATAAAGTTTAGAAATTATTGGAATATATTAAGTAAACAATAAATTAAAACCGTACATTTATTTGTAGACTTGGGAAGCATTAATTAATTAGAATGAAACTCAAGCAAGAAATATCCAAAGATTTAGGGAAAAAAGAAACACACACGCACAAGGAAAGAAAGACTACTTGGAGAGCACGCATATATATATAGAATATTAGAATCGATCAAATTCTGCAAACAATAATCCGCTAGAATTCTAAGAGATATATCGCGTTTTTATTATTGTTTTGTTTATTTATATTTTTTATTACTTAGAGAACACGTACTAATATCTTATATATACATGGAGACCCAAAACAACATATAGAAATCCTCTTCATAAAAATAAGAACAGCTAAATACTTTGAAACCCTAAGGAAAAACAATGCAGATCTTCGTGAAAACCCTAACTGGGAAGACTATCACTCTCGAGGTTGAATCTAGTGATACCATAGACAATGTCAAGTCCAAGATTCAAGACAAGGAAGGTTTGATTATTATTATTATTGTTTTCTACTTGGGATTTAATTTAATTTTGTTAGAGGTGGTCGCCTAGAGCCTATATTTCGTATTTTTTGTGAAATTAATCTACTCTTATATATTATTGAAATTAAACATTATTCTTATGATAATACTAAAAAAATTGGCTAGGATTACAGCCCCGTATAACCCTTTAAATGCTCTGCCTATGGGCACGTAGTACTACTATTTTTACATTTTAAATATATTTATATTTTTTAAAATTAAAATAGAATTAAATTCTGATATTTTGGTATTTTATGGAGATAACTAACATATTTGGCCCCTTTATTATAATAAAATTATTTATTATTATATAAAATTTTTTTTTTAAAAACAATTCGAATCACTTGCTCTTTTTGAAAAAGAAAAATTATATCACATATCATTCTCATATCATATAAATTTAAACATTAAATATACAAATAAATTCATATGTTTCATAGTATATTACTTTATTTACCTCCAACAATTTTCTAACACATAAACAATTCTAACTATTATTATATTTCCATCAACTTTGACATTTTTTTTCACATGTGTAGTTTAAGATTTTTTTAACTTGGCATTCTAGAAATTAAATTCAGCGCCCCCTTCTTGTGCCATATTCATCACTCAACTGAAAGCATATTTCAGTCCTGAATTTCGTTAATTTTAATTATTTGTGTTATTTAGGTATTCCCCCGGATCAACAAAGGCTTATCTTTGCCGGAAAACAACTTGAGGATGGTCGTACTCTTGCTGACTACAATATCCAAAAAGGTTTGTCTTTTTTATTTTTATGTAAATATTTCTTGGTTAACAAGTAGCCTGAGATAAAGATCATTATTTTATTTTTTATAACTTTTTGTATAATAATAATAATAATAATAATAATTTTGCCTTAGAAAATAATTGATGTTGGGCAACATTTTATTAAAGTTTATTGAATTTTCTATTTAATGTGCGTTTATTTTTTCCTCCCTTTCTTTCTGCTTTCCAGAATCAACTCTTCATTTGGTACTGAGGCTCCGTGGGGGTGGTGGCAACAAAATGAAGATTGAGCCATCTCTTTTGGCTTTGGCGAAAAGCTATATGCAGGACAAGATGATATGCCGCAAGTATGTTTGATTAAAAGCTTGTAAATATTATCTTTCTTTCTTTTTTTTAATGAGGATAAAATCAAACAAAGTATTTTTTATTTTTTTACAAGCAAAATATTCAAAAAATGTTCCATGATTTTCACTATAAAAATCTTCAACTAGATATACTCTAATTTACAATATGTTCCAAACTCTTTTTTTTTTTTAATAACAAAAACAAAAACACATGTTTTTGCTTTATGTTACATTGAAAATTATCTAAAGTAACACTTCTAAAACTTATAATAATAAAAACAACACCATTATTTTAAATTGAGAGAACTATAAATTAGTGTTAGAGGTATTATTTTTATTATTATAAGTTTTAAGGATTTTAGTTTTATGCTTTTTATATTTTTTTTATAAATAATATACTTACATATCTGTAATTAAGTCTTAAATTTCAAATCTTCTTTAAAGCTTATTTCTTTTTGGGAAATAGGCTATAATAGACCCTATTTAATATTTGTAATCTATAATGACCCCCCACTTACATTTTATAATTAAAATTACAGATTTATCCTTGTTAAAAAAATCATGAATTAAACAACTACTCAATCTCGTCGACGTTCAGACCCTCACCTGTTCCGATTCGATCCCGATTCAAAAACAAAATCACAATTAGGGCAAATCATCTCCATCATCGATGAGGAAACAAAATTTTTGTAGAAAAAAAAATAGAAAATTAATAAATAGAAAATTAATGCTGTCTGAATCGCATCAAAGCTCACAGCCTGAGTGGAATGGCTGAGTGGAATAACTCACAGCTAACAGCAACTACACGGAGGCGTGGGCTGGAGGCTCGGACTGGTGGCGCGGACTGGAGGCTGGAGGTGCGGCACTGGTGGCGCGGATCTGGGCGCGCAGACTGGACGGCGAGAGGCACTGCTAGTGACTGGGCTGCTCGCGGCGTGGCAGAGACAAGCTTGCGGAGGAGCTGCGGACTGGTGTGGGGCAACGGACTGGCGCTGCTGGACCACGCGGCGGCGCTGAAAATTTTCGTGAAACCCACCTCGCAACCCACTTTCTACTCCAATCAGAAAATTTCTGACCAACAGAGAACCAGATAAAGAAAGAAAATTTTTGTGAATGGAACTACCAGAGGTAAATCAGTTGTTATTCACGAAAAAAGGATCAGAACCGATGAAAATATTTTAGATATACATCTGCCCTCCCTGGTTGAACTGTCTCTTGGTCTTATTTACCGAACCAACTTCTGATTCTCCTACAAAAAAAAAAAACTTACAATTCGCAGGAAAAATGCCAAATCTGAACAAATTTAAAAACTCGTACGAAATAAAAAGTTTGTCTTGTAACACTCATATTTGTCCAACTGAGCTCCGGCGAGTGGAATCGCCGGCCAATCAAAATTCGATCAGTTGGACATGTGTCCAACTGAGCTCCGTGACTTTTCAGTTTTTAGTTGGACATGCGTCCAACTGAGCTCCGGCGAGTGGGGTCATCAGCCAATCAAAATTTGATCAGTTGGACATACGTCCAACTCAGTTGGACATACGTCCAACTCAGTTGGACATACGTCCAACTAAGCTCCGGCGAGTGGGGTCGTCGGCCAATCAAAATTCTGCTAGTTGGACAGTCGTCCAATTCTGAGCAGTCTAGTTGGACATGTGTCCAACTGGACTCCGGCGAGTGGGGTCGCCGGCTCCCGCGAGTGGGGTCGTCAACCGGTCAAAATTTCATCAGTTGGACAGTCGTCCAACTCTGTTCAGGTGAGTTGGACAGTCGTCCAACTGAGGGGTTATTAAGGGCATTTTTGTCATAATATGTAAAAAAATTAAGTGGAGGGAGTCATATCAGATTTTTAATAAATAGGGGGTCATGACAGCATATAACCCTTTCTTTTTCTATTCTTAATATTTTTATTTGTCAAAGAAAATGGATTTTAAATCCATAGGATTTCTTGATATTAATTGTGGAGATTAAATAATTCACATTAAATGTTATAATTTTAAATAAATAAATAAATTTTGAAACAGGTGCTATGCCCGGCTCTCTCTTCGTGCTGTCAACTGTAGAAAGAAGAAATGCGGACATAGCAACCAGGTATCATAGTCTTCTTAATTTTCATAAATTATTTTCATCTCTGCTTTAATTTACATTTCTGTAAAAGTTTTTCTCCTACTTTTTAATTATGTTTTTAATTATTTATTTATTGCAGCTAAGGCCCAAAAAGGTTTGTCAAAAAGATTGAAGGAGGATAAATATATATTTTATAATTATATGTGTTTAATTTTCATAGGGTAATAAGACGGAGTTTGAGGACTCAATTTCCTTCATTCATATATGCATGTTTTTTTTTTTAGGTATTGTAATGGCTCGCCGTTCTTCATTTTCGCGAATAAAATATTTCATTATCAAAAAGCATTATTTTTCTCCTTAATTTTTTTTTACTTAATTATTAATATTATCTTGAAGGTCATTTTCTTGACTCGTGTTGCATCCTTTTTTTCGTATTTATTGTCAATCATAATCCGTTAATCATAATTATTCAAATTCCATATCCCATAATTTTGAATTACTATTTATAATCAGTTAGGTAGCAAACATGGTTCATATCCTCTCTATTATTAATTGTTGAAAATTTCTTGGGATTTAAGTATTAAGACTCTTAATCTTACACCAGAAATTCAAGTTTAAATCTGACCTAAGTGTGTGAGTGTGTTTTTTCTTTATTAATAAAAAGAATGGGACTTTAGATTTTTTTTTTTTTTTTAAAATATATCTTGAAGGTCATGTAGTCTTAATTTACTTCTCATTTTAATAATTAATAACAACCCAATGCAGTGTTAGCAAATTCGCAGTTAATAATACCCAAAAAAAAATAAAAAATAAAAAACTTTATAAGTTACAATTAGATCGATCATCAATCGTCAACCCCCAATTAAAAATAAATATTAAATTTAGTACTTAAAATTTTGAATTCTTTTTTTTGTTTTCATAGTTTTTATTTTCTTTAAATAAGAAACTAATAATTTTTAAATATATATATATATATATATATTAGTTAATAACACCTAAAATAACGTTACATTAAAATAAATATATAAATTTTTTAATATCTTCCTCGGTGTTGTTGTGTGAGCTAACTATATATGTTAAGGTAGATATTTCTAATACTAAAAACATAACTAACATTAAATAGTAAAAAACATTTAGGTCTATGCGTCTGAAATAAATATAAAATACTAGAAGACAAAATACAACTTTTCTAGTGCTTAGATATAAAATTCTAAAAACATGAAGGTTAGTGACGAGAAAATTAAAAAAAAATGTTTAGAAAAACTGTTCGGAGAAAACTCTAAATTTTTATAATAATATTTAAGTTTTATTAAATAAAAAAAATTTAAAATAGTAGAAAAATATATGTTGGAGAATATTAAATAGAAAATATGTAGATTAATATCTATAAGAAGATTAATATATAACTTCTAACAACTATAAATAGGTTACATGTTTCTTTGTAATATTAAGCTCCTAAGCTCTAAATTTTGGAGTTTCAACAAATACCAAACAATATTACTTTATTACATTTTCTAATATCTCCTTCAAGCTTCTTCATGTGACTCATATTTATTAAAATCTACCAGAACTTTACAATACTTTTACCCTATTAGGTCCATTAGTTTTTCTAGGAATTTTTTACTTGAGAAATTATCAATAACTGTAAAATTTCAGGGGGAAAAATAATCATTGCTAGTTATGAGTCAAACAAAAAGAATTCAACCAAAATAAATAATGAAAAACAAAATAAGATAAAATTTTATATTTATAAAGTTTTTTTTCTTAAAAGTATTATTTCTTTCTATTCATTTACATACTTAGGGCCCATTTAGATGTGGTTATATTATTAGAATTGATTTTTAGATAAGTGATTTTTAGAGAATTATTTAGGTATTTCGGATAAAATATGAAAAGTAGTTTCAATTAGCACTTTAGTAATAATTTTAATATAGGGGTATGTATTCAAAACTACTTCTCCTATAAGTAAGTATTACTTGCTTATCTTTAAAGCACAAATAGTACTTTTCAAAATTTTGAAAGCATTTATCATAAAGATTACCGAACACCCTTGAATGTATTTTGATTGATTTAAATGTGCTTTCAACAAAAAAAAGAAGCGATTTTAAACGAATCCTTAATTTTCTAAAAAACAATAAATTATTCATAGTACCTCTTAGGGTACTTGGAATTCTTTCACATTATCAACACTGTAGATCATAATGTTTCTTTATTTTTTAATGAAATGTTGTAGTTGACAGGCCTTAGTGGGTATACTGGGACATCTTAACTAAGTTGGCACAGTCTTAGCACATTCTTTATACTGCCTCTCAACTATGAGTATTATTTAATATTAAAAAAAAAGATACAAATGAATTCTCAGTAGAACCTATAATTAGATTTGCTATTAGCAATTCGAATAAATGAAAGAACTAGCAAATGATAGGACTTTCTATCAACAAGTCAGTGTAAAAAAATTAGGAGTTATAGAGCATATACTATGAGCTACAATATTGCCCTCTTGACAAATATGAAAGTAGTGAAACTCCATACGGGTAACTTTCTCTAAGCAACAAGGCCAAGCTTAATACCATCTCTAAGGCACCAAAATGGATCTGGTTCGAAAAAAGAGTAACAGCATACACCTAATCTGATTCTAGCAAAAGTCTCTTCATCCAAATTTGGCAGCATACATCATCGCATGAATAGCCATCACAAGTTTTGCCTTAAAAGCATATGAGATCCCAAGCTACATACAGAAAGAACCCTTAACAAATGATCTTAAGGTTCAAAAAACAACTTCATAACCATATAATCCTAGTGCCCCAAAAACTGCACCATCAGTATTTACCTTTATTCATCCTGGGGTGGCATCCTCCAATTAGCCTCTACAATCTGTGAAGCCCATTGTGGGATGCTTGGTATTCAAAAATGTCTAAGCACTTGAAAATCATCCAATATATTCCTTATGGAACTGTATTGTGATAGACCCCGTTGCAAATAAAGTGCCAAATTGTGGGAAAAGTCGAGCTCAAAGTTTTCTTCTTACTTTCAATATCATTTTGGCTATCCATATCACCCATATGATTGAAACAATCCATGCTTTCTATAAACTACCAAGTTATGACCCAAAGTCACTTGCCATTGCGGCCTTCCATACATTAAGAATGGAAGAATTCATACATGGTTTCCAGCTAAAAAAGGAGCACAAGAGGTCCTAGAGCGCACCTGCAAAATGACAACTCGAAAAAGACGAGATGCATTTTTCTCCTCTAAACCATACAATGAGCATCTAGAAGGGACGGATTGCTCCTTTTTCTTTAACTAGCATCCTATATGGATTTTATTTTGAATAGCATGCCAAAGCAAAATAGACCATAAAGGCGGTATGAAAGAGGCCCAGATGGCCCTGCACCAATTCTTACGTCCCCTAACCGTACATAGTGAATCATAAGCCTCGCTAGTCATGACTCATTCCTTAATTGAACATGTCAAGATTCTTGTGTCCGTACCAATCCTGACAACTGTTGATGGAATATTCAAGGCAATATTCGGATAGGAATCCTTGAAAGACTATAGCAGATGTTATCCATCTTCTTATAGATAATCCCTTACTAAGTAGTGAATCGACGGATGCACTAGAAGACTATTCATCATTTCAATTAGAAAAGTGCCCAACCAATTGTTCATTCAAAACCTACTGCATAAATCTTTCCAACTAGCCATCTAGATTCCTCTAAGAGGGTCAAATAATGTGGAAGTAAACCAGGACAGACAAAATAGTGGACATAGTAGCTCCAAAGAACTTCTTCCCGATCCATGTATGATTGTGCAAATAAAACATCATACTAGAGTTCCCTTGTGATAACCTGCCAAGCAAACTTTCTTAGCATGGCCTCATTTAAGAGAATGAGGTCCCACAAACTGAGACCTTTTTCCTCTAGTGGGCTATATCAATCCCTCCAAGCTACTTGAACAAATTTAAGTTTATTCGTCTTCTCTAACCCTAAGAAACTGCTAATGGTTTTTGTTATTCCAAGACTGATTTTGGCCATATATAGATAAAAAAAGAAGTGGAGGAAGATACTCTAATTGACCAAAGATACCAAGCACTTACATCCAGCAAAAGAGAGTGTATTTCATTTATATGCTTCTATACTCACATGAATTTTATCCGTTAATCCTTGAATCCAACATTTTTTGTGGGGCCCTCAAAAAGACTTAAGACCAAGTAAGACAATGATGCTGCACAATGCACACCCCCGCCAATTCTTGTAGTGATAGAATGTTTCCTAGTGGCACTTCTTTACCAAAGTTAATGAAAGTTTTGTCCAAATTGACCATCTGACCCTGAAAGATGTCCATACAATACAAAAACTTCAAATAGAACAGGGAGGTTTTATGCTTAGGCACGACTGAATATTAGAAGATCATCCGCATATAGAAAGTGTGTTCACACACGATTACCTTTGGGTGAAGAAATTGGGAGAGAGTGATCATTATCCACCAAAATTTCAAGGTATCTATTGAGGAAGACTTCAGCAATACAAAACAATAGAGGAGATAAAGGGTCCCTCTATTAGATGCCTTTAGAGCAAGAGAAATAGCCCCTAGATGAACCATTAGTTAGGATTAATATTCTTACTAAAGCAAAGAGATCTCAAACCCAACCCAAAAAGGTGTCATCAAAGCCAAAGCATTGCATCAATTTTAGGAGCAACATTACCCCTTTTGCTAGAGAGCTGCATTGCATTAAAACACTCAGAAGCCTAATCTCCAATGTTTCAAATTAGAAGAGAACCAAAATTGATTATGAGATAAATACGAGAGTAAATGTCTTCTAGTTGTCCGATGAAAATCTTTGTTACTAGTTTGAAACAAAAGTTACCTTGGGAGATAGCCCTATATTGATCAATAGTTCTTGGTTGCGTGTGTTTGGGTATAAGGATTAAAAAATATTGTTTAGTCTCGAGTGCATCCAACCTGTTTTAAAATATTCTTGAACCACCCATACATTGTGTGTATTGATGATACTCTTAACATTGTTGAAAGAATTTACCTGTACATCCATTTGACCTAGAAGCACTTATTAGGTCCATGTAAAATACTATGGCACATATATTTTCTTATGATTCTATGCTTCATAAATTTCTATTGTCCACAAAAGTGATCAAGAAGGGCACAATTGACTTGATAAGACCAAGGTCCATAGGTTCACCCACCTATGTTGAGAAAAGCTGCCCATGAACACGCAAAATTCACAAGTGCTTTTCTCTAACTTCTATTACAATTTTCAATAAACTCAATCTCTTAAAGAATATCACTCTAACTTCTATGCCTCCACTCTTGATCTTGATCTTCAAATTGTAATTTTGCTAGATTCTCTTCTTGATTAGAAGCTAAGCTCAATTCTATGCTTTTCTCTCTCTTTTGGATTCTATTATACTCTATTATTGTTATATATATAGTCTAGGACTTTAACATTGTATTTATAGGCATACACAATTCCTAAGACAAATAGAATTTGGTTACAAGTAAGATGCTAGAAAATGGGTCCAAAATTCACACAAATTGTACGTGGGTCGTGGCTCAAGTAATCCACCGCTGGGCTTAACCTTGTATGCTGGCAACATGAGCATAGTTCGAGAGGTCACCGCCGCGGCTCAAGCTGTTTTTCAAAAATTGCACATTTGATTCGAGAGGGCCAGGTCGCGGCGTCAAGTAGCTTGGGCCGTGGTGCGAGTGTCTGTGCTCCAATCGCTTGCCATGCACCACACGTGCTATGTCGCGTGACATACATTTTTGCCATTTAAGCTCAACATATCTAAAATTCATCAACATGTATCCGGTAACTCCAAAAACGATATATGTGTGATAAATCAATAAAATGCACATGATTAGGTCCTAAACTCTCATTTTAATTCTAAATAAGCATAGAATAATCATGTATTGCAGATGCGCATCACAACCCCAACTAGCTTTTGGCTAGTCTCTAGCTAGAAAAGTGTTAGAACTACATTAGAGATCATGTAACGGGATAAAATCCTAATCTAAAATAGATTATTTTTGTAGATAGTTATGGTTGCATTTAGCGTATGTAACAAGCCTTTAAACCTATAAGTGACCCTAGTGGGCAAGTTATAGTCTCATAAGGGTTTCTAGTGATAGTACCTACAAAAATCTGACCCTACTAAAAGATTGACTCAACTACCCGAATATCAATTCTCACATTTATCTTAGAAAATACAATTAAATCCCAATACATAGATAGTTTAAAAATTACTTTTAGTCAATCATAATTTAAACATTCATATCACTTTGTGCTCAACTCTTAAAAATCCATTCAATTAACTAACTTTAATTTTTGTATTGGACATTCTCATACATGACATTCACATAATAATGTCATAATTTTAGAGTTGTTACGATGCAATGAACATTTTCCTAATTACAAACTTAATATGCTTATTTTTTTTAATTTAGTCTCTACTAATATATGATAGTCACTTTACTTAAGATCAAAATGTCTTCAATATGGTTGTAATGTAAGGTGAGGGATCATGAAAGAAAGGATAAAAATTCAAAACAAGAGACTTACTCATTTTTTAGTGCAAAAACACATATATTCTAAACACAGATACTTAGCCTCTTCACGCCATTTTCAATATTTCATTCATGATTATGATTGCCCCCCTTTTGCTTAGCTTCCTCCTTTTTCACCAGTGCAATGTAACACTTACAACTCCTAACCTATTTTCCTTTTGCATTTTTCCAACTAGGTGTGTTGTCATGCCTCGAATTATAGGCACGTGAATTTTAAGAAAATAGATAAAATTTTAAATAAAATTATTAATTTTAAAATCAATAATTTTGAAATATCAACTTAAAATGAAACGATTCAATTATAAATAATTCGAGTTCCCTTGAAATAATTTAATATTTATAAAAATACAATAAAACCTTCAAAAAATTATAATCCAAATGGTTACAAATATTAGAAATTATAATAAATCAAAGTGGTATCAGCCTGTCTACTCATTAAATAGAATAACTAATAAAAGAAATAAGGGTAAAGAGAAAACCTTTTAATTGAACTCCTCGTAAGTACATGCCTCACGTTTAAGTCACAACAACCACAATGAAACAATACCTAATTTGAAAAGATAAAGGCAAAATGGGGTGAGCTACAACTAGCTCAGTAAAAGTATATTCCATGCACAATCATCAATAAAATTAACGATGCATGCTACATTAAAAATACTTCATGCATGTCCGGTAATAAATCATTAGGATATCAGTAGTGGAGAGATTTCATTTTAAAACTCGAGCATACCTATACTTCCTCATTTTCGAAATCAGGTGGAGTGTGCATTCTAGGTACCCCATGCATGCTCATACAATCATGATGAAATATGCAATGTCCAATGTAAAACACACATGTATGCTATGCCAAATCCATATGTATTGATCAATTCCAAAATACATGGACACATGCGTGGTTAACCTTCGAGATGCACTTGAGTCCACCTCTAACCCCATGTATAGTCATACTCCAAAACACATATGGCACATGTATTGGTCAATTCCAAAGTCCATGGGTCTTCGTCTTAAGTGTCCTTGTCATATGGACAGTCAAATTCTGAGACCAATAGATGGAACAAATACCGAGACCCATAGATGGATAACTCCAAAATACAATGGGTGGTACAACTCTGAGGTCCATGTGCGGTCTAATACCAAGACCTATGTATGAAAAATCTCCAAGATACATGTGAAATTTAATGCGTACCTGTAGTTCATCAAAAAATAGTCTGCTGCATCCAGTAGCCCCAGAGTACCATATCTCCGCAAGACATCTATACTGGTAATACTCCCCACAAAATAATTTCATGATGCATGCACAAAAACTCAAATGTCATGTAAAATATTTTAATACCCGTACTTTATAAAGAATCTTATATACACATATAAAATGTTTCTAACGAGTATCTTAATTACAACATCATTATCAACACTTTTATAAAAATATTTATAAACATGGCATCAATTTAAGTCGTTCGAATATATATGATGATGCATGATATTTTGTAAAACTAATGCATGAATAAAAATTAGTGTAATAACCCCTACCTCAAAGAATTTCATAGGCAAACTTATTCCAAACGGTGTACTTCCTATATCAAATAAATTCTTGAATTCTTATTGATATAACTGTTGCTCTAATTACTTTACCAACTAGCCTTTTTGACACGTCTTCTACAAGGACTTAAATATGTCATTGCATTTTGAAGAGTAACAAATGCATTAACAATGTGAGCATTCAATAAAAACCTCATTTAGATGAATGTGACAACGGTTCTAACTCGATTGATTATTACATAACATGTTCTAAACGAAGCTTCCTCCCATAAGTATAGCTTGAAAACAAAACTCTACTAGATTAATATGAGATCAATACTATTTAGACACCGACCTAACTTTTGATTGAGGCCTTAAACTACCGACCTTAAGACTGATCATACCATCCCTTGTAATAGTATTGCTATCTAGTTTTTCGCCGAACATAATAAAAATTCGAAAACCAAGTCGTCTTGTTTTTTGATCCAGAAGCTGACCACATACTTGTTCATCCTGTGTTATATTTTTTTTATATATAGATTACGAATGTACCTCAATTAGAAATGTAACAGCTATAAATACTTGAATACAAAGATCATAACAGTAGCACAAAAAATCAACTTTCGTTATTTTATTCATTCTCTTTCTACAATCTATCTAGAACTTGATATATCTCCCAACATTTTGGCGCCCACCGTGAGGCACAAAACAAATAGATACAACAATTTGTTTTGCTCCCCTCAATCATCAAGATTAGATCATGGTTCTATAATAATCCTATTAAGAAAGATATTTAAGATGATACCTTACAAACTTAGCCCGACGTAAAGGTTGGAACCAGAGCTATAGACCAGAACCAGTCTAAGGGTCAAGATGAACGCGCTGGACCAAGCTTGCCTAATGCAAATGTTGGAATGGATGAAGAAGTAGAAGTTCAATATGTCAACCCAACAGAACAATTGTTGTAACAACTTTTGGAAATCTAGAGGTCGATGGCAGAAATGAAAGACGAAATGAAAAGAGAAAACCTAGAGTTAAAAAGACAAGTAGATACACTATTAGGTGGATGATGCACAAAAACTTGACAGTCAAATTTTGTATTTATAAAAGCTCGCAAGTGCACGAATCACTTGTAATAAGTGATAAGTATACTCCCAAGATCGTCTCTCAAGGAATTGCAGTGGTTTTTAAATTCTTTACTTATTTCCAAAAATAGCATAATATAAAATAAATAAAAATGTTTTGGTGAATGAATGATAATTAAGTAACTAAGTAATCAAACAAGTAAATTAACTAAAAGTAAATAAGAAATTTTAATTAAAAAGATAAAAGAAATAATGGAAATTTTTAGTATGCTAACCAATCATATTTTGGATTAAATTTAATATGTAATTATAAGTTGATATTATTGATTTTTCCACTAAAGCTAGAAAATCCCAATGATCATGGTAACTTTCACTTACAATTATATAATTAACTTCTTTGATCTGGACCGTTAATTAAATAATTGGAATGAGTATAAGGAAATTTTATAATCATTTAAACTAACACAAATTAATGCAATCAATTTAAATTCATGTTCAAGATGGCACAATTAGATGCAGATGATGTTTCTAACAACATAATTCAAAGATATTTACTTCAACTATAAATAGTGATTTGGTCCATCTCCTATTAATAATTAAAGCTATTAAGAAAAATGAACATGAAATAATATCAAACTTTTCTATAATAATTAATCCAAAATAATCATGTTAGCATAACTAAAAATCTCATATAAAAATTTAGCCAAACATAATTAAATTTACTATCGTAAATTTAATTACTAAAGGCATAACAAATACAGTAATAATATTCTAATTTAGAGATGAAAATATTATACAAGAAAATAATATCTCATTCTCTAAAATATCGTAAAATTATACTGCAAAAATAAAAAGTTATCTAAAAATAAAAAGAAACAAATAAAAATAAAAGAGAGAAAAATCTCTCAACAAGAAGAAACGAAAAACGCAACAAAAATTGGATCCTCACAACTCTCTCGGATGCCTCTTATTTATAGCAATTAAAATTCAGACAGCATGCCACGTGTCAGAATGTGATAGGTCGGTCAACAGAGAGGGACCCACGCAGCGCTGCGTGATTGACGGACGAGAGCCGGCGCGGATGCTGTCAAAGCGCGTTCCACGTGGCGCTTCGTGATTGGATGGTTCACGCCGTCCCACGCTGGTGTGTCGGCCGGTGATTCGTAGTGGGACAGCTTTCCACGTGGCGTGCTATAATTGCTCGGAGTGGCGCCCAGTGTCGGTCCGAGTGGGTGCTAGCTGTCTTCCACGTGGCATGCGGTGATTGCTGGTCAATGCTGAGTGTGCGCTGACGTGGATGATGATGTGGATGATGACGTGGCATTTGACTTCGACTGGGCTTTACTAAGTACATCCACTGTTCTTCTGTATAAATCCACAATTCTAAATGAAGAACCTAGAGTTAAAAAGACAAGTAGAAACGCTATCGGGTGGACTTCCAAAGCCTCAAGAGGCTGAAGTTGTACAAAATATAGGAGCTAGTGGTGATGAAGGAGATGATGAGGTCGAATGAATTATTGCTGAACAAGAAAGGGAATCCCGTAATCAAATAGCTCGTAGTCATGATTTTCTATATATAAGGAACACGTCGAAAGAAAATGAATTATTGACCTTGAAAGAGCAAGCTAGTATAGCTCTTGAAGAAAAACTGATGTGGCAAAACGAAGTGACAATACTAGAAGAACCGGTTAAAAAACAAAGTACTAGAAGAACACAGTTAGCTTTGGATAAAGTAAGTAAACAACTAATTGAGTCGCCTTTCTCAGATGAGATTGAGTTGAGCAACCCTCCTGAAAAGTTCACCCTGCCCAAATGCCCGAGTTATAAAGGAACAAAAGACCCTATCGCCTACGTGCTTCTTTTCAAAACGATGATGGCCTCAATCAACATACCTCGTGAGAAAAGAGAGGTGATATTGTATAAATCCTTCACAGCCACATTACACGACGCTGCACATAAATGGTTTGGTGACCTACAACTCAGAAGTGTGAAGTCATTTTCTAACTTGGTCAAATTGTTTGTCACTAATTTTGCTAGTAACAAAACCTTAAAAAAGGAGCCCCATGATTTGTTTTCACTTATCGAAGGGCAGGAGAATCCATCGAAGCATACATGAAGAGGTTCAGGGACGAAAAAATTGAAATTTTTGACTGCCTTGATTCAATAGTTGTACAAGCTTTTTGAAAAGGGGTTTGAAGAAATACTGACTTGTTTGCTGAACTTACAAAAACAACCCCACGAACCATGGAGGAAGCTTATGAAGAAGCGAGAAAATTTGTCAATTTAGAAAGAGAATTAAGGTCAAATAAGGAAAACAATTCAAATTTTGGCGCTGCCTTCAAATGGAAAGAAAAACACGAGCTTAGTCTTGACAGGACAAGATTAAGTAATAGTTTGACATCGAAAAGATTGGCGGGACATTCATTTAGAAAGAAGAACAGCTGGATAAGAAATTTTGAACCTTGGGAAAGGTCTCTATCACCCTTCAGAGACCGTTCTTAAAATGAAGGGCGAGCAAAATGTGAGGTGGCCACGGCAAATGAGAGCATCGGGAAGAGATACTATTAAGTGGTGTGCTTTTCATAAAGACATTGGTCATGAAACACACGATTGTAGACACTTAAAAAAGAAATTGGAGGACTTACTTTCGAAAGGATATGTAAGAGACTTGGTGAGCGAAAACAATAAAGGTGTTGGTCCTCAACAAGAAAGAAGTAAACCAACTTTAGCTACACCGCTATCGGACCATAGAAATGCTCAAACCAACAGACCACATGATGCAAATAATGTAAGAACAATATACTCGATACATGGAGGACCTGGTTATCGCAGTGACTCAAATGATGCTCGAAAAAGGTATGCCAGAGCAGTAATCCGCATCAAGAGGGTTGATGTTTGTTACACAAAAAGGAGGTTGGAATCAAATGTAATTATATTCAATGAGGAAGATAAAGTTTCTAGTCCTCATGAACATCCCCTAGTCATTACATTGAGAGTCAGCTCGTACAACGTTTGCAGCATACTGGTCAACACTGGAAGTTCAGTCGATCTATTTTTCCTTTCCAGTTTGTATGCCTTAGGATTAGGGGAAGAAGATATGATAAAAAAGGAGATGCCTCTAGTTGGGTTCAACAATAGCACATCATATGCATTAGGTATGATCAAATTACTTGTCAATGCACTAGGGTCAATGGTAATGTTTAATTTTGAGGTCGTTGATTCTCCTGCTCATTACAACATAATCTTAGGAAGACCCTAGATACATAAAATGAGAGCTGTACCTTCAACATATCACCTAGGCATGAAATATCCAATAGATAGCGGTGTCCTCGAAATTCGAGGAAATCAAGGAAGAGCACGAAGTTGTTATAGCGCAACCATGAAAGGAGTTCAATCCAAATAGCAACTACATTGAAGGCCAAATAAGTCAACACAAAAAAGCAAAACTTGGGTGGAAATTATTAATCCAAATAAAGTCGAGTTGACCCCCCTAAAAGAAGAAGGAGACCGGTTGTTAAGAGTAAATGTCGACCTACTAGAAGAAATTAAAAGTGATCTCCTCATATTCTTAAGAAATAATGTAGACGTCTTTGCTTGGAAACCAGGGGATATGCTCGGAATAAAGCGAGGATTCATTACTCACAAGTTAAATGTTGATCCTGACAAGAAGCCTGTACAACAGAAGAAAAGACAATTTTGTAGAGAAAAAAATGAAGTTATCAAAGCACAAGTGGAAAATTTGATTCATACCAACATTATAATAGAGGTTTATTACCCCACTTGGATTTCAAACATTTTCCTCATTAAAAAAGAAAATGGAGAACCAAGAATGTGCGTATCTTTTACTAACTTGAATGATGCATGCCCAAAAGATTGTTATCCACTACCAATTATAGACCAACTAACTAGATGCAACATCTGGATACATTTTGATGAGCTTCTTGGATGCATACTCAAGTTACAATCAAATTCATATGGACAAAGAGGATGAAGAAAAAACATCTTTTATCACAGAAGAATGTACTTTTTGCTATAATCGAATGCCTTTTGGTTTGAAAAATGCAAGTGCAACTTATCAACACATGGTCAATGGGATGTTCAAACACATGCTCGGAGGAAATATGGAAGTATATGTGGATGATATGGTTATTAGAACAAAAAATAAGAAAGAGCATGTCAAAGACCTTGAAGAGGCATTCAAAATCATGAGGCAATATGGGATGAAGTTGAACCCAAGGAAATGTATGTTTGGGGTCAATGCTGGAAAATTCCTCAGTTATTTGATCTCGGCTAGAGGAATTGAAGCTAACCCCAACAAAGTCATGGCACTACTCGACATGAAGCCACCCACAAATTTGAAAGGGATTCAACAACTTAACGAGAGGATTACTACCCTCAATCGCTTCATATCAAGATGTATGGACAAATGTCTACCATTTTTCAAACTCTTGAGAAAGAATACCACCTCGTTCTAGAATGAAGAATGTGACCTAGAGTTCATAAAAATTAAAGATTACCTTGGATGTGCACTAGTCCTCACCAGCCCATCACTAAGTGAGATTTTGTATCTCTATTTAGTAGTCATGACAAAAGCTGTTAGTGCTGTTCTTCTAATCGAGCGTGAAAAAATATAGCACCTCGTATACTATATAAGTCAAATTTTGACCGAATCGTAATGGAAATATCTGACATTGGAAAACTTGGCTTTCGCACTCAAAGTTACTTTAAGGAAACTATGACACTATTTTGGAGCTGACACAATTGTTGTCCTTACCTCTAGCCTGCTGAAAAGTGTATTATCCATACCAAAAATAGTAGGAAGACTAGCAAGTATATCTAATGAACTAGGAGAATTTGTCTATGAAAGCTCAGGTAGTTGTAGAATTTGTAGCTGAATTTACAGATTGTTCAGAAATAGTACAAGGATCTGAGAACAATATGAACTACCAAGTGAACGTGACCAGTAAATGGTGAGCCTATGTGGATAGAGCAAATAATTTTAGAGGAGCTAGTATAAGAGTCATTATTACTAATCCCGAGGGAAATATATATGAATATTCTATCTAGAAAGCCTTCTAGGTTACTAATAATGTTACCGAGTATGAGGCCACCATTTTTGGTGTAATGACTGCTAAAGGGCTTGGGGCTAAGAAATTGGAATTATTTAATGACTTGAGGCTTATTGTTAATTGATACGTAGGCTCGTTCGAAGCAAAGGATGACAAGATGAAAAGATACCTGAAGAGGTTTAAATTGGAATGCAAAGCTTTGGAAGAAATATAGGTCAAACAAATATCAAGAAGTAACAATAGTCATGCAGACGCACTTGCAACTTTGGCGTCAGTACATAATACTACCCAAAACATAATCATTGGTGTTACTATATTATTCGAAGCCAGTCCTGTTGAAACTAACAAAGTTTTCAGTCAAGTCAAGCAAGGTAAAGATTCTTGGTTTGAACCACTATTGAGATACCTGACTGACAAATCCCTTCCTGTTGAGAATAGACGGAATCGAGCTATCATCGCTAAAAGTAACAACTATTTTATACAAAATGGATTGTTATACAAGAAAACACTCAAAGGCCCAGACTATTGTGCATCAATGAATTCTCAACAAGAAATACTCTTAAGGAAGCTCACGAAGGCAAATGCGGATTGCACTCTAGAGGTCATAACCTATTGCAAAGAATAATGCAACAAGAGTACTATTTGTCGACTATGCTAAATGATTGTGAAGTTTTCTCGACATTGTGACAAATGTCAATGATTTAGCCTACTTGCACACATCCCCGCAACTCCTATGACCCGGTTTGTGAGCCCGTGGCCTTTTAATAATTGGGGGTTGGACATTGTTAGACCCTTACCACAAACAATTAGATAAAAAAAATTTCTCCTAGTCGCTACAAATTACTTCACAAAATGGATTGAAGAGGAGGCCTTAAGTCGAATTCAAGAAATTGAGATCATAAACTTTCTATGAAAATTTATAATTTGTAGGTTCAGTCTCCTCAAGAGCTAGTGATAGATAACTAGAAGCAATTTGTTGGAAAAAGGCTGAAGGAATTCTCCTAGAGGTATGGAATCAAATTTAATCATTCATATCCTTATTATCCATAAGCAAACAGTCAAGCCGAGGCCTCAAATAAGCTGGTACTCACTATTTTGAAGAAAAAGCTCACATCGACAAAAGGAAAATGGGTTAAAGAATTGCCCAGTGTGTTATGGTCAATCCAAACCAGTCCCCAGGAGTCATCAAATGAATCACTATTTGCGGTCTATGGTACTGAAATAGTGATACCCATAGAAATTATCCTTCCCACATTGCGATCTAGTAAAAATGAAAGCCAAAATAATATGAAAATAACATTGGATTTGGTTTTGTCCAAAGAATATCGAGATAAAGCATTGTTGCTAGTAGAAGATTACAAACGAAAAGTGGCCTCCTTTTATGAAAGCAGTTCGTTTCAAAACATTTCGATTAAGCACTAGGTCCTACAAAAAAAATTTCCCAATCATAAAGAATGGAAGGTGGGTACATCAAGAACAAATTGGGAAGGTACATATCAATCGAAGAAAGTACTCCTGGTGGAGCTTTTTGTTTTGAAAAGCACGTCGGACAGAGTGGATGTCAAAAGTTGGAATGCCAAACATCTAAAGAAATATTATTTCTAATTAGTTTCTTAATTAGACAATGAACCCATTTCATTTGATGGGAGTTGTTGGGGTATTGGGTGCTACTTTGTAATGTAAATCATGTAATGCCTATGTAATGTAACTCTTGTTCGCACTTTTGAATGAAAAATTTGGGCTTCTGTTTCATTAATAGTTTTGCTATGTAGAATGAAGTCTTTTAGGCTGCACGAGTTGATCGCTTATGCTAAATGGAAGTTAGACAGAATGCTCGGGCCCACCTTGTGAGCCTTAAGAGGCTGGCTCTGCCCAACTCCGGGCCAATAAGGGACGAACATCTAGGCTGCACGAGTTGATCACTTTTGCTAAATGGAAGCCAGGCAGAATGCTCGGGCCTACCCTTTGAGCCTTAAGGGGTTAGCTCTGCTTAGCTCTGGGCTGACAAAGGACAAACATATAGGCCGCACTAGTTGATCACCTATGCTAAATGGAAGCCAAATAGAATGCTCGGGCCTACCCTATAGGCTAACAAGGGATGAACATCTAGGTCGCGCGAGTTGATCGCCTGTGCTAAATAAAAGCCAAGAAGAATGCCTAGGCCCACCCTTTGAGCCTTGAAAGGCTGGCTCTGCCCATCTCTTTGCCAACAAGGAACAAACATCTAGGCCACACGAGTTGATAGCCTGTGCTAAATGGAAGCCAAGCAGAACGCTCGGGCCTACCCTTTGAGCCTTGAGAGTTTGGCTCTGCCTCGCTCCAGGCCGATAAGGTACGAACATCTAAGTCAACGAGTCGATCGCTCGTGCTAATGAAAGCCAGGAAGAATGCTCAGGCCCACATCGTTAAACTTTCAATTAATTATAATTTCAATAAATAATAAAAACATGCTTTCCTTTATTATAACAAACCAGACAAATCGACCAAGTCCTTACACGCATAATACAAATTATGATTACACTCTTTTCATGCATTTCAATGCTCGTGTTAAATTTTATACAATGGTTCAGGTTGAACTATTGACGAATAGCCTCCACTGTCATTACTTCATCTTTGAACATTTTTTCAAACTCGAGGGTCGACTGCATGATATCAAGAAATACATCTTCTCCATGCTTCAAGTGTACATCAGTCCACAACGTCTCCTCTTTAATGACATCAGACATCTTCTTCAAAGATGTTTCCTACTACATTATATGAGTCGTGTAATTCTCGTGAAGCAGCATATTCTCGCACTTCAAACGATTGACCTCATTATATATCGTCGAGCTTTCCTTTTTCAAAGCCTAGACCTTTATTCTCCAAACTCAATCAATCGACATTAATCTTAAGCACCCAACAAACAAATTCATGATACACAAACAACCTGTCGTCCCTTACCTTCCTTATATATTCCCCACTTGCGAATAGTTTTATCACACGTGTACCGATAAAGATGTTAAAAAATGAAAAATAATAATAAATAATAATCATAATAATATTATACAAAAAATATATCTATATTAATAAATAAATAAAAAGAAAAAAAAGGCATGATAAACAACATAAATCATCACTATATAGATAAATAAAAATAAAAATAATATTAATAATAATAACAATCATATAATTATACTGTTCGTACAAACTATTTGAAAAAAGAAGAAGAAGAAAAACACAAATATACAAGCTAACATGCTCGTTTTAAATTTAAGCTTGCTTAGAGCTCTGCTCGACTTCATCTTACCTTCCTGCCTCTCCAGCTCCATCATCCATTTGCATCTGAGCCAAATTGGGTGTGGTCGGAACTAAGTCGAGAATACTGTTGTATTCTTCAAGCTTCCTTTTCTCCACAGCCTTCACCTTGAAGGTCTCCATGGTTTTATTATAACCTACTTGGGCAAATTTCATGTTATTGGCCTTAGCCAGCTTTAGATCCTTCGAGACTTTGGCATGCCACGTTTTCTCCTTCGTGAGCTCTTCCTTAATAGCCCAAAGTTTGCTCTCTGCTTCCTTAACAGCCCAAAGGTCGTCCAAAATGTCTTCATCCAGTCCGGTAGGCAACATTCGAATGAACGTGTCCATGGCCATCCAATTTCCTAAAACAGGCTCAAAAATGTTTGATCTATCATCGAAACCCTAAATGGCTTTGTCTTTGTCCAATGCTAGGGGCTGAGAGACCATAAACAATGGTAAGATGGAAAAGCCTGGACTATCTGCCTCGATAGTAGCTTGAGATGGAGGAGAGAGGGTTGGTTTCTTATAACTCTATGAAAATAGAGTTATTATATCATTTTCATTCTTAATATTAACTTTTCTAATTAAATAAATAATATTTTTGGGGTTAAAATATTAAAATAAGATAAATTTTGAGTCAAATGATAAAAATAGAAGAAAATATAATTTTTGGGAATTTTTTCAACTTTTTAGGAATTTTTTATTAATTTTTTAATGCAAGTAGATGCATACAGAAGTATCTGAAAAATCCAGACATACATGGAAGCTAGCTAAGCACCACACAAGCAAATCCAACGAAGCACAAAATGCCGTGTGGTGCCAGCTCAGCAAACGGTCTGCGTTAGCCTCCTCAGCGCTATGTGTCAACACAGTGTTCATTTCAAAAATTGCCAAACAATCCACGTGTCACATCACGCAAGCCGTGCAAGCGAATTGTAGAGCACTGTGTGGCGCCAGCTCAGCAACGGTCCTCGTGTTGTACGCGCACAGCCCCTATTTTTTCTCCGCACCACGTGTAGCGATCTAGTTTACTCCATCTTTTTTAAGTGCCAATTGGCATCTTCTGATTGGATAGCGCCTATTTGTTAAATGATTTTCATCTAACCGTTGATTTAAAAGCTAATTGAACCATTCAGATTTCATCTAGGACATTTTTCAAGGGTTTTAGCCTCAACACAACACCAATTTCGAAAAAAAAACATAAAAAAAAAACAGTTTTGGAGAGTTATTCACCATTTTTCACCCTCTTCCACCTCTATACACCTCCATATCCATCATCTATCTATTCCATCACTCCATTAATCATTTTTATCCACCAAAATACTCTTTTAATCTTTCTTTTTAGTTTTCTCTACATTATTTTGAAAATATAAAGAGAGTTTTGGAAAGACACAAAGAACCACCATTGGAGCACAAAGGAAGCTTCTTGGAGATGAGAGCTTGAGGAATCTTCATTGGGTTTACATTTTCTTACTCCTTTAGTTGTGAAATTTGTATTTCATAAAATTTTTACTCATGATATTATTATATTAAAAATGTGTATTCTGTGTTAGAAGTCTCTTTAGGGATTCAATGGAACCCATTTTATGAACATAATTTTTGCTATTAATTTAATATTTTGTGAGTATTTGATTTATCTAACTCCTATTTAAATTGGCCATTTAATTAGGTGATTTGTTAATTTTGTGCACAATTGAAAGATTGGTATGAAATTGTGAACATGAATTAAATTGGCACATGTGTAATGAGGAAAAAATTCTCATTATTATGTGTGTAATTACTCTTAAACAATGATCTCTCGACAATGCCAAAATTCTCAGGCAATAGTAACTTTGTTCGATGAGTGGCATTCTTAAGTGTTTAGTCGAGATTGATTTATAAAATACAACAAAAATCTAACTGCAATATAGTACTTTTAAAATCAAATTAAAGGAAACTTGTTATAAAGTCAAGTCAAATATTCAATATGGTACTTTTCATTCAGCTTGAGAGCATTTGAATAAACATTATTGCATAGCCAAACTTAAAAAGGGAATTCATTGAATTTTATAGAATTTTAGTTCCCAAAGAAGATATAACGAGGTAATGGTAAAATGAAGCAAAAGAAAAGAGCATTTAGTATATCAGATACACTTCCAACTACTGTCCATTCTAGGACTAAGGCCAAAATACCATACTCCGAATCCAACTACAAGGGCAAAGACACCTAAAATTAACCATAATGCATAGATAAAACTAAGCCAACGATAAATTCACTGCTATTGCTAGCATATGGAATAAGTATACCAAAAAGAGGCTTTGAGAAAAAGCCGACAAACTTCAAAATATTCCAAAAATACAGGGAAATAATAAACTTGAATAGTTATTGTTAGAGAAGTTTTGAAGAATAGTGGCTCCATAAGGTATGGATAGTTTCCAACTTAAAACTACAGATTCTCTTCATTTTGAAATGAGGTAGAACTACAGTATTTTGAATTGATGGAGAAGGAAAAGAGAAATCTAGATATAAAATGGAGTTACCTTCTACTGCTAATTATTTCACACTGCTCAAACAATTTTAAAAAGAGAAAAGAAAGAAGATAAATGCATGAAAACGATACAGACAATTTGAAGATCTTAAAAAGTTCACTATATATTCTTAAAAGCCATTTACGTTGGCTCACAAACTCTTTCACAATTCAAGTTCATGGCATACTAATGACTAAGGAGATTCTTTAAAGGCAAGGATTATAAGTGACCTAGAAAATATGAGAATGTGTAAGTGTCTTGTTTTTTTCTAGAAAACCTTTCTTACCAATCCAAAACCAACAACAGATGGTGAATTAAGTTGAAGGTAAGAGGCTAAGTGACTTCTCAGCTATGCTCCCTATTCACAATACCACAATAAGAAAAAATTATACATCAACTTAAACCAACATTACAAACCAAATGAAAACATGAGATTCTAGTACTAGCTAAGTAGCTATTGGTCTTGTGCAAGGTTCGTCTATATAGAACAATCGAACTTGAAGTTATTCATGAAGAAAATTGATTCCATGAGATGGAGAAATTTCATAATCAGGACATGAATAACAACTTCTTTCCCATAGGCTTGGATGAAGGACATAAGACCATTGCTAGTTTAGTTTTAACTTACTCAATCTGTTAAGAGGCTGCTACAATTATATTGGAGGGCTTTATACCTTCAGTTAATTGTTGAATACGTACATTTTCATGTAGTCATATACATACATGGTAATTCTATTAATGAGTCCTTAGAGAATTTTCAACTTCTTTATAAAAGATTTTTTATTCAACTAACTCAATCAAAAAAGTTTAAATAGTTGATAAGTTCTTTCTCTTTTGAAAGCACTATTTAGCGATATCAAATTTACTTTCCCAAAAAGTAAAGAAAATAAGTATTTTCTTACCCTCTGTAATAATGGATTCCACCTTTCTCATCATACTCTTCTTGAGTTTAAATTATATAGAACAAATACTTTGTACACATTTTTTACTAGTTATTTTTCTACAATTAGGTAAGTTGAGACAAAAATCACATCTAAAAAACAAAAACCACATTTAGAAAACAAAAACATCATTTAGAAAATACTTTTGTTCCCGGGAGATTAGAGCCATGCTATGATTCCAAACTGTCACGGCCTGGATTATGGGTACGTGAATTTTAAGAAAATAGATACAATTTGAAAGAAAATTATTAATTTTAAAATCATTAATTATGAAATATCAACTTAAAATAAAACAATTCAATTATCAATAATTTGGGTACCCATGAAATAATTTAATATTTATAAAAATACAATAAAACCTTCAAAAACTTATAATCCAAATGGTTACAAATATTAGATATTATAGCAAATTAGAGTAGTCTCAGCTTGTCTACTTAATCAATAGAAAAACTAATAAAAGAAATAAAGGTAAAGAGAAAACTTTTTAATTGAACGTCTCCTAAGTACGTGCCTCACGTTTAAGTCATAAAACCATGATGAAACAGTACCTAATCTAAAAAGATAAGAGGGAAACGAGGTGAGCTACAACAAGCTCAATAGGAGTATACTCCATGCACAGTCATCAAAGAAATCAACGATGCATGCTACATTAAAAATATTTTATGCATATCCAGTAATAAATTATCAGTATATCAGTAGTGGAAAGATTTTATTTTAAAACTCAAACAAACCTATACTTCCTCACTTCAAAAATCGGGTGGAGTGTACATTTAGGTATCCTATGCATGCTCATACAATCATGATGAAATATGCAATGTTCAATGTAAAACACACATGTATACAATGCCAAATCCAGTAGTCTTGGGGTACCATATCTCCGCAAGACATCTATACAGGTAATACTCCCTACAAAATAATTTCATGATGCATGCACAAAGGCTCAGATGCCATGTAAAATATTTTAATATCCGTACTTTAGGGTAAATAGGGGTTTTTGAGTGAGGGAAGGAAGAAGATTAGGGTAAATATGGGTTTGGGTGGTAATTGACCAAACCGTCCTTGCCCTTGTTTAGGAAAACTTTTATAAAGTAGGGGCATTTTGGTAATTTTACAAAAATTTTCTAAAATTTTTAGAAATGTGTATAAAAATTAAAGAAATTATTTTAAACTATTATAAGTTATTTACAAATCAAATTTGTAACTTCAAAATATTTATTTTTGCTAGTTAAAGAAAAAAACAATTAAACATTTTAACAATGTAAAATAAAACTAAATTTAATAAATAAATTTTAATTATTTTCTTAAAATATTAATTGAGACCAGGATCTCATATGTGTGCACATGGTACGGTCTTTTGGTATTTTTAAAAAGTGGTTAATAGAAGATATGGCTTATTGGATTCACTATAGTAGATATGGTATGGCTAAATGGCTATTTTTTAGGCTAAAAAAGGGGTGAACTAATGATATAATTTTCTTGGTTGGCTTGAAAGGTTCAAACATTTCAAAGATAGCCTAGATCACTTCTTAAGCAAAACATACCCCATGTTTTTGCTTCGAGTAAACATCAAATTAGTTCTAGAGTTTGTTGCAATAGACATGCTCATCAAATTTCATGCATAATAGGTTTCAAATACTCAAATCAATATGCTTTCATACCACAAATCATAAGAGTTTCACACAAAAGTCAATTCACATTTAGATCATTATTTCAACTAAAGTAACTTTAAATTTTTTTAAATGTCGGGTTTAATTATCATTTCATTGATTCATGATTGAATGGACTATAGGTAATTAACCCAAGACTAACAAAAACAAACTAAAACTAAAAATTAATGTTAAAATTGTGCATGCTCATAAAATAGAAAAGGAACTTTTTCCCACCCCAACCTAAGGTGCTCATTGTCCCCAATGTGCTATGTCATAAACAAAAATAATGAAGGCGAAAAGAAAAAGTTACCCCTCTTTTTGAATGGTGAAGTGATGCTATGTACTTCATGGTTACAAATACTCCTTGTCATTATGCACATTCTTGCCTTAGTTGTTTGAGCTTGTGTATACCTCTTAATATGTGTCACTTGCCAAAGAAAACATATTAAACACAATGTGCATTAATATCATAAAATCATTCCAATTAATTAAGTTAAATCAAATTGAAGTTAAAAGAAATGAAAAATTAAAGTATCAATAATGTCTCAAAATAAAAGAAAACTAAAGTACCAAACGAGAAAATAAATAAAACAAAATAAAATAAGAGAAAATGAAAAAAAAAAAATGTTAGCATTTACAGATTGGTGCCCCAATTTTTTTTTAGTCCTCCATGTCATCATTTTCATCATCCTCATCCTCTGCCGGTAGTTTGAAGTTAAAGTCCCCTCCTTGGTATGTTGGGAATGCCGGAATTGGTTGCAATCATAGCCATGGTGTGTTAGGTGAATCCTTTGTTCCATGTTTAGGGCTTGCATGCATTCGGATTGGTATTGCATATGTCCTCCTAACAATTGTTTTTGTTGAGCAAGGAAAGTTTTCATGTAGGTATTGTCTTGTTGTAAGCCTTGCAATTGCTCCTTCATTGTGGCTTTGGAAGATGAGGTGGAAGGTTTCTTGCTCAGTTGGGAAGTTTTGGAGCCACTTGTAAGGTTGTCAATGAATGATGTTGTGAGTGGGTCTCCAGGTTATACAATAATTTTGCCTTCCTTTATTTGAATCCCGGCTTTAGCACATAGAAATGTTGTGAGATGTGGGCAACAATATCCAAATCTCAATTTTAATCCACACAACTTAATCCTGTCATTTATAATTTTCCCGACATCCATTGGCTTGCCAGTGACGATGGCATAGAGCACTACCGCCCTTTCCCTTGTCACTGTGCTGTAGTGGGTGGTGGGCATGAGTTTGGTACATACAAAATATTGCCACATAAGACAATGTAGGTGAGATCCTTGGTGTCAAATTCTTTGGGGCCTTCGCTGTTGGTCTCCCAAATCGTACCTTCTATTGTTAAGGCCCCAATAACCTCATCATAATCTACAATTTTAAGGTACTCCTCATATGCCCCAGGTCCCGTTCTCATGTTAAATGTCTTATAACTACTACAAAAATGGGTTTTATGAACGATTATTAACCATGCTAAAAAAAAATTCACGACAGTTGTTTTTTTTTTTGTCATAATCGTCTCGTATGCTAGCATCCCAAAAAGTACGGCTTTTAGGAATGGTTAAAACTATCCCAAAAAGTAAAATGTAACTGTCCCTATAACATATATAACCGTCCCTAAAATTAATTAACCATCCCAAATTATATTTCAATAACCGTCCCAAAATGTTTTTAGGCAATCTTTTGGGTATTAACCGTCCCAATATTTTTTCAAATTATGCTAAAACTTAAAATTACATATTTAAAATACATTAAAGACTAAATTTCAGGACGATGCCAATAAAAAAAGAGGACATAATTATTCCAAGTCTAACGGATACTGCCTTAAAGTTGTAATAATAATTTCGGCTCATAGTAGATATAGTATCCTTGATATCATCAACAATGACAAATGATGCATGCAGGAGCACAGCAGCTTGGATTATTTCATGCTTAGCAATTTCAACAAGAACCTTCGCTGAAAACAACATCCACATGTGTTAGCTCAAGCAAGAAACATAAATTGTGTTCCTTTCAATTTTAGTAATCTTTAGTGAAGTAAACAGTAAATTTGTAACAAAAAGTACTTATCATCCCAACAATAGCCACCAACCTCAATTAAATAAATACCTTCCACAGCTTCAATGAACCAACAATGTTGTATGACTATCATATCGGTTATATGAATCACAGTGAAAGAGATGATTTGAAAATATCTTGACAAAGTTATCAACCTAGACAGAACAAACCAACATTTAGATTTGGAACTAGTCAATGATTTTTTGCTTATTCATGACATCAAATGATAAGCCGTGATATGTTATAAGAAAAACGACAGTAGCATAACATGGACAAAGAGTACGTATGACAGCCATAAGCTAATCTACAATAATGCTAGGTCACATTCGATGCTGTTTTGATGAATGATATGCACACCTCAAGCTTCCCTTTCAAGAGTTCTTCAAATTGCATGTTTATCGATTTTTGGTGGAGAAAGTTGGTCAATTTTTATCCTAGTACTGTAATTGGAGCCTTAACCCCTGAAAATAATTAAAATGTTGAAAGTTAAATTCTTGAGAGAAGTAAATGATCTGGAATGGTTATTTTTCCTCGTCTTTCTCTCTCAAAATAACAATAATAATTATAAAAATGTTACAAAATAACAAAGAAAGAACAATAATTATAAAATAAAATTGTTCACAACTAGTGCAATTTCATCAAACTTCCAGTTAGATGGAAAAAATGAGTTCTATGATCTAACTTGTTTCTCATAAACCGCATGCCACAATATGCATGTCAATAATATGACTTTTATGATATACTTCAAGTGTTGAAGAGTAGATACTATACCATTCATGATATCATCCATAATGACAAATGAAGGAAGCAACAACGTAATAGCTTGGATTATATCATGCTTAGCAAGCTCAACCCCAACCTTTGATGAAAACAAAATTCACAAGTGTTAGAGCATGAATCACAAACTGGGTTTCTTTCACCTTTAATCATCTATAGTACATTGTGAAACAAACAATAAACGATAAAATACTTTTTTTTTTTGTCAATAAAATCATCTCAAGTATTTTATCATTTTTTTTAAATGATAAAATACTTGCTAAACCAAAAAATTCAGCAATTAAAATTGAAAAATCATATTTACTTTTTAAAGCTTGAATTACCCTTTTTGCCTCTTCATAGTACGAATGACCAAATTCAAAAATAAGGGTGCGTTTGGTTCGCTGAATGTAATCGTAATAAAATCAGTATTACTATTACAGTGTTTGGTTTAGTCACTGTAATAAAAAAAGGAATTAGTATTATAGTGTTTGGTTTGACAACTGTAATGTAATGAAATGGAAAAAAAATTATATAATTATTTTAAATTCAACAATTCAGCAAAAAAAATTAATTATAACAAAAAAAAATTAGCATATATAATTTAAGCAATTTATAACAATAATTAATAAACTTTAATTATTCACATAAATTTAATTACAACAATTTCAGCAAAAAAATCACAATTTCAGCCAATTCATAACAACATTTAATAAAAAATACAATTTCAGATGCGTTTGGTTCGCTGAATGTAATCGTAATCGTAATTATAATGGAATGTAATGTAAAGGAATCAATATTACTATTACAGTGTTTAGTTTAGTCACTGTAATCAAAAAAGGAATCAGTATTACAGTGTTTGGTTTGACAACTGTAATGTAATGGAATGAAAAAAAAATTATATAATTATTTTAAATTCAACAATTCAGCAAAAAAAAATTAGCATATATAATTTAAGCAATTTATAACAATAATTAATAAACTTTAATTATTCACATAAATTTAATTACAACAATTTCTGCAAAAAAATCACAATTTCAGCCAATTCATAACAACATTTAATAAAAAATACAATTTCAGAAAAAAAAAAAAATTCAATTTCAACAAAAAAAAAATACAATTAAAAAAAATCAATTTCAGCAAAAAAAATACAATTAAAAAAAAAATCGTCGGGAGCTGGAGGCGTCACGAGCTGGAGGTGACGCGATGGCTGGAGGCGACGTGATGGCTGGACGGTGACGCAATTGGCTGGAGGCGACGCGAGTTGGAGGCGACGCGATTGCAGGGACGATGCAATGGCAGGGACGACGCGAGCTGGCCTGGACGACGACGCAATGCTGGCTGGCGACGAAAACGCGAGCTGGCCAGGACGATGACGCGATGGCTGGCCGGTGACGACGACAACGACAAGATGGCAGAGGACGCTCACTGTTTTGGTCTGGTACTGTTCAAACACATGTAATGTAATCCCCATTCCTTATCTCAGCATGTGTAATCCTTTTTTCCTTTCTAGATGTAATTGATTACATTACATTACATAATTACATGTGTTTGGGAAAACCAAACAATGTAATGTGCTGAATCAATTACATTACATATCTCATTACAGTGTACCAAACACCACCTAAATGTTATCAAAGGTGGAACTTCTCTAACAGTAACTAAGGATATCCTATGGTTCAAATAGAATCTACAAATGTTAACTTTTAATGAAATCTAATATTTATAAGTAATACTTAAAATCTTTTACCATCATGAATTTCATTCTCAGCTGTCGAAGGAAAGAACAAGTATTGAAACCATGTTAGCTTTTAGTTAGTAAAACATTCTACATTTCTTTCCACAGTTCAGAAAAATGAATATAACATCAAGTATTTTTTTTCTTTTTATAATTGAAACTTAGTTTGTAAAATATTCTATATTTCTTTCCACAAATCATAAAAATGAAGGGCGGGGGGAAAGGCATCAAGTTCTACTTTTTCTCTTATAATTGAAAGTGATTCATTTACCTTCACTCAGCTTTGCTTATATAAGCACATGAGTAGGCTCCATCAGTTCTGGGTACTTAATTAACTCTGTTAGTCCTTGGCATTCTAACACCTACAAGGCTACAATTATTAGTCCAAAACTTAAGAAATTGAGAATTCTGCAGCACAAATTAAAACAAGTACTCACAAAATTTAAATATTGATAAGCATCGGTGAGGGAAAAAAAGAAGAATAAACAAAAAAAAAAAAAAAAGGCAAGAGTATCAAATATAGAAGAATGAAAAACTGATTCTGCTTCTATTTATTCTGCTTCTATTTTTTCTTCAACATGCTATCGATGGTCCCCTTTATTTGGAGTCAAGATGATAAGAAAAACTGATGTTATTAGTTTGAAGGCATTTAGAAAGAAAAAGGCTGAACAATAGAAAAATCAAAAAAAGAAAATTTGGCGAGAATTAGCTAGGAAGTTCAAGAGGAAGGCTGCCATGGTTAGGGGCTGACGTTACTAATAAGCCCTAAGTTGGCTACAGAAGATGATAATGGAGGAGCAAGGCACGGCGCTGGTCAAAGCAGGGGCAGCTAGATCGATGGTAACAGGGAGTGGTGTCGAAGAGACGGTCAAGTGGCCGTCAAAGAAGAAATGGATTGTGCGAGTAGATCTGTGTGTGTTTTTATTTTTTAGGTTTGATGGACGAGAATGGAAAAATGCACGCATTGTATCATTGTATAAGAGGTTTTTAGGGACGGTTAAAGGTAAGATATTTTAGGGACAGTTAAAGGTAAGATATTTTGGGACTGTTATTCTCCAAAAAACAATGTACAAATCGTCCCCAAAACACCCATTTCAAGACGGTTGACCATTTTTTTCAATTTAGAACCGTCCCAAAAGCCCATTATTGTTGTAGTGTATTGATTGTTTCGACATTGAATGAGACTATATTGCCCTTAATCCTTATTTTATGACCGATGGCTTCAGGGACATTAGCATAAAATTCTCTTACTAAGCCCTCAATAGCTGTCCCTGGTCTTTGAAAAATATTTCCAACCAAGTGCTTCGATTTTATCCATGAAGCTATCTTGAGCTTGAGCACTCACAAATCTTGTCCTATCATACGCTTGGCTAGTGGTGGATGCTTTACCTTTGTCACTTAGTTTCCTCTTGGGTGCCATGATAGTCCAGAAATAACAGCCCATAAATTATTGCCCCAAGTACCACAAAATTTCACTCCAAAAATTTCACACTTTTCCTAAAGAATTACCCAGAAACTTAACTATATCAGTCCAAATGAGGAACACTGGAGTCACTTACTTGAGCAATTGAGTTGGAGAAGATTAATGTGCTTGAATTCCAACTTGTTGTAATGAGCTCCAAATCTACAAATAATTCCAAAAATTTCTTAGGTGATGTTAGGAATGAAGTTTTGAGTGACAAACTTGAAAGATTTGTGAGAAATATTTGAGATTTTAGTGTTTAGGTTTGAAGGAAGTGAAGAGAAGGAGAGTAAGGCATCTCGGGCCGCAGCTCAAGTAAGTTCACGCCACGACGTGTACTTGTTTTGAATTTCTAGTGTGTAACCTGAGACTTCCACTACGGCTCACATAAGTTTGCAAATACTAAATTTTAACCCGAGAGCTCTTCATTACGGCCTAAATTGATCACCATCACGGCGCGATATAGATGACATGTTTCTCATTTTTCTATTTGAGAGCATGGCACTGAAACTCAAGTAAGTTCACGTCGCATCCCAACTTGAAAAACTTTGTTTGTGTTAAAAATTCCTATAAATAAAACAAAGATTCGTTAGTATGTTAGTATGCACTAAAATTGACTACAATTAAGAAAAAATAAAAATAAAATACGTAAGCAATAAAAATTTGTTGGGTTGCCTCTCAACTAGTGTCACGTTTTACGTCCTTGGTTAGACAAACCTCCAAATGGGCTTATTTGGGGCTGACGTTTTGATCCTTGATCTTTCACCAAAAGTAGACCCCCTTTTTGCCTTTGTTGCTAGTGATCCCATTTGCGTGTTTGTTGAACAAGTTGATATTTTCTTTAATTATTGTGGTAATTCCCTTGGTGGCTAATTGGAGTTGTTTGGGCTCCCACACTTGCTTTGATTTGGATCCTTTTGTTGACTTGTTATCATTGCCACTTGAGTGGGTGTGTTTTGGTACCCATACTTGATTGACTTCCATTTTGTTCAATTTCTTATGCTTTCTATCAATCCTACCAACTCTCTTTGCCTTTATAACTTTGGGTGGCTTCTTTTCTTGAATTATTATTACATACACTTCTTCTTTAGAACTGTTGGCTGGTTGCAAAGCCTTGAACGTAAACTCCTCATCTTGGACTCTCATAACTAGCTCACCCTTCTCCACATCTACTAAAGTCTTTCCTGTGGCCAAGAAAGGTCTCCCTAACAAGAGTGGAATTTCATTGTTCTCCATATGAAGGATAGCAAAATCAGCAGGGAATACAAATTTCTTCACCTTTACTGTGACATTTTCCATTATCCCAATTGGTTTCTTAATAGTGCCATCAGCCTTTTGCAAAATTGTTGAAGTGGCCTTTGGTTCTCCCATCCCAAGTTTCTTGAATGTAGCTAGGGGCATGGGGTTTACACTAGCTCCTAAGTCACATAGTGCATTCTTGAAGTGTAGACCTCCTATTGTGCATGGGATGATAAAGCTCTCTAGATCTTTTTGTTTAAGGGGTAGTTAGCTCTCTTTAATTTCAGAAACTTCACTGGATCTGGCTAATTTCTTATTGCTCTCAATCACTTCCTCCAAGAATTTCATGTATGAGGGTGCCTTCTTCTCTACATATACCATTGGATCATAGATGTTTAATTTTTTAAACACATCCCAACTATTGAGCATTCGGTCACTCAAGTCTTGTTTATCGAGTCGTTGCGGGAAATGTATGCTTGGAGTATATTCTTTGGTCCTCTATATTGGTACCTTAACTACTTCTTCTTTCTTAGGTTCATTACCACTATAGGTGAACTTATTTTTGTGAGTGCATTGCATTGCTCCCTGTTGGGTTCTTTGGGGTTCACTTGTGTATCACTAGCAAGTGCTCCTTGAATCCTTTGACTTAAAGCTTGGGTGAGTTGCCCTATTTGTACCTCTAAATTTGAATAGAAGCTCCATGAGTTGTTTCTAAATGATCCACCTTCGTATTCATTGCTTGCATAAAATCCTTTATTGCCACCATCAAAGCATTTGTGTTATCTTCATTGGTGGGCTTCTTTTCTTGCAGTGGTGGTTATGGTTGTTGGAATGGTGGTTGTTGAAATTCGAGTGAAAAATTAGGACGGTTGTGTTGATTACACCCTTGGTTGTTGTCCATGAGAAATTGGGGTGGTTTCTCCATTCTGGGTTGTATGTGTTCGAGTAGGGGTTCCCTTGGCAATTTTGGTTGTTCATATAATTGACTGCTTCTAGAGAATTTCCATATGTCTTTGTAGTGTGAGATCCATTACAAACTTCACACACCACAAATAGAGTTTGCCCCATATTTACTCATACCGTACCTCTATTCAGTTTCTTTGTTAAAGTGAGTAACAAGGCATTTGTTTGAGCTTGCATGGTTGCTAGAGTTGCACATCTATTACTTTAGCTACCTTCTTATGATTATCTATCCACCAACCATTGGCAATTATTTGATATCATCTCATCCAACAGAGTAAAGGCTTAATCCTCAATTTTTCTCATTAAAGCTCCACCTGTTGTTACATCTATGATTGTTCTTTGTTGGCTCATTAACCCATTGTAGAAAGTTTGAACTTGGAGCCAAGTGGGTAAGCCATGATGCAGACATCTTCTAAGTAGCTCCTTAAAACGTTCCCAAGTTTCATAGAATGACTCTCCATCAAGCTCTTGAAAGGATGTGATGTCGTTTTTAAGCATAGCAATCTTTGATGGTAGTAAGTACTTAGACAAAAACTTCTGCGCAAATTGATCCCATGTGATGATAGAACCAACTGGTAGAGATTGTAGCCACGCCTTAGCTTTGTCCTTTAGTGAGAATGGAAATAATTGAAGACAGATTGCATCATCTGAAACTCCGTCCATCTTGAATGTATCACAAATTTCCAAGAAGGAGGCCAAATGTGAGTTCGGATCATCATGAGCTAACCCTCCAAATTGAATGGCTTGCACCATTTGAATAACTCTCAGTTTAACCTCAAAGTTGTTAGCGTTGACGCCTTGTCTAGCAATATATGATTGGGGTTCATTAACTTAGGGGACTGCAAAATCCCTCAAAGATTTGGGAGCCACTAAAGCTCGTTGATCCCTATGTTTTGCCATATTCTTAGATTATTGTGCTAACTATTCCCTTCTCAATTGACGTACAGTTTTTTTAATTTTAGGATCTAGAGAGAGTAAGTTTTTACCTGTCCCCCTTAGACTCCCCCTTACATACAACTCGAACAACTTTGATACAACTTTACACTTTACAATTTTGCGACCAAACACTACATTCAATCAATTTTGGGAGTTTTGCTATACTAAAATGAAACGAGAGAAACTATTCTAAGGATCCAAGGAAGCCGTCGACAATCAAAGATAAAGCTTTTGGAGAAGAACGATATCCCATCCATAAGCAGTATTTAGATATAGGTTTTCCTTGTTGTTATAGAATTCTATTTTCTTCTTCTTTCGTTGAAGTGTATGATCATATTTTATTTGTCTATGAATATTAATATGAACATGAGCGGCTAATTTCATTATGGATGTTTAGTTTGTGTTGCCATGTTTGCTAGAATTGTGTATGGTGTATATTTTATTGATTTAATATAAATGAATTACCTTTTGATTAAGAGCATGTTTAGATATTTAATTATGAATTATCATGGGCCAATTTGAGATTCGTAATTAGGTTGAAAAATCTAAGAATTTAGTTATAGGAACGTCACCTTAACTCTATTCCGAAACACTTAATCAAAGCTTCAAATTAGTGACTTAGTCATAGCATTAGTTTGATTGGCATGCATTTTCTTGCGCATAATTTGATTGCTATTTGATTTACCCCGACCAAAGGCAGTTAATTAGTTAATCAACAAAGAGATTTACCCCGACCGAAGGCAGTCTCGTAATTAAAAGGAAAGCCGGTAATATTGTTTATATAGAACGTTCATGTTATTTCACCATACCTTTTCGATGCAAGCATAGTTAACCAAGCTAAACGTCCATACATCCTCCATTGATTTTTAATCCATATTGAATTGATTGTTAAATTGCTATTTTGTTTTTGTTTAATTGATCGTATCATTGTTCTCGTCACAAATCAAATACCTTTTTACAGTTTTACTAGATTTAGGACTCTAGTTGCTTAGAGTTTTAGTTTCACTAGAACTTTATTTAATTAGTGTTTGATTTGCATTAGAACTCTATTTAGATTAGGAAGAAGGTTATTTAGAACCACTGCAATTCCTTGAGAGACCGACCTTGGAAGTTTCTTATCACTTTTCTACGAGTGATTCGTACACTTGCGAATACTAAATTTAACACATCAGAAGGTAGATTCTTCAAAAGGAGACTTGCGCTGCGGCATGGATTTTTAGCCGCCGTGGGGAGTGACGTTCTATTTTGGATGGGGGATTTCATCAACTATGTGCGTTGTGGCATGACATTGAGGCTCTGTAGCACAAATGGTTCTGTTTTGGGCTAAGAAAAAGTGTACGCTACGGCACAGGATTTTAGGCGCCGCAGCATGAGCGGACATGCGCGCGCTGACATGCCCAGACCTGCACGCTAACACAGGACACCCACGACTGACAATGCCATACCTACGTGTTGACACCAAACCCCCAACGTGCGTGCAGTGGCATGTATTTTTGTTCGCCGTGGCCTCGCTATGCATGTGGCAATCCGAGAACCCACACCGCAGCATATGTATTTCTCCGCCGTGGCACAAAAACTTTATTTTGTAATTTATGGACCATTGGATTTTAATCAATTGCCCAGATTTCTTACTTCTAGCTTTTCTATTGTTTGTATAAATAGAACATGTTCTAGTTGGGAACACATAACACTTAACATATATTTGATATTTGAATTCCAAATTCAAGAATTGAGAGCTCAAAACTCTTGGTGCTTTCAACCAAAACTCATTAAAGGAATTTGCAACCCTTTATGGCGTTTCCCTCGTCTTCATTCATGGTGGATAATATTCATGCGTTAAGGTAATTTTAGTAACCAAAAATCTAAGTTTCTCGTAGAAATTTGCATGCTAATATAGTATTGGGTCTTAGGCCGTATTTCTTATGGTTCTCAAATCTTCGTTGTTTGTGGGTCATAAAAATTGTGTCATTCGGCTTGCATCATTTGGTATTAGATCTCTAGGTTGTGACTTTAGATTCCTATCCTTTTATTGTTATTTTTGTTTCCACAAAAAAATTGTGTATCTTTTCAAAATCTATGTTGTTCTTCATTTTCTAGAATTTTTCTTCTTGTTCTTGCAAATTTCTGATTATTTATTGCAATTCTTAAAATATTCTGATTTGTTGTTGTTTCCTGATTGTTTGAACTGAATTGGGCTTTGTTGGAAGGTTTTTATTGTGCTCTCGTGTTGTGTTCGTGTTGAAATTTCCGAAAGTTAAAATATATATATATATATATATATATATATATATATATATATGTATGTATGTATGTATTCAGAAATTAGTTAAAAAAAAAAAAAGAAAGAAAGAAAGAAAAGAGAGTGGTAAAGTCCAAGGAAAATTCCTATAAATCTTCGTTAACAAATTGATACTTACTCGTTTAATTTGTCACGAGTTTGAAAAAAAATTGCTTGAATCAATTAATTCCTTTTCATTGAGTTAGAGTCTCCTAAACACTTTGAGTTAGTTTATTGTCTCCTTAATTTGGATATCACAAACTACATTTTGGTGAGTGTGGAATTCTACTTGTGGTTGGAAATTTCGGACGTTTGGTTTGCTAAAGGACGAGAAATGCTTGAGCAATCAATCCGAGTGATTAAACACGTGAGGTAAAGGAGTAAATTTTCAATTTTTATTTGATTAACTAATTCTCTATTTGCGAAAGTTGTGGTGATAATGTCTGACAAGAACATTTCGGAAGAGCAACCAGATACTGCCTTTTTTGTTAAGGGAATTGCAAAAATCCATGGAATGGATAAATGTCGTCATGGTAAATATTAATGAGCGGGTAGAACGGCAAGAAAATACAATTGTCAATTTGCAACAAAGGGCACCACAAGAGGCTCCGGAAGTTAGGAGGCCTATTAGGAGGGCCTTTGTCGAGGAAGACATTGAAGAAGAAAATTGGGAGGAAGAATTTGAGGACAAAGAGAAGAGGATGCCCTATGGAGGAAGGAATGGGCATAGAGGATGTAGGAATGGTAGGGGAGGTATGTGGAGACCACCACCTCGGCCCTATGACAAGGTTGATCGAAATTTAGGTAACATTAAGATAAAGATGCCGACATTCCAAGGAAATAATGATCTAAAATTGTACTTGGAATGAGAGAAAAAGGTTGAGCATATATTTGAATGTCATAACTATTTCAAGGAGAAGAAGGTGAAGTTGACGGTAATCGAGTTTACCGATTATGCGCTGAATTGGTGGGATCAACTAATGGTCCTTAGGAGGAGAAGTGGAGAGAGAGAAATTGATAATTGGGAAGAGATGAAGACTATCATACGAAAGTGGTTCATTCCAAGTCATTATTACCGAGAACTCTATCAGAAGTTACAAAGACTCAACCAAGGATATCAATCGGTTGATGAGTATTTTAAGGAAATAGAGATGACTATGGTGAAAGTGAATGTAGAGGAAGATAAGGAGGCCACCATGGCTCGATTTGTAAGTGGATTGAGTTATGAAATCACCAACATTGTTGAATTACATCACTATGTGGAGTTGGAGGACATGGTACATATGGCAATCAAGGTGGAGAGACAGTTAAAGAGAAGGGGTAGTCGTATGATACCACCAAAGACCAACTTTCCGACACCAAAATCGAACCCTACTCAGCCATGGAAGACTAATTGGAGGAAGGAAGGGGAGACTAGTTCCAAGCCTAGGTTTGAGCCCAACAAAGGCAAAGAGGTGGAAGCTAGTAAGGATAAGGTTAATGTTGAGAATCCAATTAGGTATTGAGACATCACATGTTTTCGGTTCGCATCGTAAGCCATCTTCTAAACATTAATCTTACTGATGAAAAACCTATTGAGGACTTAAAAATAAAATTGGATTATCATATTAAGTCGCTTCAAGTTCTTCTTCGTTATACTGAGAAGTATTTGACTTCCATTAGTAACCTTGAAATGTCAATTCAACATGAAAAGTTGAAAAGATCTTTTTATGTTGGTAGTTCTGAACTCCTCTTCAAACAACTTCAAGGATGCAACTCAGTTGGAGAATGATATTTTTATTCTCGAAAATGAGAAAGCATATGTTGAATCCTTGCTAGATGATACAGATGTTGAGATTTTGGATCTCAAGAACAAAGCTAAAATGGCTGAATCATTTTATGTTAAGCAACTTGAATTGGAAAAGAAGACTTCATAAACCATAGAAACTATTTGGAAGTCGTCACTTGGAGCTCAATGTCTTGATGAGATATTGAAAATTGGAAAACTCTCATGATAACATGAGAAGTCTTGGTTATATGGATGAATAGACTACCCCTTCTCTCTCTCCTCAACAGTTTGTCCAAGCTAGTGCATATGAAGGTTCTCCTCCTCGTGAAAGTTCTTCAAAAGTTATCAGTGTAGATTGTACAATCCCTTCTCACTCTTCTAAAGATGACTCATGTTATTTTCACTTTCTTTCTCCAACCAAGAGTGTTGTTTCTCGATCTAATCTTGACATTTTGGTCTATGTCAAAAATTTGTTAAATCGTTTTATCTCTCTCACTAATGAGGCCGTATTGCTTCAAACTGAAGATATTCTCTAACTAGAAGAAATCAAGAGTTCTAGAGAAAATCTCAATCCTTCTCCAAATCACAGCTATAATGTTGTTCACATTTTTGTGAAAACTTAAGCTTCTAGTCTTTAGTATTTTGACAGTGGTTGTTCTAGATATATGACTAGAGATAAGTCTTTATTCACTAGTATAAAAAAGATGAAGGAATAATTTGTTACCTTTAGACATGGTAGCAAAGATAAGATTCATGAAAAATGTACTATTCGTGCAATGGGGATTCAAAAACTTAAAGATGTCCTCTTTGTCATAGACTTAAAGAAAATCTTATCATCATTAGTCAAACTTGTGATGATAAGCATATTGTAATTTTTTTATAGAGAGTTTACTGTGTATGACAGCTCAAGGCATGTCATTTTTAAGGGCACTAAGTCAAATGATAATTGTCAATGTGTTAGTGTTTCTCCTTCTCTCTTCTACAACAGAATCAATATAAGCACTGAAGAATTGTGGCATCAAAGACTTGGATGTTAACTATAAGATGTTAAAGAAGATTTCTATATTTGAAACTCTGAGAGTTCTTCCAAAAATCACATCCAAGCTAAGGCATGTGTGTGGTACTTTCCAATTGGACAAGCAGAGCAAAAGTCAATACAAGAAGAATCAGCATCGTTCTACATCTAGAACTTTAGAGTTGTTGCATATGGACTTGATGGGACCAATATGTACTGTAAGAACTGTTGGCAAAAAGTTTATCATGGTTGTTGTAGATGACTTTTCTAGATGCACTTGGGTGTTGTTCCTTCGTGAAAAGTTGTAAGCTTTTGAAATTTTCAAATCCTTATGCATCAACCTGCAGAATGAGAAAAGATAATCGATTGGTAATATTATAAGGATAAGAAGTGATCATGCAAAAGAGTTTGAGAAATCTAAATTCATGACTTTTTGTGATGATCATGACATTCAACATGAATTTTTTGCTCTTAAGACTCCTCAGCAAAATCATATTGTTGAATGGAACTACATAATTATTCAAGAGATAGCCAGAGCCATGTTTGCTAATAAGAATCTAACAAAGCATTTTTGGGTAGAGGTTATAAGCACAGCTTACTATAAGTTGAATCACTACTTTTTGAGGCCCAATACTAGACAATCATCTTACGAACCTTTTCACAACAATAGGCCAAATGTGAAACACCGCAGGATGTTTGAGAGTATTTGTTATTTTCTTAGAGATAGAGAGAATCTACTCACTTAGATGTTTAACTTGTTCCAATATATTGTAATGCAAAATTGAATACAAACAACATGAAATTGTAATTAATCTTTATATCACAACTATATTCAAAATTGTTACATATAATTGTTAATTAAATTCTCTAATTTAATTACAATCTACAAATCTATAGTCATTGCAACTTAAATCTTAAAATACTAACTCACATGTCTCAAAAGATTTGCTCAAGTTATATACTCCAAATGCTTCATTTGTTCTATTTAGCTTTTTCTTTCTAAAAAATCTCTATAGAATATGTAGAGAATTTTTCTCTATATCAAACCTCCAACACTTAAAAATGAAGTTGAAAATGTTATAAAATTTAAGAGAAACGTAGAGATAGGACCATTTTTTTTTTTTTTGGAAGCTTAGGCTAGGATGAAAATGAGAGAAAATAAGTAAAAAGGACGGTGCTCAGCAGATGGCGACTCGTGGCAAGCAGATTGAATCAGATCAAGACATGCGGCAGAACAGGAGAGGCGCTGGTCAATGCGGTAGCGCATAGTGAAGGACATGTGTCGTGCAGAGAGATTAGGAGCCAGTGGAGCTGCGGGAGGTCTTTTGGCCACCTGGCGAGCTGTTTGAACTCTAGATGACGTGTCAATAGGTGATTCATTGGGGCTACTTACTTGGAGCTCAACTGGATGACACGTGGCATAGAGTCTAACAATATCCCAACAACTACTAAGTACATCCAACTGTGTTTAAACAATAAAAAAATCCAAAAAATTCAATTATTCTTTTCTTAACCTATAAAATATTAATTTAAAAGAATACCAAATACTAATGCTTTTTTGCACCTAGTGCAACAACAAGCACCAGTTAGTGGCAATAGGCGGCAAAGTTTTTTTATTACCTATTATATTAGAAATTGCAGGTTTATTGTTTTTTTTTATTATTATTATATTTATTTTAATATTAATATTAAATAACATTTATTTTAAACATAATATTATTAAAATATTTTTATATTCTTAATCATATATTGGATGTATTGGTTGTATAGATATTATTATAATGCTACTTTAATAATAAATTTTATTCATAAAAGTAGCATATATAATATTTTGTGACGTGAATTTTATACTCAATATTATTATATAATAATATACACAATATATTAAATATTATATTTTATATTATTATCATAATGTGTGAGATCTGTATCAAATAATGTATACGTAAATTTATAATATTATTTTTCATACTTAAAAAGAATAATTCGATAAATAATAGTGTAAATATAAAAAATAAAGCTGCAAATGACAATAGTAATAAGTTTGACCGCAAAAGTTATGATTGCACATGATATTCACCAATCATGTCGTGCTTATCTAATATTATTTTATTAAGTAATGCAACTTTTGTCAAGAATTTGCAAAACCTATTTATTTTCACTATCTATAATAAGAAATTTACACATACTTATAGATAACTTAAATAAAGGCTATGGGTACGTAATTATCAATGATCTCTCTTATCTTTTGCTTTAACATCAATAACTCATTCTAGATTTCATTTTAATTCAGATAGTCTCCTCTATTTTGAGCTATTATAAAAATAATCATTTGTATCAAAAAAAGACTAAAAAATGTTGACACTTGATTGAAAAATATGTTATTTTATATCATCTATTTTTCTTGTATTTTTGTCCAAATATCATCCCGGCCCATTTTATGTTTTATTTTGATTCAGTCACCTCTCTCTATTATATAATATGTTCAGTTAACCTACCATTTTTAAAATTGGTTATAATGTGTTAGAATTTTTTTGATCAATTATTATACAAATAATTGTCTTTGATAATAACTCAAAATAAAAAGATCTAACCGAATTAAAATGAAATTTAGCATAAGTCATTAAACACAAAACAGTGAAGGTCGATGATAATTGTCCATTTGACAATTAATAATATTTTCAAAATAGTTATGAATTGTTATGCACGTTAATAAATAACATATAAAATATATTCATAAGACTTGTGGAACAGTGAACGAAACAATTATGAATATTATATCATACCAAAGATTTTTTTAAAAGACTTTTGTACAAATAAAAGAAGAAAAATTTAATACCTTTTTTTCTATTTGGGGTATATTGCTAAAGATATTTACTGCACTTATCAAGCATTCATAAAATGTTAAAGCCAAAAGGTGGATAATTGAATGGTTTTAAATCTAGTAAGAGGGGAAGATCACATATAGAGTGGTCCACGGGACTCTGAAATTTACATAAAAGATATATGAACTATTTTTGTTTATTGTTTTTATCATAAACAAATTCATGAACTATTTTTGATACATGTGATTTAGAAAATATCATTAAATTATAAATATCTTAGTTATTATAATGTTTATTTTGTTTTAAAGGGGGGAATTTGGGTCCATTTAGTCTTATAATTTTACTTAATTGACATATTGGTTCTATAACTATTAAAAGTATGTCAATTTAATCCTATAATTTCAATTTTGGGTCAAATTAATTCAAATTTTTAAAAATTATGTTTTTATTATGGGTAAAATTAAACTTCACATTTTTATTTAAAACAAAAAAATAATGACAAAAATTTAGTTGATAACTTAATAAATAACTGAGAGTAAAATAAGGTTTTTTTTTTTTAAGAGTAAAAGAAGTTTGTTAAAGTTCCTCAAAATATAAAACATTGGCTAGAATTATCCAAATTCTAATAAGTGAATAGAAATGTCAGAATATACATATAGTAACTTCAATCCTATAAAATCCATAATAGAAAGAGAGATAACCGAGCAGATGAATAGATTGAAATAAAAAGAGAAAAAATAACACTACCTATTAGAAAATAACAATTAAAATACTTGTTAATTAGGAAAAGAGAGTAGATTTTTGTTATTATTTTTTTGTTTTAAATAAAAATGTAAAATTCAATTTTACCCTTAAAAAATATTTATTTTTAAAATTTAGATTAACTTAACCAAAAATTGAAATTATAGGACTAAATTGACCTATTCTAACATTTATAGAACTAATGTATCAATTAAGTAAAGTTACAGGACTAATTGAAACTAAAACCCTTGTTTTGGAGCACATGAACTTTTTCCAATGTAATCGTAGTTTTAATTTCGATATAATATATGGACTTTGATAGTTCAATATTCTAGATATGAATATTGTATTTATCACTAGTAAAAAAATGGGTTTTAGGGACGGTTATTAACCCTCCCAAAAGAATTTTAGGGATGATTGTTTTTTGGATCGTAACCGTCCCGTATGTGGGCGTTCCAAAAAGTGACACTTTTAACCTCCCCTAAAACTAAAATGCAACCGTTCCTAAGACCCAAACAACCGTCCCTAAAAGTCTTTTGGGATGGTTCAACTCCTACTTTTGGAGACGGTTAATAACCGTCCCAAATTATATATCAACAACCGTCCCCAAAAACTTTTTCTCACAATATTTTTGAACGGTTACTAACCGTCCCTAAATGTTTTTTTTTTTTTTATCGAAATATATACCTAAATGTTTTTTAATGTTCTTTGTAGGTGAGTAGACCAAAAGAACATAAGACTTAAAGAGAAGTAACTGAGCCATTCAGATCCTTAAAAAAAAAAAAAAAAAGCTTGCTACAAACATGTAACCAAGAGCAGAAAAATATCAAAATGATCCTAAAATGAAAGCATTCATTTTTATAATATCAAAATTTGATTACATAGTACGACTCATGTAATAAAATACTTGTGAAGTAGTGATATTTATATATATATCACCAATTATTCCTTACCATACTTGTAATTGCTATCTTCAATTAGCTGGGTTGACACACTTTCTCATGGCTGCATAACCATAAAACAAAATTGAGTAATACAAAGTGAGTATGTATGCATTAATTAATTAATTACATGAAAGATTGAAAACATACATGGTTCATCTACTTTCTCAGTCTCCTTTACATATAAAGGAGCTTGCATCATCTGTAGCATAAAACGTGATGCATGCACTGCAGGCAGAACCTCCAGCATTTCCATTAATGCCTGGCCACATAGCACGCATGACTGGAAGAAAAGCCTTCGACAAATACTTCTGCACTTAACACAATGATAAATTTTAATTAAATTCAACAAAATATGTTTAGTTGAGCAATGAGGTACTCTTTCAATATATAAGGGTCAAACTTTACCATAGGCCCATACACCAAAAGTCTGGATGGTGAATCCTACATAAGGCAAATGACGTACAGTATACTGAAAGACTGCGAGAAATCAAAGGAAAGGAGCAGCAAACTTATGTGTGCTTCTTTTTGCACGCGCCTACACACCATCCTCCAATAAAGAGTAACTTCTCGTTCCATGAGCTGAGTGCTTGGGTTGAAATTCAGAAAAAAGGAATCACTATGGTTAGGTAACATAAATAATAATCACCATCCTTGTGCTTATCATCCGATTTAGTTGACATGTCCAGAGTCACTGATATTTTATCTACTAAATTGTCCAAATAGTTCATTCTTTTGATATTTTCAAACATAGAAATCTCAAAGCATAATTGAAATGTTGCCAGACTTAACCATCAAATTCTTCTATTTTGATGAAATTTTCGCGACTCCCCTTCCCAGAAAAGAAAAAGAAAAAGAAGATAATACATATCATGTTATTCCTACTAAATCTTTGAGATCGTCAAAAAAACTTGAGTTACTTAATTCTTAAAATGTCCACCTTAATGAATATGATTAAAAAGGCAGCAAATGTATCTTCTAATGAGCAAAATATCAAAAAACTTCGAGGGTGGAAGATTAAGGAAAATATAAGAGACAAGCAAGAAAATGAGGGCGACTAGACAGGGCAAGAGTACAACAAAGGAGGATGCCGAGATAGGAAAGAAAATGACCTTTAGATATTCATATGACAACATCTCAAAACATAAATATTTGGGCTGGATTTGGGGAGTGAATGATTCTTGAATCAATAACATTAGCCAAATTAGTTAAATTTGAACAATTCAACTCTGGTCATACAAAAAAATAATTTCTAACCATTTATTTCAGGTTGGCCATTAATTGTCAAGTGTTGGATTTTCTATAGAACCATAGATGAAACAACATAATTAGTGAATATAACAGTTTCTATCAAAAACCTCCTAGAAGGACAAGGAAGACAACTTATTGCTACTAAGGTATCCAAACCTTCCATGAAAGGAGGCTCAATGTAATCTTTGACAGCTGTCATCAATAAATTAAAAATAAGAACCACATAGACAATGTCAAATATCATTAGAAACAAAGATTTTAGTAAGTCTTGATAATAAGTCTTTTATCGATATTTTAGCAATAATATTCATAATATCTAAAATATTTTGGTAAAAGAGATGTTTTCTCAACAATTTAATAATCTTACAAGTTATTAGAAACTATACGTTAGTTTAAATAATTTTATCAAAATATATAAATTTAATAATAACACCTAGTCCAAAACTATTTGTAATGAAATCAAAGTAAAAAATAATAATTTTAACCAAACAATAACCTAAAGCTATGCACACAACAATCATGCACCCATGATAACTGATAATGTACCCGGATTTAATACAAACCCAATTATTATTTTATTACTGTAAAACATATACATAGAGACACACCTAAGTATCTGTTGATACATCATTCAATTTTCCCTACATGACATCTAACAAACACATTCAAGTGTCTGAATCTCCAACTTCTCTAAACAACTCACCGCTCAAAACAGCACGAATTTAAGGGAAAACAAAGCTAAGTATTTCAAGCATAATAGTTTATATATTTAGATAGCTAGTTTGGTCTAACTCTTTAATACTATTGAATGCCATATGCCTTCTTCATGCTCAACACAAATTCATAAACTTTCTTCAGATCAGGAAGAGCCTTAGCCACAGACTCCTTCTGCAGGCATCTCTTAGTCCAGGCTATGAGCTTGGGGCACTCGATCTCAATCTTGAAATTGCCACAGGTCTCATAGGCATAAAACCAAGAGTAGAATCCAATTAGAGAAATGTCAACAAACCAAAATGTTATTAAATCTGAAATTATATTCGCTTTGTTCAAACCCACATAACTCTGTCCCAATATAGAGAACAACACAAAACATATAGCAGGAAGTAGCTACATGCCCTTGCTTTTGACAAATCTGACAAAGGGACCTCTTGAAAAACAAATTCTATATCATAAATACGTTTTAGTGAACAAGAAAAGTTTCAGTGAAATGAAAATGTTGTCATGTTAGAATGGAAATGAAGAATATAAAATAAACAATTTGTAGGAAAATAATTTTTTTAAGAAGAACTTGGTTGTCGACGAGGGCACACCGCTGCTCACCGTGGACGGTTCTGCTAACCGTGGAGGGAGCACCAGTGCTGGAGACGCTGTGGTTAAGCCGCCATTACAGGAGGTGTCATAGAGGGGCTGCTTGCTGATCTGGAACGAAATGGAGCCGCTCGGGACGGCAACGGACTAGAGCAAAGAAAGCTGGTGACGACGGAGTAAGGAGAGCTAGCAACGGTGTTGGAGGGTGTCGGCCATCGAACCAAAATAGGGTTTTGGCAGTGGAGGCTGGGTTGCGTATTTTAGGATTTTTTGGAAGTTTTCGAAGAATGTCGCACGAAGTGATGTTCATTATTTAGCAGGACATTTAGGGACGGTTAATAACTGTCCCAAAAGGTAAAACTTTTAGGGACAGTTAATAACCATCCCAAAACTCTTTCCAAAAAATTTACGTCAAATCGTCCCAAAAACACTCATTTAGAGACTATTGGTCGAGTTTTTTCAAAGTGTAACTGTCCCTAAATTCAATTATTATTGTAGTATATAATGCAAGATAAGTTGAAAAACAAGTATTTAAATATGAAAATGCTAGAAAAATAGTAGAATATTGCTAATTGAATATTACATATGTCACAATTTTTGGTTTAAACTGGTACCGAATATGTATATAAGGTCTCGATTATTCAAAAAAATGTGACATGATATAACATATAAGGTCACAATTTATGTATAAAATTGTGACTGTAAATATTAATAGGTCATGGTCTTTAAAAAATCGTAACAATATCTTACATTTAAGGTCAAGATTTTTAACCATGATCATATGTAGTAGTCTATGGTCTCCCCCATTTAGGCTTTGGTTTTTATAACGGTGACCATATGTCATTTTTATAGTAGTGTCAATGCTCATGATTTTGTGACTGATTTTTATACCACAAAAAGTTATGATATATATGATAAACACTATTTTGACCTATATTTTGTTATGTTTTTAAGCATTGTTTTATGTTTTATTTTATTATTTTCGTATTTTAGAATGTATTTATATGTTTTGTAAGTTGTTGGGCTCTTAGAAGAATATTGGATTAAAATGACTCAAAAAGAGTTAAAATGGAGTAACAAGAGTCAAAGAATATAAGCCTTATATTGGGAGTCAACAATTATGTAAGGGTTACATAGAAGGCGAGCATAACAAGGCAGTTGCGGTGAAGAAAAATGTGTGTTGCCGAAACAACCCTCTCAGGTTTCTAAAAATGTGTGTTGCGGAAACAACCCTCTAGGTTTCTATTCTAGAGCCAAAATTCAACACGCACTGCGGCAGAAGAAAATGTGTGCCACAGCCCGCCTCCAAAATTCAACATGATCCGCGATAGGTAATTTTGTGTGCCGCAGCCCGAGTACCAAAAATGCCCAAAAACCCTAACATATGTGTGCCTCTTCACTCCTCCTATGAATACCATACTATACCTCTCCCAAACACAAGTTTTCACAAACAAATTTCCTCCACCCTTAGCTACTGTGGCAGTAAGGGTTTGCACCCAAACATAACTCAAAATCAAGAAAAGACCCTCCATCGTTGAAGCCACTCCAAGGAATTGAGAAAGGGGACCAACCAATTTCAAGGTTTTGGAGCTAGAGGATTCATTAGAGTATTTTTATTGTAATATCTTTTTCTTCTCCTTGATTTTATGTTTTCTTCTTATGACTAAATTGATTGACACCAATTTAGTTATGGTTGGCTAATTTATGTATTTGAGATATTTGTATTGCTTCCAATGATTGGAAGAACAATTTTATAATTTAATGATATTTGAGTTTTGGATTTATTTTTTGTTCATGTTCTTTTTTTTATTATAAATTAATGATGGACAAAATCTTGATTTATAGTTAGAGAGAATATGTTAGAATTTAGGCATTAGAAATGTCATCTTTGCTTGATTGTGCATTACAAACAAGTTCTTAATGTGATTGCATTGATTTATGTTAGATTAGGTGGTTATAATATTTTCTTGTGCTAATTTCAATTAATTACGGTCTAGATCAAAGAAGTTAATTAATTGATTGTAGTGAAAATTACCATTGATTTGAGATTTTCTAGGTTTAGCGAAAAAATCATTAAATTTGACTTTTAATTAAATTGCTTAATTTGTTCTTTCCATGAATGGATAGCAAACTAAGATTCTCATATACATCCATAATCTTCCACTTGGTTGTGATTTCTTTTATTTGCACTTTATTTTAGTTATTGAATTAATTTAGGAATTTACAATCTTTTCTGCAACCGACAATTGTTAGAATGTTTAGGATTGTTTGTTCGACTGAATAAGAAATTAAATAACATTTTTAAATTACCATAATTTCTTGAGAGACGATCTTGGAAGTATACTTATAACTCATTACAAGTGATTTGTGCACTTGCGAGTTTTTTATAAAATACAAAATTTGACTATAAAGTCATTGTGCATCAAATTTTTGGCACTGTTGCCGGGGCATTGGCATTTTAAAGTGTTTATTTATTTTCTATTTAGTTTATTTTTGTGTTTTTTTTTATTTGATGATTTTTTAATTTGTTATTTTTAGTTTCTTACCTATTTTTATTTGTTTTAGTGTTCTTTGTTTTTAGTTGTTTATTTTATTTTTATTTTCTTTTGTTATTTATTTGTTTTTTTGGGATATATTTTGTGGTGCTTTAATTTATTTGTTGTTTTTGTTAGTATATGAAAGGTACTGTTCATTTGCTACACCAACATATTCAAAAGAGCACTTAATCAGGCTGGATATTGATATCCAAGAGCTAATAAATATGAAGGTATATGACATTTGTGGTTTATATGGACATAATACTAATGTTTGCACTTTTGTAGGTGATTACCATACTTCTGCCAATCGGGGTTGCGATCTTAATGAGGGATGTAACTTATCTTGGAATGACTCCTATAACTATATTCCTAAGTTGGGAAATCATCATAATTTTTCTTGGAAAACAAACACTAACCCACCTTATGCCTCATACCCAATACAAGCTTCAATTTTAATCCTTATGACCTACCTATTCAATATAAGAAACCAACTTTAGAAGAGAACTTGAATACTTTTATTCAAGTTAGTATAGAGAGCCAAAAGAGAAATAATCAAAGGTTAGATTCCTTAGAGGATTCTTTATTAATGATAGAAATGCAAGTTTAATAACTAGTGGAACAACTTCTAGCACAAGAAGAGTTGCCCAACCAAACTGAAAAAGTGAAGAATAACACAATCCTTCAAAGTGGTAAAATTTTTAATGAAATTTACTTTCCTGAAATTTTTGATGATTTACTACTTTATGTAGGAAATACAGATGGAGAACAAGCAATTCTCAAAGAAGGTCAAGCTAACGAATATCAAATTCTATAACCTTCTAAGGAGAACAAGGAGGAATCATCTTCACCTCCCATGTCACACAAGGCAGCTAAGGCTTGTACATTCCCAAATCCTTTCCATACCACTTTAAGCAACAAGTGTGTGTTGTGCTTCATAGGAAACCACTACCGAGAAGGAAGGACATGGTTAATGAGATACTAGCTCAGAAAATTAATATCACACACTTCAAAATCTTTGATGATGGTAGATAGAAACGGATTAGCAACGTCTTACTAAGATATTAAAGAAGGGGCTTGGTAGGAGGCAACCCACTATTTTAGATAATATTTTTCTTTTTCTATTAGTTTAGTTAATTTTCTATTTGTTCCTTTTAAATGCTTTGTTGAACATGTGCATAGTTAAAAACATTGAGGACAATGTTTGGTTTAGGTTTAGGGGTACAAATAGTCCAATAAAAACTTTTTGATATAAAACTATCATGTTTTCTTGTTAATTTAAAGTGAGTAATTGAATCTTTATACATGTTTTGTTTGATTTTCTGTACATATTCAAGGTTCGTTGTAAAAGTTAGTTTTTATCCATAGTTCATACTTCATGCTTTTTGATATTGAAATTGAGATGAGCCCAAATCGTGTGTTTAAGAATCAAATAGTGGAGACTAGCCCAAATCGTGTATTTAATAATCAAATAGTTGAGACTACCTTATAAGATGATTATTGAGCCAATAACTTTTCATTTTGAGAGAAAATCGTCATTATACTCTTTTAAACATTTTTTTATTATTTCAAATTGTTAGATGATCTTTAAGTTTTTGCATTGAATGTTTGAATTTTGAACACTAATGAAGAATCATATATTTAATTGTATTGCTTAGATTAAATGATTTGAATAGAAGTTAAAGTATATGTCTATTTTATTCATGCTTGACTTTAAAAGATATAAGGGAATGCCTATAGCCAACACAAAGGAGCCAAAAGTTACCTTTTGCAAAATACACATGTATATGGATACGAAAAAAAATTATTATTATAACCCTAAAGTTCTTCAAATGGTGAAATGGTTATTAAAAATAAATAAATAAATAAATTTTCTTGAATTCAAAGCATTTTTATTCATTCTAAGGCATACACTTGAAGATTTTGCTTGAGGATTTTAATAGATGCATGAGAATAGTAATGTGATTTCTTCCTAAATTCTATCATTTGATTCAGTTCATGAGATCAATGTTATGCACTTTTTGAGCCTTTCTTGTTTAATCATATGCAAACCTATTAGCTCATTTCTTTACATAACTTTTATTCGCATATACTTTGTTGAGTGTTTGAACCCATAAGATCAGTGTGATATTAAGATTGAATCTTGTGAGGAATAGAGTTGAAGCAAATTCAGATTCTTAACACTAGGTTACGCGAAATTAATGTTGATATATATATTTTTTAGTAGTGGAGTATGCTCTTGTGATGTGAAACTGATTTGCATGATGAATCATTAATGTGTTAAGATGATTAGACAAACTTATGTATGAGTCTCGATTATAAACTGAAAATAAACTTAAGCATGAAAAATTTTGTTGATTTAAGTTTGTAGTTTTTACTTGTAGTATTGCTATTTGTCTTTTTAGTTTGATGTTTGTGGGTATCATCACCGAAAACCCTCATGAGACTTTAACTCATTCACTAGGCCAATCTTGGGGTTTAAAGGCTTGTTGCATATGCTAAATGCAACCATGACAATCCACAGAAGTAATTTAGGTTAGTATAGTTTAATTTTAGTTTTGTTAGAGGACTAGAAAAATGTAGCTTTGAGGGTATTTGATAAACACTATGTTGACCTATATTTTATTATGTTTTTAAGCATTATTTTATGTTTTATTTTATTATTTTCTTGTTTTGAAAGGTAATTATGTGTTTTGTAGGTTGTGGGCTCTTAGAAGAATATTGGATTAAAATGACTCAAAAAGAGTAAAAATGGAGTAACAAGAGTCAAAGAATGTAAGCCTTACATTGGGAGTCAACAATTATGTAAGGGTTACATACAAGGCAAGCACAACAAGGCGCGCCGCGGCGAAGAAAAATGTGTCCCGCGGCAACAACCTCTTGGATTTCTATTATGTAGCCAAAATTCAACACGCACCGCGACAGAAAAAAATGTGTGCTACGGCCCGCCTCCAAAATTCAACATGCGCCGCGATAGGTAATTTTGTGTGCTGCAGCCCGAGTACCAAAAATGCCCAAAAATCCTAACACGCGTGTGCCTCTTCACTCCTCCTATAAATACCATACTATACCTCTCACAAATACAAGTTTTCACAACCAAATTTCCTCCACCCTTAGCTGCTGTGGTAGTAAGGGTTTCCACCCAAAAACAACCCAAATTAAGAGTAAACCCTTCATTGTTAAAGCTACTCCAAGGAATTGAGAAAGGGGACCAGTCAACTTCAAGGTTTTGGAGCTAGAGGATTCATTGGGGTATTTTTATTGTAATATCTTTTTCTTCTTTTTGATTTTGTGTTTTCCTCTCATGACTAAATTGATTGAGACCAATTTAATTATAGTTGGCTAATTTATGTATTTGAGATATTAGTATTGCTTCCAATGATTGGAAGAACAATTTTGTAATTTAATGATATTTGAGTTTTGGATTTATTTCTTGTTCATGTTCTTAACATTTCTGATTATAAATTAATAATGGGCCAAATCTTGATTTGTAATTAGAGAAAATATGTTAGAATTTAGGCATTAGAAACGTCATCTTTGCTTGATTGTGCATTATGAACAAGTGCCTAATTTGATTGCATTGATGTGTTACATTAGGTATTTCCTTATGCTAATTTCAATTAATTAATTAACTATCTGGATCAAAGAAGCTCATTAATTGATTGTAGTGAAAATTACTATTGATTTGAGATTTTTTACGTTTAGCTGAAAAATCATTAAATCTGACTTTTAATTGAATTGCTTAATTTATTTTTTTCTATGAATGAATAGTGAACTAAGATTCCCATATACATCCATAATCTTCCACTTGGTTGTGATTTCTTTTATTTGCACTTTATTTTAGTTATTGAATTAATTTAAGAATTTACAATCTTTTCTGTAACCGACAATTGTTAGAATGTTTATGATTGTTTGTTCGACTGAATAAGAAATTAAATAACGTTTTAAAACCACCGCAATTCCTTGATAGAAAATCTTGAGAGTATACTTATCACTTATTACAAGTGATTCGTGCACTTGAGAGCTTTTTATAAAATATAAAATTTGACTATCAAGTCATTGTACATCAATATAATATTTCCAATGTCATTTTACATATATTAAATCATGATATTTGAATAAAAAGAAATCATAACTGATGAAAGAAAGTTTGTTAAAAGTATTTACAAAAAGTTTAGAAATGTAAGAGCTTTAGTGCTAATAGCGTGTTATAAAGCTAAATAATTATAAGAGCAAAAAAGTAGAGAGAGAAAGAGAGAGAATAGAAGAGGCAATTCTAATTATTGTTGTTGTGAATACAATATTATATGTGTAGAAAATAAGTATAGGACAAATAAGAACTTGTAATTTATAAATTGCAAAAATGAATCAAAATTACACAAAATATAAAATCTGTAAATTATAATGTTGAAAATTAAGAAATAAAGAAGGATTGAAGCCCGTGTAATACAATGTCCTTAAGATAAACTTTCTCCCTTACATGCAGATGTTTGACATTAAGGAAAAATATCTCTCAGGATAAAATTATAATAATAATTTATGAACACCAACATATACTATTCTAACAACAAATTTGTACCTGCTTCTATCATGAAGCCTAACTCTAAATTATAAATATTTTTGGAGGAGAAAAGAGTTTGTTGTAGGAAAAATTTTAAAAGAGAATGGCGTTTTGTGCTATATTCTTTCCCTCAACTCAGCCAAATTTATAGCATCCAAAATGTGAATGTTAGAAACTGAAATTGTTGCAATCAATTTCCATGAAATTACTGCAATTAACTACTAAAGTAACTCTCCAACGATTATAAGAAATTTTAGCAGTTATTTTTATTATAAGAAAGAAAATAAAAATTACATGTAGTAAAAACGAGACCGCACAAGGTCTATCGAAATTGGACTATATTCGTGTCTACACTTAGAGAACTTTTTACTATACAAGCTTACCTCTCATAGGAAAGAAAATGATATATAAAGAACTCCAAGTATTGTTAATTTTTTCATGAAGGACAAACAAAATACTATATTTTTTCTTCTCAATGAGTGAATTTTGAAATTCAATTTCTCATTCACCCCAATATCATTTTGAATATGTAAATATACGATTTTAAAACCATCACAAAGAAGATTTCAAATCAATCACGACCACACACTTATAACAAATGATTCCCACTCAAGATGATGCATCAAAATGACATTTAATCGTGGGTAAAAAATCCCAATTTTCAACAATCCCTACATGAATGAAAATTGATGAAGTTTTTCTAAAGAAAGCTGACTCAAATCAATTTGACACAAGGTGATAGAATTCAACGGTTTGAAACCTGCATAGGATAGGTAGGTGTCACCCTTTGAACATTCCCTTCTGAAAACATGTTTACTTTACTAGCTGACAATAGACACGATGTCCTTGAACTGTTTTACCATTTATGTAAATGATGACATTTCACACATGAATCATTCCTGATACAATCTAGTTCTCACTATTATGTTCGTTTTGGCCATTAAAAATTTCTTGGTTATGTGAGAGTTTCTCAAGAATTGAGCCTAATAAATTTTTTTCGAAGCAGCCCTATTTCTCTCTCACATAGGTGATCTCTTTTTTATAAGAATAATCTGCAAAGAGTATCCTACTGTACTCGCTCGATATTCTCTTCATAATAATCATTAAAAGTATTAGCTTAACCTTTACTTACGACTATCACTATTTTGATCATAGGAACGGACTTGAGGGTAAATCTCTATAGTAACCTCCTTAAGTCTTTACAACTAGATTGTTCTTTTGAACCTAGATCTTGGAATCTTTAGCCAACTACGTTGGGTTTCTTTTGCAAAGTCTTATTCATTCATGGGTTTTAGTCTCATTCCTTTCTATGATGTCTCAACTAACTCTCTACTTAACCTCTTAGTTAACAGATTGATTCACTATGTTATCTTTTGCTTCACATAGCCAACAGAGATAACTCCAGTTGAAAGTAATTTTCTGATGGTATTATGTCTACAACCTATATATTGAGACTTACCATTATTCATTTTGCTCTATGCTTTGCCAATAGAAAATCACAACTATGCAAATTGCAACCACAGGCTTCGCCCACTTAGGAATATCATCTAAGAAACTGCATAATTATTCAGCCTCTTGCCAATTTTTCTAGATTTCATCGTGAATCTAGCTATGCATGTTTATTTTATAGAGCTTTCATGATATAATATATCTCACAACCTAGTGTGGACACATATCAACCATCAAATTTTGAGTCTTTCATATTAGATATCTAGTTTGCTTCACCATATTCTTCTAATACAGCTAAATATCTTGTGTATTGCAGTTCATAACTACATATTATCTTAAGTATCTAAGTAGTTTTGTAATACATTTTCAATTATGAGATCTTAGATTGCAAGTATATCTAATTAGTTTACTTACAACGTAAACTATATCCGATCTTGTATAACTTATTAAGTACATAAGACTTCCTATCACCCTAGAATATTCTAGTTGAGATACATTTTCACCTTTATTATTTGATAGGTGTATATCAGTATCTACTTGTGTTCTGACATTTTAGAATCACCATTGTTAAAGTATCTTATCTCCATAATGACACATACTTAGAATGAGACCATTAGATATCATTAATATATTTATCACAATATTACATCAACTGATCTCATATCTTTCATACTTTAAATTCAACATTTCCTTAGTAGATTTGATTAATACGACCCACAATGAAATTGTCATCAATGTATAGACACAAGATGACATAACCATCATTTATTTAGAATCTTTCAAGATTCAAGATGGTCAGATAGAACAAATCTTTTTATGTCACCTTTGAAACCTACTGAACTTCTTAAGTTTCTTATTATGATTCGTAAATGAACTGCAATTGATTATGACGAAACCACATAGTTTTTCCACATACCTTGAACTTGGACACTATAAAGACAATTACTTGTCCCATAATTAGATCTCTATTTTTAACTGCGCTAATTACCAAATTTGATGTCATCACAAAACAAATCATAAATTTATTAGATATGATAGTTTTAGAAAAGAAACAAAATTAATTTTAAAATATGAAAATAATTCCAAACTTTTATAATTAATAATACAATATTTAAATTAATTTTTTTCAATAATGAAAAATTAATTTTCTTGAAATCAAGTTCTACTTCGTATTTAACAAATATGAAATTCTAGTAACCCCCAGATTACAAAATTAAGTAATTTAAAACTTGTGAATTTAAATTTTTTTATTTCACAATTACAAAATTTAGATTTATGTGAAAATAAAATTTATCACTTTGTGAATACAAAATTCACTATTTTGCAATTATAAAAATTAGCAAAATTTACTTATTTCGTAAATTACAAAACTACTAAACAAAATTTTGCTACGTTGCAAATACGAAATATGAAATACTCAACAATAATGAATACACATATTCACTAATTTTACAATTACGAAATTTACTTATTTCAAAACTCAATCAAGCAAATTTTGTCAAATGCAAAATTTCATATTTCACAAATATAAATATACTTATTCTGTGAAATAAAATTAAATAATACTTCAATTGTGAAATATCACAATTCATCAATTACGAATTTATACAATTCATTAATTGCGAATCCTTTTAGAAAGCAAATTTATGAAATTTTCGATATCTCAATGCCAAAATTGGTTAACTGGCATCCACAATTTTAATCGATTAATATATAATTCTAAATGACAATAACCATATGCTATAATTTTGATAAATGAATTTGTAGTTTTCATGCCTACTACATGGCCTATAAAGATTAAAAATTAATCTAAATCAATATCAATAATACACAAAAATCATCATCCAAAGAGAAAATAATTCTATAGCTATTGTATATCACCAATAACTTATAATAATAATAGTGGTCACGTGAATTAGTCATATATACATGATTGCATTAAAAGAAACAATCAAATTATGCTTCTTTAGATTCGGAAAAACAAAACACTTTCAGTAGCATGAATGATATGTACTGATAAAATCAAAATAAATATATATTAATTTATCAAGTATTAAACGTGAACAATTAAAATCTTAATAACAGAAATACAAAAATTGATAAACTTGTTTTGAAGCAGAGATTTCACTTCTTGAAATCTAAGACTAATAAGAAAATCATTAACCCAATGTTAATTAATCATATTTCTCAAATAAAAATTAAAAAAAAAAAAACTTGAAATATATTATAAATATTGGGTTTCCGAAATAAACTCGAACAAGTCATACATTAATTCCCTTAATATGACTTAATAATTTTAGAAGTCACAACAATCATATACAAAGAAATTAGCCAAATATGCAAATTTAAAACTTGCATGTACTAAATTTACACACACATAAAATAAACTTATGCATTTAATGTACAGTAAGGAATTTTCTAATCATATTTCTAAATAGTGCTATCAAATTAAAACAAACTCTGCACACCACTTTATAACCAAAATATAGATTAATTTATCTATTTAATAATTACAATTGAAATTTAATAAATACAATTAAATTATAATATATAGAAACATTAGTTCTAATCTTGATAAAATAATCAAGAAGTCTAACTTCGTCACAGAGAAATTAGCGTCCATATAATAAATATATTAATTTATTGTATGTTAAGAAATCAAGTTAAAATAAAATTAACTATACGGAAGCCACTACTTAGACTCTTGAAATCCTGTAGGGGCAAGACATATTGTCACAAAAATTAATTAGTATTGTCTATACTCACCAAAATTGAATACATAAGCTCAAAACTAAGCAATATATAAATATTTGTTTCTGAAGCTGAAAGTTAAAACATTCATCTAAACTTTGTAAAAAAATATATGAACATAACGGTTCAAACCCAAAAAAATAATAATTAGCAGTTACCAATTTATTAAAAATCTACCCCTTGAACATTAATAAATTTTGCATACAATTATAATCATAATAAATATTGTAACTTTTTTTTTTTTTTTATTCAAAAAAAGGCTCCCCTCAGTTTAGGCCGGATAGGGCTATTGCCGCACACCGCCGCACCACCGAGAATCACTGCCAATTTGTTTATACGCCACAAGCACGGTAAGTGTCTAGCGGCACCAGTGGACTGCGGTTCAACTCAACAGAGCGCACGGTTCGAAGCGACATCCATCGCATACCCGGAGGCCGAACAGACTAGCGTCCACCAAGCTTCGAACCTGCGCCCTGCCGTGTGAGGACAGAGGACTGGTGCTTAGCACAGGCGCCCAACCACTGGGCTATCCCGTGATGGGCAATAAATATTGTAACTTAAATAGCCAATATGAAGTTGTCAAACTAAATTGGCAAAACTATAAATTGTATAGCCAAACTTAAAAAAAAATCATTGGTATAGGTAATCTAACACCAATAAAGTTTCATAACCTATGCATACATGAAACCTCCGTCAATTTGAGAAATAAATCTGTCAAAAATCAATATTTGACAGAAAAATTAACACAAATTAGCAAACAAGGTTTATTGAGCATCGATAATTCTTTACTATTATGCAGAGAGATAAAAAATGAAAAATAAAGCAGTTTCATTTACAGAAATTGATAATTATAGAAACAATGTAACAAAAATTAATATGTAATAAAATCAAAAGCAATAACAACTAAAAAGGAATATAAACTGTAGAATAATGAAAAGATAATTGTAAAAAAATAACAAAGCTTGCTGAAGACGTTAAAATTACTAGGAATAATAGAAACAGCAAGTAAATTGTATATAGTGAATCTCACTTAAAATGATGTCTTAAAATGACATTTATATTAAGTAAAATTTCATTTTTTTTACAATATATTTTATTTATAGGACTCTCAAGATATAATACAAATCTCAAATTCTTGATACGATAGAGATCAAATTCTATTCCATCCAAAATCATAATTAGATACAAGTAATTCTTATTTTAAAAATTCTCATAAAACTATATCAAAACTCAGTAAGAGAAGAATAATATTTATGTGATTATTAATACTCAAGATTTGACATCCATATCATACTATTTATATATATTTTAAAAATTGTAAATACAAAATTAATACCAAAAAAATTATTAAGTTCCAATTTTTAATATTTTAAAAGATTAATAATTACATCTATATTTTTATTATTTACTAATTAAAATAAAATAAAAAGTATTTTGCAAATATATTGTCTATAGTTTTAGTAAAAGATGTTAGAAATTCAAAATTTGAAGTCTTAAAAACCATAATAATACACAAATAAATAAATAAAGAACAATGAGTTTAATTGTATAACGATATTTAGAAATTTTAATATGCATTTTTGTCGAAGTTTTTGAAGAAAACTACATATAAAAAATTGCAAATTTGGTCAAAATATCGGAAAATTCAAAGCCATATAATATGATAGGCACTGCATTTCATGATCAATTATTACAACATTATATTACATATCATAACTTAATTATCAGTTCCTATAGAATTTGAACGTTGGTTCTATCCCTGCTATCTTCTAATTTATTTCATTTTCTCCTATGATATTTTACAGTAGCAGGTACTTAGGTATCTAGCTACTTCACCGCAACCACCAATTGTCACGGTGATCTTGAGAAGTAAAAGAACAAAACTAGAACGCCAACACTTGCACTTCCAAGTTATCATAATCAGCTTCTTGAAAAAGTACTTGTGGAGCCAGAGAACCACGACAAAGAGGACAGCTTTTATTGAACCCAAACCATCTTTCTAAACAAACTCTATGAAAAGCATGATCACATCTTAGTTCTCCAATCTCTTCTCCTTCTTCAATTTTGCACAAACACACTGCACATTCTTCATTTTCTTCACAACCCTCTTTTACTTTCTTCTCATATTTTGTAACTCTTAGCTCTTGTTCTGATTCATATCTAATTTCTGGTATGTTAAGATTATGGGAATTACTCCTCACTGAAAAAAAGTGATAAAGCAAGAAATCAAATGCCCATTTCAAATGGGTAGCAATCAAAACCATGTAATTCAACATGTTTGATTCAACAATATTGGGAAAGAAAACAAGCTAAAGTGGGAAAAATGTGAATGTGAGTAGCTAATTGAAAATTTTTGGAAAAGCTTTCACTAGATCTTTAATTTCTTTGTAGTTGCTTTGGATATATATTCTTGGGAGCAAAATACATGGTCTATTTATAGTCAGTTTATAGAGATGCGTAAAGGTGTTTGTGAAAATAAGCCAAGAATAATTATTCTATCATAATTTAATACATAATACATATCATAATTTATTTAATATAATTTAATTAATTCTTATTAATTAAGAATTCAAAACTTATTTTTTTATTTCACATTTTTAATTTTATATTTAATTAATAATTAACACATTATTTAATAAATATCATAATTTAAAACATATATCATTACTGTTAATGATTTTGATTCGGTTCATATGTAATTATTTTATCTGTGAAACGTGTTGGTCGTGGAAAGTTTGGGTCTTTACATTTTCGGACTTGACATGAGTAGAGAATAATAAATTAAAAAATAACCTCATTTTTTATGATTATTAATCCTTTGAATTTTAAATTCTAAATGTTTATTAACCTGAATTAGAATGGGCAAAATATTGTCAATCGGTCTATTTATAAATATATCATATTGGGTCAATTTATTAATAAAAATATTTTTATCATGTCCGATTATTTCAAGATCAAGTATTTCGAACCGTGTCGTTAACTTAAAAAAAATTCAAATTTTGTGAGGCCTAGGTTTGAGTAAGATTTTTAGTTTTTTTTTTCCTTTCTTTTTCAACGTAGATATAATTTACAAATTAACTATAATCAATTTAATGTGCAGTATGGTTGGCTTAAATGTATAAATTCAGAAAAAAGGAATCACTATGGTTAGGTAACATAAATAATAATCACCATCCTTGTGCTTATCATCCGATTTAGTTGACATGTCCAGAGTCACTGATATTTTATCTACTAAATTGTCCAAATAGTTCATTCTTTTGATATTTTCAAACATAGAAATCTCAAAGCATAATTGAAATGTTGCCAGACTTAACCATCAAATTCTTCTATTTTGATGAAATTTTCGCGACTCCCCTTCCCAGAAAAGAAAAAGAAAAAGAAGATAATACATATCATGTTATTCCTACTAAATCTTTGAGATCGTCAAAAAAACTTGAGTTACTTAATTCTTAAAATGTCCACCTTAATGAATATGATTAAAAAGGCAGCAAATGTATCTTCTAATGAGCAAAATATCAAAAAACTTCGAGGGTGGAAGATTAAGGAAAATATAAGAGACAAGCAAGAAAATGAGGGCGACTAGACAGGGCAAGAGTACAACAAAGGAGGATGCCGAGATAGGAAAGAAAATGACCTTTAGATATTCATATGACAACATCTCAAAACATAAATATTTGGGCTGGATTTGGGGAGTGAATGATTCTTGAATCAATAACATTAGCCAAATTAGTTAAATTTGAACAATTCAACTCTGGTCATACAAAAAAATAATTTCTAACCATTTATTTCAGGTTGGCCATTAATTGTCAAGTGTTGGATTTTCTATAGAACCATAGATGAAACAACATAATTAGTGAATATAACAGTTTCTATCAAAAACCTCCTAGAAGGACAAGGAAGACAACTTATTGCTACTAAGGTATCCAAACCTTCCATGAAAGGAGGCTCAATGTAATCTTTGACAGCTGTCATCAATAAATTAAAAATAAGAACCACATAGACAATGTCAAATATCATTAGAAACAAAGATTTTAGTAAGTCTTGATAATAAGTCTTTTATCGATATTTTAGCAATAATATTCATAATATCTAAAATATTTTGGTAAAAGAGATGTTTTCTCAACAATTTAATAATCTTACAAGTTATTAGAAACTATATGTTAGTTTAAATAATTTTATCAAAATATATAAATTTAATAATAACACCGAGTCCAAAACTATTTGTAATGAAATCAAAGTAAAAAATAATAATTTTAACCAAACAATAACCCAAAGCTATGCACACAACAATCATGCACCCATGATAACTGATAATGTACCCGGATTTAATACAAACCCAATTATTATTTTATTACTGTAAAACATATACATAGAGACACACCTAAGTATCTGTTGATACATCATTCAATTTTCCCTACATGACATCTAACAAACACATTCAAGTGTCTGAATCTCCAACTTCTCTAAACAACTCACCGCTCAAAACAGCACGAATTTAAGGGAAAACAAAGCTAAGTATTTCAAGCATAATAGTTTATATATTTAGATAGCTAGTTTGGTCTAACTCTTTAATACTATTGAATGCCATATGCCTTCTTCATGCTCAACACAAATTCATAAACTTTCTTCAGATCAGGAAGAGCCTTAGCCACAGACTCCTTCTGCAGGCATCTCTTAGTCCAGGCTATGAGCTTGGGGCACTCGATCTCAATCTTGAAATTGCCACAGGTCTCATAGGCATAAAACCAAGAGTAGAATCCAATTAGAGAAATGTCAACAAACCAAAATGTTATTAAATCTGAAATTATATTCGCTTTGTTCAAACCCACATAACTCTGTCCCAATATAGAGAACAACACAAAACATATAGCAGGAAGTAGCTACATGCCCTTGCTTTTGACAAATCTGACAAAGGGACCTCTTGAAAAACAAATTCTATATCATAAATACGTTTTAGTGAACAAGAAAAGTTTCAGTGAAATGAAAATGTTGTCATGTTAGAATGGAAATGAAGAATATAAAATAAACAATTTGTAGGAAAATAATTTTTTTAAGAAGAACTTGGTTGTCGACGAGGGCACACCGCTGCTCACCGTGGACGGTTCTGCTAACCGTGGAGGGAGCACCAGTGCTGGAGACGCTGTGGTTAAGCCGCCATTACAGGAGGTGTCATAGAGGGGCTGCTTGCTGATCTGGAACGAAATGGAGCCGCTCGGGACGGCAACGGACTAGAGCAAAGAAAGCTGGTGACGACGGAGTAAGGAGAGCTAGCAACGGTGTTGGAGGGTGTCGGCCATCGAACCAAAATAGGGTTTTGGCAGTGGAGGCTGGGTTGCGTATTTTAGGATTTTTTGGAAGTTTTCGAAGAATGTCGCACGAAGTGATGTTCATTATTTAGCAGGACATTTAGGGACGGTTAATAACTGTCCCAAAAGGTAAAACTTTTAGGGACAGTTAATAACCATCCCAAAACTCTTTCCAAAAAATTTACGTCAAATCGTCCCAAAAACACTCATTTAGAGACTATTGGTCGAGTTTTTTCAAAGTGTAACTGTCCCTAAATTCAATTATTATTGTAGTATATAATGCAAGATAAGTTGAAAAACAAGTATTTAAATATGAAAATGCTAGAAAAATAGTAGAATATTGCTAATTGAATATTACATATGTCACAATTTTTGGTTTAAACTGGTACCGAATATGTATATAAGGTCTCGATTATTCAAAAAAATGTGACATGATATAACATATAAGGTCACAATTTATGTATAAAATTGTGACTGTAAATATTAATAGGTCATGGTCTTTAAAAAATCGTAACAATATCTTACATTTAAGGTCAAGATTTTTAACCATGATCATATGTAGTAGTCTATGGTCTCCCCCATTTAGGCTTTGGTTTTTATAACGGTGACCATATATCATTTTTATAGTAGTGTCAATGCTCATGATTTTGTGACTGATTTTTATACCACAAAAAGTTATGATATATATGATAAACACTATTTTGACCTATATTTTGTTATGTTTTTAAGCATTGTTTTATGTTTTATTTTATTATTTTCGTATTTTAGAATGTATTTATATGTTTTGTAAGTTGTTGGGCTCTTAGAAGAATATTGGATTAAAATGACTCAAAAAGAGTTAAAATGGAGTAACAAGAGTCAAAGAATATAAGCCTTATATTGGGAGTCAACAATTATGTAAGGGTTACATAGAAGGCGAGCATAACAAGGCAGTTGCGGTGAAGAAAAATGTGTGTTGCCGAAACAACCCTCTCAGGTTTCTAAAAATGTGTGTTGCGGAAACAACCCTCTCAGGTTTCTATTCTAGAGCCAAAATTCAACACGCACTGCGGCAGAAGAAAATGTGTGCCACAGCCCGCCTCCAAAATTCAACATGATCCGCGATAGGTAATTTTGTGTGCCGCAGCCCGAGTACCAAAAATGCCCAAAAACCCTAACATATGTGTGCCTCTTCACTCCTCCTATGAATACCATACTATACCTCTCCCAAACACAAGTTTTCACAAACAAATTTCCTCCACCCTTAGCTACTGTGGCAGTAAGGGTTTGCACCCAAACATAACTCAAAATCAAGAAAAGACCCTCCATCGTTGAAGCCACTCCAAGGAATTGAGAAAGGGGACCAACCAATTTCAAGGTTTTGGAGCTAGAGGATTCATTAGAGTATTTTTATTGTAATATCTTTTTCTTCTCCTTGATTTTATGTTTTCTTCTTATGACTAAATTGATTGACACCAATTTAGTTATGGTTGGCTAATTTATGTATTTGAGATATTTGTATTGCTTCCAATGATTGGAAGAACAATTTTATAATTTAATGATATTTGAGTTTTGGATTTATTTTTTGTTCATGTTCTTTTTTTTATTATAAATTAATGATGGACAAAATCTTGATTTATAGTTAGAGAGAATATGTTAGAATTTAGGCATTAGAAATGTCATCTTTGCTTGATTGTGCATTACAAACAAGTTCTTAATGTGATTGCATTGATTTATGTTAGATTAGGTGGTTATAATATTTTCTTGTGCTAATTTCAATTAATTACGGTCTAGATCAAAGAAGTTAATTAATTGATTGTAGTGAAAATTACCATTGATTTGAGATTTTCTAGGTTTAGCGAAAAAATCATTAAATTTGACTTTTAATTAAATTGCTTAATTTGTTCTTTCCATGAATGGATAGCAAACTAAGATTCTCATATACATCCATAATCTTCCACTTGGTTGTGATTTCTTTTATTTGCACTTTATTTTAGTTATTGAATTAATTTAGGAATTTACAATCTTTTCTGCAACCGACAATTGTTAGAATGTTTAGGATTGTTTGTTCGACTGAATAAGAAATTAAATAACATTTTTAAATTACCATAATTTCTTGAGAGACGATCTTGGAAGTATACTTATAACTCATTACAAGTGATTTGTGCACTTGCGAGTTTTTTATAAAATACAAAATTTGACTATAAAGTCATTGTGCATCAAATTTTTGGCACTGTTGCCGGGGCATTGGCATTTTAAAGTGTTTATTTATTTTCTATTTAGTTTATTTTTGTGTTTTTTTTTATTTTGATGATTTTTTAATTTGTTATTTTTAGTTTCTTACCTATTTTTATTTGTTTTAGTGTTCTTTGTTTTTAGTTGTTTATTTTATTTTTATTTTCTTTTGTTATTTATTTGTTTTTTTGGGATATATTTTGTGGTGCTTTAATTTATTTGTTGTTTTTGTTAGTATATGAAAGGTACTGTTCATTTGCTACACCAACATATTCAAAAGAGCACTTAATCAGGCTGGATATTGATATCCAAGAGCTAATAAATATGAAGGTATATGACATTTGTGGTTTATATGGACATAATACTAATGTTTGCACTTTTGTAGGTGATTACCATACTTCTGCCAATCGGGGTTGCGATCTTAATGAGGGATGTAACTTATCTTGGAATGACTCCTATAACTATATTCCTAAGTTGGGAAATCATCATAATTTTTCTTGGAAAACAAACACTAACCCACCTTATGCCTCATACCCAATACAAGCTTCAATTTTAATCCTTATGACCTACCTATTCAATATAAGAAACCAACTTTAGAAGAGAACTTGAATACTTTTATTCAAGTTAGTATAGAGAGCCAAAAGAGAAATAATCAAAGGTTAGATTCCTTAGAGGATTCTTTATTAATGATAGAAATGCAAGTTTAATAACTAGTGGAACAACTTCTAGCACAAGAAGAGTTGCCCAACCAAACTGAAAAAGTGAAGAATAACACAATCCTTCAAAGTGGTAAAATTTTTAATGAAATTTACTTTCCTGAAATTTTTGATGATTTACTACTTTATGTAGGAAATACAGATGGAGAACAAGCAATTCTCAAAGAAGGTCAAGCTAACGAATATCAAATTCTATAACCTTCTAAGGAGAACAAGGAGGAATCATCTTCACCTCCCATGTCACACAAGGCAGCTAGTATATTGAGTATGAGGTATTTTGTGTTGTTTGTTGATGATTGTACAAGATTGTCATGGGTTGCTCTTCTTAAAACCAAAGATGAAAATTTTCCAACTTTTCAAACTTTTCATACTCTTGTTCAAACACAATACAATAGCACCATTAGAGTCATACGTTCTGAAAATGGGGGAGAATATGTCAATCATGTTTTCCAAGATTTTTTCAAACACATGGGATTATTCACCAAACTACTTGCCCACAAACACTTGAACAAAATGAGGTGTTCGAAAGAAAAAACCGTCACTTACTTGATATGGCTCGTGCACTCCTATTTAGTGCTCATATGCCAAAATATCTTTGGGGCGATGCTGTACAAGCTTCCTCTCATCTCATCAACCGTCTCCCGTCTAGTTTCCTTCACGAACAAATCCCATTTGAGATTCTTGTATCTCATGTATCATGGCCATCATTTCATAATCTTCTTGCCCGTGCATTTGGTTGTGTTGCTTTTGTATATGTTTCTAAAAATCATAGGTCTAAATTAGATGTCTGAGCAATTAAGTGTGTGTTTGTTGGTTATGAAAGTTATTAAAAAGGGTACAAGTGCTACCATCCACCTATCACAAAGTATTATATCACTATGGATGTCACTTTCTTTGAAGATATTAGCTATTTTTTCTCATCTAATACTGCACTTAAGGGAGAGAATTCATATTTTGAAGAGCAGTATCATGGTGAGGGGGAGGAATTGGAAGGAATTGAGGAAGTAACACAGTCAGGAGATATTTCGATGGGTCTGATGAGTGCTCAAAAAGTACTAATATTTCGTGATTAATTGTGCTTAATTGTTTGATTTATAGATTTATTATGATTGTTTATTCGATTATTTTCACAAATCTATCCATTCGGAGTCACGGGTATATTTTAGTGCATTTCAGGTGTTTTTGGCGTCAAATGATGAAAACACGCAAAGACGGGACACCTGCGGCGCTCGAATCACGAGTTACGGGCTAAACGAGACAAATATGTAAGCCTTACATAATGTGCCATCACATATGTAAGGGGGTAAGCATGAAGAGAAGGAAAGCAATGCGCGCCGCGGCGAAGAAATCACATGCCGCGGCGAGGGGCTCTCGGGTTGCATGCTAGGAATCCAAAAACATTGCGCGCCGCGGCGGGGAAAATGCATGCCGCGGCGGGGAGCTCTCGGGTTTTTACATTATTTTCAGAATTTGTGTTGCGCCGCGGCGGGAAAAATGCATGCCGCGGCGCGCCTATTCCTATTGCAATCAGGAATCCCTTACATCTATAAATACCCCCTTAGACCCCCCTTACAGAACTCGACCAACTCGTACACAACTCTTATTCTTCTCAATTTTGCGACCCAAACACTACATTATTTTCAGTTTTGAGAGCATTGCCACATTATAACGAAGCGAGAGACAATATTCTAAGGATTCAAGGAAGCCAACGACGATCGAAGATAGAGCTTACGGAGAAGAACGCCATCCAATCCATAAGCGGTATTTAGATCTAGGATTTTCTTGTTGTTATAGAATTAATTCCTCTTCTCTATTTGTTAAAGTGTATGATCATATTTTATTTGTCTATGAATAATAATATGAACATGTCTGGCTAGTTTAATTATGGATGTTTAGTTTGTGTTGCCATGCTTGCTAGAATTGTGTATGGTGTATCTTATTGATTTATGAATAAATTACTTTTTGATTAAGAGCATGTTTAGATGTTTGATTATGAATAATCATGGGCCCATTTGATGTTCGTAGTTAGATTGAAAAATCTGAGAATTTAGTTATAGGAACGTCACCTTAACTTTATTCCGAAACACTTAATCAAAGCTTCAAGTTAGTGACTTAGTCATAGCATTAATTTGATTGGCATGTTTTCCTTGCGCATAATTTGATTGCTACTTAATTTACCCCCGCCAAAGGCAGTTAATTAGTTAATCAACAAAGAGACCTACCCCCGCCAAAAGGAGTTTCGTAATTAAAAGGAAAGCCGGTAGTTTTGTTTATACAGGACGTTCATGTATCTCACCATACCTTTTCGATGCAAACATGGTCAACCAAGCTAAACGTCCATACATCCTCTATTGATATTTGATTTAATTGAATTGATTGTTTGATTGTGATCTTGTTTTCGTTTGAGTGTCGTATGATTGTTCTCGTTACCAAAAACAAACAACCTTTTTACAATTTTAGTTGCATTAGAATTCTAGTTACTTAGAGTTTTAGTTTCACTAGAACTCTATTTAATTAGTCTTTTATTTTCATTAGAACTCTGTTTAGATTAAAAAGTTAGTTATTTAAAACCACTGCAATTCCTTGAGAGACCGACCTTGGAAGTTGCTTATCACTTTCCTACGAGTGATTCGTACACTTGCGAGTACACATTTTAACACATCAAGTTTTTGGCGCCGTTGCCGGGAAATTGGCGTTTTAAATAATTTTCTTTTTAACTTTTTAGAGTTTCTTATTTTTTTTATTTGTTTACTTTATTTTTTATCTTTTATTTATTTATTTATTTATTTTATTTTTATTTTTATTTTTATTTTATTCCAAAAAAAAAATCAAAAATACAAAAAAAAAAAATTTCAAAAAAATTTCAAAAAAATAGTGCTTTTAATTGCTTAATCTGTGGTGCTTTGATTTCTCTGTTGTTTTTGTTAGTTTTTGAAAGATACCGTTCATAGACAACATCAACAAATGATAATTGTTAATGTGTTAGTGCTTCTCTTTCTCTCTTCTACAACAGAATCAATATAAGCACTGAAGAATTGTGGCATCAAAGACTTGGATGTTAACTATAAGATGTTAAAGAAGATTTCTATATTTGAAACTGTGAGAGTTCTTCCAAAAATCACATCCAAGCTAAGGCATGTGTGTGGTACATTCCAATTGGGCAAGCAGAGCAAAAGTCAATACAAGAAGAATCAACATCTTTTTACATCTAGAACTTTAGAGTTGTTGCATATGGACTTGATGGGACCAATATGTACTGTAAGAACTGTTGGCAAAAAGTTTATCATGGTTGTTGTAGATGACTTTTCTAGATGCACTTGGGTGTTGTTCCTTCGTGAAAAGTTGTAAGCTTTTGAAATTTTCAAATCCTTATGCATCAACCTGCAGAATGAGAAAAGATAATCTATTGGTAATATTATAAGGATAAGAAGTGATCATGCAAAAGAGTTTGACAAATCTAACTTCATGACTTTTTGTGATGATCTTGACATTCAACATGAATTTTTTGCTCTTAAGACTCCTCAGCAAAATCATATTGTTGAATGGAACTACATAGTTATTCAAGAGATGGCCAGAGCCATGTTTGCTAATAAGAATCTAACAAAGCATTTTTGGGTAGAGGTTGTAAGCACAGCTTACTATACGTTGAATCACTACTTATTGAGGCCCAATACTAGACAGTCATCTTACGAACCTTTTCACAACAATAGGCCAAATGTGAAACACCGCAGGATGTTTGAGAGTATTTGTTATATTCTTAGAGATAGAGAGAATCTACTCACTTAGATGTTTAATTTGTTCCAATATATTGTAATGCAAAATTGAATACAAACAACATGAAATTGTAATTAATCTTTATATCATAACTATATTCAAAATTGCTACATATAATTGTTAATCAAATTCTTTAATTTAATTACAATCCACAAATCTATGGTCATTGCAACTTAAATCCTAAAATACTAACTCACATGTCTCAAAAGATTTGCTCAAGTTATATGCTCCAAATGCTTCATTTGTTTCATTTAACTTTTTCTTTCTCTAAAATCTCTATAGAATATGTAGAGAATTTTTCTCTCTATCAAACCTCCAACACTAAAAAATGAAGTTGAAAATGTTATAAAATTGAAGAGAAATGTAGAGATAAATCTGGACCATTTTATTTTTTTTTTGGAACATAGGCTTAGGCTGGGATGAAAATGAGTGAAAATAAGTAAAAAGGACGGTGCTCAGCAGATGGCGACGCGTGGCAAGCAGATTGAATCAGATCAAGACATGCGGCAGAACAGGAGAGGTGCAGGTCAATGCGGTAGCGAATAGTGAAGGACATGTGTCGTGCAGAGAGATTAGGAGCCAGTGGAGCTACGGGAGGTCTTTTGGCCACCTGGCGAGGTGTTTGAACTCTAGATGACGTGTCAATAGGTGATTCATTGGGGCTACTTACTTGGAGCTCAACTGGATGACACGTGGCATAGAGTCTAACAATATCCCAACAACTACTAAGTACATCCAACTGTGTTTAAACAATAAAAAAATCCAAAAAATTCAATTATTCTTTTCTTAACCTATAAAATATTAATTTAAAAGAATACCAAATACGAATGCTTTTTAGCACCTAGTGCAACAACAAGCACCAGTTACCAGTTAGTGGCAATAGGCGGCAAAGTTTTTTTATTACCTATTATATTAGAAATTGCAGGTTTATTGCTTTTTTTATTATTATTATATTCATTTTAATATTAATATTAAATAATATTTATTTTAAACATAATATTACCAAAATATTTTTATATTCTTAATCATATATGAGATATATTGTTTGTATAGATATTATTATAATGTTACTTCAATAATAAATTTTATTCATAAAAGTATATATAATATTTTGTGACGTAAATTTTATATTCAATATTATTATATAATAATATACACAATATATTAAATATTATATATTTATATTATTATCATAATATGTGGACTCTGTATCAATAATGTATATGTAATTTTATAATATTATTTTTTATACTTTAAATAGAATAATTCAATAAATAATAGTGCAAATGATAATAGTAATAAGTTTGACCGCAAAAGTTATGATTGCACATGATATTCACAATCATGTCGTGCTTATCTAATATTATTTTATTAAGTAATGCAACTTTTGTCAGGAATTTGCAAAACCTATTTAATTTTACACATACTTATAGATAACTTAAATAAAGGCTATGGGTACGTAATTATCAATGATCTCTCTTATCTTTTGCTTTAACATCAATAACTCATTCTAGATTTCATTTTAATTCAGATAGTCTCCGCTATTTTGAGCTATTATAAAAATAATCATTTGTATCAAAAAAAGACTAAAAAATGTTGACACTTGATTGAAAAATATGTTATTTTATATCATCTATTTTTCTTGTATTTTTGTCCAAATATCATCCCGGCCCATTCTATGATTTATTTTGATTGAGTCACCTCTCTCTATTATATAATAGGTTCAGTTAACCTACCATTTTTAAAATTGGTTATAATGTGTTAGAATTTTTTTGATCAATTATTATACAAATAATTGTCTTTGATAATAACTCAAAATAAAAAGATCTAACCGAATTAAAATGAAATTTAGCATAAGTCATCAATGTTTAAGCAATACAGTGAAGGTCGATGATAATTGTCCATTTGACAATTAATAATATTTTCAAAATAGTTATGAATTATTATGCACGTTAATAAATAACATATAAAATATATTCATAAGACTCGTGGAACAGTGAACGAAACAATTATGAATATTATATCATACAAAAGATTTTTTTAAAAGAATTTTGTACAAATAAAAGAAAGAAAAATTTAATCCCTTTTTTTCTATTTGGGGTATATTGCTAAAGATATTTACTGCCCTTATCAAGTATTCATAAAATGTTAAAGCCAAAAGGTGGATAATTGAATGGTTTTAAATCTAGTAAGAGGGGAAGATCACATATAGAGTGGTCCACGGGACTCTGAAATCTACATAAAAGATATATGAGAGAATAATTTGTTTATTGTTTTTATCATAAACAAATTCATGAACTATTTTTGATACATGTGCTTTAGAAAGTATCATTAATTTGTAAATATCTTAGTTATTATAATGTTTATTTTATTTTAAAGGGAGGATTTTGGATCCATTTAGTCTTATAACTTTACTTAATTGACATATTGGTTCTATAACTATTAAAAGTATATCAATTTAATCTTATAATTTCAATTTTGGGTCAAATTAATCCAAATTTTTAAAAATTATATTTTTATTATGGGTAAAATTGAACTTCACATTTTTATTTAAAACAAAAAAATAATAACAAAAATTTAGTTAATAACTTAACAAATAACTAAGAGTAAAATAAGGTTTTTTTTTTAAGAGTAAAAGAAGTTTCTCAAAGTTCCTCAAAATATAAAACATTGGCTAGAATTATCCAAATTCTAATAAGTGAATAGAAATGTCAGAATATACATATAGTAACTTCAATCCTATAAAACCCATAATAGAAAGAGAGATAACCGAGCAGATGAATAGATTGAAATAGAAAGAGGAAAAATAACACTACCTATTAGAAAATAACAATTAAAACACTTATTAATTAGGAAAAGAGAGTAGATTTTTGTTATTATTTTTTTGTTTTAAATAAAAATGTAAAATTCAATTTTACCCTTAAAAAAAATTTATTTTTAAAAATTTGGATTAACTTAATCAAAAATTGAAATTATAGGACTAAATAGACCTATTCTAACGTTTATAGAACTAACGTGTCAATTAAGTAAAGTTACAGGACTAAATAGAACTAAAACCCTTGTTTTGGAGCACATGAACTTTTTCGATTGTAATGGTACTTTTAATTTTAATATAATATATGGACTTTGATAGTTCAATATTCTAGATATGAACATTGTATTTATCACTAGTAAAAAAATGGGTTTTAGGGACGGTTATTAACCCTCCCAAAAGATTTTTAGGGATTATTGTTCTTTGGATCGTAACCGTCCCGTATATGGGCGTCCCAAAAAATGACACTTTTAACCACCCCTAAAACTAAAATGTAACCGTTCCTAAAACCCAAACAATCGTCTCTAAAAGCCTTTTGGGATAGTTCAACTCCTACTTTTGGAGACGGTTAATAACCGTCCCAAATTATATATCAACAATCATCCCCAAAAAATTTTTCTCACAATGTTTTTGAACGGTTACTAACCGTCCCTAAATGTTTTTTTTTTTTTATCGAAACATATACCTAAATGTTTTTTAATGTTCTTTGTAGGTGAGTAGACCAAAAGAACAAAAGACTTAAAGAGAAGTAACTGAGCCATTCAGATCCTTAAAAAAAAAAAAAGCTTGCTATAAACATGTAACCAAGAGCAGAAAAATATCAAAATGATCCTAAAATGAAAGCATTCATTTTTATAATATCAAAATTTGATTACATAGTACGACTCATGTAATAAAATACTTGTGAAGTAGTGATATTTATATATATATCACCAATTATTCCTTACCATACTTGTAATTGCTATCTTCAATTAGCTGGGTTGACACACTTTCTCATGGCTGCATAACCATAAAACAAAATTGAGTAATACAAAGTGAGTATGTATGCATTAATTAATTAATTACATGAAAGATTGAAAACATACATGGTTCATCTACTTTCTCAGTCTCCTTTACATATAAAGGAGCTTGCATCATCTGTAGCATAAAACGTGATGCATGCACTGCAGGCAGAACCTCCAGCATTTCCATTAATGCCTGGCCACATAGCACGCATGACTGGAAGAAAAGCCTTCGACAAATACTTCTGCACTTAACAAAATGATAAATTTTAAATTCAACAAAATATGTTTAGTTGAGCAATGAGGTACTCTTTCAATATATAAGGGTCAAACTTTACCATAGGCCCATACACCAAAAGTCTGGATGGTGAATCCTACATAAGGCAAATGACAGTATACTGAAAGACTGCGAGAAATCAAAGGAAAGGAGCAGCAAACTTATGTGTGCTTCTTTTTGCACGCGCCTACACACCATCCTCCAATAAAGAGTAACTTCTCGTTCCATGAGCTGAGTGCTTGGGTTGAAATTCAGAAAAAAGGAATCACTATGGTTAGGTAACATAAATAATAATCACCATCCTTGTGCTTATCATCCGATTTAGTTGACATGTCCAGAGTCACTGATATTTTATCTACTAAATTGTCCAAATAGATCATTCTTTTGATATTTTCAAACATAGAAATCTCAAAGCATAATTGAAATGTTGCCAGACTTAACCATCAAATTCTTCTATTTTGATGAAATTTTCTCGACTCCCCTTCCCAGAAAAGAAAAAGAAAAAGAAGAAAATACATATCATGTTATTCCTACTAAATCTTTGAGATCGTCAAAAAAACTTGAGTTACTTAATTCTTAAAATGTCCACCTTAATGAATATGATTAAAAAGGCAGCAAATGTATCTTCTAATGAGCAAAATATCAAAAAACTTCGAGGGTGGAAGATTAAGGAAAATATAAGAGACAAGCAAGAAAATGAGGGCGACTAGACAGGGCAAGGGTACAACAAAGGAGGATGCCGAGATAGGAAAGCAAATGACTGCTGAAATTCTCTTTAGATATTCATATGACAACATCTCAAAACATAAATATTTGGGCTGGATTTGGGGAGTGAATGATTCTTGAATCAATAACATTAGCCAAATTAGTTAAATTTGAACAATTCAACTCTGGTCATACAAAAAAATAATTTCTAACCATTTATTTCAGGTTGGCCATTAATTGTCAAGTGTTGGATTTTCTATAGAACCATAGATGAAACAACATAATTAGTGAATATAACAGTTTCTATCAAAAACCTCCTAGAAGGACAAGGAAGACAACTTATTGCTACTAAGGTATCCAAACCTTCCATGAAAGGAGGCTCAATGTAATCTTTGACAGCTGTCATCAATAAATTAAAAATAAGAACCACATAGACAATGTCAAATATCATTAGAAACAAAGATTTTAGTAAGTCTTGATAACAAGTCTTTTATCGATATTTTAGCAATAATATTCATAATATCTAAAATATTTTGGTAAAAGAGATGTTTTCTAAAAAATTTAATAATCTTACAAGTTATTAGAAACTATATGTTAGTTTAAATAATTTTATCAAAATATATAAATTTAATAATAACACCGAGTCCAAAACTATTTGTAATGAAATCAAAGTAAAAAATAATAATTTTAACCAAACAATAACCCAAAGCTATGCACACAACAATCATGCACCCATGATAACTGATAATGTACCCGGATTTAATACAAACCCAATTATTATTTTATTACTGTAAAACATATACATAGAGACACACCTAAGTATCTGTTGATACATCATTCAATTTTCCCTACATGACATCTAACAAACACATTCAAGTGTCTGAATCTCCAACTTCTCTAAACAACTCACCGCTCAAAACAGCACGCATTTAAGGGAAAACAAAGCTAAGTATTTCAAGCATAATAGTTTATATATTTAGATAGCTAGCTTGGTCTAACTCTTTAATACTATTGAATGCCATATGCCTTCTTCATGCTCAACACAAATTCATAAACTTTCTTCAGATCAGGAAGAGCCTTAGCCACAGACTCCTTCTGCAGGCATCTCTTAGTCCAGGCTATGAGCTTGGGGCACTCGATCTCAATCTTGAAATTGCCACAGGTCTCATAGGCATAAAACCAAGAGTAGAATCCGATTAGAGAAATGTCAACAAACCCAAATGTTTTTAAATCTGAAATTATATTCGCTTTGTTCAAAACAGAACCCACATAACTCTGTCCCAATATAGAGAACATCACAAAGCATATAGCAGGAAGTAGCTACATGCCCTTGCTTTTGACAAATCTGACAAAGGGACCTCTTGAAAAACAAATTCTATATCATAAATACGTTTTAGTGAACAAGAAAAGTTTCAGTGAAATGAAAATGTTGTCATGTTAGAATGGAAATGAAGAATCTAAAATAAACAATTTGTAGGAAAATAATTTTTTTAAGAAGAACTTGGCTGTCGACGAGGGCACACCGCTGCTCACCGTGGACGGTTCTGCTAACCGTGGAGGGAGCACCGGTGCTGGAGACTCTGTGGTTAAGCCGCCACTACAGGAGGTGTCATAGAGGGGTTGCTTGCTGATCTGGAACGAAATGGAGCCGCTCGGGACGGCAACGGACTAGAGCAAAGAAAGCTGGCGACGAAGGAGTAAGGAGAGCTAGCGACGGTGTTGGAGGGTGTCGGCCATCGAACCAAAATAGGGTTTTGGCAGTGGAGGCTGGGTTGCGTATTTTAGGATTTTTTGGAAGTTTTCGAAGAATGTCGCACGGAGTGATGTTTTATTATTTAGCAGGACATTTAGGGACGGTTAATAACTATCCCAAAAGGCAAAACTTTTAGGGACAGTTAATAACCATCCCAAAACTCTTTCCAAAAAATTTACGTCAAATCATCCCAAAAACACTCATTTAGGAATGATTGGTCGAGTTTTTTCAAAGTGTAACCGTCCCTAAATCCAATTATTGTTGTAGTGTATAATGCAAGATAAGTTGAAAAACAAGTATTTAAATATGAAAATGCTAGAAAAATAGTAGAATATTGTTAATTGAATATTACATATGTCACAATTTTTGGTTTAAACTGGTACCGGATATGTATATAAGGTCTCGATTATTCAAAAAAATGTGACATAATATAACATATAAGGTCACAATTTGTGTATAAAATTGTGACTGTAAATATTAATAGGTCACGGTCTTTAAAAAATCGTAACAATATCTTACATTTAAGGTTAAGATTTTTAACCATGATCATATGTAATAGTCTATGGTCTCTCCCATTTAGGCTTTGGTTTTTATAACGGTGACCATATGTCATTTTTATAGTAGTGTCAATGCTCATGATTTTGTGACTGATTTTTATACCACAAAAAGTTATGATATATATGATAAACACTATTTTAACCTATATTTTGTTATGTTTTTAAGCATTGTTTTATGTTTTATTTTATTATTTTCGTATTTTAGCATATATTTATGTGTTTTGTAAGTTGTTGGGCTCTTAGAAGAATATTGGATTAAAATGACTCAAAGAGAGTTAAAATGGAGTAACAAGAGTCAAAGAATATAAGCCTTACATTGGGAGTCAACAATTATGTAAGGGTTACATAGAAGGCGAGCATAACAAGGCAGTTGTGGTGAAGAAAAATGTGTGTTGCCTCTCAAGTTTCTAAAAATGTGTGTTGCGGAAACAACCCTCTCAGGTTTCTATTCTAGAGCCAAAATTCAACACGCACTGCGGCAGAAGAAAATGTGTGCCACGGCCCGCCTCCAAAATTCAACATGAGCCGGGATAGGTAATTTTGTGTGTCGCGGCCCGAGTACCAAAAATGCCCAAAAATCCTAACATGTGTGTGCCTCTTCACTCCTCCTATGAATATCATACTATACCTCTCCCAAACACAAGTTTTCACAAACAAATTTTCTCCACCCTTAGCTACTGTGGCAGCAAGGGTTTGCACCCAAACATAACCCAAAATCAAGAAAAGACCCTCCATTGTTGAAGCTACTCCAAGGAATTGAGAAAGGGGACCAACCAATTTCAAGGTTTTGGAGCTAGAGGATTCATTGGGGTATTTTTATTGTAATATCTTTTTCTTCTCCTTGATTTTATGTTTTCTTCTTATGACTAAATTGATTGACACCAATTTAGTTATGGTTGGCTAATTTATGTATTTGAGATATTTGTATTGCTTCCAATGATTGGAAGAACAATTTTATAATTTAATGATATGAGTTTTGGAATTACTTTTTGTTCATGTTCTTTTTTTTATTATAAATTAATGATGGGGCAAAATCTTGATTTATAATTAGAGAGAATATGTTAGAATTTAGGCATTAGAAATGTCATCTTTGCTTAATTGTGCATTACAAACAAGTTCTTAATGTGATTGCATTGATTTATGTTAGATTAGGTGGTTATAATATTTTCTTGTGCTAATTTCAATTAATTAACGGTCTAGATTAAAGAAGTTAATTAATTGATTGTAATAAAAATTACCATTGATTTGAGATTTTCTAGGTTTAGCGAAAAAATCATTAAATTTAACTTTTAATTAAATTGCTTAATTTGTTCTTTCCATGAATGGATAGCAAACTAAGATTCTCATATACATCCATAATCTTCCACTTGGTTGTGATTTCTTTTATTTGCACTTTATTTTAGTTATTGAATTAATTTAGGAATTTACAATCTTTTCTGCAACCGACAATTGTTATAATGTTTAGGATTGTTTGTTCGACTGAATAAAAAATTAAATAACGTTTTTAAATTACCACAATTTCTTGAGAGACGATCTTGGGAGTATACTTATCACTCATTACAAGTGATTTGTGCACTTGCGAGCTTTTTATAAAATACAAAATTTGACTATCAAGTCATTGTGCATCAAATTTTTGGCACTGTTGCCGGGGCGTTGGCATTTTAAAGTGTTTATTTATTTTCTATTTAGTTTATTTTTTGTATTTCTTTATTTTTGTGATTTTTTTTTTATTTTTATGATTTTTTAATTTGTTATTTTTAGTTTCTTACCTATTTTTATTTGTTTTAGTGTTCTTTGTTTTTAGTTGTTTATTTATTTTTTATTTTATTTTGTTATTTATTTGTTTTTTTGGGATATATTTTGTGGTGCTTTAATTTCTTTGTTGTTTTTGTTAGTATATGAAAGGTACTGTTCATTTGCTACACCAACATATTTAAAAGAGCACTTAATCAGGCTGGATATTGATATCTAAGAGCTAATAAATATGAAGGTATGTGGCATTTGTGGTTTATATGGACATAATGCTAATGTTTGCACTTTTGTAGGTGATTACCATACTTCTGCCAATTGAGATTTCGATCTTAATGAGGGATGTAACTCATCTTGGAATGACCCCTATAACTATATTCCTAAGTTGGGAAATCATCATAATTTTTCTTGGAAAACAAACACTAACCCACCTTATGCCTCATACCCAATACAAGCTTCAATTTTAATCCTTATGACCTACCTATTCAACATAAGAAACCAACTTTAGAAGAGAACTTGAATACTTTTATTCAAGTTAGTATAGAGAACCAAAAGAGAAATAATCAAAGGTTGGATTCCTTAGAGGATTCTTTATTAATGATAGAAATGCAAGTTTAATAACTAGTGGAACAACTTCTAGCACAAGAAAAGTTGCCCAACCAAACTGAAAAAGTGAAGAATAACACAATCCTTCAAAGTGGTAAAATTTTTAATAAAATTTACTTTCCTGAAATTTTTGATGATTTACTACTTTATGTAGGAAATACAGATGGAGAGCAAGCAATTCTCAAAGAAGGTCAAGCTAACAAATATCAAACTCTATAACCTTCTAAGGAGAACAAGAAGGAATCATCTTCACCTCCCATGTCACACAAGGCAGCTAAGGCTTGCACATCCCCAAATCCTTTCCATACCACTTTAAGCAACAAGTGTGTGTTGTGCTTCATAGGAAACCACTACCGAGATGGAAGGACATGGTTAATGAGATACTAGCTCAGAAAATTAATATCACACACTTCAAGATCTTTGATGATGGTAGATAGAAACGGATTAGCAACGTCTTACTAAGACGTTAAAGAAGGGGCTTGGTGGGAGGCAACCCACTATTTTAGATAATATTTTTCTTTTTCTATTAGTTTAGTTAATTTTCTATTTGTTCCTTTTAAATGTTTTATTGAACATGTGCATAGTTGAAAACATTGAGGACAGTGTTTAGTTTAGGTTTGGGGGTACAAATAGTCCAATAAAAACTTTTTGATATAAAACTATCATGTTTTCTTGTTAATTTAAAGTGAGTAATTGAATCTTTATACATGTTTTGTTTGATTTCCTGTACATATTCAAGGTTCATTGTAAAAGTTAGTTTTTATCCTTAGTTCATACTTCATGCTTTTTGATATTGAAATTGAGATGAGCCCAAATCGTGTGTTTAAGAATCAAATAGTTGAGACTACCTTATGAATGATTATTGAGCCAATAACTTTTCATTTTGAGAGAAAATCATCATTCTACTCTTTTAAACATTTTTTTATTATTTCAAATTATTAGATGATCTTTAAGTTTTTGCATTGAATGTTAGAATTTTGAACATCTAATGAAGAATCATATATTTAATTGTATTGCTTAGATTAAATGATTTGAGAAGAATTTAAAGTATATGTCTATTTTATTCATGCTTGACTTTAAAAGATATAAGGGAATGCCTATAGCCAACACAAAGGAGCCAAAAGTTACCTTTCACAAAATACACATGTATATGGATACGAAAAAAAATTATTATTATAACCCTAAAGTTCTTCAAATGGTGAAATGGTTATTAAAAATAAATAAATAAATAAATTTTCTTGAATTCAAAGCATTTTTATTCATTCTAAGGCATACACTTGAAGATTTTGCTTGAGAATTTTAATAGATGCATGAGAATAGTAATGTGATTTCTTCCTAAATTCTATCATTTGATTCATTTCATGAGATCAATGTTATGCACTTTTTGAGTCTTTCTTGTTTAATCATATGCAAACCTATTAGCTCATTTCTTTACATAACTTTTATTCGCATATACTTTGTTGAGTGTTTGAACCCATAAGATCAATGTGATATTAAGAGTGAATCTTGTGAAGAATAGAGTTGAAGCGAATTCAGATTCTTAACACTAGGTTACGCGAAATTAATGTTGATATATATATTTTTTAGTAATGGGGTATGCTCTTGTGACGTGAAACTGATTTGCATGATGAATCATTAATGTGTTAAGATGATTAGACAAACTTATGTATGAGCCTCGATTATAAACTGAAAATAAACTTAAGCATGAAAAATTTTGTTGATTTAAGTTTGTAGTTTTTACTTGTAGTATTGCTATTTGTCTTTTTAGTTTGATGTTTGTGGGTATCATTACCGAAAACCCTCATGAGACTTTAACTCATTCACTAGGACAATCTTGGGGTTTAAAGGCTTGTTGCATATGCTAAATGCATCCGTGACAATCCACGGAAGTAATTTAGGTTAGTATAGTTTAATTTTAGTTTTGCTAGAGGACTAGAAAAATGTAGCTTTGAGGGTATTTGATAAACACTATGTTGACCTATATTTTGTTACGTTTTTAAGCATTATTTTATGTTTTATTTTATTATTTTCGTGTTTTGAAAGGTAATTATATGTTTTGTAGGTTGTGGGCTCTTAGAAGAATATTGGATTAAAATGACTCAAAAATAGTAAAAATGGAGTAACAAGAGTCAAAGAATGTAAGTCTTACATTGGGAGTCAACAATTATGTAAGGGTTACATACACGGCAAGCACAACAAGGCGCGCCGCGGCGAAGAAAAATGTGTGCCGCGGCACCAACCTCTTGGATTTCTATTATGTAGCCAAAATTCAACACGCACCGCGACAGAAAAAAAATGTGTGCTGCGGCCCGCCTCCAAAATTCAACATGCGCCGCGATAGGTAATTTTGTGTGCTGCAGCCCGAGTACCAAAAATGCTCAAAAATCCTAACACGCGTGTGCCTCTTCACTCCTATAAATACCATACTATACCTCTCCCAAATACAAGTTTTCACAACCAAATTTCCTCCACCCTTAGCTGCTATGGCAGTAAGGGTTTCCACCCAAAAACAACCCAAATTAAGAGAAAACCCTTCATTGTTAAAGCTACTCCAAGGAATTGAGAAAGGGGACCAATCAACTTCAAGGTTTTGGAGCTAGAAGATTCATTGGTGTATTTTTATTGTAATATCTTTTTCTTCTTTTTAATTTTGTGTTTCCTCTCATGACTAAATTGATTGAGACCAATTTAGTTATAGTTGGCTAATTTATGTATTTGAGATATTAGTATTACTTCCAATGATTGGAAGAACAATTTTGTAATTTAATGATATTTGAGTTTTTGATTTATTTCTTGTTCATGTTCTTAACATTTCTGATTATAAATTAATAATGGGCCAAATCTTGATTTGTAATTAGAGAAAATATGTTAGAATTTAGGCATTAGAAACGTCATCTTTGCTTGATTGTGCATTATGAACAAGTGCCTAATTTGATTGCATTGATGTGTTACATTAGGTATTTCCTTGTGCTAATTTCAATTAATTAATTAACGATCTGGATCAAAGAAGCTCATTAATTGATTGTAATGAAAATTACTATTGATTTGGGATTTTTTACGTTTAGCTGAAAAATCATTAGATCTGACTTTTAATTGAATTGCTTAATTTATTTTTTCCATGAATGGATAGTGAACTAAGATTCCCATATACATCCATAATCTTCCCCTTGGTTGTGATTTCTTTTATTTGCACTTTATTTTAGTTATTGAATTAATTTAAGAATTTACAATCTTTTTTGTAACCGACAATTGTTAGAATGTTTATGATTGTTTGTTCGACTGAATAAGAAATTAAATAACATTTTAAAACCACCGCAATTCCTTGATAGAAAATTTTGAGAGTATACTTATCACTTATTACAAGTGATTCGTGCACTTGAGAGCTTTTTATAAAATATAAAATTTGACTATCAAATTATTGTGCATTAATATAATATTTCTAATGTCATTTTACATATATTAAATCATGATATTTGAATAAAAAGAAATCATAAGTGATGAAAGAAAGTTTGTCAAAAGTATTTACAAAAAGTTTAGAAATGTAAGAGCTTTAGTGCTAATAGCGTGTTATAAAGTTAAATAATTATAAGAGCAAAAAAGTAGAGAGAGAATAGAGGAGGTAATTCTAATTATTGTTGTTGTGAATACAATATTATATGTGTAGAAAATACGTATAGGACAAACAAGAACTTGTAATTTATAAATTGCAAAAATGAATCAAAATTACACAAAATATAAAATCTGTAAATTATAATGTTGAAAATTAAGAAATAAAGAAGGATTGAAGTCCGTGTAATACAGTGTCCTTAAGATAAACTTTCTCCCTTACATGTGGGTGTTTGACATTAAGGAAAAATATCTCTCTGGATAAAATTATTAATAATAATTTATGAACACCAACACATACTATTCTAACAACAAATTGTACCCGCTTCTATCATGAAGCCTAACTCTAAATTATAAATATTTTTGGAGGAGAAGAGAGTTTGTTGTAGGAAAAATTTTAAAAGAGAATGGCGTTTTGTGCTATATTCTTTCCCTCAACTCAGCCAAATTTATAGCATCCAAAATGTGAATGTTAAAAACTGAAATTGTTGCAATCAATTTCCATGAAATTATTGCAATTAATAGCCATGAAACTACTAAAGTAACTCTCCAACGATTATAAGAAATTTTAGCAGTTATTTTTATTATAAGAAAGAAAATAAAAATTACATGTAGTAAAAACGAGACCGCACAAGGTCTATCGAAATTGGACTATATTCGTGTCTACACTTAGAGAACTTTTTACTATACAAGCTTACCTCTCGTAGGAAAGAAAATGATATATAAAGAACTCCAAGTATTGTTAGTTTTTTCATGAAGGACAAACAAAATACTATATTTTTTCTTCTCAATGAGTGAATTTTGAAATTCAATTTCTCATTCACCCTAATATCATTTTGAATATATAAATATACAATTTTAAAGCCATCACAGAGAAGATTTCAAATCAATCACGACTACACACTTATAATAAATGATTCCCACTCAAGATGATGCATCAAAATGACATTTAATCGTGGGTAAAAAATCCCAATTTTCAACAATCTCTACATGAATGAAAATTGATGAAGTTTTTCTAAAGAAAGCTGACTTAAATCAATTTGACACAAGGTGATAGAATTCAACGGTTTGAAACCTGCATAGGATAGGTAGGTGTCACCCTTTGAACATTTCCTTCTGAAAATATGTTTACTTTACTAGCTGACAATAGACACGATGTCCTTGAACTGTTTTACCATTTATGTAAATGATGACATTTCACACATGAATCATTCCTGATACAATCTAGTTCTCACTATTATGTTCGTTTTGGCCATTAAAAATTTCTTGGTTATGTGAGAGTTTCTCAAGAATTGAGCCTAATAAATTTTTTTCAAAGCAACCCTATTTCTCTCTCACATAGGTGATCTCTTTTTTATAGGAATAATCTGCAAAGAGTATCCTATTGTACTCTGCTCGATATTCTCTTCATAATAATCATTAAAAGTATTAGCTTAACCTTTACTTACGACTATCACTATTTTGATCATAGGAACGGACTTGAGAGTAAATCTCTATAGTAACCTCCTTAAGTCTTTACAACTAGATTGTTCCTTTGAACCTAGATCTTGGAATCTTTAGCCAACTACGTTGGGTTTCTTTTGCAAAGTCTTATTCATTCATGGGTTTTAGTCTCATTCCTTTCGATGATGTCTCAACTAACTCTCTACTTAACCTCTTAGTTAACAGATTGATTCACTATGTTATCTTTTGCTTCACATAGCCAACAGAGATAACTCCAGTTGAAAGTAATTTTCTGATCGTATTATGTCTACAACCTATATATTGAGACTTGCCATTATTCATTTTGCTCTATGCTTTGCCAATAGAAAATCACAACTATGCAAATTGCAACCACAGGCTTCGCCCACTTAGGAATATCATCTAAGAAACTGCATAATTATTCAGCCTCTTGCCAATTTTTCTAGATTTTATCGTGAATCTAGCTATGCATTTTTATTTTATAGAGCTTTCATGATATATCTCACAACCTAGTGTGGACACATATCCACCATCAAATTTTGAGTCTTTCATATTAGATATCTAGTTTGCTTCACCATATTCTTCTAATACAGTTAAATATCTTGTGTATTGTAGTTCATAACTACATATTATCTTAAGTATCTAAGTAGTTTTGTAATACATTTTCAATTATGAGATCTTAGATTGCAAGTATATCTAATTAGTTTACTTACAACGTAAACTATATCCGATCTTGTATAACTTATTAAGTACATAAGACTTCCTATCACCCTAGAATATTCTAGTTGAGACACATTTTCACCTTTATTATTTGATAGGTGTATATTAGTATCTACTTGTGTTCTGACATTTTAGAATCACCATTGTTAAAGTATCTTATCTTCATAATGACACATACTTAGAATGAGACCATTAGATATCATTAATATATTTATCACAATATTACATCAATTGATCTCGTATCTTTCATACTTTAAATTCAACATTTCCTTAGTAGATTTGATTAATACGACCCACAATGAAATTGTCATCAATGTATAGACACAAGATGACATAACCATCATTTATTTAGAATCTTTCAAGATTCAAGATGGTTAGATAGAACAAATCTTTTTATGCCACCTTTGAAACCTACTGAACTTCTTAGGTTTCTTATTATGATTCGTAAATGAACTGCAATCGATTATGACGAAACCACATAATTTTTCCACATACCTTGAACGTGACACTATAAAGACAATTACTTGTCCCATAATTAGATCTCTATTTTTAACTGTTCTAATTACCAAATTTGATGTCATCACAAAACAAATCATAAATTTATTAGATATAATAGTTTTAGAAAAGAAACAAAATTAATTTTAAAATATGAAAATAATTCCAAACTTCTATAATTAATAATACAATATTTTAAATTAATTTTTTTCAATAATGAAAAATTAATTTTCTTGAAATCAAGTTCTACTTCGTATTTAACAAATATGAAATTCTAGTAACCCCCAGATTACAAAATTAAGTAATTCAAATTTTGTGAATTTAAATTTTTTTATTTCACAATTACAAAATTTAGATTTATGTGAAAATAAAATTCATCACTTTGTGAATACAAAATTCACTATTTTGCAATTATAAAAATTAGCAAAATTCACTTATTTCGTAAACTACAAAACTACTAAACAAAATTTTGCTACGTTGCAAATACGAAATATGAAATACTCAACACTAATGAATACACATATTCACTAATTTTACAATTACGAAAGTTACTTATTTCAAAACTCAATCAAGCAAATTTTGTTAAATGCAAAATTTCATATTTCACAAATATAAATATACTTATTCTGTGAAATAAAATTAAATAATACATCAATTGTGAAATATCACAATTCATCAATTACGAATTTATACAATCCATCAATTGCGAATCCTTTTAGAAAGCAAATTTATGAAATTTTCGATATCTCAATGCCAAAATTAGTTAATTGACATCCACAATTTTAATCGATTAATATATAATTCTAAATGACAATAATTACATGCTATAATTTCATAAATGAATTTGTAGTTTTCAAATTAAAAATTAATCTAAATCAATTTCAATAATACACAAAAATCATCATCCAAAGAGAAAATAATTCTATAGCTATTGTATATCACCAATAACATATAATAATAATAATAGTGGTCACGTGAATTAGTCATATATACATGATTGCATTAAAAGAAACAATCAAATTATGCTTCTTTAGATTCAGAAAAACAAAACACTTTCACTAGCATGAATGATATGTACTGATAAAATCAAAATAAATATATATTAATTTATCAAGTATTAAACGTGAACAATTAAAATCTTAATAACAGAAATACAAAAATTGATAAACTTGTTCTGAAGCAGAGATTTCACTTCTTGAAATCTAAGACTAATAAGAAAATCATTAACCCAATGTTAATTAATCATATTTCTGAAATAAAAATTAAAAAAAAAAAAAAAACTTGAAATATATTATAAATATTGGGTTTCCGAAATAAACTCGAACAAGTCATACATTAATTCCCTTAATATGACTTAATAATTTTAGAAGTCACAACAATCATATACCAAAGAAATTAGCCAAATATGCAAATTTAAAACTTGCATGTACTAAATTTACACACATAAAATAAACTTATGCATTTAATGTACAGTAAGGAATTTTCTAATCATATATCTAAATAGTGCTATCAAATTAAAACAAACTCTGCACACCACTTTATAACCAAAATATAGATTAATTTATCTATTTAATAATTACAATTTAAATTTAATAAATACAATTAAATTATAACATATATAGAAACATTAGTTCTAATCTTGATAAAATAATCAAGAAGTCTAACTTCTTCACAGAGAAATTAGCGTCCATATAATAAATATATTAATTTATTGTATGTTAAGAAATCAAGTTAAAATAAAATTAACTATACGGAAGCCACTACTTAGACTCTTGAAATCCTATAGGGGCAGGACATTGCCACAAAAATTAATTAGTATTTTTTATACTCACCAAAATTGAATACATAAGCTCAAAACTAAGCAATATATAAACATTTGTTTCTGAAGCTGAAAGTTAAAACATTCATCTAAACTTTGTAAAAAAATATATGAACATAACGGTTCAAACCCAAAAAAATAATAATTAGCAGTTACCAATTTATTAAAAATCTACCCCTTGAACATTAATAAATTTTGCATACAATTATAATCATAATAAATATTGTAACTTTTTTTTTTTTATTCAAAAAAAGGCTCCCCTCAGTTTAGGCCGGATAGGGCTATTGCCGCATACCGCCGCACCACCGAGAATCACTGCCAATTTGTTTATACGCCACAAGCACGGTAAGTGTCTAGCAGCACCAGTGGACTGCGGTCCAACTCAACAGAGCGCACGGTTCGAAGCGACATCCATCGCATACCCGGAGGCCGAACAGACTAGCGTCCACCAAGCTTCGAACCTGCGCCCTATCGTATGAGGACAGAAGACTGGTGCTTAGCACAGGCGCCCAACCACTGGGCTATCCCGTGATGGGCAATAAATATTGTAACTTAAATAGCCAATATGAAGTTGTCAAACTAAAAAAAAATCATTGGTATAGGTAATCTAACACCAATAAAGTTTCATAACCTATGCATACATGAAACCTCCGTCAATTTGAGAAATAAATCTGTCAAAAATCAATATTTGACAGAAAAATTAACACAAATTAGCAAACAAGGTTTATTGAGCATCGATAATTCTTTACTATTATGCAGAGAGATAAAAAATGAAAAATAAAGCAGTTTCATTTACAGAAATTGATAATTATAGAAACAATGTAACAAAAATTAATATGTAATAAAATCAAAAGCAATAACAACTAAAAAGGAATATAAACTGTAGAATAATGAAAAGATAATTGTAAAAAAATAACAAAGCTTGCTGAAGACGTTAAAATTACTAGGAATAATATAAACAGCAAGTAAATTGTAGAATTAAAATAATTTAAATGTTATGGAAAGCACATGCAATAGAAGTAAAACGTTTAAAAGAGAATGGCATTTTGTGCTACGTTCTTACCCTCAGAATAGAGCCAATTTTATAGCATTCAAAATATGGCAGGTTCATTACATTTTTTCTTGTCAATGAGTAAAATTTGAAACTCAATTTCTTATTAACCCCAACATCATTTTGAATATGTAAATAATCGATTTTAAAATCCTTATAGAGTAGATTTTAAATCAATCATGATCACTCACTTATATCAAGTGAATCCCACTCAAAGTGATGTATTAAAATGACATTCATATTTTATTACAATATATTTTTTTACAATATATTTTATTTATAGGACTCTCAAGATATAATACAAATCTCAAATTCTTGATACTATAGAAATCAAATTCTATTCCATCCAAAATCATGATTAGATACGAGTAATTATTATTTTAAAAATTCTCCTAAAACTATATCAAAATTAAGAGAAGAATAATATTTATGTGATTATTAATACTCAAGATTTGACATCCATATCATACTATTTATATATATTTTAAAAATTTTAAATACAAAATTAATACCAAAAAAATTATTAAGTTCCAATTTTTAACATTTTAAAAGATTAATAATTACATCTATATTTTTATTATTTACTAATTAAAATAAAATAAAAAGTATTTTGCAAATATATTGTCTATAGTTTTAGTAAAAGATGTTAGAAATTCAAAATTTGAAGTCTTAAAAACCATAATAATACACAAATAAATAAATAAATAAAGAACAATGAGTTTAATTGTATAACGATATTTAGAAATTTTAATATGCATTTTTGTCGAAGTTTTTGAAGAAAACTACATATAAAAAATTGCAAATTTGGTCAAAACATCGGAAAATTCAAATCCATATAATATGATAGGCACTGCATTTCATGATCAATTATTACAACATTATATTACATATCATAACTTAATTATCAGTTCCTATAGAATTTGAACGTTGGTTCTATCCCTGCTATCTTCTAATTTATTTCATTTTCTCCTATGATATTTTACAGTAGAAAGGTACTTAGGTATCTAGCTACTTCACCGCAACCACCAATTGTCACGGTGATCTTGAGAAGTAAAAGAACAAAACTTGAACGCCAACACTTGCACTTCCAAGTTATCATAATCAGCTTCTTGAAAAAGTACTTGTGGAGCCAGAGAACCACGACAAAGAGGACAGCTTTTATTGAACCCAAACCATCTTTCCAAACAAACTCTATGAAAAGCATGATCACATCTTAATTCTCCAATCTCTTCTCCTTCTTCAATTTTGCACAAACACACGGCACATTCTTCATTTTCTTCACAACCCTCTTTTACTTTCTTCTCATATTTTGTTACTCTTAGCTCTTGTTCTGATTCATATCTAATTTCTGGTATGTTAAGATTATAGGAATTACTCCTCACTGAAAAAGAGTGATAAAGCAAGAAATCAAATGCCCATTTCAAATGGGTAGCAATCAAAACCATGTAATTCAACATGTTTGATTCAACAATATTGGGAAAGAAAACAAGCTAAAGTGGGAAAAATGTGAATGTGAGTAGCTAATTGAAAATTTTTGGAAAAGCTTTCACTAGATCTTTAATTTCTTTGTAGTTGCTTTGGATATATATTCTTGGGAGCAAAATACATGGTCTATTTATAGTCAGTTTATAGAGATGCGTAAAGGTGTTTGTGAAAATAAGCCAAGAATAATTATTCTATCATATTTAATACATCATACATATCATAAATTATTTAATATAATTTAATTAATTCTTATTAATTAAGAATTCAAAACTTATTTTTTTATTTCACATTTTCAATTTTATATTTAATTAATAATTAACACATTATTTAATAAATATCATAATTTAAAACATATATCATTACTGTTAATGATTTTGATTCGGTTCATATGTGAAACGTGTTGGTCGTGGAAAGTTTGGGTCTTTACATTTTCGACTTGACATGAGTAGAGAATAATAAATTAAAAAATAACCTCATTTTTTATGTTGTATGTATTTGTATTGAATTAAATGGATAAAATAATATTAATTTAATTAATTAACTTTGAATTATTGTGTCTTGTCATATTTGACCCATCTAACAAATGGGTTAAAATGAGTTGTGTAATTTTGTGTCAGATTACTTCGAATTCAGATCAACCTCGTATCAGGTCAAAAAGTACAACCCTTAGCTTGAAGTAACACTTTAACATTGGTCTAAGATCAATGTATAATTTTTTATTTAATAAATGAATCAAGAGTCAAGATGGACTAACCTTTGACTCAATTTGTTTAATCTCAATCCAAATATTTATAATACAACATTTAACTTCAATTCCAACTCAATCTATTTAATATAAGTTTCAAGAAGGGTTTAATTTATTTATAGTCGAATAAATTTAACCAAATTCAATTAAAAGGTTTGAATTTGTATAAATTTTATAAATTGTGTCAAAAATTGAGAGCTTTAAAGGTAACGACAAAAGATAAAAACAAAGTTTGAAACTAATTTTATAAGTATTTGAATTATTCTTTCAAATAATATTAATCTTTTAAATTTGCACTGTCGTATGTTATAATTAAAAAATAAATAAATAAGCTAACAAAAATATCAATTTTGTGAGGCCTAGGTTTGAGTAAGATTTTTAGTTTTTTTTTCCTTTCTTTTTCAACATAGATATGGTTTACAAAATGGTTGGCTTAAATGTATGCCACATGTTCCATGAAAAAATCTTATATTAGGAAATAAAAAACATGTTTCACGGTAAACAGTACATTGTGTTCCACGAATCTAGAATACTTTTCTTAGTTTTGAAAACAATAGGCAAACAAACGCCAACCACACACTTGGTATTTAATTAGATGTGAAATACACAATATTTTTTAAATTGAATAAATTGGTTATCAGAGAGCTAAATTTTTTTTTTATATAAAATAAAAAATTAGTAAAAATTAGCTTAATTTGGTTATCAAAGAGCTAAATAAAAAATTAGTAAAAATTAGACATAAAATAAATTGGTTATAAGAGAGCTAAATTTTTTTTTTATATAAAATAAAAAATTTGTAAAAATTAGTTTAATTTAATACTGAATTTTTTATATTATATTATAATAGAGATATATAATTAATACTCAAAAAATATGTAGTTAACACATTATATATTTAAATTTAAAATATAGAATTAACACATTAAAATATTATAAATATAAACTTAAAAGTTTTAATATAAAGCTTATTATATACTTATTTTTTTAATTTTATTTTTATAATGTTGTATCTAAAATTAAATATTTGTCTGTTGGATTACTACTTTTAAGAAGAATTTTTACATAGTATATTACTATAATTTTATTTTTGTTACTAATAGTTACCAAATACATGAAAAAAAAATATATACTTAACTATTTTATTTACATTTTATGTCATTTTTATCTACATATTTGTTAAATATTATTAATATATACCTAAATATGTAAATAAAAATTAGACACAATATATTACTACAAATAAAATATTTATTTAATATTAAAAATATATATATAATTAATTTTTTTTAAAAAATATTAATTATAATTATAGTCTCATATAACCTCTCACATAGCTCTGCCTCATTTATCAAGACGCATGAAACATCAAATTTAATTTTTAGTTTTCAAAATTATAACTAAAAAAAAGTTATTATAAATAACTAGGTACATGCAAAAGACTAAAGGACTAATCAAAAAATCCTCCAGTAATATATGATTTATTTATTTGTTTTATTTTTAATACCTAATAACACATGTATTTTTTACATTATGTAAAAAAAAAAAATATTACAGAATAACATCTATTTCTTTTTTTATATTGTAAAAAAAAATATTGTTTTCTCTAAAAGTTAAAAATAAAATTATATATGTAAAAAAAAAATTATGTCATTTAATTTAAAAAAAAAATACAATAGAAATTTTTGAAGTGGAGAAACTTGTAATGGATAAAGTGGATTAATGTTTAAGTAGAGCAATCTCACTTGTAATACGCATAAGAAAAGTTCAAATCCAGTAAAAATTGTTGTAAATATTAAAAAATAGGCTAATAAAACCTACTTTTACTATTTTGCTCTAAAGTGACCCCAAATATATAAACAACATAATACAAAAAAAGTGCCCATATTAAAATAAGATTGGTTAGTGGAATAAAAAAATTCAGAATACGAAATATTAGTTTCTTTTTATTTCCTTATTCTCCAACACTTAAATGTACATAATTGCCCCCAATTGTTATTCTCCAATATCATCATCCTCCTGAACCTTTTTTCCCTCTTTCTTTTCTTATCTTACGCCCTAATAAACACCAAAATATTCTTTAAAAAAATACATTTTTTATAGTTATATTTATTTTTTTAGTTTTATGTGTATTATTTTAATTTTTCTCTTTTTTTTAGTTTATTTAATTCTTTTAGTACATACATACATACATACATACATATATATATATATATATATATATATATATATACTTTTTTATTATTACTTTCCTACAATTTTTTACCATTTTGCCCTTATTAATAATTATTTTGATAATTTTATTATGTAACTTAATTATTTTGTTAGCTATATTGTGTATCATTTTTGTTATTCTTTGCCTTTTTCTGTTATTATTATTTTTATTACATTAATAAATATCAAAATGTTCATATAATAATTACACTTCTTATGAATTGGTTTGTCTTAGATACCAAAAAATACCAAAGTTTTCATATACACTTATCAAATTTAAAAAATCGTGTTTAAAGATATTTTTTTAATAAAGAATTGCAAAACAATATTAATTATTGCTCAATAATCAACACTACTATATATTTATCAAATATAACATACCATTGTTCATTTTTTTAATATTAATATCAATATTTTACATCAAATATTAAAATTGAAACATTAACACAAATTATGAGATAAAAATAAAAGTATTACCTAACAAATTATTTATAAACTACATGTTAATTTAAATAATTTTTACAAAATAAATAACTTTAATAATGAAATCACATTATATGTACTAAAACTAGTATTTACATAATTTTGAGGAAGAAAAGAAAATTAGAATATACCTTATTCTTAATTGTAATCCTATATTCTTGAATGACTTTTCGAATTATTTGAGTTTTTTTTTTTTTTTTATATCAGTATATATATTATAAATAAGTGACTAACAAGCATATAATTTTTTTCACATTTTATGTTTAATAGTACACATATTAATACATCAAAAGTGATGTAGGAGATTTGGACTATTTTTTAATATGTTTTGTTGGTGAAACTAAACTTGATAATAATATATATTCTTTTATTCATTTGAACTTTTAAAACTAAAAATGCAATTCATTTGTAATACATATTTCATTGAGATAAGAAATATGGATTCTTCACTGGATAAGAAGAATAATTATCCATTTAATATATTTGTAATATGCTTTATAAAAAAAAATATTGCTAATACAAATATATATATATATATTGATAGATATGGGTATTTTGAAAAACTAAATAAAATTAATTAAATATGCAGGGAACAAATGAATATGAAATATAATTTATATTTGTTAACATGAGTCGTGTAATTAATATGTGATATATTGTAATTAGTATTTACCTATCCTATTGAAGTTAATACTTATCTTTAGTAGAGAACTAAATTACACAAGATTATGTTTTATACTTGTAATCTCCTATATATTTTTCTACTATGAAATGTGTAAATAATAAGACAATAATTTATTCTCATTATATTTAATTTGATATCAGAGCCTAAAAAAAAAATTATCCTTAACAGCCGTCGCTGTCATTCTTAGGCTATCTCTGTCGTGCTCTCTACTCACTACACGACCTCCATCCACATCCGATCGTCATTCCGTCCGCATCCAGCTTCTACCTCACAGCCGTCATCCCTCCCAAACTGTTTGCGCCGTCCCTCCGAACATGTTCGCACCGTCGAAAAACACCACAGTCAGCAGTTGTCTGTTTGTTGCTGCCCACCGCCACCCTGTGCTCCAGTCCTCACGGCCACCGCCATCCGGTTCACCATATCTCACGGTTGTAGTGCAAACTCCATCAGATCTCAGCATCACTGTCACGCCCCAAAATTGAGCACGTGAATTTTAATAAAATAAATAAAATTTGAAAGAAAATTCTTAGTTTTAAAATCATTAATTATAAAATATCAATTTAAAATAAAACAAATTAATTAAATATAATTTGGGTACCCTTGAATTAATTCAATATTTATAAAAGCACGATTAACCTTCAAAATAATTTATAATCCAAATAGCTACAATTATTTGATTTTTATATCAAATCAAATTGATCTCAGCCTGTCTACTCAATATACAGAATAACAAATAAAAGTAATGAGAGTAAAGGAAAGACCTTTTCAATGAACTATTTGGAAGTACGCACCTCCCATTCAAGTCACAATAGCGCGCATAACCACTACCTAATCTGTAAAGAGTAAGGGGAAACGGGGTGAGCTACCACTAGCTCAGTAAGAGTATACTCCATGCACAGTTCTCAAATAAATCAATGATGCATGCTAAATTTAAAGATATTTCATGCATGTTCAGTAATAAATCATCAGTATATCAATAATGGGGAGATTTCATTTTTCAAACCCGGGCGTACCTGTACTTCCTCACTTTCGAAATCGAGTGGAGTGTACATTCCAGGTACCCCATGCATGCTCATACAATCATAATCAAATATGAAATGTTTAATATAAAATACTCATGTATGCTATGCCAAATCCATATGTATCGGTCAACTCTGAAATACATGGGCATGTGAGCGGCCAACCTCCGAGACGCACGTGGGTCCACCTCCGACCCCATGTATGGTCATACACCGAAATACATATGGCACATGTATTGGTCAACTCCAACGTACATGGGTCCTCGCCTTTAGGGTCCTCGTCATATGGGCGGTCCAACTCCGAGACCCATAGACGGAAACAAATACCAAGACCCAAGACGGAAAACTCCGAAACACAATGGGGGGTCCAACTCCGAGGCCCATGTGCGGTCTAATACCAAGACCCATGTATGGACAACTCCGAGATACATGTGTGATGTAATGCGTACCTGTAGTCCATCGAAAAGTAGTCTGCTGCATCCAGTAGCCCCGGGGTACCATATCTCCGCAAGACATTATACAGGTAATACTCCCCATAAAATAATTTAATGATGCATGCATAAAAGTCAGATGCCATATAAAATATTTTAATACCCATATTTCATAATGATGCATGATATTTTCATAAAAATAATGTATGAAGAAAAAGTGGAGTAATAACCCCTACCTCAATAGTCCGCTCTCAAACCAACCTCACCCTCACCCTCACGAAAAAAAATATCTCTTTCTTAAGCATCCAAGCTTTCCATCTGGCCATTACTTTTCAGAGGTACATACATTCTAAGATTTCCACCTAAGTGATCACATAAAATACTCTTGTCAATGCCAGGATGATGACAGCTCTTACAACCATAATAATACACAGAAAAATCCTCAATACAACACGAGATTTTTTTTCAAACTATTTGATCAAAGCATAGAAACAAGAGTACTAATTTCTTAACTAATCTTCTTTCAAATTATCTAAACAAACCAGAAAATAACAGAGACATAATCGCGCTTCAATTCTATAAAGAACAAACCATAAACCAACCCTTATCTTCCTCACATAATCACTATTGCCAAACTAGCAATAAAACAAGAAGAATAAAGTTAGAAAATATCATATTCATCAAACAAACTTCTTGGGTATCAATGAAGGGTTAATACCAACACCCATAAGCAAACAGTCACAACACAAATCTCAATCTCTTCTATTTTCAAATTAAGGAGAGAAACACAAAACAATTTGAACAGATCAAAGCCACACAATACGTACGCATACATCTTCCACTATATTACCTGAATTTCACAATTTTGGCCAACAATGAAGGAACGTGCTTAAACTATGGAGTCCTTCATTAACACAATATGTTCATCCCAAGTTCTTCGTACCAGATTTCGAACCCTCAAACCAAAATGAACTGAATGGAGTCCAACCACTAAATTGAAGGGGGGGCGGTGAACGGCAAGGAGGACGACGGCGTAAAGAATCACGGTGGAAGGACGACGGCAGACCAACACGGCGTCGGTGAACTCGCGTTGGAGGAAATGGGAGCTGGCGGCGGCTGAAGGACGAACGAGTAGAACAGCTTCCAGGCTCGATTGTTTTCGCGTGTGGTGCTCTCCGTTGGGGGAGGAAGACTGGCCGGTGAGGGCGACGGCGGCGGAGGCAAGGACGACACCGATGAAGTAGCGCCTCCCTCTCTCTCTCTCTCTCTCTCTCCTCCTCGCGCGCCGTGGAGAGCCTCAGGAAAACTGGTTTCGCGTGGCTGGGGAAGGAAATTGGGATTTAAAGAGTTAATTTGTAAAATGACCAAAATGCCCTTGACCTTGGCTTTGAAAAGTTTAAAAGAGTAGGGGCAATTTGGTAATTCACACTTTTTTTTTTCCAAACATTTTAAAAAATCAATATAAAAATTAAATAAATTATTTTTAAATCATTTTAAAATTTCTATAATTTAAATTTCTAGTACCAATGTATTTATTAAAGTTAATTAAAAAAATACAATTTAAAACACTAAATTTAATACGTAAATTTAAATTATTTTTCTGAAAAATAATAATTGAGATTGGGGTTTCACAATCACAATAGCCTGGGCCTAATCTACGACCCAATTTCAGCATCAATTCTCGGTGGGCCTAGTCAACAAAACTACTAGTCAATTTCAGCATCAGTTCTTGAGCTTAGACCTAGTCAACAGCTCTATGTGCCAGCCTAACTAGTTTCGCCCAGTCAACTCCCACCACAAAAAAAACTTTTATTTTTGCTGCACATTATTATTGTTTGTTTCAATGGAAGATTAGAAAGAAAATTAAGATTCTAAAACTAATGAAGTATCTAGCCTAGCCATTCAAGCAAATTCACCAGTACTATATTTTCATGGAGTAGTTGGACAAGATCATCATGCGACATGTCGAGGTACCCCTATAGCTCTATAGCTGGTCGTGGTAAGATTGATATGGTTTCAAACGTTTCTCACTTTGTTGGATCTAATACTTGGATTATTAATTCTGGTGCATTTGATCATATGACTTCTGATAAATCTTATTTTATTGACTTGTCTTCCCTACCAGTGTCTTATATTATGAATGCTAATGGGGAAGCTCTTTTTGTGTTAGGGATGGAGCAGTTTGTATTACCCCAACCTTACAGTTCCATAATTTTATATATATATCGAATTTATCTCATCACTTAATATTTATCCTACAGTTGAATACTGAGTTTAAATATTTTGTAACCTTTTATCCTATGTATGTGATTTTTTAGGACTTTTTTACCAGAAAAATAATTAATCAAGGGTATTTGAAGGACAAATTGTTTCCTCTAAATCAGACGAACGTAAGGGGGAAACCAGAAGTAAAGTCTCGCACACTTTGACTTCAAGTTCAGACCAGCTAAGTGAAATTTGGTTATAGCATCGCCGCTTAGGGCATTTGTCTTTTAGTGTTATGAAAATCTATGCCTACTCTGTTTATTGGTATGAGTGAGTCTGCCTTACGTTGTGAGACATGTGTCTTGACCAAGAGTCATCGTACTACTTATTCTCTTAGTATTTCTAATATAAGTACTATTTCTTTTGAATTAATTCATTCTGATGTTTGGGGACCGTTTAGAGAGCCTACTATATCGAGTATGAGGTATTTTGTGTTGTTTGTTGATGATGGTACAAGATTGTCATGGGTTGCTCTTCTTAAAACCAAAGATGAAGTTTTTCCAACTTTTCAAACTTTTCATACTCTTGTTCAAACACAATACAATAGCACTATTAGAGTCATACGTTCTGAAAATGGGGGAGATAATGTCAATCATGTTTTTCAAGATTTTTTCAAACACATGGGATTATTCACCAAACTACTTGCCCACAAACACTAGAACAAAATGGGGTATTCGAAAGAAAAAACTGTCACTTACTTAATATGGCTCGTGCACTCCTATTTAGTGCTCATATGCCAAAATATCTTTGGGGTGATGCTGTACAAGCTTCCTCTCATCTCATCAACCGTCTCCCATCTAGTTTCCTTCACGAACAAATCCTATTTGAGATTCTTGTATCTCATGTATCATTGCCATCATTTCATAATCTCTTGCCCATGCATTTGGTTGTGTTGCTTTTGTATATGTTTCTAAAAATCATAGGTCTAAATTAGATGTCTGAGCAATTAAGTGTGTGTTTGTTGGTTATGAAAGTTATTAAAAAGGGTACAAGTGCTACCATCCACCAATCACAAAGTATTATATCACTATGGATGTCACTTTCTTTGAAGATATGAGCTATTTTTTCTCATCTAATACTGCACTTAAGGGAAAGAATTCATATTTTGAAGAGCAGTATCATGGTGAGGGGGAGGAATTGGAAGGAATTGAGGAAGTAACACAGTCAGGAGATATTTCGATGGGTCCAATTGAAGTTCTTATCCCATTGAATCCAGTAGTCGAAGAAACAGATGCTTCAAGTATTCAAGCACCAATTACAATCACTGAAAATAAAAATGAAAATAAAGACACAACTATTCTCTCAGCCATTACTCCTACCCCTGATTAACACCTCCATGGTACTGAAGGTCACTCATCTGAGGTATGTACATCCACTGATACTAATAGCATTGAGTCTAGTGTTGGACAGTATGTGTTAATAAATAGGTCTACATAGGGTCAACCAGCCAAAAGGTATGAACAAAATATTCATGCAAAATTAAAATATCTAATAGCTAACTACATGTCCACTAAAAGATTTTCTAAGCTATATAAATCATTTGTAAATCAAATATATATTGTATCAGTACCTAGAAAAGTGCAAAATGCATTGGGAGATCCAAAGTGGAAGAAGGCAATAGGTGAAGAGATGGAGGCGTTACAGAAGAACAATACTTGGCAACTTGTGCCTCCACCATAAGTGATAACTCTATGAAAATAGAGTTATTATATCATTTTAATGCTTAATATTTCTTATTTTATTTTATTATTTTCGTGTTTTGGAAGGTATTTCATTGTTTTGTAGGTTAAAGTAGATTTGGGAAGAAATGTGGAAAAAGAGAGCAAAAGTGAAGCAAAAGTGCTTAAAAATGTAAGCCTTACATTGGATGTCATTCATTATGTAAGGGGGACAAACAAGGGCATAGCAACGTAAGCCTTACATCGAGAATCAACATACTATGTAAGGGCATTTACAGCGCAAGAAAACAAGGCGCGCCGCGGCGGGAAAAACCTGTGCCGCGGCGAGAGGCTTTCGGGTTGCATCCTGGGAAATCAGAAATTCAACGTGCGCTGCGGCGTGAAAAACCTGCGCCGCGGCGGGGAGGTTTCTGTTTTGAACCAACGAGCCAACAATTCAGCGCGCGCCGCGGCATGAAAAACCTGCGCCGCGGCGGGAGGTGCCAAAATTGCCCAGAAACCCTAAAACGCGTCTCCCATTTCTTTCCCCCTATATATACCACACTATCACTCTCCAAACTAACAAATTTTTCAGCCTCCATTTTTCTCACATAGATTTTAGAGGTTTTTGGAGCTCCCTCTCCATTTTAGGAGCTAGAAGCAAGTTTGGAAGCACTTTTGGAGCATCAAGAAGCAATTGAAGGGGGAATTCTTCTTAAGGGTGTAATAAATTTCTCTCTTAATTGTATTTCTTTATGTTTTGATTTTGTTTTTATTCTTGAATTTCTAGTTTCTAAAATGTTGATTATGGAGTAGTAATTTTGTTCTAGGGATTTTGATGGAACCCATTCTATAGAAATGATTGTGTAATATTTATTTGATATTATTGAAATGTGTGGATTATCTAATTTAATGTGCTTAATGCTCTTAATTAAATTGGCCATTTAATTAGGTGATATGTTAATTTTGTGTGCAATTGAAAGATTGATATGAAATTATGAACATGCATTAAATTGGCATATATGTAATGAGGAAGAAATTTCCATTATTTTGTATGTGATCATTTTTAAACTCTAGGTACTTAATGACCCATGTATGCTTAGATGACCATAGACATGTGGGCTAGGTTTATATGGATTAGAATTACATGACCATAGACATGTGGGTGTAATTAATTGAGTAGAGTTGATTAATAATTTGTGCATTTTTAATTCAATATTAATGTGATATAAAAACAATCATGGAAATAGAATGGGGGAAATTGAATTCCTAGATTTTTATTTATTTAACTAGTTTAATTTATCTATTTTAATGAATCACAAATTTTGATAGTTCAAATAGAAAGGGAGAGTACATATTTCGGTACTTAATTTTAATACACGCCATAATAAGTTCCTCGTGGGTACGACAACCCGATTCTTAAAAATACTTATCACTTGTACACGATCCGTGCGCTTGCGGATTTCGTGCAACAAGTTTTTGGCGCCGTTGCCGGGGAACTTGATAGTGTATTAGGATTAATATTGATACAAGGCTTTCTCCTCTAATTTGAACAATTTAAAAAAAAAAAAAAAATTTCAAAATTTAAAAATTTCAAAAATTATCTATTTTTATTTGTTTTTGTTTTTGTTATTTTATTTAGTTTATTTTGTTTGATTTGTTTTTATTATCTTATTTATTTTTATTAGCTTTTTAGTTGATTTTTCTTGTTTAATTTTTATTGATTATTGTTTAGTTAGGTTTTTCTATATTTTCTTTTACTTTTTGCATTTTATGTTTTTTCTTGAGTTTTGTTTGTTAGGTGATGGACCCATTTGAATATCAAAGTCTCAAGGATGCACGGATGACATTTGAGGAGGCTACAAACCTCATAGCTTCTATTGATCGGAATAGTACCTTGAGGGATCTCACAATACAAGAACATTACCATCTTTCGTTGTTGAGGTCTTTCATAGATACTAGTGCCGTACAAAGTCCGTTGCAAACTTACGGATGGAATGAAGGGGGACACACCTACAATAACTTTTACACCGATCCGGAGCCGTCACACTCCTACCACCAATATCCGGATTGGGGGAGTCAACCTAGTTACTCTTGGAGCTATAATCAAGAGGGTGATTATTCTACTTGGACTTCGAATTCCATGAATACATATATGCAACCACCACCATCACCTCCCCCACAAGAAAAGAAGCCTTCTATGAAGGAGTTAATCAAGAACTATATAGCCGAGCATGGCTATGAGATTTTTGTTAGGGAGGATGAAGAAGAGGTGTGTGGAAATCAAGAACTTGAAAAGGAATTTGGTCACGAAGTGGAAGAAAATCTAAATGATTACAAAGAGAATCATGAAGTAGCTCAAGAGAAGCAAAATGAGACTCCTAAAGAAGATGAGCTTGAGGAGTGCAAGTTCACAATGGAAGTTCCAACCGACCCCTTTTATTTGGATTTTGTGCAAGACATGGGTATTGGAAACTTCCACTTCTTCAAGATGGGTCTAGGTGCCTCGAAAAGGAGGAAGAGGGCATGGGACCCTAAGAGTAACATTGATGACCTTGATCCAACCAACATGAAAACCGTTAAGCGGTTATTCATGGAATATTTTTTATATCATCCACCTTGATATGGTCAAGGAAGGTCTAGTCAAGGACCTAAAACGTGACGCTTCTTGGGAGGCAACCCAAGTTTTTAAAGTACTACTAATATATAATTTTGTTTGACTTTTGTAGGGTAATAATAAGGAGCCTTGGAGCTTGGAGGTGACACAAATCAAATTGTTAAAGCTTCAAGTTTTCAGGGAGTTTTCTCATTCCTCATTTGCTTTGTTTCCTTTATTTCATATTGGAGACAATATGCATGTTAAGTTTGGGGGTGGGAAACTTTTGTTTCTTTGGGGGTACAAATAGGTCGTCCAATAAAAACTTTTTGATATAAAACTATCATGCTTTCTTGTTAATTTAAAGTGAGTAACTGAATCTTTATACATGTTTTGTTTGATTTCTTGTACATATTCAAGGTTAATTGTAATAGTTGGTTTTTGTTCATAGTTCATACTTCATGCTTTTTAATATTGAAATTGAGATGAGCCCAAATTTTGTGTTTAAGAATCAAATAGTGGAGACTACCTTGTGAGTTGATTGTTGAGCCATTAACGTTTTATTCTGAGAGTTAATCATTATTCTACTCTTTTAAACACTTTTCTTATTATTTCAAATTGTTAGAAGATCTCTATAGGTTTTTGCATTGAATGATAGGATTTTAAACATCTAATGAAGAATCATATGCTTAATTGTATTGCTTAGATTAAATGATTTGAGTAAAATGTAGAGTGTTTGCCTATCTCATCCATGTTTGACTTTAAAAGATATGAGGGAATTCCTATATCCATTCACAAAATACATATGTATTTGGGTCTTTGTATATAAAAAAAAAAAAAATGCAAAAGATAATAAGTTTCTTATGACCCTAAGTTCTTCAAGTATGAATGGTTAATACATAAAAATAAATAAAAATAAGTTCCCTTAAAGTCAAAGCATTTTCATTCTAGGGCACACTTGAAATTTTTGCTTAAAGATTTTAATTGATGCATGAGATTAGTAATGTGATTTCTTCATAAATCCTATCATTTGATTCTTTTCATGAGATCAATGTTATGCACTTTTGAGCCTTTCTTGTTTAATCATATGCGAATCTATTAGCTCATTTCTTACATAACTTCTATTCGCATATACTTTGTCGAGTGTTTGAACCCATAGGATCAGTGTGATATGAAGAGTGAATTTTTATCTTGTGAGGAGTAGAGTTGAAACGAATTTAGATTCTTAACACTTGATTTGGGGGAATTAATATTGATATATATTTTTTTTAGTATTGGAGTATGCACTTGTGATGTGAAACTGATTTGCATGATGAATCCTTAATGTGTTAAGATAATTGGATGAATCTATGTAGGAGTTTCGATTATAAACTAAGAATAAACTGAAGCATGAGAAATTTTGTTGAAATAAGTTTGTAGTTTTTATTTGTAGCATTGTTATTTGTCGTTTTAGTTTTTCTTTTACCACCGTGCCAACAAACGGAAAACATTTCAAACGTGTTTCACCTTTGTTAAATCTCATGCAATTATGTCCATTATAATTGAATGTGCAACTATCTATACAATAAGCTGTAAATTTAGTTAGCATAAGTTGCCAGTCTTCTGACGTATAATACCGAAATCCCTCGTGGGAAAGAAACAACCCGCAAGTAAAGTTATTGGATTACCACAGCCGAATCCAATTGAATCAGCATCGTGATTACTGTCTTCATGATAAGTGATTACTGTAGAGTTACACTCCACAACAATCTTAAATTTATTCATATAAACACAAAATGGAAGAACGCAAGACTAATTATGAACTCTTTTTCAAAACTTGACAGACTTAAATTCTTTACTGTGTGGAACCAAACTTAAACTTTTTCAAATCAATTATATTACCACCAGGGGCGGATCTATTCAGGGGCTAAAGTCTCGGCCGAATTTTTGGAATTTTTTTTCATCTGCCCCTCCATTGCTATTCCAGCCTCTGTCTTGAACGAAATCTTTCTAAGTTACTATCAAAAGGGAAAAAAATCCAAGAATTTTTCAATATTTTTTGAACCAAATCTTTAAAAATTACTATCAAAAGAAAGAAAGAGATCCAAGAATTTTCCATGACACTAGGAACAAGACAGGGGCTCCGAAAGCCCCTCTTCGAATTTGCTCTATTACCTCATAATCATCCATCTTTGACTTCAAATCACCACCATTATTACTCTCCATACTGACCCAATTCGGTCAATACCCAAATTTTTGTACAGCTTCAATAGTCAATCAAGAAATGGTAACACCAAGCAAAATTGGATAATATAAGAAACCCACTTTCGAAAACTAGAAAAATCAAAGTGAGTGCTCAACAAAAATCACACCAAAATGTTTATCTTGAAAAGGAAGAGATTTTGAAGACACCCCAGATGAGACACTGATCGATTATTTGTAGAGCACCAACTACCAAAATTCTCTAAATAATGCTTTTTGAGACGACTGAAGCTCTCCAAAAACAAATAGGATCTTGTCGGTAAGAAACTTTTTTTTTAGTAAAGCTACATTCCACAATAATGATAGCTCACCTCTACGTGTGAGAGAGAGAAGAAAAGAGCTGGAAACACAATTTTGTAAAACTAAAGATTTTACTTTGTAAAAAAACAAAAAGATTTTTCTGTTTGTATTAAGAAAAAAAATTGATGCCACTACTTGTATATAAAATTTTATTTTAAATTTTTTTAAAATAAAATAATATATATTAATTTTCTAATAATATAAATAAATATATATATTTTTAACATTAAAAAAATAATATATATTTTAAAAATAAAATTAATTAAATAAATAATGTGAATTTCATTTTCTTCACTCTGTACCCAGGTTCGGTAAGTTTAGTTTCCATTTCTGTAGGCTATTGTTATTCATCTTAAGTTGTAGTTTGTTAGTTATTCCGAGTGTCTTCTGTTTTTTCTTTTTTGGGTTGAAAGTAATGCAGAATGTCCTCTTCCAATCTCCTACGAAATGCCATAGGCAATTGTTATTCATCTTAACTTTGGTTTGTTAGTTATTCTGAGTGTCTTCTCTTTAAGTGCCTTTAGTTTTGCGGCTGCTCTAGACTGCAGTGCTCTTGTCAGCTACCGTTCTTCGTCCTTCGTCCTACGTGCTGCTCAAGCTCCACTACTTCAGCCCCCCTATAATAAATTCCTGGCTCCGCCCCTGATTACCACGAAACTCTCCATTCTTTAACACAAAGATTCCACGTGTGACCAAAAAATATAGGATCATCGTAATAATAGTGTCCGTACATAAAATTTCATGCAACTTCCACCGACATTGGGAATAAATTATTATCTTATTATTTATATATTATAATAAAAATATATATAAAAATTACAAAAATTATATATTAATCAAAGTCTTATATAAATTATAGTTTTATTATAGAAAGATAAATATTAATTATACATTAATTACATGACTTAAGTCAGAGGCGGATCTAAGTGGGAGCTAGGCAGGACTGCAGCTCCGACCATCTTTTTTATAAAAAAGTAATTATGTGTATATTTTTAGCATTAAATAAATATTTTATTTGTAGTAATATATTATGTCTACTTTTTATATACATATTTTAGTATATATTAACAATATTTAATAAATATATGGATAAAAATGACATAAATTGTAAATATAGTAGTTAATTATATACTTTTTTTATATATATATTTAGTAATTATTAGTAACATAAATAAAATTAGAGTAGTATATTATATAAAAATTCTTCTTAAATATAATAATTCAAATAATGTTTAAATATTTTTAAACTCAACATTATAAAAATAAAATTAAGAAAATAAATATATATATGATAAGCTTCATATTAAAGATTTTAAGTTTATGTTTATTATATTTTATTTCAACCCAAATTTTAACTTTATTTGAAATTTTTTTATATAAAAAATTTTATTATTTTTATTATTATTTGTCATTCTTATATTATTTATAAACATATATTTTTAAATATAGTCTCAAGCTTAAAATTTATAATTATATTTTACTTTTTACAATTTGATATGTTTATTTTAGTTTTAGTTTTAATAACTATAAATTTTAATGTATTTGATTGAGTTTTTTATTTGCTTAGATTTTTTAGTTAATAAATTTATTTTATTCATGAATGATACTAATACTTATTAACTTATTATATTTTTGTTTAATTTTCATTATAAGTTAATTATAATGTATTAACTCTATATCTATATTATAATATGACATAAAAAATTTAGTGTTGAATTAAGTATAATTTACTGTAACTCCTACTACTTTTTACTTTGTATAAAATAAAATAAAAATTTAGCCCCCCTAAATTTTTTTATGGCTCCGCCCCTGACTCACGCTAATACTCTCCCTCAAATTTGACCATACATATCGACCATGCCCAACTTACTTAGTGAGTCATAAACATCTTCTTGTAAACTCTTTTGATGAGTACGTCTGCAAGTTGCTTTCCAGTGGGAACAAAAGGGAAGCTAATTAGTTTGACATCTAGCTTTTTTTTATTTATAAAATGACAATCAATCTTTACATGTTTAATGCGATTATGCTGTACTGAATTTTATGATATATCAATGGCTGCCCCGATTGTCGCAATACAACTTCATAGTACTTTTGGATTCGAAACCCAAATCAAATAGAAAATTTCTTATCCACAGCAATTTACATACCCTATGAGCCATACCTCTATACTTAGCCTTAGTACTGGATCGCGCCACAAATTTCTTTTTCTTACTTTTCTATGTAACTAAATTACCTGGAAATAACCTTATGTTGACTTTCTAACTGTAATATTTCTTGCCCAATCTGTATCTGTGAAGCCGCAAACTTCAAGAAGATTGTTGTGTTTAGAGAACATTACTCCTCTTCCTAGAGCTGACTTCAAGTATCTTAAAATCCTCACAACTGCATCCATGTGACTCTCACTCGAGTCATGTATGAACTGACTTACTATACTTACCGCATATCCAACATCTAGTCTAGTATGCTCTAAATAAATTAAGCGTCCAACCAACCTCTGATAGCAAGCTCGATCAGTTGGTACTTGATCTGGATACTCTGCTAGACAATGATTTTGCTCAATAAGAGTGTCAATAGGTTTGCAATCTAACATACCTGTCTCAGTTAGCAGATCAAAAATGTACTGTCTCTGACACAAAAAAATTCCTTCTCTTCCCTAGCTACCTCAATCCCTAAGACGTACTTCAGTTCACCCAAATCTTTCATCTTGAATTCAAAGGCTAATTGTCTCTGTAATCTATCCATCTCACAGTATCATTGCCAGTAATTACCATATCAACATAAATAATTAGAGCAATTATCTTCCCTTATTAATGTTTGAGAAACAACGTATGGTCTGAATTACTCTATCTATAACCAACCTTCTGTATGAACTGTGAAAACCTTCCAAACCAGGCACGAGGGGACTGCTTGAGATCATACAGAGACTTCCTTAATTTGCATACAAAATTATCATGAGAAGCAGCTACATACGTAGGTGGAAGACTCATGTACACCTCCTCAACTAAGTCTCAATAAAGAAATGCATTCTTAACATCAAACTATCGAAATGACCAGTCTAAGCGAGCGGCAAGCGAAAGCAGTACCCGAATAGTATTCATTTTGGCAACAGGAGCAAAAGTCTCATCGTAATCTACACCATACGTCTAAGTGAATCCTTTTGCTACAAGACGGGCTTTATACCGATTCACAGATCCATCAGTAATTTGTTTCACAACAAACACCCAACAACAACCAACTGCCTTCTTGCCCTATAGTAGAGGTACAAATTGCCAAGTATTGTTCTTTTATAATGCCTCCATTTCTTCATCCATTGCCTTCCTCTACTTTGGATCTTCCAATGCATCTTTCACTTTGTTAGGGATTGGTACAATAGATATTTGATTTATAAATGATTTATATAATTTAAACAATCTTTTACTAGACATGTAGTTGGCTACTGTATATTTTGATTTTGCATGAATATTTGGTTCATACCTTTTGGCTGGTTGATTCCGAGTAGACCTATTTAGTAACACATACTGTCAAACACTAGACTCAATTCTATTAGTATCAGTGGGTGTACATACCTCAGATGAGTGACCTTCAGTACTAAGGAGGTGTTAATCAAGGGTAGGAGTGATGCTTGAGGAAACAATTGTAACTTCATTTTCATTTTCATTTTCAGAAATCAAAACTAGTGTTTAGGTAATTAAGCATCTGCTTCTTCGATTACAGGATTCAATGGGATAAGAACCTCAATTGGACCCATCGAAATATCTCCTGACTATGTTACTTCCTCAATTCCTTCCCCTTATCATGATACAACTCTTCAAAATATAAATTCTCCTCCTTAAGAGCAGTATCAGATGAGGAAAAATAGCTCATATCCTCAAAAAAGTGACATCCATAATGACATAATACTTTCTGGTAGGTAGATGGTAGCACTTGTACCATTTCTGATAACCTTCATAACCAATAAATACACACTTAATTGTTCGAGCATCTAATTTAGACCTCTAATTTTTAGAAACATGTACAAAAGAAACACAACCAAATACACGGAAGATTATGAAATGATGATAGGGATACATGAGACACAAGAACCTCAAATAGGATTTGTCTATGAAGGACACTAGATGGGAGACGATTGATGAGATGGGCGGAAGCTTGTACAGCATCGCCATAAAGATATTTTGGCATATAAATACTAAATAGGAGTGCACAAGTCATATTAAGTAAGTGACAGTTTTTTCTTTCGAACACCCCATTTTGTTATGGTGTTTGTGGGCAAGTAATTTGGCAAACAATCTCATGTGTTTGGATAAAATCTTGGAAAATAAGATTAACATATTCTCCCCAATTGTCAGAACGTAGGACTCTAATGGTGCTATTGTATTTGGTTTGAACACAAGTACGAAAATTTTGAAAAGCTTGAAAAACTTCATCTTTGTATTTAAGAAGAGCAACCCATGGCAATCTTGTACATTCATCAATAAGTGACACAAAATACCTTATACCTGTTATGATAGGCTCTTTAGACGGTCCCCAAACATCAGAATAAATTAATTCAAAAGGAATAGTATTTCTGTGAGAAATACTTGGAGAATAAGTACGATGAATCTTGGCCAAGATACATGTCTCACAACGTAAAGCAGATTCACTCACACCAATAAATAGAGTAGGTATAGATTTTTATAAGCCTAAAACACGGATGTCTTAAGCGACGATGTCATAACTAAATTTCACTTAGCTGGTTAGAACTCAAAGTCAAAGCGGTGTAGGACTGTGCTCTTGATTTCTCCCCTGCGTATGTATGATCTAGATGAAACAATCTATTCCTTAGATATCCTTGATCAATTATTTTCTTGGTACTGAAAAATCACATATATAGGATAAAAAGTTACAGAATATTTAGACTCAATATTCAACTGTAAGACAGATATTAAGTGATGAGATAAATCTGGTACATATAAAACATTTTGGAGCTATAAGGTTAGGGTAATACGAATTGGCCCCATTCCTAACATAGGAAAAGTTTCACCATTAGCATTCGTAACATAAGACATTGATGGGGTAGACAAGTCAGTAAAATAAGATTTATCATAAGTCATATGATCAGATGCACCATAATCAATAATCTAAGTATTAGATCTAACAGGGTGAGAAACGTTTGAAATCATACCAATCTTATCACGACCAGCTATAGAAGTTGTAGGGTTATCTCCATATGTCACATGATGATTGTTTCCAGCTACTCCATAAAAATCTGGTACTAATGACCTTGCTTGAATAGCTAGACTAAATATTCATTGGTCTTAAAATCTTAATTTTCTTTCGAATCTTCCATTAAAAGAGACAATAATAATATATAACGGAATAAAAATTTAGCTTTTTTTTTTTGGGTCTGTTACTGAGTTGATCGGATTGACTGGGTTGACCAGGTTGAATTGAGTGAGTGGGCTGGACTAGTATCTAACTGGGCTAGGGATGGTGAGGGATGGGCTAAGGTTGAGAGGAATGGGTTGGTGATGTGGGCTAGTGTTGGGCTGGGGAGTGGTTTGGTTTTAGGAATTACCAAGAGGCTAGAAGAATGAGGCCAGGAGGCAGGGAGGGAAACCAAGAGGCAGTGAACTAGGAGACAAGGAACGTGGATCGTTGACAGAACTTGATAGAGCACGACGGCAGAGTGGTGGAACCTGATGGAGTGCGACATGAACGATGGAACTTGCGCTTTCCAAGAGGCGGATGAAACTAGGAGGCGAGGACGGCACCTGACAGAGTGCAACGGTAGAGCGACGTACTGATGGAGACGACGACAGTGCTAAAGGAGATGACAGCGGCGCTGATGGAGATGACAGTTGCACGCTGATGAAGAGGACGTCGACATTGATGGTGCTGACGGTGGTGCTGATGGAGATGAAGAAAAAAAGACAAAATCCTTTTTTTTGAACCTTCGCTCTGATACCAAGTTAAATATAATGAGAGTAAATTATTGTTTTATTATTTACACACCTTATAGTTGAGGTATATATAGAAAAATACAAGAGTTGTGTATGAACTACAGTCCTATTACATATAAACAAATACTAATTATAAATTAATTACACGACTCACGCTAACGATTTCTAATTCATAATTAAACTAGACAAAGTGATCGACATTGTAATCTAAAAATTAACTAAATAAAGCATAGCACCTCAAAGGTGACTTCCTGCACTGGCTTCCGTTGAAACCCCTACCATTTATAAAATCTCGATTCTTTCTAGTTAGAAATATCAGAGAAACGAGATTAAAAATACCCGAAACGAATATGACCAAAATGGAACACCGCTTTTATTAATTCGAAAAATGATTGTATGATTATATTCCCTTTATGCAATTATGAAAGAGTAGCAATAATTTAAACTGTAGTAACAGTAAGAAGAATTCTTATGAAATTACTTCTTACTGTAGGAGCAAATGTTATTTGAGAATTTGACTTACTAGTATCATTTCAATTTCTAATTTTTAGTTAGTTTGGATCTATTCAACCGAGTAACTCGAAAACTGTTTTCAAAAATAAATAATGTTTGGCCATTTTTTTTTAGTTATTATTTTTTAAAAATAATATGTTCTAAAAAATAAAAATTGAGAACAAATCGGAGGTATTTTTACTGTTTTAGAGTTAAAAGTGAAAACATGGAGAACACTAAGGGGGCGTTTGGTTCGCTGGAATGTAATCGTAATCGTAATCGTAATCGTAATCGTAATCGTAATGGAATGTAATGTAAATGAATCAGTATTACGATTACAGTGTTTGGTTTAGTCACTGTAATAAAAAAGGAATCAGTATTACAGTGTTTGGTTTGATAACTGTAATGTAATGGAATATAAAAAAAAATTATATAATTATTTTAAAAATATAATTTCAAAAAATAAAATTTTAAAAATAATACAATTTCATAACAAAAATTAATAAAAAAATATAATTTTATAACAATAATTAATAAAAAATACAATTTAAAAAAAATACAATTTAAAAAAAAAATACAATTTCATATACATTAATTACATAAATTAACAAAAAAAATTTAGCACAAAAAATATAAAAAAAAAAACAGAAAGGACGAATTAAAAAAAAAAAAAAAAAAGAAAGGACGATTTGAATAAAAAAAACACAAAGGATGAATATAAAAAAAAAAAAAAAAAACAGAAAAGAAGAATTAAAAAAAAAACAGAAAGGATGAATTAAAAAAAAAAATAGAAAGGACGATCTGAATAAAAAAAAAACGGAAAAGATGAATTAAAAAAAAAAAAAACAGAAAGGACGAAAAAAAAACAGAAAGGACGAAAAAAAAAAACAGAAAGGACGTAAAAGAATTCCAATTCCTTGTTCTCCGGCTTGTAATCCCAATTACACCGTTTAATGTAATGAATTACATTACATTCTTACTGTTTAATCTAACCAAACATTGTAATGGATTCATTCCATTACATTACCTACTCTATTACATTCAACCAAACGTACCCTAAAAGTAGGGCTATTTACTGTTAACTTTTCATTTGTCCTTGTGCCCATTTTTGTCCTTTGTCTTCTTTTTTGCGTTTTGTTTTTGTTTTTGTTTTTTTCTTTTTAATTTCTCTCTTTCTTTATTGTCTTGTTTGAAGCTTTTTGTTTGGTCTCCTAGTTATATACTAATAGAGATTGTATTATTGGCTACGATTTATTACACCATATTTTAATAGATAATATTTGAAGGAGTAATTTTATTCTTTTATCACTTATAAATTAACAGTTAAAATATGGTGTAAAAAGTTGTTTAATAAATTGCGGTAATAGACTCCGTTCTTATTATATAACTTACATATAGTGTCAATATTAATCAAAATTATTAATATCATAATTATTTTTATTAATAATAGCTTTATTCACTATAAAAAATTGTTGCAAAGGTCTCTTAGATTCGACTATTTGTGTTTTTATCTCTTATATTATAAATAGTATTATTTATTTTTGTAGTTACAAAAAAAAAAAAAAAGATACTTAAGAATAAAATACATTATTTTAATAATTTTTTATTAAAATATTACTAATTTTTTTATCAAGTGATTAAATACAATTAAAATATGAGTATTTAATAATGATAAAGTAACAATTAATATGAAATTTGTTTCACAAAATTTTCATTTTAATATTTATTAATTGCTACTATTTTTTTAATATTTTATTAATTTTTAAAAAACATTAAGTATATATTAAAATGACTTTTGCTTATAATATTATTATTGTTATTTTTTTTTAAAATAATTTTACTTTCAATCTTATTAAGTACTCGTGTTTCAATCGCGTTTTAATTATTTTACAGGAAAATAAATATGTTAATAGAAAAACTATTAAAATAATTTAATTCATTCTTAATTGACCTCCCTTTTCAAATCAAGGAAACTAAATAACAACACTCTTTCAAATGTTAGGGAACAAACGACACCAATTACTTAATATAAGGAAGTTTTATGGTACCTTACCCTATTCAATAATAATGGGATTAAATCATAATTAATTGTAATTATATAATAGACAATTTATACACATTTATTATAATAACAAAAAGTGATTATGTCAATATCACTACTCCTTATTTTCAAAAGTGGAAAAATGGAAGAATTATGGCACACCTAAGCATGAGTATAAGTGTGCTGCATCACATTCCTCTCAAATCCCTTAGGGAAATCTAGAAGAGCAACGTGTGCCACAACATGATTTTATGTTAGTCGTGGCACACACCTCTCAGATGGAATTACAAGACAAAAGTATGGATGCGCACTGCGGCATGAATTTATGTGCATCGCAACATACCTATTCAGAATTGCACAATAATATCCAGAATTCCACAATCCTGATCCTAATCATATTTCATTCAAGCCTAACACTATATAAATGTAATTAGGATTAATAAACAAGATTTTTGGCTGTTGGAGGTAATTAAAGAAGGGAAAATGTCCTAACATTTCTCCCCCCTTCTTTTATTGTTCTAGTTTTAATGTTCTTTTTGTCTAGCTAATTTTAATTATGCAATTGTTGGAAGTTTTAAGATCTAGACTATGGTTTAATTCAAATTAATGTCATAATGAATTTTTAGTTTTAATTCTTGATTCTTGATATGTTCAATTATATGTTTAAATTTCAAAACCATACATGTATGTATTAGAGTGATCAACTAATTTATTGCATGAATATGTTTATATCTAGTCTAAGATCTTAGTATGTTATTACTAATATTCTTATTCAAAGTAGTATCTTATGGCTTCTTTCGAAAATAGGATTGAATATCTTCTCTAAAGGTTAAACAATTGTTCTAATCTTGCCTATTTTAGTTATCTTCTTTTTAGATCTTAATGCAATAAATGAATTAAACCTAGTAAGCATATCTATAGGTTGTTCAAAATTTAGGTTAGTTAATAAGAAAATTTTTAATCAATTACAAAGTAAGAAAAGATGAGAAGTATTAAGCGGACCCAAACTTCCAAAACAAAAGTTAAGAATTAAATAATGGTTTTAGATTACGATAGTAATTTAAGATTCAAGAAACTAAATCTTGATTCATGATATGTTTAATTAAATTGTAGACTAGTGGGATGATGGTTCCATGATCACATATTTCTCGCAATCATATTCAATTTACATTTATTTGTTTTATGCTATTTTCCTTAAAATCAATCAAGAAAAACCCTTTTACTAATTTTTATTATTTTGCTAACGCACTAGTAATTAATAGTAGAAATTGTTAACAATTCTCGTAGGTACGATAACCTTTATGTTTAAATTACTTATCACTTGTGTACTGATCATGTATACTTGCATGTTGACAAGCATGTCAAGCTTTTGGAGCCGTTGCAAGAGATTGACTATACAATTTTTCCACTAATTATTAGTTATAGTTTTATTTTTATTTATTTTTTTAAATTTACTAACTTTTCTAAGTTTTGGTAATACATTGAATGCAATAAGGATATTCCTACAACTTGAGATCAACAGGATTACTAGACCCATTGCAAAAAAAGACAACTTAATCTGCTTCTTCAAGTGATTTAGAACTCGAACAGCAAAATATAGCAGTTGTTAATCCAACACTTTAAGAAATTAGTTGCACTTGACTTGGAGCAACAACCCTTGTGCATAGTATATCCCAACTTGGAGGTAGGTTTTGACTAATACATCTGCCTCCTACTTTTAAGAGTTTAGCTAAAGAAGACCCAAATAAACACTTGAAGGAATTTTATGTAGTCTATTCCAGCATGAAACCAGTAAGGATTATAGAAGAACGAGTCAAACTTAAAGTTTTTCCTATTTTTTGGAGGATAGTACCAAGGAATGCCTTTATTATCTACTCCCAGCTTCTAGAGAGGTACCTATTTTTTAGAGAGGTATTTTCCAGCTTCTAGATCCATAACAATAAGGAAACAAATTTGTGAAATTGTACAATTTGATGGGAAAACAATCTATGCATATTGGGATAGGTTAAAGGTTATGTGCTAGCTGCCCATAACACCAAATAAGTGAGCAACTTCTACTCCAATATTTCTACAAAGGGTTAGCATCAACAGAGAGAAATATGATTGATGCTGCAAGTGGTGGGGCTATGGTAAATAAAATACCAACTAAAGCACGATCTTTGATTGCAATCATGGTTTCCAATTATCAACAATTTGGCACCCAAACTAATCATCGGGGGAAGGTAAATGAGGTAAGCACTAACTTCTACCTTCAACAACAATTGAATAATTTTACTGCTTTGGTGTAACAGTTGGTTATTGGACAGGTTAAGCCATGTGGCACATGCTTTAGAGTAGGACACCCTACTGATATATGTCTTACCCTTCAAGAGGATCATGCCAATGTTGTTGGTGTTTTTTCAGGACAGAGGCCCTAGTATGATTCCTACAGTAATACATATAGCCATGGAGATTGTTAATGCCAATACTTTGAAAAGTAGCAAGCTATTGGGTGGGCCCAAACAAGACTCAAAAAATACCAAGCTTGATGAAGAAAAGACCACCCCACAAGGAGCTCAAGAGATACCCAAGGTAGTATCTAAACCTCTCCTTTCTACTTATGAACCTATTTTACCTTTTCTTAGCAAGTTTATGAATACAAAAAAAGAATAATATAGAAGGGAGATTTTGGACACCTTTTGAAAGGTACAAGTAAAAATCCGACTTCTAGATGCCATCAAGCAAGTGCCCAAGTATGCAAAGTTTTTCAAGGAATTGTGCACATCCAAGCGCAAACTAAAAGGTAACGAAGTAGGAAATGTGGGAAAAAATGTGTTTGCCATGCTACTTAGAAGGCTCCCATCCAAATTTTGGAACCTAGATAGTTTTACCATCTTGGTAAGGATAAGTAACTCTATGCTTAAAAAAGCTATACTAAATTTAGGAGCATATGTTAATGTCAATGCCTTATAATATTTATACTTCTCTAAACTTCGTCCTTTAAAGGAACCATATATTATTATTCAACCTGTTAATAGGACTAATGTCTATTCTAGGGTGTTCTTGAAGATGTCTTAGTGCAATTAGATGAGATAATCTCCCTAGTGAACTTTTAGTATTGGACAGGAGTGATGACTCTCACACCATGTCTGCACCAATGATTTTAGAAAGACCACTTATGAAGACAGCTCGAACCAAGATTGATGTGCACAATGGGGAGTTGACCTTAGAGTTTGATGGGGAGAAATTTGCTTCAACATCTTTGAAGCAATGAAGTACATTGATGATGGTGAGGATGATTTTGGATGATGGCTAGCTGCGTCGTGTTAACAATGTTAAACTAAGCACTTAATGAGATGCAACCCAGCATATTTGCTTTCTCTTACCCTTTTCCTATATTTTAAGATTAGTATGCCTTAGGAGGCCATAATTTTTTTTTTTAATTATTAGATTATTTAGTGCATTAACTAAGTTAACTAGAATCAATATAAATCATAAACATGGACCAAAAATCAAATGGTGAAGAAAGAGAAGCACACAAGGAAAGATAAGAGGCGGCTAAAATCATAATAAAATAAAGCAGCATTATGAGATTCTAAGGTGAATTTCTCATTTCTATATTACACACATAGTGGCAATTATACAAAATGCACACCACTAATGAAACAATGATATGCAGCCTCAGGCCACACAAAAATCAAAATATACAAAATATCATGCTTTTCCTACCACGCATATATTACTGCTGCTAATGTTACTGTACAGTCATTTGGCAACTGTTAACATTCCACGGCACTGCTTGAGAAAGTTCCAAGGCAGTCTAAACAACAGCCCTAAAGCGCCAATTTTAGCCAAATACCAGTTATATCTAACCATACAGATCTACAAATTCTATGATTGTTCATCATGTTTTTGTTTTAAGCCATTAGAGTTGGCTGCTATAGCACGTGCCGTAAAACCAACGCTATTTGGACGCAATGATCTTTGCCGCACCATCTCACAGTACTCAGGATCATTTAATTGCCCAGACTTCCCTGCATACCTTATCCATTGTATCATTTCATGATACATGGGGAAGAAGCGCATCTGAATTGATGAGTACACAAAATACGGAACCAGTGCGAATATTGACACCAAGATAGTGATAATCCAGTAATAAGGAGCAGGGGCAAGGGCTTCAACAAAAACTTGGTAAGCATTTTTCGAGAATCTGGGAGGTATGGCCCCATATACCACAAGAAAGAGGTACCAGATGGCAATAGTACCCCAAATTAGGACGTGTTGTATCAAAGTGAAGTAATTTATTGCAAGAGCCATCTGCAAATTCACAACCCAAACTACACACGTGTACATTGTTGCCCCAAAAATTTCTGATCCAATAGTTTTTCCCTCGTCATTGAAGGCCTGCAGATTCATTGCACGCATGCAGAAGAAGAAAATTATTACACTACTGCAAAACCCATTTAGCATCCAGGTAAATATTCGACGCCAGCTGAATAGGACATTTTCAACTCCTTCTTGGTATAATAAAGGAAACTGCAGAGAAGGATAGAGAAAAGAGATGAAATCAGGACTTGAGCAAATAATTAGAAACTAACACACTAGACCAGCTAGACCAAGCCGCCAAGTGTGGAAACATGTTGTACAACTTGAACCTAAACTAAGCATAACGAACAACCAAGAGGTTAGATCGAGTAGTCATCTTCCGACCAAGTAAAGAAAGAGCAATATAGCAATTTGTTATTCAACAAAACCAAGCACGGAAAAATAGAGGTCAACTGCTTTATAGGAGTAGAGAACATAAATAAGCTGTCGGCATAGTTTGACATACCTTGAGGCAAAACCTTGCAGATACATCTTGGTCAAAAACTCCCATAGCGACGACTGGAAGTGATGAGAAGAAGACATTATAGAGAGACAAAAACCAATCATTGTATGCAGGTTGTCCAGAAAAAGACGAATATGCCTCGTATAAAAACATAGTGAAACCAAATGTGATGCTCTTGTAGAAAAAGTAGCATATCTGCCAATAGAAGAACAGAGAAAACATTAATCATTAAACAGACAAGACATTTAGAATAAGGTGTTGAGATTCATATAGATAAGAGATTTACCATTGATGATATCCGTCTATAACACCAATGTCCATGCACAAGCAGTAACCGCTCCAAATATCTAAACTGAGCAATTGCGATATCACTTGACATGACAGCCTGAATTGACAGAGAACATCAAAATGTGAATTTAAAGCAACGCTTAAAGTTTTCCACTAATTAACAAAACTTAATAATCCATCAAATACCTGCATTCCTTCAACCCCACTGATTCCAACACCGATATCTGCTTCTTGAAGCATTCCAACATCATTGGCACCATCTCCAATTGCTAAGGTTGTTTTCCCGGTACCAAATTTAACGAGTCTAGTAACCTGTTTTATTATCATTTCAATGCAACAGTTCAAAAAAAAAGTTAACAATACGATTATTGGGATGAGAAAAATGAAATGGTATATCTTCCAGAGAAGAAAATATGCTAAAAGAATGCAGATATACCAGAGCCTTCTGCTTTGGTGACGAACGACAACAAATAACAGATGAGCAACCAATTGCAAGATCTAGAAACTCTTGCTTCATATCATCTTCCAGAGCATAAGCAAGTGATTTGCCATCAATAATTAAAGCAAGTGGGCTCCCACTTGATGCACTGAGTTGAGCCATGCCCTCTTTTATCTGGAAGATAACACTTTCCTTGCATACCTAAAGAATGAATCAGCAAAACTCTGTCAATAAGACATTCTAATCCGTATATATATCTTTAACATCTACAAGATTTCAATAAGCCATTGCAACATGATAACTTGCCCAAGAATATGGTCCTAGGATTCTCACTCGGATACTAATTATTCTAATACAACAATTTTAGATCTCGTTACATTTAAAAAGCAATCCGCTATTTTAATCATTGCAACATTTAATCCTTATAAAGTAAACTACTATTTATTCATTCGTAAAATATTGAAATATTATACCTCAGCAAGAGCAGCCTTTTCTCCGGCTTTTTCAATTGCTTTAATTTCTGCAGTATCCAAGTTGATTATTATCTGCTTCATTCCTTGTCGAAGCAAACTACAAGCAAAACTGAAAATTGACACACTCATGTCAGAGATGTTCACAAGTAATCCGGCAAGCAGAGATACATTCAACAGAAAATGTCATATCCAACTATCATACCCAATGTTAATGGCTGTCTCCATTTTATCTCCAGTTAAAACCCAAATCTTTATTCCAGCTTGGGCAAGTTTATCAATGCAATCAGGAACCTGACAAATGCAATGAGAAAAGAATAAGTTCACAGTCACGTATATTTTATACTTAATTATAATAACCGACCTTAAAAATTATTCCAACTCACCCCATTTTGAAGTTTGTCCTCTACAGCAGTTGCACCAAGAAGGATTAATTCCCTCTCAATCTCATCTGTAGTTTCATCAATCAAGGCTTCCTGATCTGCACTAACTGAATTTTTGGCCTCGGAAAACTTCTCGTTAAACTGCATGTATTCTTCCTTGTCCATTTCCCGATAGGCAAGTAGCAGAGTTCGTAGACCAGCAACAGCATACTCATTCACATGGGCACGGGTTGCATCTTCATATTGCTTGCCATTCTTGGCCAGCCTCTCAAACATGACACTTCACACAAAGATTAATAGACTTTGTTAGGTTAAAAGTTTTCAGGAAAAAGTTAAAAATAAAATAAAAAACAATGAAAAGGGGAGAAAAAAGGATTTTTTCCACTTTCTTTTTTTTCCTTTCTTTTAACAAAGATAGATATACAAGGGTAAGGATATTGATCACACACCTGTCAGCACCTTTAGAAAGTAAAAATATTTTTCCTTCTTCACTTTCTACAATGACAGACATCCTTTTTCTTGTGCTATTAAACTCTAAAACGTTCAGGAGTTTATATGACCTGCAAAAAAGAAATTGCCACATAAACACACTACTCAGAAGTTTATGCCCCTAAAGAATGTTTTTTCCCTGATATTAAAGGACCTTACAGACTAGGAATAGGAAAACCACGCAATAATGATGCAAGCCAAAGACATGTAAAAGGCAGTGTTAAGGGAAATGCCGACCTTTCAACTTTCTGGCCAGATGCTGGATCAAACTCGTAGAATGATATGCTGGTCTGTGTTCTCTTAAAAAATTCAAAACCAAGTTCTCTAGCTGCAATCACAAATGCTGCTTCATCTGGTGATTCAGCTTCATATGTAACCTTTCCTGTATCCTCATCTACTTCAGGAATGGCTGTATGACAAAGTGCCAATAAACGAAAGAATTGCTGAATTATATCAGCATGCGGCTCTTTAACCCAATTTCCATCCAGGATTCTTTCATCCCTAAAATTGAAGCCTTTGACGGGCAGCTTATCATCATTTGAATCATCTAAATACCTCAATTCATTTAACTTTTCATTAACCAAGGGGGAGCCTTTTCTTCTTGCCATAGCCCTCTCGACCTCTGTTTCTCCATAGCCATAAGCTTTCCCAGCCACAGAAAATTTGATGAACTCCATAGAGTTGCAAGTCAATGTCCCAGTCTTATCTGAAAGTATGGTATCAACCTGACCAAGTTCCTCATTCAAGTTTGAGGTGCGAGCATGTGCTGGTTTGTCCGCTTCCTCGTAGTACATGTGAATATCGTGATTGATGAAGAGGGTCTGAAGAACTTTGACAATTTCTATTGATACATATAAAGAAATTGGGATAAAAAAATTATATAGCATTAAGACAGTCATAAAATGAGAGGCAGCCGCCAATCCTGATCTTTTGGGATCAAAGAACACAGTTGAGTCATCTGGCTTAAGATACCATCTTTTCATCTTCCCATCTTTCAAGTCATCTTTAGTAGAAATACCAAATATTATAGACCCAAGAAATGCCATTAGAAATAAAATTAAGAACAAAAAGTATATAATTTTATCCATTTTCTTCTCAATTTTGCTTCTTTTTGAAGGAGGGTCAGTAGAATTTTGAATGACCTTTGTGTCATGACCAGTAAAGATCACAACCCCATATATGTAATCCGTATTACGGAGTTTGGAATCTCTCAAAAGTAGTTGTTGAGGCGAGAGAGGGTGCTGTTGCTCTTCGTATTCCATACTTCCCACAAACGAGTACAGATTTGCATTTGGATCTTCACATTTAATGACAGCCTTAAAATTGCAGACATCAGAATCCTCATGCAATAATGAAGTCACATCCAATGCTTGTTTTAACTTTAAATTTGTCTCACCATCGAGATTCATAGTCTCAACATAGCATATTGCATCCTCAAAACTGGAAGAAAGCAAGATAAGATCTGCTGGAAAAAATTCATCTTTTTCCACCTTCACTACATCCCCCACTCTCAAATGTTTCCACTCGGTGTACTCAAACTCTCCATCATGTGTATGAAGTTTCGCCCTTCTATTGTTCACGTGGTTATCCTGGACAAATAGAAAAATGCAATTATGTATCAAGTCTACCAACAGTTAACCAAAAGGAACGAGCAGCTTAGAAAATTTAAAACAATTGGAGAATCAATAATCAGATTATATGCCAAAATCTATGTTACACCAACAGTTTAGGACACATAGAGTCGTAAATTTTTGGATACAAATCCAAGTGTTAGACAAGCCTATTTTCTCAATTTTTTTTAAATTTTCACCAAATTGGAGCATTCGAGTACCCTCACTTCATGTCATGTTGCCCCAAAAAAATGAAGAGTCAAGTATCATAGGCAAGAAATAGTTAACAAGTTTGAAAATCAAATTAACAGACAACAATCATATAAGTATCACAGTCAAACCAACACCTGAAAACTCACACCATCTTGATACAACCAACCCACAACAAAACCAAATTTCATCAAGCATTAGCATATAAAAAATCACAACCCACTTATATCCATCATAAACTTCAAATCACCAGAGGAAAAACACAAAATAAAACAAAATTGGACTTCATAGAAGAACAGCAAGTCTCCAAAGACCCTATATGCAGTTGAGCACTATAGTAATATTCGTTGTGTTAATACTGAACAGTACTTTCTGCCTAAATATCAAATTAAAAAAGAACAATTCCCATGAATGAGAATAAATGAATACCAAGAATAGGTCAATGAAAAAAAAAAAAAAGTACCTGATTCTTTCTTCGCAAATCTTCAATACCTTCTTTGCACATACTGGCCCCAACAACAAAAATTAGAGGAATGATAGCACTGACAGCAGTATAAGGAGCCAATGGAGTAAAGGCTAAAATTCCACAGACTAAAAAGAAGAAATTAGCTACTCTCCTGAACTGCTCAAACAACGACTTTGGAAAGAAAGTGGCAAGAGTATATTTGGTACTCCTAACATAATTATCTCCATATGTATGAATTGCAGTTTCAAAACAATCAGGTTCATTGCAATAAACCACTCTAGAAAAGCCTGGTCCGCCAATACTCGCATGTTCGTCTTTGAAATGATGTCTACCACAAGCAAATGAGTAGATCTTGCTTAAACGCAGCTTTTTCCTTTTGTTACCCCTTAGTTTTCCCATTGTTGTCCGACTAAACCCAATACCTAAAATCTGAGAAACCCAACAACTAAAACTCCTATTTTCTCACAATCAAGTTCTTATCTTCACTAACTAATGCAACTGTAGCAACAAAACCATATGGGCACAACCGAGAAGAGTAATGAATTGAAATGAGAAAGTAGCTACTCAAGACAAGTAGCTCCTCTTCTGTGATAACTAAGCTTCTTTAAAAGACAACCACTTCTGAAAATACCCACACCATAACTCACCAAATATACTTTACGTTTATAACACAACTACCCAGAAAAACAAATAAACAAAAGAAGTTTGGCCAACAAAAACAGTACCCAGAAAGAGTACTAAACCAAAAACTTGAGTAAAAATATCAGACCAGAAAGAAGAAGAGCCAGAATAATTCAACTCTAAGGACAAAGAAGAAAACCCAGCTTTAGTGTTTATATGGAAAATACCTCCAACCCAGCAACCCAGTTTAGATAATCTGCGAAATAATCCGGAAATAAATACCTTTTACACGAATTAGAAATCATTAAATACGACCAGATTACTTTCCTAAACGCCGTAAAACAGAGAACATAATTTTGTAGGAAAAGTCCCATAATTGATTGGTTCACTACAAGACGATGAAAACGCGAAAATTTTGAAAGGAGAACAAAATGGATCTCGCATTTTGACCAATGTAATAACGCGCATTTCAGTTCTTGGCCACGGAAAAATTCCACAAGTTTCAGCTACTTTACTTAGAAAACTATATATGGGAAATTTTTAATGATTAAAACAGAAATTGGAAAGGGCTCAAGAGTCTAGAAGATTTGTATGTTTCCTGGGAAATTACATTGTGAAAAAATTTAAACTATCATTTTATTATAATATATGTATATAATTTATAAAATATAAATAAATTAAATAAGTATATTTTATTATAAACTATCATTTTATTTTATGATTAATTTAATTATGCATTATGGGGCTCTAAATATGTCTTTCTCATCTCATTCTATTTTATATCTCTAATTCATTTATATAAGTATTATAAATTTTATTTTTAAGAGTAAATTTGTTTAAATTTACAAATTATAAGAGAGGAAAAAATAGTATTTTTAATAAAGAAAAATATAGAGACTCATAGAATAGAGATTGAAAGATGCTCAAATTACGGATATATAAATTATTTTTATTTGGAAATGAAAATGAAAAAAAATATATTTGTTTTTGGATTTTTAATATTATTTTTAAGAATAGTATAGAAAATATTATTTTTAAGAATAAACAGATTTTAAACTTTAAAAAATAAATTGTATTGAACATATTTAAAAATTACTCAACTATGCTACCTAATATAAAAGAAATTAAATAAAGTGTTTTTTAAAAATAAAAATTATAGGATTATTATGACCCTATTTCCAATAATCTTATTTTAACAAAGAGATTATGGTCCCTTTAGCATGACTCTTTCAAAACATGTACATGTTTCTTTTAAATTGAATAGATTTATTTCAATAATTTCTAAACAAGTCAATTTAATTCTATATTTTCAATTGTAAAATTGAATTTTCCTTAAAATAATAGTTTTTATATTACTTTAAAAATAAAATTAAAATCCAAAAAAATAAATTTTCTCTCCTTTGAGTCTCTCCTTTTATTTTTTATTTTAAATAAAAAGGGTACTAAAGTCTATTCTTTTTATTAATAAGAGAAAACATACTCACACACATTCATGTAGAATTCAAAATTAGATTCTTAGTGATGAATTATGAGTCTTATCACCTGAATCATAAGAGACTCCTAATAATATAATTTTTTGATGATCTTTTGGTTTTGAAATTTTAGCACCAAAAGGAGTAATAATCTTTCTTACCTAAACACAAATAATTCATAAACAAATACTTTTTACACGAAATAGAAATCATTATGTCTCATAGTATATAACTTTATTTACCTCCAACAATTTTCTAACACAAACAATTCTAACTATTATTATACTTACATCCGATAACTTTTACATTTTTTTCTTCATTTTTGTTAATTTTGGCAACAGAGTTTTATTAAATCACTCAAGTGTCATCAATTTTGTTAACGAGGTTTGGTTATGCTATACATGTTCTTCAATTTTGTTAAAGAAATTGACTTTCATAAAAAAAAAAAAAAATTGTTGGAATCCAAATCACCGACGAAAATGTCTACGATATTGTCGACATTATCTAAACAATATCTTGTTTCTTTAAGTGACCATATTCTTTAGCTGTTATTAGAGATGTGTAAAATTCATAAAAACTAATCCAACTCAACTCAAAATTTTCGATTTTGAGATTTTATGGCTTCAATTGGTTCTTTATTTTAAAAAATTGATTTATATTTGGTAGGTTGGTTCTCATTTCTTTAAACATCGTATGAACAAGATCAACCAATTCATTTATTTATATATTCTTATTTTTATTTTGTATAATTATTTTTTAAAATTTTCCTTAAGTTTTTTGCTTTTCTTCCCCCTTTCTTCGCTCTCATTTTTTTTTTAATTATTAATTCATAAAATGAAGCCTATTAGCTCTTCTCTCAGCCTCTAACCCAGTTATCCATAATCTCACACAATCAATTTCACGAATGGTGGAACAAGAGCCTCCTCATTTCTCAATCTCACTCATGGTTAATTTAGTTTTTTTGATATATTTTTCATAGATAATTTAAATATTTTATCCTCATTCTTCATTTTTTAATATACTATGTGCTATTGAACTTCGATGTTTTACTTTATTATTTATTGTTATGTTTTTAATTCCATATAAGAGAAAAACCTTTTTTATTTGCAATAATATTTTAGAATTAGTTTTTGCCTTCTAGTTTATTAGTGTGATATAAAGAAGTTTTGCCTAGTTTTTGTGGTTAGAGTTTGCATATTTAAACTAAATTAATGCAAGAACTTTTTAGATTAAATGCCCTATCTTCTTTCCTTTTTTATTCATGTAAGACACTAAATATATATTATTTAATTATTTATTTATTATAACTATATCGCCTTCCAAACAATTAAGAGATTATTTTGCGTAGCATAAATAACATTATTGATGGCTTGGATATGAAATTAACAAATTTTGATAGGCAAGTCATTACTATTCCTTATTATCTATTTGCCTTAATTTTAAATTTTTCTTATATTTTATGAATGATATGAATAATGATATTAGGTAAACAATTAAAATCTAAAATCTTAAAATTTAGGAATTATAATCAAATTAACATTGATAACATTAGAAGCTATATACAGACTTAAAAAAAATTAATAAACAAAATTCACTAACAAAAAATGAGAAAAATTTTCATTGATCCAACCTAAAAAAAAAAAAAAAATAGTTTGAGCAATATTTATTTTTTAAATTTATTAATTTGAATTAATTCTTATTTTTAAAGAGCCAATTATATAAGTTCGATTTTAGTTTTGGTCTAAATTCAAATGGATTCATATATACACATTCTTAATTGTTATAAAAATGATAGATAGCATATTTTCTTTATTTTTCTTTATGAATTCTGCCTCTCTCGTCACAACTCACAAAAATTGTGAGATTCCAATCTCAATTATTATTTTTCAAAAAATGATTTAAATTTATGTATTAAATTTAGTGTTTTAAATTGTATTTTCTTTAATTAACTTAAATAAATACTTTGATACTACAAATTTAAATTATAGAAAATTTAAAATGATTTAAAAATAATTTATTTAATTTTTATACTAATTTTTAGAAATTTTGAAAACAAATTGTGAATTACCAAATTGCCCTACCCTTTTAAACTTTTCAAAGTCAAAGCCAAGGGCAATTTGGTCATTTCCTAAATTAACCCTTTTAAACCCAAATCTTCCTTCTCCTTCCACGTGAATTCTAGTTGCTCGGGCTTCTGACGGTGCGCGCGAGAGAGGGAGGCGTTGCCCTCATCGACGCTGTAGCCAACGCCAACGCCAACGCCAACGCCAACGCCAACGCCGTCGCCTCAAAGGTCAGTTTTTCCCCCCCCCAACGGAGAGCACCACACTCTAAAACAATTGAGCCTGGAAGCTGTTCTACTCGTTCGTCCTTCAGCCACCGCCAGATCCCATTTCCTCCAACGCGAATTCACCGATACCGTGCTGATCTATCGTCGTCATTCCAACGTGATTCTCTTTGCTGTCGTCCTCCTTGTTCACCGGCCTCCTTCAGTTTAGTGGTTGGACTCCTTTCAGTTCACTTCTGGTCTGAGGGTTCGAACGATGGTACCAGGAACTCGGGATGAACAAATTGTGTTAGGCCTCTTGCTCATTATAGTGAAACTGAGGTAAGCAAATAAATAAATAATTTTGGTGGCTGGAAGATAAATAAACACTGAACTTACGCTGTACTTATCCTTGCGATCTATTTGTTTGTGTGAAATCAGTTAGAGGTTTCTGTTCTTGTTATGGTTATCCTCATCTAGATATAAGTCAGATTGATGTTGTTAGTTATTCTTAAGCATTGATTTGAAACATGTGTGCTGACAATGATTGAAGAGGGAGATTTTTGTATTAAACTAATCTATTGATTAATCAATATCTTTGAGTTTAGTTGAGCTCAATGAATGACATGTTAAGGATATATTGTTATTAAAGCTCTATATAACTGCATAAATCTTTTAGGGAGGAAATAAGCACTTTGCCTTGGATTGCATATGCCGTTATAATTTACAAATCATAAGTTCGTATGTGAATATGTAAATTTACCGGAATGTTAAGTTAGATAATATCGACTTGTTGATCTATTAGAGTTACATATATGCCAAATTTTGGTTAGAAATGTGTAGAGCTTGAGGTGGAGCTATTTTGATTAGCACACTCATTACGTTGCAAAGTGTGTATTATTATTATGTTTGTAAGAGCTGTCATCATCATGGCATTGACAAGAGTGCTTTATGTGATCACCTAGGTGGATATCTTAGAATGTTTGTACTTCTGAAAAGTAGTGTCCAGATGGAAAACTTGGATGCATAAGAAAGAGATATTTTCGCAAGTTTGAGAGCGAGGTTGGTTTGAGAGTGGCCTTTTGAGGTAGGGGTTATTACTCCATTTTTCTTCATGCATTATTTTCATAAAAATATCATGCATCATTATGGATAATTGAATGACTGAAATTAATGCCATGTTTATAAACATTTTTATAAAAGTGTTGATAATGATGTTATAGTTAACATACCCATTTGGAAATATTTTATTTGTATATATGAGATTATGAAATATGGGTATTAAAGTATTTTATATGGCATCTGAGTTTTATGCATGCATCATGAAATTTTTTTATGGGGAGTATTACCTGTATATGTCTTGCGGAGATATGGTACCCCGGGGCTACTGGATGCAACAGACTACTTTTCGATGGACTACAGGTATGCATTACATCTCACATGTATCTCGGAGTTGTCCATACATGGGTCTTGGTATTAGACCGCATATGGGCCTCGGAGTTGGACCCCCCATTGTGTTTCGGAGTTTTTCGTCTTAGGTCTTGGTTTTTGTTTCCATCTATGGGTCTCGAAGTTGGACTGCCCATATGACGAGGACCCTTAAGGCGAGGACCCATGTACGTTGGAGTTGACCAATACATGTGCCATATGTATTTCAGAGTATGACCATACATGGGGTTGGAGGTGGACCCACGTGCGTCTCGGAGGTTGGCCGCGCACATGCCCATGTATTTTGGAGTTAACCAATACATATGGATTGGCATAACATACATGAGTATTTTATATCAAACATTTCATATTTGATTATGATTGTATGAGTATGCATGGGGTTCCTGGAATGTACACTCCACCCGATTTGGGAAGTGAGGAAGTACAGGTATGCCCGGGTTTGAAAAATGAAATCTCCCCATTACTGATATACTGATGATTTATTACTGGGCATGCATGAAATATTTTTAAATGTTGCATGCATCATTGATTTAATGGAGAACTGTGCATGGAGTATACTCCTACTGAGCTAGTTGTAGCTCACCCCGTTTCCCCTTTCTCTTTACAGATTAGGTAGTGATTATGTGTATTGTTGTGACTTGAACGGGAGGTGCGTACTTCCAAGGAGTTCAATAAAAAGGTTTTTCCCTTTATCCTCATTACTTTAATTAGTTATTCTGTATATTGAGTATACAGGCTGAGATCAATTTGATTTGATATAAAAATCAAATAATTGTAACTATTTAGATTATAAATTATTTTGAAGGTTTAATTGTGTTTTTTTTATAAATATTAATTTATTTCAAGGGTACCCAAATTATATTTAATTGATTTGCTTCATTTTAAATTGGTATTTTATAATTAATGATTTTAAAACTAAGAATTTTCTTTCAAATTTTATTTATTTTCTCAAAATTCACGTGCTCAATTTTGGGGCATGACAGTTTGGTATCAAAGCATGGTTCTGATCTCCCGAAAATAAAAGTTATTTATGATGGTTTTTGAATATTTTAAAAGTGATTTTTTTGTCTCAGCTTACCTACTCATAGACGAATAACTAATAAGATGAGAGTGCAAAGTTTGCACTGTGAGGGCTTAATTTTGTGTAGTGCCCTAGGAAAAAGGTAGAAGCCTTTACTGCAAAGAGTAGAAAGATTTGTTTTCTCTATCTCGTTACAAATTTAAATTGACATCGTTAACTAATAATAAGTTAAATTCCAGTTGCGACTAAGAATCTTACTTCCTATTTCTTGTATTCATGATGCTTTAATTGATACGCTCAAATTAAACATTTGGAATCCTGATACTAGAGGTGTAGTTGACATGTATTCAGTGCCTAAATATTTGCATGGTAGCATATCTGTTTAGTCTTTGTGTCCTCAGAGTAATATAATTTGGGTAGGATCATTAACTCGATTTTCTAATACAAACATCTCAAATTTGGACTCCGTTGTTTGATATTTTTGATAGCCTGCACTTTTTATATTACTTCGGCAGGCAATAAATTAGAACTAATGCCAGGTCTCATAGAGAAAATGTTCTATGGCTTTTCCTGTGAAGAGTATCCATGGAAATGGAAATGAAAAATCGGATTTGACTGCAAAACTGGTCATATATATATATATATTCCCCTGCCTTGTTAAAGACAGATAATCTTCCATTAGTTCATATCATTTGTTTATTCTGTTTTAAGCAGTGATTCAATGATTCCTTATTAGGTTCGTCTTTTTGATAATGTTTACTTTGATGCCTACAAGTTGTATGAAAAGTATCATATTGAATTTTCCTTAAGAACTCGTCAGTAGTACTACTCCTACTTTTAATATTTTTTTTTGATTTGTTGTGCGAGGATTGTTGTTGTTTGTTATCTTTTCCTCATCTTTAGATCCAACAAAGCTTCTTTTTGTTCTTCTTTTGTACAATCCTCTATTCAACGAAGTTTGTTACCTACATTCACTTATTGATAGGTACAAAATCTCGATGGGATATGAGTTGTAGTTCGAAAACTTAGTGGGATATGAGATGTTATGAGTATTTATGAGATGAAAGTATTCATTGGAATGAACAGATTATAAAAGCTTAAAATGTATTATTTATTATCGGATATTTGATGAAAATTGCAAAATTTTGATTTTGAGGCATTGTTCTACGTAAAATGTTAGCGAATCTGTTTCTTATTCATTAGCTTGTCCCTTTTGACTATATCTGAGGTCCTTTGGTTGATGAAGTTTATTTTTGATTTCCTTGTTCAGAATTGGCAATGTTGCCTCTTTGTTGGATTTGTTTATCATTCTCAACTCGAGGGCAAACTAATTTAAAATATTGCAATTTGTTTATACATGACCCTATATGTGCATCGATTTCAAGGTTCTGACTTCTGATCTTCTCTATTCCATGGATGGATGAGCTTAAGCTTGAATAATTTCAAGTTTAGTTGTACGATGTTTTATCAACAGTTGGGATAAGAATGAAATATATCCTTAACTTACAAGACCAATGAAGCGTGAGATAAATTTCAATTTCATTGCTTCAAGTTTTGGGCCATTTCATAGTTTGTCAAATAAGTGGGATAATGATTCAATGTCACTTTTATCATCATAAAAAAGAAAATAAGAAGATACAAAGTCATGACTTTAGGAAGTTAATTGTAGTTGCTATTAAATTATTTATAGTGATTTGAATATGATTCTGTCTTTGTTGAAAAGAACTATGCTGACTAACAAGGCTATTTAATTACATCATTACATGAGTTGCACGGTTCTTAGTAGAACTGTAATTAATGTTAAAAAAAAAAAAAAAACAATAGAAGTCTTTCTATTCGTATCATGGCTATACTTGGCTGTTATATAAAGTGTTTTGTCTATCAAAAATTTGACCTAATGGGTTATGTGCAAATTTATGGTTGCTTTATTAATATTGACAATATGATTTCCCCCTTTCAAATTTTGCATGCTTCCCTGCTACATATCCTTTGTTTAGTGTATTTGGGCATGTGAATATTAATGTCTTGTTAATTATGATGCCAATGTCTGTCAAAATTGTGTGATATGAACAAAAAGGTAGCTATGGTTTATAAGACCAAAACATCTATGAAGCTTTATATTTCAATTTAATAACTTCAATTTTTGGGCATTTGATTGTTTATAAAAAAAAAAAAATTAATGGTATTAAGTTTTGGGCACTTGATATTTTATTTTGTCTTTAGAATTTTGTTAAGTTTCTTATTATCTTTTGGTGAGTATTTTTAGTTTTTCTGTGATATGTGACTGTAATATAGTCACATTAACTTATTTCTGATGCTTTTCAGGAGGTAAAGAACACTTTGAAAATTGTTAAAAGTAAATTCTTGCTGCAAAAAGAAAATAGTTTTAATTTATTTTTCTAAAATTTTGGTGCTTAGAATTATTCTTAACCAAAATTTACAAAAGTGATTTTTTTTTATTCAATTGACTACAGCTTTCTGCTTATGAGCTACAAAGAATTGCACTATGAAGCTTAATTAAAACTGTGATACATTTGATAAATTGTTTTGCTTGTGACACATTACTTTCTTCTAATTATGTATAAAACCAATGAGATATACTCTGCAAATTTCTTCTGCTCTGTGAGAAATTGAGAATCTGATTAATATTATGTCTTATAAAGATTGCTCTTTTTCTTATAGCGTAGAAATGATTGATAAATCATGTCAATTGTGAGGAGCTTTATTTACACGCAGGTATTTGTTTGTTGTGGCAGTATCTTTGAGAATTTACTTGGTAATTTGTTATATATATATATATATATAATCAAAACAAAGGAACTGTGTAGATAGCTTTTTCAGTAACCTTTCTAAGGCATAATTATTGTTTCATTTTTTCTTCACAAGTTTGGGATTATATTTAGAGAAGCATGTTCTTTTAGTGGGTTTGATTATTATCAGAGTGTTTCTTGGTATGGTTCATACTGGTGGCATTGTGCCCTAAAAGTTTGGTAGGATGTGGGTTTTGCTTAAAAACTTGGCTATCTTAAACATTTCTTAGAAATTAGAACTTAGGGGAGGTCCTTGTACTTGCCGATAAGTGTCTTAAACTCAGTCTTCATGTATGTCAGTAAGAGAACGTTTGAAAATGCAAGAAAATTGTGGAGAAATTTCAGTCTTATCATAACTTTTAATTGTCAACATCTATTTTGATTTTATCCTTGATTAATCATTCCTTTGAGTAAACATTTTGAACGAGGATTCTTTTTTATCTTTTCTATTATTGAAAGAATTATTGTATAAATTTAACAGCTAGAGAATACAAAGTTTTGACTCTTCTTTACTCTTTAGTTTACTTGATAAATATTTTATTATTTATCTTCCTGAATTAATAATACTACTTGAGAGTTAACTTGTACGACAACGAATTTTTATTTCCTTTTACTTTTGTGGAATTATATGTTCAGTTATAATTTTAAAATGGTTTGATTTCCTTGATGATTTTCAATGATTTCGAACTACACAAAAATAAGATTTTATGTAGTATATCTTTAAATGTTCTTTAAGATTCGTTCATTGTTTACTTACTCGGTGAACATTTCGAGTAAAGTGTTATTTTAAAAAAATTGTTGGATTTCTAGAGGCATTAAAGTCAAATATCCTTGAACGATATTTTAAGTTTATGATTATTAGCACAAGAAATTTTGAACACGAAATGTACTTTAAATATCTTATATTATGATAAATGTAATTTATTTTAAATTTTGAGGACGAAATTTATTTTAAGGGGATAGGATTGTGAGACCCCAATCTCAATTATTATTTTTCAGAAAATGATTTAAATTTATGTATTAAATTTAGTGTTTTAAATTGTATTTTCTTTAATTAACTTAAATAAATACTTTGATACTACAAATTTAAATTATAGAAAATTTAAAATGATTTAAAAATAATTTATTTAATTTTTATACTAATTTTTAGAAATTTTGAAAACAAATTGTGAATTACCAAATTGCCCTACCCTTTTAAACTTTTCAAAGTCAAAGCCAAGGGCAATTTGGTCATTTCCTAAATTAACCCTTTTAAACCCAAATCTTCCTTCTCCTTCCATGCGAATTCCAATTGCTCGGACTTCTGACGATGCGTGCGAGAGAGGGAGGCGTTGCCCTCATCGACGCCGTCGCCAACGCCAACGCCAACGCCAACGCCGTCGCCTCAACGATCGATTTCCCCCCCCCCCAACGGAGAGCACCACACTCTAAAACAATCGAGCCTGGAAGCTGTTCTACTCGTTCGTCCTTCAACCGCCGCCAGATCCCATTTCCTCCAACGCGAGTTCACCGATGCCGTGCTGATCTGCTGTTGTCCTTCCAATGTGATTCTCTTCGCCGTCGTCCTCCTTGTTCACCGGCCTCCTTCAGTTTAGTGGTTGGACTCCTTTTAGTTCACTTCTGGTCTAAGGGTTCGAACGATGGTACCAGGAACTCGAGATGAACAGATTGTGTTAGGCCTCTTGCTTGTTATAGTGAAACTGAGGTAAGCAAATAAATAAATAATTTTGGTGGCTGGAAGATAAATAAACACTGAACTTACGCTATACTTATCCTTGCGATCTATTTGTTTGTGTGAAATCAGTTAGAGGTTTTTGTTCTTGTTATGGTTATCCTCATCTAGATATAAGTCAGATTGATGTTGTTAGTTATTCTTAAGCATTGATTTGAAACATGTGTGCTGACAAGGATTGAAGAGGGAGATTTTTGTATTAAACTAATCTATTGATTAATCAATAAATTTGAGTTTAGTTGAGCTCAATGAATGACATGTTAAGGATATATTATTATTAAAGCTCTATATAACTGCATAAATCTTTTAGGGAGGAAATGAGCACTTTGCCTTGGATTGCATATGCCGTTATAATTTACAAATCATAAGTTCGTATGTGAATATGTAAATTTACCGGAATGTTAAGTTAGATAATATCGACTTGTTGATCTATTAGAGTTACATATATGCCAAATTTTGGTTAGAAATGTGTAGAGCTTGAGGTGGAGCTATTTGGATTAGCACACTCATTACGTTGCAAAGTGTGTATTATTATTATGTTTGTAAGAGCTATCATCATCATGGCATTGACAAGAGTGCTTTATGTGATCACCTAGGTGGATATCTTAGAATGTTTGTACTTTTGAAAAGTAGTGTCCAGATGGAGAACTTGGATGCATAAGAAAGATATTTTCGCAAGTTTGAGGGTGAGGTTGGTTTGAGAGCGAAGTTGGTTTGAGAGCGGCCTTTTGAGGTAGGGGTTATTACTCCATTTTTCTTCATGCATTATTTTCATAAAAATATCATGCATCATTATGGATAATTGAATGACTGAAATTGATGCCATGTTTATAAACATTTTTATAAAAGTGTTGATAATGATGTTATAATTAACATACCCATTTGGAAATATTTTATTTGTATATATGAGATTATGAAATATGGGTATTAAAGTATTTTATATGGCATCTGAGTTTTATGCATGCATCATGAAATTTTTTTATGGGGAGTATTACCTGTATATGTCTTGCGGAGATATGGTACCCCGGGGCTACTGGATGCAACAGACTACTTTTCGATGGACTACAGGTACGCATTACATCTCACATGTATCTCGGAGTTGTCCATACATGGGTCTTGGTATTAGACCGCACATGGGCCTCGGAGTTGGAACCCCTATTGTGTTTCGGAGTTTTCCCTCTTGGGTCTTGGTATTTGTTTCCATCTATGGGTCTCGAAGTTGGACCGCCTATATGACGAGGACCCTTAAGGCGAGGACCCATGTATGTTGGAGTTGACCAATACATGTGCCATATGTATTTCGGAGTATGAACATACATGGGGTCAGAGGTGGACCCACGTGCGTCTCGGAGGTTGGCCGCGCACGTGCCCATGTATTTTGGAGTTGACCAATACATATGGGTTGGCATAGCTTACATGAGTATTTTATATCAAACATTTCATATTTGATTATGATTGTATGAGCATGCATGGGGTACCTGGAATGTACACTCCACCCAATTTGGGAAGTGAGGAAGTACAGGTATGCCCGAGTTTGAAAAATGAAATCTCCCATTACTAATATACTGATGATTTATTACTGGACAAGCATGAAATATTTTTAAATGTTGCATGCATCATTGATTTAATGGAGAACTGTGCATGGAGTATACTCCTACTGAGCTAGTTGTAGCTCACCCCGTTTCCCCTTTCTCTTTACAGATTAGGTAGTGATTATGTGTACTGTTGTGACTTGAATGGAAGGTGCGTACTTCCCAGGAGTTCAATAAAAAGGTTTTTTCCTTTATCCTCATTACTTTAATTAGTTATTCTGTATATTGAGTAGACAGGCTGAGATCAATTTGATTTGATATAAAAATTAAATAATTGTAACTATTTAGATTATAAATTATTTTGAAGGTTTAATTGTGTTTTTTTTTATAAATATTAATTTATTTTAAAGGTACCCAAAATTATATTTAATTGATTTGTTTCATTTTAAATTGATATTTTATAATTAATGATTTTAAAACTAAGAATTTTCTTTCAAATTTTATTTATTTTCTCAAAATTCACGTGCTCAATTTTGGGGCGTGACAATAATAAAGACTCAAAATAGAGGGATATTGAGGCCCAATGCATTTTTGGCAAAAGTCAATAAATGACTTCATTTTCAACAAAATAAATTATAATATTATCCTTTATGAAAGAACAAAGAATTTTTATGTAAGCATCACGAAATAAAACAAAATTTTGTAAGATTTACAAACATACTATTTTTTTAATACAACAAAAGATGACATAAATAATAAAAAATCAAACAAAAAATTAAGAAATAATGAAAATTGAGATACAATGATATATCAGGATATTTTTCTCAAGAAATGATATTTAATGAAAAGAAATTTAAAGAAATTCAAAAATTAAAATTAAATCTCAAAAAATGTGATGGATTTAAAGAATAATCTTTTTCAAAAATAAGAAAAATGTTTCCTATAAAAGATATAGTTTATTATGGCATAAGTAATAAAAAGATAAGTATAACCATAACAGATGTAAATAAAAGATTTAATATACCATTAATAGATAAAGAAATTATTATAAATAAATTATCAAAAATTCTACAAAAAGATAAAGATAAAATTGGATATTTTCATCTTAAAGGTATACAAATTTTAATTAAAGCACATTGTAGAGAAGGGATTGATACACCCATAAAATTAACATTATTAGATAATAGAATAAATAATAGAAAATATGCTTTGTTAAGAATGATCCATAAAAATTTAGGATATCAAAAATTAAAATTTACAGCATATTTTAGATTTGTAGTTAATATTAATGACAAAAATTTAAACAAAGTACTAAGTTTAGCGCATGAATTTGAGAGAAAAAATTTAATGAAAGAAGGAAACCATCCATTTTTTATACATTATATAGTAGAATATTCGTTAACTAATAGCCATAACAGTTCAATATACGGACAAAATGAATTCATAGAAATAGAAAAAATATTTCAAAACATAGGAGAAGTAATAAAGCCTGAAGTAATGACAAACTTCGAAATACTAGAGGAATGGAAATTAGATATTAAAGAAAAACTTTTTATACCATGTAGAAAAAGTAATATTTATAGAATAAAATTTATTGAAGATAATGCAACGGTTAGTAAACCTAAATAGGAAGAACAAGAAGAATTAAAATAAAAGATTAAAGAAATCAAAAACTTATTAATACATGAAGTAATTGGTGGTTAGAGAATGTTAAAATTAAAACTATAAGAAATAGAATTAGAAGGCAATGAAAATATAAAAATCATAACAAAAGCTTTAATTCTTTTAGCTGAAGAAATAGATGAAATATGTGAATCAAATACCAAATACTTACATAGTTTAAATGAAATACAAAAAGAAATTCTTAAAGAAATAAGAGAACATAATTGGACTAAGAAACAATTAGATATACATAAAGAAATGATCGAATTAAGAAAAGATATTAATGATATACCAAACTAATAGATTAAAATTTGACCCTTTAAGAGGATTAAAAGGAGAACTCCCTAGGAGATCTGATGCATTAATACCTAAAAATAAAAAAAGATCTAAAGATAAAGAAAAAGATATAATCCCAATATAATGAAATATATAAAATAATTAGAAAAATAATTCATGAACCCCAAAATTGAGGATATAGGAAAATGAATAAGTATTTTAACCTTAACAAATAAAAAATTAGAAAAACATTATAAAGAAAAAATTTGTACAAATAAAGAAGAAGATAATCCATTAAAGTGAATTTGAAGAAGAAAACATAAGTCCAAAAATACATATGAAACTAGTATTAGCAACTTCATGGAGACCAAATCTAGAAAGAATAGAAATATCTGATCCATATAGGAAAGAAAGAAATAGACAAAAACCTGAAGAACCTGAAATAATTAATAGAAGAAGACATATACATAAAATGGAAGAAAGTTTACATTGGGAAACTAGAAGTTGTATCATACCAGAATTTAGACCTCATGAAAGTTATAAATATGATATTTTAGATTTAAACTGTATAAGACATAGAATAAAAGTTTTGGATGAATGGGCTAGTGGAATGAGTATAATTATATGAATTTTTACGATCACACAAACAAACCCTTCCATTTATAAGGTATTAGTAGCTCACAAAATGACATAAAATATAAAAGTTTTGGTTTACAAATTTAACATAACAAAAACACTTGTTAATGATAAGAAATACATCTACAGGTAGAGAATACTTAGAAACTGCAGTAAATAAAATATATAAAAAATTCATTGGAGAAGATAAAGGTAGATGCATTACTGAATCTAGTGAAAACGAAATAAATGAAGCTAAATGATATTTAGCTAATATGAAAATATGTGTTATATAGACTCATTTATATGTGAATATGAATGTATTATCACAAATTACCACCTTCTATATATGCAAGAAACCTATAAAGAAATATTTTTCCAAAATTACCAGAAACATTATATAAAACAATGACAGAAGAATGAAATAATAATAGAGAAATATACTTGATACATTAAGAGGAAGAATTAAGAGCCTTAAGAATTGAATAATCTTAAAATGTCAAGAAAAGAATGAATATAAACAGGTCAGGAGAAATGATAGAATTTGTTGTAATATAAAAGATTTTAAAATGTCAGAAAAATATGGATGTAATATAAAAGCTTATAATAAATATAAGAAAAATATAAACTATAAAAAATTCAGAAGGTATAAATTTAAGAAACGTAATTTTCAAAAATGTAAAAGAAGGCATAATAGAGAACCTTATAAACAAAGATTTATTACCCATCAGAAAAGAAAAAAATGTAGATGTTGGATATGTAATGAGGAAGGTTATTACGCAAACGAATGTCCTAATAGACTTCAATATAAAAAAGAATTTAAAAGGAAATTTTCACAAAAGGAAAAACTTTTAGAATAAGCTTTTAGAATGGAATTAGAACTTATACAAGAATCTAATGTAGATGATACATGCAGTATTTATCCATTAAAAGAAACTGAAAAAGAGATAACAGATTCAGAAACATCTGACTTTGATTCAGAATATGATTCTAAATAATGAATGGATTATTAAGTATAACAAATCTAAACAGTACTTATATAAAAATATGATTAAAATTTAAGGCATATAATAATTATCATTTACATGCATATATTGACACATGTGCAAATATGTGTATAGCTAGTAAATATGTATTTTTATAAGAATTTTGGAAACAGTCACCAAGAAAATTAATAGTAAGGATGGCAAATAATACTACAATAAATCTTAATAAAGCTTTAAAAGACGGATATATAATAGAGTAGAACTCTTTCATATACTCACGATATATCAACAAGAAACTGGAGTTGATATTTTATTAAGAAATAGCTTTTTAAATCTGTATCAAAGTTTTACTCAATATTTAGACAAAATAAGCTTAATAACCCTAGAAGATGAAACTATATATGCATCAAAGATAAGAAAAGCTTTAACCGTTTCATCACCCATTTTTATGTCACAACATAGAAAGTAAAAACGTGGTGGGAATATAAAGCAACAAAAACTATATTTAGAAAATATTTCTTTAGATATAGAGGTTAACCAAAATCCCTTCCTAAATGAAATTCAAGAAAATAAAGCCTTAACAGGAGTGAGAACATTGTTAAGAAAAATATGTTCATAAAATCCTTTAGTTCCAAATATTAATCAATCAAATGAAATGGCAACCATAAAATTAAAATATCATTTAAAATTTATAAGAGTAAAACCAATGATTTATACTCCAGAAGATATAGAAGAATTTGAAAAAAAAAATTAAGAACTTTTGGAATTAAAAGTAATTATTTCTAGTAATTCATCTCATTCAAATTCAACTTTTTTAGTAAAAAAAGAAGCTAAAAAAGTAGAGAAAATAAAAGAATTGTCATAAATTTTAAAGCTCTAAACAAAGAAATTATTGATGATGGATATTTTATTCTAAAGAAAGAAGAACTATTATCACTCATTAAAGAAAAAAAAATATTTTTCAAATTTCGACTGTAAAAGTGAATTTTGGCAATTAAGACTTGATAAAGGATCACAAAAATTAACTTTTAGTTGTCCATAAGGGCAATTTCAATGGACAATTGTTCTATTTGGTTTAAAACAAGCACCAAGAATTTTTCAAAGATATATGGATAATATATTTAAAAAATTTCATAATTTTTGTTGTGTTTATATAGATGATAATGCCATTCAGTGATAATTTACAAAGACACTATTTAGGCATTGTCAATATTTTACAAAAATGTAGAAAATCATGGATAGTATTAACTGTAAAAAAAGCAGTAATATCTCAACAGAAAATAAAATATTTAGGATTAGAAATTGAAAATAAAAAACATCATTTACAACCTCATATTTTAAACAATATACAAAGTTTTTCCAATACAATTAAAAACAAAAATCAATTACAACAATTTTTAGGATGTTTAACCTATGTAGAGGCTTACATAAAAAAGTTAGCAGAAATGAGAAAATCATTACAAACAAAACTTTAAAAAGATTATGTTTGATAATGGACTAATCAAGACACTAAATATATGGATAAGGTAAAAGCACAGGTAAAAAACTTACCAACTTTATATCATCCAGGACCAGACGATAAAATAATAATAGAAACATATGCTTCGCATGAATACTGGGGAGCATTATTAAAAGCAAAAGTTGATGACAAAGATGAATATCCTTATAGATTTACTTTATAATCATTTTAAGGCCCTAAATTAAACTATCACAATAATAAAAAAGAATATTTAGCTGTAAAGAAAACTATTAAAAAATTTACAATATATGTTATAATTTCAAAATTTATAGTTAGAATTATCAAAATTTATAGTTAGAATTGATAATAAAAAATTTGAACATTTTTTAAGAACTAATATTTCAGGAGATTATAAGCAAGGAAGACTCATCAGATGTCAACAATAGTTCAATTATTATAAGTTTAATATATAACATTTGCTAGGAACTAAAAATAATTTAGTAGATGCTTTAACTAGAGAATTAGCACCATTAACTATTTTTATGATTGCAGATATAAAACAGATTGATTTAAAGATCAAGATAAAATAAAAGGAGATAAAAATCCTTCAAAAATAACTTGAACTTTTATGTCTTGAAAAATCTCTTATGGAGGCAGGGAACATAAAGAAAGAACTTAATTACTCAAAACAATTCTCAGAACCAAAAAATTGTGAAAAAATTTTTTGAGGAAAAAGTTTAGGTCAAAATGGAAGAACCTAACAATTCAAAAGAAGGAAAAACTTTTGATAAAGGAAAAAAAAAACTTAATGGGGCTGATGAAGTTGAAAAAGTAGAGCAAATGAAGATTTATATAGTTTACAATTATCCAAAACTTGAAATTTATAGTAATTAGGCAGATGCAAGCAAAGTTATTCTTGAATGTAGTGGAGTAACTCACAGAGCCTTCACAAACAGAATAGAAGCTGAAGAAAGCTATGATAACTATAAGACACCAAAATTGATAATTCCAAAGGAAGTTGTAAAAAATTATTCAATAGCATTACAACAACAACCAACTTCAACCAGCAGGTTGAAAACCTTAGGAAAGGTAGTAAGGCAACCAGTTTTATTCAAGGAAATATCCCCCAGACATATTTCAAAAATTGAAGAAGAAAAAGACCAGTACAAAAATCTCAACAAAGTTAAATGGTTAAGCCTGTACAACTTGGTTAGGAATTCTACCTAAGAATACATAGAAGATATGAGATTCTATACAACAAAAAAAGACTATCTAGTTGGAAGTAAATTCAATATTCTTGAAGGAGCAGATCCAATCTTTGTACATAGAGCATATCATACAAGATTAATTGAAAATCTTTACCAAGAGATTAATTTAAGTGAATTAAATTATTTTCTTGAAAATTGTAAAAAAGCCATTAAAAATTTTAGGAAAAAGATTAGAGCAGGGGATAAGCATATTTATCTTAGATTTTTTAGCTCATTGATGGATTGGAATGACTAATGTTGTATCAGTCTTTATCATTTTAGCTATTATTTATTTATGTAGCTATTATTTATTTATGTATTTTTTTAAGGTAAAAAAATGACAAAATAGAGAATTATCTTCATAAATTTTATTATTTTTATATCTTTATTTTTACTAAAAGTCTATTTATATATATACATTTTTTTTAGTATATATATAAAGAAGAGTTTATGATTATGTATTTATTTAATAATTTTTATTTTTATTCATGTGATGTAATTTATTGAGTAATTTTATATTTTATTTAGTAGATAATTAGTGTTAGTATACTTGTTTTATATACTTTTAATTTGTTTGATAATTTCATATTTATTTTAAGATGAATAATAATTTTTTTTATTTTTATACTTTCTATTTATAGAATTTATTTTATTTTTCAATTTATATATATTTTTAGATCTATTGCTATATATATAAATGAAATTTGCTCTAATAATTTTTTTGATATTTTCTTTGACAATTATAAAAAAGAGAATTTTTGTTTTTAATATTATTTTTTAGAAGGGACAATGAAGGCATACAAGACCTAAAATAGAGTTGAGACAGTTTAAATTACGGAATAGACCTTCCCTTAGTGTGAAAAAAATATTTCCTATATTTTTTGTTTATCATTTGTTGAGTTTTATTTTTCATTTTTATTTTCGTAAAATAATTGTTTGTGATTGATTTAATATTTAAAATATATTTTTTCAAAAAAATTTATATAAATGGATTATTGAGTATATTATATCAGTTTATTACTATTCATTCAATTTTTTTTATTAATCTTATTTTATGGTTCCATTTATTTGACATAACTTTTTTATTAATTTTTATTTATGGGTATATGCCATAAAATATTGTCACTCAAATGTCAATGTTATTTCGTATAAGTGTACTTGCTTTCAAACTCAAGAAGTTATTACACAATAGATTCAAATACAAATACAAATATAATTTTATTTTCTTAGTATTGAAATTAAACTTGAATAGAGTTTAAAGTTTTGATTTTAATAGGAGACTTATTTTTCTATTTTTAGATTATACAATAAGATTCTATTTAGTACATTCTTGAAAGTTGTTTAAAAATATAATTTTTAAATAATTTTATTATTTTAGGTGACTTTTAAAGGAAATAATACTATGTCTCATTCTAAATTATATAATATAATTTTTTAAAATATATTATTATCAAAAAATAAAAAAAAATTATTTTTTGAGATGATAATTGAGATATAATCATGTGCAACGCACATGACCAAAACTAGTTCTTTTTTATAAAGAATAGTTGATAATTTTGTATTATTTAATAATTTTTGTTTGATAATTTTTATATATAAATGAGAGTTAATAATTTTGTATTTATTTAATAATTTTTGTTTGACAATTTATATTTTTATATTTCTATTCATTTGATATAATTTGTTGAATAATTTATATTTCTTTTAGTAGATAATTGGTGTAAGTATATTTATTTCATACTTTTAATTTGTTCTATAATTTAATAATTATTTTAAGATGTATAATATTTTTTTTTATTTTTTATACTTTATATTTATGTAATATATTTTGTTTGATAATTTATATTTTTTTAATAAATCTATTACTCTATATACAAAAGAAGTTTGTTTCACAATATTTGTTTGACAATAATTTTGTTTGATATTTTTTTTGATAATTTAAAAGAGAGAATTTGTTATTTTTATTATTATTTTTAAAAATACATAATGAAGGCACTAAGCATGGTCTAAAATAAAGTTAAGATAGGTTAAGTTATGGAATATACCTTAATTTAATGTCTTTTTTACTTTTAGATATTTTGATCAAGCTTATTATAAGTGTGAAAAAAAATTTATTTTCTATTTTCTTTGTTTGTCCTTTTATTTGTTTTAATCATTTGTTGAGTTTTTAATTCTATTTTCATTGAAATTTTATTATTTATTTATTTAGTGTTTAAAATATATATATTTTTAATTATTTTTTGTTAAAATGGATTATTGAGTAGGTTATATCAATTTATCATTACTCATTATAGCTTTCGTTTTTTATTTTTATTTTTTTATTAATCTTACTTTATGGCTCCATTAATTTGACATAACTTTTTTTACTAATTTTCATTTAGGCTATATGATATAAAAGGTAGTCACTCATGTTAATACTACTTCATATAAGTGTATTCGTTTTCAAACTCAAGAAGTCCTCATGTAATATATTCAAATATAAATATAAGTCAATTTTTTTAGTGTTAAAATTAAATTTGAATAATTTTAAATATGAGTTATACACTACAATATTATATTTAATTATTTCGGTGAACAACCACAACTGGTACAATAAAGTACTATATGTATATTTTTGATAGAATATTTTTTTTTGTCCTTCAGATTATATAGTAAAGATTTTACTTTGTAAATTCACAAAAGTTGTTTAAAAATATGATTTTTAAATAATTTTTTATTACTTGTGAGTTGTATGACAATGCTATTATTTTAAAAAATATTATGAAAATTAAAATGTTTATTATTTTTTAATTAAAAATTATCCTTTTTAATTTTTGGTTATTATTAAGACATAATTACACGCAATACACGTGACCAAAACTAGTATATATATATATATATATATATATATATATATATAAAGAAGGGTTTATGAATGTTGATTTATTTGATATTTATTTTGTTTGATAATTTTATAAATTTTATAAATTTGATAAAATTGTGATATTTTTATACTATTTCTTTCTTTATTTAATCTTTCTAAAAATTTATACTTATTACTTTTGTAAAAAATAAATAATTGTTTTTTTTCTTTTAGAGTTTATGAATGTTGATTTATTTTATTATTATTTTGTTTGATAATTTTATAAATTTGATAAAATTGTGATATTTTTAGACTGCTTCTTTATTTATTTAATCTTTCTAATAATTTATACTTATTATTTTTGTAAAATAAATAAATAAATAATTAGTTTTTTTTCTTTTATAAAAATTTTGCTTACTATATTTTTTGCTAAAAATATTTATTGCTTACTCTTGTATAAAAAAACAAATTTGCTTTATTTTTCCATTTAAAAAATATTATTTTGCTTTGATGTCTCCATATTTGTCCTTTTTTTTTTTTTTTTTTTTTAAAAAAAATTGAGAGTTTTTTAGCATCAAATTTCACTTAAGGAATTTTTACATTCTTTAAAATTTTTTGTGGCATTTTTCTTTCCTAAACATTTAAATAAACATTTTATTTTATTTTGATCAATAAAAATATTGAAATTTTTATAATTTTATAATTCTTTACCAAACAATAAATATATTTATTTGTTATAAAAGCTTTATTATTATTTTTTTTAGAAAATGGAAATTGAAATTATATATAAATTGTGCATAATATAATTTAACTACAACATACAAATATATAAAAATTGACAAATATATTATTACACAAACATCATTTTTCAACGTACCATTGTTGGTCATACAACAATTGCATCTTTTATGTGCCTCCACGTGTTTGCCAAAATTTTTCATAATTATTATTTTGTGTCTTCAATTAATTTCACTACTACAATTTGGACAATATAGAACGGTTTATAATTTAGAGTGAGAAATAAATAGGACGGTCTCAAGTATATGGCCGTTTTATAAGAAATATTAGCCGTCCTATATAGTTTCAGTTTTTTTTTTTTTTTTTTTTTTTTTTTTTTTTTTTGTGTTTATCCTAAAAGAACGAGTGTAATTTTTTTTACTTATATATATTTCTCCTCTCAAGTGAACCTAACTCATTTTAAGTTAAAAAAAATCAATTCTTCGTCCTTCTTCCTCTCCTCCTCTTTCTCACCAAGACACTTATCCTTATCCTCATCCCCTTCAATATCACCACCAACAATAATTAGTTTTTGCTAGCAGAGCTGGTAGCATGTGAAGGCTTTGACTATTTATTATGCACTTATTATTTGTTTTATTCTTAAGCTAATCTTTGGTAATTTTTTTAAATATATATATATTCTCTACTTTGGGTTGATATTTGTATTTTGCTCGACTTTAATAATTATTTTTTTCTTTAAATAGTTGGACATTTGATTTCTTTGTTTCCTTTCGCTCACTCTGATCATTCTCCTTTCTTGATTTTTCTTTGTCATTTTTTTCGCCCATTTTTGGCCATTTTCTTTGCATTTCTGTTATGAGTATCAATCTTAATGTTGAGTATTAATGATATTTGGTTTGGTAGTTTCTTATTGTGAATCTATGGGTTGAATTTTGATTGTTAGGTTGAGTCCTAAAAGAAAGAGGGAATTGAAAAACTAAAGCGGGAAAAGAAAAATTGAAAGCGGCGTCAATTTTTTTTTCTTTTTAATTGGTTATATCTTTAATTAAAAATATTATTCATAAATTGTATTTGTGTTTCTAGAATAAAATAAATTGTGCATATTATATATAGATTTCAGTACTTGACGAACACAAAAAAAAAAAAAAAAAATTCTTTTAGGACTGCTACTTTTAGGACGGTCAGTGGCCGTCCTAAAAGAATTTTAATAGCCGTCCTAAAAGAATTTTTATTTTTTTTATGGCCGTCCTAAAAGAATTTTATAAGACGGTCAGTGGCCGTCTTAAAAGAATTTTATAGGATGGCCAGTGACCGTCCTATAAAAATTTTTTATAAGACGCTCCGTGAACGTCCTATTTTTTTCAATTCTTTTAGGACGGGACTTTATAGGACGATCACTGGCCATCCTATAAAATTTTTTTAAGACGGTCAGTAGCCAAATTTGTAGTAGTGTTTACTTGAGCTTATATTTATACCCTCTAAAGTAACAACATCTCCAATAAGAAAAATAACAAATTTATATTGGATCTATATAGAAAACATGCCGAAAACTAATCAAAAACATGTTAAATGTTGAATTATGAATTATAACAAGTTTAGACGATAAATAAATCTATCTAAATTAAGATTTAGACAGAAATACACTTCAAGTTATGGTAATTTTATTAAACCTAATAAAAAAAAAGAAAATAAAATAAACCTACCTTGTGAGAGCAATTAAACTCCTACTAGAGCAGAGCTTTCTATCCAGTTATTATGAATGAAAAGCAAAAATCAAGATAGAAAATAGTAGAGAAGATGAGAGATGATAACTAAGATTAAGCTAAAAAGTAGAGAAAGATAAGAAATGACAACCAAAATTAAGTTAGAAAAAAGTGAGAAATATGGGAGATGATGACTAAATTTTTGGGAGATTGCCGACTTTATATTTTCTTTGAGAACTAAATTTATATACATTTTTTGTTTTAAATCTTCAAATCTTATTAAATATGACAATTAACAATAATCTATTTTTTTTACCCTTTATTTTATTTTTAATATTCCAATATTGTTATCTTTGAGATATTAGTTTTATGGTTTGTTTGAACTGAATTACTTGTTAACTTCAATATTAAAAATGTTAGTATTTTACTACTATAAATCAAATAAACTATTTTGGAAACCTCAATGATAAAGCTAACACATTTTGTGAATAAAAGTCTCTTTCTCATGTCTAATTCATAGCAAATAATATATGTTCAATTGTACATAAGTAATGGTTTTTTTATATAACTTATTTTATAAATTGAAACTTAATGAATGAATTATTATTCAGTTTTGATTTCATAAGTGTGTTGTCTCTTTTAAATTTGTTGTATTTTTTAAATTATCATGTACTAAAATAAAAGGGTTGCCTTCAATTGTATGTAAGAAATATTCTCTATATAACTTATTTTGTAAATTGTAATTTAATGGATGAACTATTATTCAATTTTAATTTTTTGAGTGTGTTGCAATTTTTAAATATAATTTTTCTCTTTGTGTGCGCTATATTTATGTTTATTCAAAAGCAAAACAAAAATGTTATAATTTAACACTTATTTAATTTTTTTACATTGATAAAAAATAATTTCTAAACCTTTTTCTTTGAATGTACTTTTCTTTATTGTAAGTTTAAATAGTATTTGCATGTAAATCATGCAAATTTTTGTTAGTGCAAAATATTTTCTTTCCTTTGTCATATTTTTTAGCCATTAAAAATATTGAGTAAAGTATAATTGAGTAACGCATAATAAAGTATGTGCCTAGTGAAAAATATAATATAAGAGTCAAATATTTTGTAATAGATTTACCAAACATGTCACCGATAGTCGTGTATTCAATATAATTAAAGAATATACTGAGAAACTAAAAGAATTGTCAAAACCATTAGCTAATAGACATCCAATGCAATCATTCTTGATCAAGATGTAGGCTATAATACAAAAGTGTTAGCATAAAAAATTATAGATAAACAAAATGACATTCTTAAATCATTAAAGCTTACTATCAAAATGGTGATCACCATGCGGGTGCAAATATATATATATATATATATATATATATAATATGCTCGTACTTAAAATTAACACTTAATTCACAACTATTCAAAATATATTTAATAATTAAATGTACCAAAATAACTCATTATAAAAAATATGAATTATTAACCATTCAAAATATATTTAATAATTGAATGTACCAAAATAACTCATTATAAAAAATATGAATCACTATTCCCGGTGAAGTATTTTTGAACAAAAAAAATAAAATAAAATCCATATGATGTGTTTTAAAATTTGCTATTAATAAATTAAGAAGAACAAATAACATCAGCAAAATATATTAACATTATAAGGTATCCCTTATCAGATAAAATAGGTAATATTAAAATTTGTCCCAATGCTTAATGAAAATTAAAAATAAAAATGTCAGGATGGAAATTGTTGAGCTCCATTGTTTAATTTGTTACGTTCGAGGGGCAAATTATGTAATTAAATGATAATAACATTTAATTTCTCGTGAAAAATTAAAAGAAAAAATTGATAGTAATCTTCTTATTTTTCTTTTTTTCTTTTTATTTATTTATAAATAAAACATAAAATCTTTCATTAAATATGAATTACAAATACAATCTCATACAATAATCATACACCCAATTATAGTAATCACATAAACGAGCACACATCTAATAAACATATCACCTGCAAAATTCAGAAAACCACAAAATTGTAGGAAAACACTAAAAAAAACATAGTAAAGAATAGATAATACAAAACCAGTATACCCAATTTGCCAAACTCCTAACCAAACAAGGAGGATTGCCACCATCGCCGAGCAAAACACTATAAAATGATGGTGAAACATACGACAATAGACAGTAACCTTGAAAGAGGAAAAACTAACCAATGAAGATAGAGAAGTTGTATGGAGGAAAATAAGGCAAAGAGAGGAGGGGCTATGCAAAGGAGTAATGGCCCATCGACGAGCCAAAAAGTTGGCGACTCTTAAACCCTAATTTTTAGTAGAGAGACGAGAGAAAGGGCTTAGTATTTTCTTAAAAAATTGATAGTTATTAGTTTAAGGACAAATTAAGAGAAAAAAAATGGTATTTGTATTAGACATTTAGTTGATGATATAAAAAAGTGCCCTCCTAGTTGGGAAACTGGTTCTAGTTTGCTACCATAGTAGTACTACAATTCAATTTTTAATACCATTTTTTACCCATGTTATTTAGATGATACCTTAGTGTATCCTAGTGATACCCTTATTTAAAAATTGGTGCTAATATGGGGCAATTGGTGCCTTAATGAAGCCTTTATTTATCCTAATTAGGCCTTAGTGATACCTCTATTTAGATAAATAACAGTATTGTTAGGTAGAAATAAAACTTATGTTGTGTATAAATAAAATCAGCTATGCATTACACCATTTGATTGGTTTACATCAGTAGGAGAAAAATGAAATGATACAGTCAGCCCATAGTCACATAAATTTTCATTAAATATGACATATTAATGGTAAGATATTGATGGTCTCACAACTGAAAAATAGACAAGCATATAAGCTCTTACTCAACCACAAATCTCCTTTATGAACTTACTGTCCTTGTGAAAATTTGACTTAAGCATTGGAGAGGATACGACACCCCATAGTGTTGTGCCTCTTAATGTGGTTTGCTAGTAACGTGCAGGTCGACATGGAAGGAAACGAAGACTATACAGAAACCTAATCCAACTTCTAGCCCCATTTGTGGAAAAACAAAATTTGATTTTGGATCAATCAAATTAGTGAAAAACTAAGAACATTCATCGTTCTCTTCGTGTTCATTGCATTCTTCATTTGTTTCCTCCAAAAAAGATCACTCAATCCGTCACACTATTAAGATGTGCTCCCAACATGTTTTTGATGACATGCCACTCCGTCCTTTTGGTCATGACCAGGATGACCACCAGGACCACTAACCTGACCTCAGCATACTTCCTGACAACTGACACCCCCTAAAGAAGCCTAGTAGCCATGATCCTAGGTTGCTACCATTAGCGATCCAGACCTAGAATAGGATGCAAACTCACAAAAGGACACTCCCTAAAGCATCTGAGTAGGAACTGAAGCCTAGGCTGAGTCTCACCCTGGTCACCAAACCTATTGAGGAAACTAGGCTCCTCATCCTCTTAGAGCTTGAGTCTCACAAAACTATCAAAGTTGGAACCTTTTTACCCCAGGAAGACCAGTCTACCTTGGAAAACTTCCTTTAGCATAAAGGACATGTCGGGAATCAATCCAGAGATAATGGCTCACTGCCTAAATGTAGACCCCATCATCAAACTAGTAAGATAGAAAATGAGGTCATGTAACCAAGACAGATATGAAGGAATGAAACAAGAAGTTGACAAACTTCTCAAGTCTGGTTACATCACTAAGGTTTACTTTCCAGACTGGCACACTAATGTGGTCATGGTAAAAAATGCTAATGGCTAGTGGCGCATGTGTGTAGACTTCACAGATCTCAACAAGGTCTATCCCATAGACAGTTTCCCCATGCCAAAGATAGATCAACTTATGGATGCTACAGTTGGACACTCAACATTTTCCTTCATGGATACTTACTTAGGATACAACAAGATCAAAATGTTTGAGTTAGGCAGGGAAATGACTAGGTTCATGACGAACTAGGGGTTGTTATGCTACAAAGTCATGCCATTCTGATTGAAGAATGTTAGGGCTACCTACCAACGCCTAGTCAACAAAATGTTGGCTCAGCTAATTGGAAATACCATGGAAATTTATAAGTGTCAGAATTCAGCAGATCGTGTCAAGCACTTGGAGCTTACCTTCAAGATTCTAAGAAAATACATAATGAAGCTAAACCCTAACAAGTGTGTCTTTGGAATAGGATTTGGAAAAATTATAAGGTTTTATGGTGAGATAGTATGGAATTTAAACCAACCTAGAAAAGATCGAAGCATTTCTAGATATACACTCACCATTAAGCACTAAAGAAGTCAAGAGACTAACTGTTAGACTGCCAACACTCAACCTCTTCATCTTCAAGGCAACAGACAAATGCCTTACATATTTAAAGACATTAAGAGGAAGTAGTAAGTTTGAATGGAATCAAGACTATGAACAAGCCTTCAAAGAACTCAAAACTTACTTGAGTAGTCCATGATTGCTTGCGAACTCACAGCCGAGAGATAAACTTTTATTGTACTTGGTTGTGTTAGAGTCTGCAATCAATGTTGCTTTTGTGAAGGAAGAGGACAAGATCCAAAGGTTGGTTTACTACATTAGCAAGTCATATCAGGGGACTGAATAAAGGTACCCATGGATTGAGAATATAATACTAGCCTTGGTAATTGAAGCATGGAAGTTGTGACCTTACTTCCAAGCCCATACACTACAACAAAAACTACATTTACCGACGAAAATTAGGCCAACAAATATTTTTTCGTCGCTGAAAGTACACTATTACCGACAAACTTGTAACTGTTGTTGCGGATATAGTTGACCAAAAATTTGACTCCCATATTTTATTGCCAACAACATTTATCGACAAAATTTTGTCAGCAAAGTTATTTACTCCAACAAAATAAAATATTGTTGAGGAAATATTTGGCGGGTATTTTACGCCAAATTATTACCGACTATTTTATTTGTCGCAACAGTTAAAAAAACTTTCACCAACCAGTAAATTTGTCATAAAATTGTTAAAACATTTACCGACAAAAATTTTGTTGAGGAAATATAATTATCAACAAAAAATTAACTAGAGCTTTATTTTTATTATTATAAATTTTTGGGATAATAATTTTATTGTTTTCCCACAATATTTTCTAATATGGTAAAAACCATTTTTGTATTTGCTAAATGGATTTTTTCATTCACAAATAAGGCATGAACATGTTACCTTCATCTTATTAGAAGGCTCTTTATATCATTTGAACTACTAAGCCATTTACGAAACTACATTTACTTAACATATAAAATAATTAATAAATAATTTAAAAATATAAAATAAAGCATAAACATAAAATCTGAACAAGAACTGCATTTCTTGGTAATAGATTGAGTTTATAACAAAGAGACAAACAACAATAAATGATTATTTTGAAAGAAAAAACACAACAGATTGTATAGCAGTAACCACAAAAAAAAAAAGAATAAACTTTACCTAGCTTTTCTCACGTGTAATGTTTGAGGTTTGAGATGAGTTTATGGTAGTTTGAGAAGAACTGCAGAACTATTGCAGAGACAATGTATTAGAATGGATATGTTTTACACATCTATTCATATTGGTCAGCTCTTGTATTATATATGTATTTGGGATTAAAGATGCAATCAAGTGGGTGTACGTGATTTGTGTGCAATTTCTTTAAGAAAACATAAATTTCCTGAAGCATAAATTACTACATAAAAAATAAGAAAAATGAAAAGAGAAGGACCTCAAAAATCAGCTTTATCAACAGGAGAACAATATTGAAGAAGAACAAGATGAGTTGTTCGTGACTGAGTAACGGCAAGACGGCAGGCCGACGACACAAGCTAGGAATGGCTGAACATGGAGGTGCCTACCTGCCTGGGAATCACTGAGGATGGCTGTGCCTACCTGCCTGCCTAGGAATGGCCAAATGGGTTAAGGCTGAAGGTTTTTTCGAAAGCCATGTAGCCACCGTTGCAACGTAGAAAGAGATGTATGTTTTTTTTTTCTTTGATAGAACATGGGTTTTGAGAAACTGAAGTACGGTTAGTTTTTTAATAAAGCATACCCAAAATATGTAAGGCGTAATACTAAATATGTAATGGGTAGTGGGAATCGGTTACAAGGTCCCCATTGCCTTGAGACTTGCATGTAGTTAGAATAATCTTTTTGTAGATGCATCAAAAGTTTGCACTCCTTCCCACAATTCTTTTAAATCATCTATCAATGGTTGAAGGTAGATATCTATTTACATATTATGTAAATCTATTTACATGTAAACTGATTTACATACTATGTAAACTGCCTCTCTTTTCTTCTTTTTCATATCCGTTAACAGATTTTCTCACCCTTTTTGTCTGGAAAATTTATTTATTCAGAGGTAGCCATGGATCTATGGACTATTCATGCCATTAACACTAGTAGAAGCCCTTTAATGCTTGGAAAATTGTTTGTCTTGATAATAAAGAACCACATTCAGTTGCTAAAGTTACTAGCATAGTTGTTTTATCTTCTTGTTTTGCTCATGACAACTAGCATAGTTGTTTTAAGCTTGTAGGAGGTCAAACAGCACCATTTTTTCTTATTACATTCATTAAGTTACATAGTATGTAAATAGATTTACATACTATGTAAATAGATTTACATACTATGTAAACTGATTTATATAGTATGTAAATCTATTTACATACTATGTAAATTGCCTCTCTTTTCTTCTTTTTCATATCCGTTAACAAATTTTCTCACCCTTCTTGCCTGAAAAATTTATTTATTCAGAGGTAGCCATGGATCTATGGACTATTCATGCCATTAACACCAGTAGAAGCCCTTTAATGCTTGGAAAATTGTTTGTCTTATTGCATTCATTGAGTTACATAGTATGTAAATAGATTTACATACTATGTAAACTGATGCTATTCATATACTGTATAGCTCCCTTATTAGTCATGTTGAACCCAGAACAAATATTAATCCTGCTTGAAAATGTAAATCTAACCAGAAAAATCAACTGGGTTAAATTGGTTTACATATGATGATAAACTGAGGTACTCTGTTTTTGCTAGGCAAAACAGAGTATACATACACATACTATGTAAATAAGTATGTAAACTAGTTTACATTGTATGTAAACCCATTTACATAGTATGTAAACCAGTTTACATACTCGAAAAACACAATCTATGACATGATTGGAATTCTCTGCAGATTAGTTTCTCAATCTTACCTAAGAAACAGACTATGTAAATAGGCTATCTATTTACATACTATGTAAACCTATGTAAATCAGTTTATTGGATTGTACTTCACCAACATTGATGCAGTAATAATGACCAATGTGAGAGATAACAACGAAAACTATAAAACACCTTTCTCTTAATTTAGATTTTGCATATATGGCATTATATAATCAAAACAAATAAATCAATAAAGAAATAATGAGGAAATTCTCCAAAAAATTAAAATTAAAAAAGGGTAAAATAAGGAAGAAACATGCCATTTACATACTTAGCCCTCTGCATATTCATGTTAACTTTATCTAGTATGTAAACATGTTAACTTCATGTTTACATAGTATGTAAATCTATTTACATACTATGTAAATAGATTTACATACTATGTAAACTGATTTACATAGTTTACATACTACCTCTTATCTTTGTTTTTCTTTTCCATAATATGCAGAAGACACTCGTGCCCAAGACAAACATTGCAGCAAATATTGGAACTATTACGATGATCCAATGTCCTTTTCTCCTTTTGGATTTTTCATTTGACTCTGGAAATAGACAGTTAAGAAACGATATTCTGTTATATATATATATATGGAATATATAGTTGTCTACTTGATTATATATTTATCTCTTGCTGACTTCATTTTCCATGAGCTCTCTTATATATATATATGGAATATATAGTTGTCTACTTGTTTACATACTATGTACATTGATAGTGTTTTTGAAGTAAGAAAGAAATTAGTATATTTTGCATTACATAATTGTTAGTATTAGTATAAGTAGTACAAGAAGAAAACTACATTAAACTGAAAAATTATTCGAAGCGGCAAACCTTGAAGTGGTATGTCAAATAGTATATGAAAAATGTTTGTTATGTGCAATGATATCACCTAAAGAAAAAGAAAATCAACCAATTTACATAGTATGTAAATAGATTTACATACTATGTAAACTGATTTACATACTATGTAAATTAGTTTACATGCTACCTCTTATCTTCGTTTTTCTTTTCCATAATATGCAGAAGACACTCGTGCCCAAGACAAACATTGCAGCAAATATTGGAACTATTACGATGATCCAATGTCCTTTTCTCCTTTTGGATTTTTCATTTGACTATGGAAACAGACAGTTAAGAAACGATATTCTGTTCATTAATGAATACACAATATAATAAACAATGAAACAAATCAATTACTTGCCTTAAATGCTTCATTAGTAGCAAAGTAATCACACATCTCTTCCCAAACTCCTTGTGTCAGATAGTCAATGTCTTCAGAATCACGTGGGACAAGTCGATGAGCCTTTCGAAAGACAATTAGGCACGTGAATTATTCAAACATAACCACACAGTATGTGGTTACAATTAAAAAATAAGAAAGTGCCTAAGCTAAAAGATGGAGAGAAAAATGTTTTTCTTAGAAGCTCAAATCATATATCGAAAATATTAGTTTATGTGTGGTGGTCATTATGCACAAACAAGCATCACTTATATAGAGTCCAATTTAACTTGAAAGAGGATTTGCAATGGACTACAACTCTACTCATATCAGGATTTAGTTCTCAAAAGAATTCTACTCATACAATGATTCTATTCATATCAGGATTTTGCTTTCACAAGAATTCTACTCATACAAGGATTCCAACTTTTACAACAATTCTACTCATATAAGGATTTTGCATTTAATATTAAATGAGTCAAATTGGTAAAAGTAACATATGGGTCAAATTAAAAAGAGTTGTAGAAGAACTGAAAAAGAGACTCGATCGATCTAACCAGATCTCAATCGATCGATCCAAAGCCTCGATCGATCGATCCAAAAATTTCGATCGATCTAACCATGCAATTTCAAACCCGAGAGCAGTTAGATTGAAGTCGGTCTATACTCGATCGATCGCACATGCCTCGATCGATCGAAGACCTCATTCGATCGATCGATCAACGCATGACTCGATCGATCGATCAATTTTCTCGATCGATCTAGTTCAACCCGAGAGCACCTAGATCGAAGTCGTTTCACGCTCGATCGATCTATAACTCGATCGATCGAACTATACACTCAATCGATCGACCAACATGTGCACAATTTATTTTCGTTACGATCCATACTAAGTATAGTGCACAATTGTGTGAAGATGTATGCATGATAGAATATTTTACCTGTCAAATGGGCATTGCAAGCTTGGTGACTCCATCATCATGTATCGTCTGATTAAACGGTGAACTCTTACTCTAGATTACAATCAAACATTTTGTCCACGAAAATTGCCAATACAAAATAAACCTTACAATTCCCACTAAAAATGTCACAAACCAAAGATGGATTAGTCCCATATCTAACTGCTTAAACAATCCAAAAAAAATTACATTAATGTGAGCTTGCAATGTCGTAAAAGTATCGATATGCACCATACCACTTTATTTCTTCATATAACCTCTCAATTAATCATTGACAATTGTTTTAAGTCATTTATTTAAGAGAATGCTTTATATTCAATTTTATTCATAATTAATTTACCCGATGCTTTATCAATATAATGAATCGTTGAAGCTCTGGTAACTAAAATGGCAAACTTCTTGGAAATCCAACAATCACGTGCTAGTTCCGTTAACTAGCGTTGGACAGAGAATGTTAAAATTATATTTTTTTTAATTTTTAATATCATTATACATTGCGAGGTTTTATGTATATAGAAAACAATATTACTATTAATCCTTTGCTGGATTTATAATGTTAATTTAGATATTCAATATTTTTATGCAAAAAAACAAAAAATATTTTTTAATTATTTTGTATTGGAGTAATATATATTTCAACTGAAAATTAAGATAAAATTTCTTCAAATTTTTAGAATATGTGTGAATTTTTAAAGATTTGGGTAATAAATTGTAGGATTTAAAATTTTAAAAATCTATATGTAAAATTTTAAAATTTTATGACTAAATTATCAAATTTAAAAATTTAAGAACGTTACCATAAATTTAAGAAACAATAAAACAATTTAACCTATTTTAAAAAAAAATTACCCAAAAATTTTGGACTTGATCTGTAAAATATAAGACTTTACCCGCCAAAATTTCCCTAATTTTTTTGTCCGTACGTCCAAATTTCCATCTATTTTTTCCCCTCTAAATTAACTTCATTTGCCTCTCATTTTTTTCACCCTAAATTTACCTCCCAATGCCAAAACGCAAATTTTCCACTCTATTTTTCCTCAGCTCTGCTTGAACTCCATCATCTACGGGATCAAGCTCCAACATTAATTTGTTGCTCCATAGAGATCTCAATCCTCTAGTATATTTCTCCTAATTTCAATATCTTCCTCTGTAATTAATTCTGGTGGATTTCCTTGTGCCGTAAGATCATAACCAAACCTCAACCAAATGATCCATAAAGTGATAGTAATTTCCAGACCACCATTGATGCCCTCCTACATAATGGTAAAGAGCTCTGTACTAAGAAGGCCATAATTAATCAAGATGGTAACTTTTAATCTTTATGCTCCACAATGTTTACATTATTTAGATCCCACAAGATGAAAGTATTAATATAGGTATGCTTTAACATAAGAGAGCCAAATGAAGTTTTTTTATGTTCTTTTTGCATCTTTGCTGAAAATCTAGAAGATGAAAGATGTTAAATAGGTTAGGTTAGTGTATAAATAATGAGATGGAGAACTTAATAATGTAGAAATTTTACTTGTGCAGAACTCACCTTGGTGATTTGGAAGTGGATGTGGTATTTGCTTGGTGTTGCCATAGTAAGAGCCAAGTCAGACTGCCCAGCTCTAATTTTATCATTTTGGGTATGTTCATAATAAAAATTTTAAATAATTTATTTCTGAATCTGTTTCCAATCTCTTCTTAGCTATCAATATAACTGAAAATGCCTTATGATTGCTATTTTTATGCTATTGAGAGAGATAGAAGATAAGGGTCTTTTAATTGCAAGTTCGAACGTGTTCGAATAAACTCTTGGAGCTATAGTTTTGACGTTTTGTCCATTTTAATACCTTTGATAAAAACTTTATGAAGAGAAATAATTATACAAATGTTGGAAAGTAATTTTGATAACTGCAAACCTAGTAATAAAAAAAAAAAAAAAAAGTCCATTAACAATTAAGCTCTAATCAGTAATCGAACTTCATTTACATACAATTTACATAGTATGTAAACTGATTTACATACTATGTAAATCAGTTTACATAGTCATACTATGTAAACTGATTTACATACAAAAAAAATAGATAAGATATGTATGTAAGATCAGTTTAAAAAGGTTCAAATCTTTCCTTTTCGGCATTACATTTATCACTGAATTTACAATAATTTTTACAAAAGAATTTACGGTAAAACATTTAGAAGCTAATTAATTTACCTCAAACATCATATGATTGGGACCTGCAAACATGAAAGCCAAAAAAGATAAATAATTTTAATACCTTTGATAAAAACTTTATGAAGAGAAATAATTATATAAATGTTGGAATGTAATTTTGATAACTGCAAACCTGGTAATAAATGAAAAAAAAGGAAAGTCCATTAACAATTAAGCTCTAATCAGTAACCGAACTTCATTTACATACAGTTTACATAGTATGTAAACTGATTTACATACAAAAAAAATAGATAAGATATGTATGTAAGATCAGTTTAAAAAGGTTTAAATCTTTCCTTTTCGGCATTACATTTATCACTGAATTTACAATAATTTTTACAAAAGAATTTAAGGTAAAACATTTAGAAGCTAATTAATTTACCTCAAACATCATATGATTGGGACCTGCAAACATGAAAACCAAAAAAGATAAATCATTTTAATACCTTTGATAAAAACTTTATGAACAGAAATAATTATAAAAATGTTGGAAAGTAATTTTGATAACTGCAAACCTGGTAATAAATGAAAAAAAGGAAAGTCCATTAACAATTAAGCTCTAATCAGTAACCGAACTTCATTTACATACAGTTTACATAGTATGTAAACTGATTTACATACTATGTAAACCATTTTACATACCTACTTACATAATATGAATATGTATACTCTGTTTTGCCTAACAAAAACAGAGTATCTTAAAGTTATCACTATATGTTCTACATATGCAAAATCTAAATTAATTCAATATAAATCTCCAAGCACCACTCATATGAATGTTAGATCCTTGGTTTCAAAATATTTGAGAGAGAAAGATGTACAAAAAATTCTTACTTTTTTGAATTATTATTACAAGCTTTCGCACATGTTCTTAATTTATTTAATGTGGTGTGGTTTTTGTTGTTCTATTAAAACATTTATTTCCTTTGCAGACTGAATTTCTTAGGATTTTTCTAAGAACCATCATAATCATGAAGAAGAAAGAAAAAAACAACTTTTGCCAATGCTGAAGATTACATAATCTCTGTAAAAGTCTCTAATTTTTTGTATTAAATTAAAAAATTTCCTGTTTTGTAAAATTTCCCAGAAGCTGATGTTGAGCAGTTTAAATAAGACAATAGAAGCTCGAAAAGGTTACTTGGAAGAATCAGTTTCTTTCTTTTGCGGAAGCCTTAAAAAAATATCAAAGTAAAATAATTACCTGATCAGCAGTAAGTTTTAGGCCTAAGAAGTAGTCCAAAAAAATATTGGCATTATCAACTCATCATGTTTACATAGTATGTAAATCTATTTACATAGTATGTACACTGATTTACATACTATGTAAACAATCATTACAAAGAATAATTAAGTTTTTTGCAGTAATAGTTTTTTGCGGTATAATTTTGAAGCTAGACTCCATTAGAGGTTCTTTCTTGAAAGTTCTGTTCCTTTTCATCTCTGCTGGTCCTTAGGCTTTAGTCGTTATATTACATTACTTTATTACATGTTTAGGTCATTAATGATGAGCCATGCACATCAGACCGTTTGCATGAAGTTGAATTGCTTCTTCCATTAATGAAAGACGCTTCAATTGAAGGTGTGTTCCTATTCATTTACATTATTAATGTTTGTGATACCTTGGCTCTCTCTTGTTATACCATTTGTCTATGTGTTATAAAGCTTGCAGCCAAAAAGATGTAGTTGGTCTTCTTGCTTTTAGTGGCTCTGTATGTTCTTTTGCATACTATGTAAATTAATGTACATAGTATGTAAACTGATTTACATAGTATGTAAACCATTTTACATACTATGTAAACCTATGTAAATCACCTTTTTCTTTTTAAAGCTATTTGTCAAATGTAGCCCTAACAAGTCTGATTTCTGATTTGGAGGGGTTAAATTCGGATGAGATTTCAAGTTACTCTTTTGTACCACGTGCACACAGTGGTTGTTATCACTAGAGTTGCAATAATGTGAGGTGAGGTTCATTTACTGTTTTACAATTAATATCCAGTTATTTGCATTTCATTACATGATTTTTAAGTAAATTAAATGTTTGTTTCAAATGCTTATTCCATTACTAATTGTTGATAAATTTCATTATTTTCAGGGTGGTTATCAAGTAAATTTGCAGCTATATTACTCTTTCTCTTTATGTATTTGGGTGTATAGGTGAAATTTTTTTCTAAAAAAATATTAAAAATATAGTCAGTGTATAAAATAATATGCCCCAATTTAACATCGTATATTTTCTTATATAAATGATTATCAATAAATTTCACACTACAAGCAAGAATGTTTTCTATTTGATTAGAGTTCAAAATACAAGAGTAATGCACTCAAAGAGCAAATGATACATTATAAAACAATGGCGTGTCGGAGTGAGAATGAGAAATCAAGAAGCAAATTTGTGAGATTACATACATCTTTTTAAAAGTCTTCATGATATTTATGCTAACAAAATTATTTGTTACTATAAAATTTATCCGTACAAAATTATCCGTATAAAATTTATGCCAACAAAATTATGTCACTATAAACTTTTATCAATAAAAAAATTGATTGCTAAAAAGCTTACATCAACAAAATATTTTGTTGCAGAAAAACTTATACCAACAAAATAAGTTGTTGCTTATAATTAGAGTTTTATCGACAAAATTGTATCGACAAAATAATTTATTACTATAAAGTTTATATCAACAAAATATTCTGTTGCAGAAAAACTTATACCAACAAAATAAGTTGTTGCATATAATTAGAGTTTCATCGACAAAATAATTAATCACTATAAAGTTTATATCAACAAAATACTTTGTTGCAGAAAAATTTATACCAACAAAATAAGTTGTTGCTTATAATTAGAGTTTCATCGACAAAATTATACCGACAAAATGTTGACATTTTGCGACAATTGTTTTGTCTGTGAAGTCTAAATTTGAATGCAGGTAACGAGTTATAGCAACGAAATTTAACTTTTGTCTACAAATATTTTTGTCGCTAATAACTCAGGTTTTAGCAACGAAAGTTAGTTTTCGTCGGTAATTAGAATCAACGACGGGGATACAACGACGATCTTACCGACAAAATATTTAGTTGACATAAGTATTTAACAGCTAAAATTATGTTTTTACCGACAAAATGTTTTGTCGACAAATGTAATTTTTGTTGTAGTGATACTATCATCATCCCAACTAACACTCAGTTAAAGTAGGTCTTATTCAAACCATAAGTTCCTGAAAGAATGTAGAAATGGTCTGTTGAACTCAGTGAATTTGACATCCACTACATGCGTGCATGGCCATCAAAGGACAAGACTGGTAGACTTCATCGCAGAACTGTCATAAGAGGAATCTTCAATGGAAATTTAGCCCAAATGGAGGCTACACGTAGATGGCTTCTCTCACCAACATGGGAGTAGGGAAGGACTCATCCTGGTAAATCTAGAAGGGTATAATCTCCATCTAGCCCTCTAATTTCACTTTAAGACTTCGAACAATGAAGCAGATATGAAGCTCTCATTGCAGGCCTAAACTTAAACTTAGTGCTAGCACTCAAGGCATAGTAGATTGATTGCTTTAGTGACTCACAGTTGGTGGTCAAACAAGTGACTAGTGACTATCAAGTTAAAGGCTCTAACATACAAGAATATCACACTCTAACTAGGAGTCTCCTTGACAGATTCCACTCTTGGACCTTGAGTCACATTCCTAGGGAAGAGAACACCCAAGCTGATGCACTCTCACGTTTAGCTTAAGCCATTAATGATGACCTAGATACCTTAATCTTTATTCATCAATTGGTAAAGCCTGGTATTAAGGTGTAAGAACGTGAGTTGTTACTAGTGTTCTCAGAACCAGGGTGGATGGACACCATTAGGTTGTACCTCTAAGATGGAACCCTACCTTAGGACAAGAAGAAGACCAAGAGAGTCCACCTTCGAGCCACTCTCTTTTGCATCATCAATGGTTTACTTTATCAGCGTGGCTTCTATATGCCATACTTGAGATGCTTGGGGAAGAGGAGGCAAATTATGTACTCTTATAGATTCATGAATGGGTATGTGGGAACTACTTAGGGCCTAAAAGTTTGGCACTCAAGGCTGCAAGGCAAGGATACTATTGGCCCAGCATGATGAAGGATGCAATGGATTGGGTTAAGAAGTGTGATAAGTGCCAAAAACACTCTCAATGCCTAGGGAACCAACAGAATAGTTAACCTGCCTCCACAATCCTTGGCCACTTGCATAGTGGAGGCTAGACCTCATTAGACGCCTCCTACTCGTCAGAGGGACTAAGTACATCATTGTAGCCATTGATTACTCCATAGAGTGAGTGGAGGTCAACCCACTCAATAATATCTTAGAGAACTAGGTCATCAACTTCATTTAAAAGAACATCATCTACAGATTCAATTTATGTCACACCCTTGTTTCAGACAATGGTACTCAATTCACATGGCATAAGTTCAGTTCTGAGAAATGTATTACCAGTACGGTATATGTCTTCTATATAGTTGAACATCCCCAGGAAAATGGGCAAGTGGGGGAAGCCAATAAGATTATCAAACTCAACCTCAAGAGAAAGTTAGAAACATGCAAAAATGTTTGGGTTGAAAAAATACCATAAGTACTCTGGGCATGCAGAATGACATCCAGAACTGCTACCGTTGAGACTTCGTACTTAGTGACATATGGTATAACGGTAGTCATCCCTGTGGAAGCATGACAATAAATGAAAGATCTAGTGAACTTAGCATTTATATCATCTGTAACTTAGCCCTTAATGCACCTAACACCTCTTTCATTCAAGAGCAATGGGCTGACAACCACAGTCATTAGCAAACTTGGCGAATCTTAGCTTGGTGTCCTCGGGCACTATTATGTCTTGGGAGCGAGCACTCACCTTCACTCAAGACTCAATAGCCAGCCTTGGCCTTAGCAAAGAGCTAGGTACTATAACCTTGAATGATGTTCATTAACTCATTCAACCAATCTTAGTTTGGTGCTCTCAAGTACTACTACGTATCAAAAGCAAGCACTCATCCTCACTCAAACTTAGTAGTTTGCACTTGCTTTAGCTAAGATCTAGGCACTATAATCTGAATTAGCCTCAACAACTTATTCTTCAACTACTACTCTGTGATATCATGCTACTACCCCGCAAGAGCAAGTCATGGCCTTTCTTATGACCTGATAACTGTGACCAACCAAAAGTTATGATCAGAAAGCTTTACTAGCCCGAGTTCAGGTTTGGACTTGGGACAAACTTGGGACTTGAGCAGAGCCACGCCTCCCTCAATCCAGGAACACCTGGGCTCACAAATTGAAATTAGTAGTAACTAGGACCAACTCATCCATGCATAATAGATCAAGAAGGTGACTCCTTCCTTAGAATCATGCACCAGACTAAAGCACAGACCAAGGCAAGAAGGAACCACAACATTCCACTAGATCAACGCGTGTATATAGCCTGGGATAAGACATGAGGTATCACAGCCCTACTGTTATACTTGGATATAGTAGGAATACCTACCTAAGACCAAGTTATGATCAAGTCAGTCTCACCTAGGAAGTTGGGCAACCCATGCCTCATGACACTGCCAGTCTTAATGGAACTAGCTCTAGATACTTGGAACTGGTGCCCAAGATCAAGGATCCAGACAACGTTCAACTAGCATCTTAATGGACCGACCCTTGTAAGGTAATGATGCAAGACTCACACCTACTGACAACTTTAAGGAACTCATCTATGATCAAGACTTAGTTGGATTTTAGAGGTAATTAACCGAGTTCTTCGGACAACCTTACATCATGTTTTTGCCAGGCATGAATCAGGAGAGTAGCATGCTTTAAAAATTCATGCTTGGCCTACTCGACACGTAGTGCCAAACCAAGCACCAGGCTAAAAGGTATCACATTTTTTTGTGAAACCAACTCATGGAGAAGTTACCCAAGATGGAGACTTGAGGCCCCACATAGTCCCACGCCACACTTGAAAACAACCCAAGACCAAGTGCTGGTCAAGTCTTACTTAGGAACAGGGCACCCTACACACTAGGTCATTGTCTTAATGGAAATTGTGTTGTGCAAGGCCAATGAGGGCTCACACCCCCTTAGGCATCCATAACACCCTTGATTCATGATCTAGAAAATGGCCCACTAATGGCTTAATGGGAAATGATACAAAAGTTAGCACCTGCGATGACTCTCTCAAAATCCCAGCATTTGTTAGTGTTTAAGCAGTTACTCATCTTGCGAATTTTGGAACTCACTTTAGGGCCAAGGAACATGAGGTGGATACTTCGGACCACCAAAATTGGGGGCTTGCATTTCCTTTCCAAGAAAGAATAGAGCCCACTCCCATAGGATCTAGACTCTAGACATCGGCTGCTACTAGCCATACTTAAAAAGCCCACCAAGCAATAGGGCTGGGAGGGCACATCATAAGAATTTTAGGTCATCAGTCAATTAATCACTAGACATCAATAGTCGCTAGGCTCAGTCAGACGACAAAATCAAAAGAGACAGGATTTTCAAATTTTTCTAGAGGCTTAGGAAAACTAGAGAATCTTAGGAAATGGGAAGTGACATTCTTTGGACTCAAAGAGGTTCCATACTATTCACGCTAAGCTACAAGTGCACAGGATGCGTACAAGTGATAAGTATTTAAAGAACGGATGTCGAATCCACAGGGAATAGCATAACTTATAATTGAGTACCAAACGGACTACTACTACTACTACTTGGACAATAACAAGATAATATGCGTAGTAAACCAATGACACTAGACACATAAAATCACAAAAACACAATGGCACAATTATAAGAGAATAAACCTGGGAATCATTAATCCCTTAACTTTCTAACATGTAAATCACTAAAATTTTCCCAAAACAGTTACCAACCAAACCAATTTTATGATCAAATAACCCTAACCTATGCATGCATTCCTCTCTTATGTAAACAACACACAATATAGAAATATAACCTAATCACACTCTTATGCCAATTAGATTACACTACTAGTCATTATGAACATCAATTATGGACCATATGCACAAGAATCATACATTTCAACCTAAGAACTATGTATGCTATTCTATTACAATAGACAAATAAGTACTTCTCTCAAAGCTACCCAATTACCTTTATGGCACAATCGTTTGCCAAAAAATTAATTGCAAATAAATAAGATTAAATAATATAATTAAAGTAGTAATTACAGTGGGGTAATTAAAAGATCATCTCATGTAAAAAATTGGGTTTATAAGATCCATAGATTAATAAATTAGTTAGACATGTTCATGTTTATAAAGCTCAGAGTTTTCATGGAACAAGACATTAAACTGATAAAGAAAGGAGAAGGAAAATAGTTAAAATCAATCTCTTGAGTTATACACACAAATCCTTCCTCGAATCTTAAAAATCTTGAGCCTTCTCCACAAGTTTCTTGAACTTTTTTCAGTTTTCTCTCTAATGGCTTATGCTAGAAAATTATGATTTTGAATGCTAATTGTGTTTTTCCTCTTGAAAATTAGGCTTAATTAGGTTAGGAACGATCCAATATGGACTCTTGGATCAACTTCTAAAAAGATCCAAGAGTTAAGATTTAGCCAGCAAAAAGGATTTGCGTGGCATTTTCGCACAAGAAAAATAATGCACTCCGTGCTACAAGAAAGTGCCCACAGGGGCCAGGCCTCCTCGATAAAACTTACAATGTAAGCACACCGCAGCCAGAGGCTCTCGGGTTTCTTTTTGGAAGGTTTGTGCCATGGCATAAATACTTTTGGCTGTGACATTGAGCTTGCTAATTCTATTGTGTATCCAATTGCTTGGGCGTCACGACACAAAATATTGCCAGCTGCGACACAACATGATTTTTGCCCATTTTGACTCATTTTTGTTTCGTTTGCTATAGTTTCACCTACAATGACATAATTAAATGCAATTAAGCTATTTCTATGATATTAAGCATGAAATAAGACAATAGTTGGTACAAAAGTGATTAAATAACTCTAATTTTGTAAATTTATCACACACAAAAATGGAATCGGGATTTAGGATATACGCGAGATTCAAGAACTTTAGCAACAAAAATGGCAGTCTCATTGAAAATGATGGTCTCATAAAAAAGGAAGGTCTTGTAAAAAATGACAACCAGAGAAAAAATTTGGAGTCGTGAAAAAAATTGGAGTTTGGGAGAAGTTAAGTTGGAAAACGTTGTAATGCCTATAAGAGAGAAATTCTAGCCTCGAGGCTAGCAATAAACCATTGCCATGGCTCGGAAAACACAAGTCGTCCAGATGAAAAATGTCACGTAGGTGAAGGGGCACTATCGACCTCACCGATCTGCCCAGGTCGTCGACCAGCCAACCAGCCAAAGTTGACCAACTGTCTAGGCACGCCATGTGCATAGTCTTTCGTGCTGCCTGCACTTCCCTCCGTACTTCCCAATGCCATGGACCAACTAATCACTTTGCTGGAGCCTTTCCGGTAATGCAAGTGCTAGTCCTTGGTCATGCGTCGGTCACATCCAATTCTGCGTTGGATGTTGTATGCTCCATTTGGACTCATGCTGGGGGCTAGCTCTCTGCTCTTTCTGAGCAGTTGAGGCATTAGGACTTTAGTCATGTCATCCTAACTATCGAAGAATTTATCTAAGGCACAGGTTAATTCTTAAAGATCCTGAGGTTACTAAGTGAAGGTGGGCTCTCTTGAAGTAATTATTTTGTTTAAGTGTTCTATTGGCCAGTTCCTTGAAAACACCACGAAAGATGTTACCACTTTCATACTTCCAAAGGTCACTATGCTCACTCTATCCAGGTTCTAACAACTAAGCTAAGTGTGCCTCCCAAGGTCCAAATTATGATCTCTCAAGTACACAATGTCCCAAGTATTTTCCTAAGGATGTTGAAATCAACTAAGGATTCCCAAGGTCACTTGAATGCCAAGAATGTCTTACCGAAGTATCAAGGATTGGTCCCATTCCCAAGTTTTGAAGGAAACAAAATAAAAATGCTAAGTCAACTACCATGTACATGCTTTGTTCCACATTCACAAACAAAGAAATCAAAAATTTCTACCAAGGCTAGTGTGGAGTAAGACAGAAGAATGGAGTAAAAGTTGATCTATTATCAAAGACTTGCTCCTAAGAGAAACTACAAGCTAAAGGCCAAGTCATAACACTTGCCAAGTATTACTTCAAAAGTAAAGTAAAACAATAAGGAAAAGAACTGCCTAGATCTAAGATCTAAGTATACCACTGACGACTAGGCTTCTTGGATGGTACAAAAAAGATTGCTGTCACCTACACTATCTTCTTAGTCCCAGCTGAGTTATGAACTTGATCGCCATCCCTTGTACGCGTTGGATTCTAGGCCATTTCCTCAATTGAAGACACACTCGCCTTAAAGTCAAAGTCGTCAATGTACTCACCTTACTCAACTGCAACCTCATGAAGTTGGGAAACTAAAGGTGAGGTGGAAGCTTGTCTGGGTAAACAATCTTTAACCTTCTCTTGGTAGATTCAAAGCCATAAGCCCAAGAAGCTCTAGTGTCTACCGTGAGTCTTCAGACTCCAAGTATTCATCCACAGTTTTTAGACCTGCAGTTTTTGCCTCAACAGTCAATCTTTAGATCTCTGCTCTAAGTTTCTTCACCTTAAAGTGACTCAGAGTTAGCTCTTCCTTGAGCTTGGAGCCATTTGCCTCACTAGCGGCTAAGGAGTTAGAAAATTCCCACTGAATCAAAGTCTTCTTATCCAAAAGACTCAATTGAGGTCTAGTTGCCTATCTGTAGTCATATACAACAACCTTAAGTTTTAGAAATTGCTTAGACCAGCCAAGGATGTCCTCATTAGTATCACTAGTGGGCTCTTTTAGAGCCTCTATAGTGATTGGGTCGTATTAAGGACTATTGTGTGGAGCCTCCTCTTCCACCATAAAGCTCTTGATTTGAGAAGAAGTTTGGACAGAGCTCCGAGCTTCAAATTCTGATGTCTCCTTGACCTGGGAAGTGGAAGCTTGGTAAGCCTTCTTCTTCCCAAGAATGTTTATGTTGTTCTTCAAGGTTGATTCCCTATGTTCCTTTCAAGGAATTGCAAGGCATTGATAGAGCTACCCTTTTGAGCTGCCATAAGATAGAACCTAATGAATGCAAGGAAATAAAAGAGTAGTGATGAATATGATCAAGTCAACTCTATGTGAGTCTATGCTAAAGAACTATTAAGTACTCACATGGACCGGGATCATTACTAAAAGTATTGAGTAGAGAATATGAGAGTTGGAAACCCCAGTGGAAAATCTTCTTCAGTAGTGCCAACCGTGAACTAAAATGCCTCTAGGGGTAAAGCAAACAACTCCCTAATGAGCTTCTCCTTGTCATCGTCAGTAATTTTTGCCTTTTTCCAATGAATTGCACAAAGAAAGAATCAGAAAAGAGTTAGCAAGACAAACAAGAGAAAATGCAATGTAAATTCTTATGAGTGGATCATGCATGTGAGAGTTGCTCACCATTGGGAACAAGTTGTGTAGGTGCGGGGCCTAGGTCGGGGCAAGCCACATCATAGGCCCTAACAACAATGAACCAAAAGTTCTTCCAATCCTTGTTAGACTTTGGCAATTCAAGGATCAACTTGTCACTACCAAAGGGTCTAAGGCTAAACCAACCTCCACCCACGACATGTGGACGATAAAGAGATCTGAACTCAGCAAGGCTCATCTCTCTGCCATTTTCCTTCCACAACACATAACAAGATTAGAGTATTTTCCAAGCATTTAGGGTCAACTGCCCAAGAGGCACCCCAATCTTGCAAAGGAACTGCTGCACAAATGGAGGGAATGAAAGTCTAAGACTGGTGAACATTTGATCACTAAAGATAATGATCCCTCAAAGAGGGGTCAATTTGGAATGATTCCATTAATAGGAAGTATGATAACAATATAGTTTGTGATCTCAAACATCTCCCTCAGCTTGTACACAGAGAATTGAGTTGTAAAGGGTGCTAAATAGTCAACCCCATAACCTAAGTCAGACACTAGGTTGTCGTTTGGGTCTCCACTAGAAGGACCTTCACCAAAAGCATTTATGCTAGAAATGGAACCAGTAGCCTTAATGGAAGCAGCACGGTCAAAACGGGAAGAAAAATTGAATAGAGGACCCAGATCGACACCAAATTTGTTAGAGACGTTGGCAAGGGATTTGCCAGCTGGCTAAACGGCCAGTTGATTGGTCAACTAGTCAGCTGGTTAGTCGGCACCTCCTCATTGTGGCTCCAGCTCTGCATCGTGATGCCACCTGTCTGGTCTTGTTTTAATCTGACTGCTGAACCCCCCATTTTTGACCTTCATGCTACATTCGGCTTCCACCTGGGTTCCTTCTCATGCTTCAAATATTTTTAGCATACCAGTCAGCTATGCTAACTTTGCTCCTGTGATGGGATTCTTTATTGTGAGTGTGTGGTCTCTTGCTAGTCATGAGTTCTTGGGGTTAATAAAATTTTTATGGAACAGTTATCTCCTAGCTCACAAATAAAAAAAATTCTGCAAACCTCTAAAAAAATTATAGTCTACCATCGTAGATTAAAGTGGAGAATTTTTTTTTTTAGCGTCCATGCAAGTTCAAAGCAAACTGAAGGAAAAAAGGAAAAAAAGTTGAAGTTTAATCTACTTACCTTGTTAGAGTAGAGTTAACTGTTGTTCTCAAAGTCTCCATTCTCTCAAAGAATTATTCTCTTAATCACAAAGTGAAGTGACTGAGAGTGGTCAACTCTTTATTTAGATTGACAAGTCAAATCTCAACTACGCATCAAATGAGGATTTAAGGAGTTAGATAAGAAAAAGATTTTGGAGAATTATGCTCAAATTCTAACTCTTTTGGGAAGTCAAACTTGAACTAGTACAATTCACTTTTTCCCAAAAAGTTAGACTTATCATAACTTTCCAATCGAAATTTGAATCATGGCTTGGAAATAAGCTTTGGAAAGCTTATGACCGTGAGAATGAAATGGAATGAATAACCTTCAAACACCAGCTTTTTTTCTCAGTCAAGATGTCCCAATGACAACTTTAGCTAAGCCATCGTACCTCATGAGACATTCTAGACTACCTGCCTAACCAACGGAGGTCAAGCAGCCTAGGGGGCTTGTGTTGGGTAGAAATAAAACTAGGTATGTGTGGCACCATTTGATTGGTTCACTTTAACAGAAGAAAAGTTAAATAGTATAGTCAGCACACAGTTAGGTAAATCTTCAATGACTAGGGTGTATTAATGGTAGAATATTAATATAAATATTAATTAATGTGATTTATTTACGAAAATGTCATATGCTAAAATCCTATAAATAGAATCTCATAACTGAAAAAGGGACACCCATATAAGCTCCTACTCAACCACAAAAATCCTCTATGCCAATCTCTCATTTAAGCATCGAAAAGAATAAGACATCCCACAATGTTATGCTATAAAAGTGATTTGTTAGTGACGTGCAGGTAGACGCATCATGAAATGAAGGCTAGACATAAGCCTTATCCAGTAGGTATATAAGGTATCAATTATACCAATTTAATACAAATTTTTAAATAAGAATATTACTGAAATACTATTTAAATAATATGGATAAAAAATACTATTAAAAATTGAGTTTTGGTATGTTAAAGTAGCGAGCCCAAAAATATTTACAACGTTGACCAAAAAAAAAAAATTACAACGTATTGGGCGGTAAAAGACCCCTCAAAAAAGGCACTCCCAAGTACAATTTTATTCACGTGCAATCCTCCTTTTGAAATTGAAGAAATACAAACTTTTATTAATTAAGTTTTTTGAACATTATTTTCAATAGCTATATTTACATTCGTATAAATTAATAATAACTTTTTGAAATGCACACACATATTAACTTACTTGCTGGTACACGAATACATTTTAGGTGGCATAATATATTAGTCATTTTAATTATTTTTTAAAATTTAATACATATTAATCACATAATTATTATAAATGTGAATACTTTAGTCCTTTCTTGTCAATTTTTATTTATTTTTAAATATTTTTATAAAAAAATTTAAGTTTGATAGAATTAAATCTTACTAATAGGAGCCGGTAGATATTTAAAGATAAAAATGAAAACATCTCAAAATGTGAAAAAAATAAAGTGATTAAAATGACAAAAATAAGCCTAAAATGAATAAAGTATTCACATATGTAATAATTAGATAACTAATGAGTATCAATTTAAAAAAAAAATTAATATATTTAATTTTTAAAGACTAAATAATCATAATTGCACTTTTTTTATTTTATTTATGTTAAATCCTTCAATAAACAATCATTTTATCATAATATCACCAATATAGGAAAGTTTTATTCTTTTGAAAAGTTATATAAATCATTGCTTTTTTTATCAGGAAAAAAAATATAATTGTCTTATTTGATTTATAGCCCTTATAAAAAATAAAGACTTATTTGATTTATAGCCTAATAGGCCAGAATAATAGGAGAAAGGTGAGCGCCAGTTTGACACGCCGACCGGATACTTTGGGCATGGATTCTTGATTGTCAATACGAACAGAAGTTAAATATGTAGGGCGAAAAAATAAAAATAAAAAAATTATTTAAAATAATATTTTTAAAATTTTTTTTTTATCAAAAAAATATTTTCTGAAAATAGGAAGGTAATTAAAAGATAAAATAATCGTCATACACCTATATACCTGTATACCACGACCACATATCACGGGTCATCGATATTAGGTGATACCTAATCTCGAAGAGGGGTGTAATTATTCAAGGTTAGTGAAAAGCAGTGGTGGAAGGCTCGACTACGAAGCGTATACTCCGAGTTTCGAACCCATGGGCTTCGCTGTCCAACAAAGCCCATTACCCTCAAATAGTGTACCCAAATGGCTTACCATTTGAACTACCTTGTCTAATTATTCTTAAAAAAAATTATAATTAAAAATATTTTTTTTAAATTAAAAAGATATTAACTAATATCATCAAAATTTTAATAAATTTTGAAAATATTAAAATAATTAATTACACATAATAATATTACCAAAATTATTTTTATTAATTATCACAATAAAAGTATATAAATTTACTATTTTATCCCTTTAATTTATATTTACACATTAGTGCTTCTTTGTTGATAAAATTGTTATTAATGAAAAGTAGTTGTGACAATAACAATTTTAATTGTGGAAATATTGGCACCTTTAATTCACTACAACAAATTTGCATTTATAGGACGGCCTCTGACCGTCCTATAAGACTTATAGGGCGGTCAGTGGCCGTCCTATAAACTCCCGTCCTAAAAGAATCGAAAAAAATAGGACGTTCGCGGAGTGTCGTAAAAAAAATTTTTATAGGACGGTCACTGACCGTCCTATAAATTTTTTTTAAAACGGTCACTGACCGTCCTATAAATTGTTTATAGGACGGCCACAAAAAAATAAAAAAAAAAAATTTTAAAAAAAAAAAACATATAGGGCGGTTTTTGACCGTCCTATATAGTTTTTATAGGACGGTCAAAAACCGCCCTATATGTTTTTTTGCCCGTTTTTAAAAAAAACATATAGGGCGGTTTTTGACCGTCCTATAAAAACTATATAGGACGGTCAAAAACCGCCCTATATGTTTTTTTTTTTTTTTTTTTTAAATTTTTTGTTTGCCCGAATAAAATCTATATAACCTGTACATAATTATAGTCATTCCAATTACACAATTCAGATTCAGAATACAATATTTCATTCCACAAATATCCATAATTTACATATTACAAATATGTGATTCAAAGCTGCCTAACTAGCTAACTACCTTTAATTTACATGTACAGATTATGATAATGTTCAAGAACATATATACAATCTAAAACAATTTAAAATTTGCTAACTTTAATTTACATAGATATATTACAGTAACATACACACACATATATATATATATATATGAAACATATACAAATAGTCTAAGGATTAAAGCAAGCTCCGTACATACAAATTATTAATTAGCTAAATGTCTGAAAGATAATTGTAGACGTACATACACCATTCTTGCCTTAATGTCTGCAGTTCTGTTGTTGTATACTGATTCTTACTTGAGAACTACAATACAATATATATATAATATGTTAAAGCTAAATAATGGATAAATAATATTACGTAAATAATAAGTTTTAAAGCTTACCGGTACATTATCATTTGTTTCAGCATTTCCAATAAATTTGGTAATATATGTATCTATGAATTTCATAACATAGTATCCACATTCATACGATTTTGGTTGTTTTGGACACTAAATACAATTAAGAATTCTTATAGCCGTCCTGTAAGAATTGAATTTCAGAAACAGCAACAAAAACATTTAACCAATAAATATATATATATGTCCTATATGTAATTAACAAACAAAACACGTACTGCACACATTTTAGTTTAATTAAACAATCATACTAATTAATATATAATATGTTCAGAAAAACCATACTAATTAATTATAACACAAAATTTCAGAGGAAAAAAAAAAGACATAGAATGGATAAATAAATAAATAAAGGAAAGGCGAGTAACAACCTGTTGGAGGAGGAGACACGGGGTGGTTCAGGGGAGGAGAAGGGGAGTGGCTGGCCGTGCGCGACGGAGTGGGCTGAGAGGAGGCGGCGCTCGGTGGATTTCGCGTGTTACTGCGTATGTTCGTACGTGTTACGGCGTGGGTTTGCGCGCGGGTTACGGCGTTTTACGGTATGGGCTACGGCGTTACACGGTGCGGGCTGACGGCGTTACGGCGTTCCACGGTTGGCGGTGGCTTCCACGGTGGCTTTTGGAGGTGGCGATGGTGGTAAGATAGCAGATCTAAAAATGGCTTTTGGAGGTGCTCGAGCAGATGTGAAATGTGGGGTAACGAAAGGAGCAGGGGTGGATAAGTTAAAAAAAAATATATGTAACTTTCTTATAGGACGGTTAAAAACCGTCCTATATGTGGGAAAATCAAAAAAAATACATAATGGGATGAGCGGCAAGTAAAAAAAAAAAAGAATTCAAATAGGACGGTTAACAACCGTCTTATATGTGAGAAAATAAAAAAAAAATACATAATGGGATCGAGCTGGCAAGTAAAAAAAAATCAATTTTCTTATAGGACGGTTAATAACCGTCCTATATGTGGGAAAATAAAAACAAATACATAATGGGATCGAGCTGGCAAGTAAAAAAAAAAAAAAATTAAATTTTCTTATAGGACGGTTAATAACCGTCCTATATGTGGGAAAATAAAAACAAATACATAATGGGATCGAGCTGGCAAGTAAAAAAAAAAAAAAAATTAAATTTTTTTATAGGACGGTTATTAGCCGTCTTATATAACACATATAGGACGGTTAATAACCGTCCTATAAGAAAATTGAAATTTTTTTTTAAGACGGCCAAGTAACGCCAATTTTTTTCCGTAATGACCGTCCTATATTTCTTATACGACGGCCATATACATGTGACCGTCCTATTAGTTTCTTACTCTAAATTTGAGACCGTCCTATATTGGTTATATTGTAGTAGTGATTATTGATTTTTTAAACTAATTTCTTACTTGATACATGTTGAAGCCAATTTTTGCATCCACCACATTCTTGCCATGTCGATCCTATAAGTCACTAGCACATAGTTAGAAAAAACGATATCATGATATTCACTTTAATGCTTAAGTCAATTCTTTGTAAGATTTTACTGGGACTAGAGAGGATGAGTTTTAAGCGATAAGCTTATGCATATATTTTAATAGTGAAATAGGCCTATTTATAGGCTTGAGTCGACGACATTTTTGTAAATAACTTATATACATTAAATAACATTTAAAATAATATAATAATTTAAATATTAAATAATTTAATATATTAATAATATTTTAAAATTGTAGATGCGAGTCATTAATATATGTTTTTTTTTTTTTTAAATTCAAGCTCTCATTATACCCATTTGACTTTTCAAAAGAGATGTGGACTAATCAAATAGGACCACACATACTTGGTGATCTTTCCATCCAACAATATATATAATCTAGATTCATGTAATATTTATTATGGTAAATTTACAAAATATGAATGTACTATTAAACTAAATTTTATTTCAAATCTACCATCATCTAGTAAAAAGTTTCTACAATACTGCTCAATTACATTTATGTCAATGGTGTTTAAAAAACAATAATTTTTCCAAGCAGTTTGATAACAGGTAATATTTTGGTGTCACATGGAATTCTTCATTCTATGAGGAAGAAGAAAAGAGGTAAGAGTGACTTTATGGCCATAAAAATCGATATGGTTAAGGCTTATGATTGAGTTGAATGGAATTATATTGAAGTTATTATGTCAATATTGGGTTTTCATGATATGTGGAATGCAAAGATTATGAAATGTGTTAAGATTGCCCACTATGCAGTTTTGATAAATAGGTCTCCCACAGGGTTTATCAAGCCCTCTAGAGGCATACATCAAGAGGATCCTATATAACCATTTTTGTTTTTATTTTGTGTTGAAGGTCTTACCTCAATGATTAAAAGGGCAGAATCTGAAGGAAAAATTAAGGGAATCCCTAGTTCTCGATTAGGATCGGTTGTCTCTTATTTGGTTTTTTTGCAGATGACAACCTTCTTTTTGCACAACCTACTTCTAGATGTGCTAGAGAATTTAAAAACCTTCTGATGGTTTATGAATCTTTATCAAGGAAAAATGTTAATAGAAGTAAGCCAGCTATTATGTTTTCTCCTAATGTGAATAATTCTAACAAGATGGAAAATTCTTCTTGTCTTTCTATCCCTATTAAGGCATGTTATGAGAGGAATCTTGGATTCCTTACATTTGTAGGGTGTGATAAGCATCAAGATTTTAATAATTTAAGGGATCGACTTTGGTAAAAAACAAATTGGTGGAAAGAGAAACTTCTTTCTCAAGCAGGAAAAGAAATCTTAATAAAATCTGTGGGTCAGGCTATACCTTTCTATGCGATGAATGTTTCTCATCTATCAAATTTTTTTTATGATGATTTGACTAAACTTTTAAGAGACTTTTGGTGGGGTAATAGGAAGAAAAAAGGTCTAAATTGGATTGCTTGGGATAAACTTTGTTTACCTAAAGCACACGGGGGGATGAGATTTATGGATTTAGAGAGTTTTAATCTAGCCTTGTTGGCAAAGCAGGGTTGTAGATCGTTGAATTTTCCTAATTCCCTTTGTGCTAAGGTTTTAAAGGCAAAGTTGTTAAATGTATTGTCATATATTATTTAAGGATGATACTAATGTAAGGTTTATAAGTAATCGTGAGATTTAGCTACTTGGACGTTAACTTTTTAAGGAATGAATATTTCTTGTTGCTTATATACTATATAAAATTTACATGGTATCAGAGCTTCAGTCAATCAATAAGCCAAATAATTTGGGCCTCGCCTAGCCAAAAAGCCAAATAATTTAGGTCTCGCTTAGCAAAAAAAAAAAAGAAAAGCACTGGCCTTATGAAAGGAAAAAAAAAAAAAAAGAAGACAAGTGACTCAAATAGAATATAATATAATAAAATTGGTTAAAAATACACTTTGAAAGAATGTTAGAGGTATTGTCTCACATTGCTTAAGAGCATTATGGCTACTAAACATGTTCTACAAACGAAGTGTAAGTGGAGAGTTAGTGATGGGGCTAACATTAACATTTGCTCAGACCCATGGATTCTTTCCTTTGGTTTTCCTAGCTATTTCTCCTAGAGGTGATTCAGTGTATTCTGTAGTATTTGTCAATTGTAGGTACATCTTTAGTAGATGCACAACTTAACCTCCAATACATCTTTTCTTGGATGAAAATTTGGAATGTAAATGTCCCAAACAAAATTAAGTGCATGACATTTTCCATGCCACCACAACCTTCGTAAGCGCCATGTTCCTGTTGATCCTTCTTGTAGGCAGTGTAAACTTGCTCTAGAATCTGGACTTCATGTTTTGATATTATGTAGTGATGCTATCGAGGTTATGGCACTTCTCTTTCAGATTGGTTTAGTTCTCATTTGAGTTCTTTTAACACTTCAGGGATATTTTTTGGTATGCTTTGGTCAATCTGGAAAGCCCGAAATGTTTATGAGCATGAGAAAAAATCTTTATCTACTAAAGAAATCATTGAATAGGTTGATTATATACAGAGGTTGGTACGGGTGGCTCCCAAGGCTTGGCAGCTTCCTACTAAGAATTTTATTAAGATTAATGTAGATAGTTGGGATAAGACCACACAGATTTCTGGTTTGGGGGTTGTTGTGTTCTCATAATTGTGATTTTGGTTTTGCTAAAACTATTCAGTTAGAAAGAGTACCGAATGTGCTATTTGCTGAATTCTTTGCTTTACGGTAAGTAGCGAAATTAGTTGTGGAACAAGGCTTTAGGAAAGTTATTTTTGAAAGTGATTTTTTGTTGGCTTTGGAAGCCATTCAGAATAGTCAGCATGGTATTTCACCGTACCAAAGAGAGCAATTGCCCAAGATGTGTCTCGGTATTTGGATTTAATTATTTGTAGAATTTAGATTGCAATTTTGTTGTCGATCAACAAATCTTTGTGCTCATTTGGTTGCTGCTTGGTTGAAGATTAAAGCTTTTAATTTTGTTTCTTTTTCCACGTCCAAATTTTTTGGAACAAGCTTTAAGGGTGGATTACTTTCTTTGTAAGGAATTTATTGATTCATATTATTTTTCTCTCCGTTTACTTAAAAAAATAATAAATAAATAAATAGAAAGAAAGAAAGGTCACATGCCTTTCTCTCATAAATTGTGAACCATAAAAACTAGAAATCAATGATGTCATGTAACTCCCCTTCATACACATATTGCTTGCATTCACTTTTCTTTATTTGAATTGGCCCACTCTTCAGATCTCATATGTCAACCAATTTGATTGTAAATATGAAGTAAGATGGAGAGGAGTTGTTTTTGGAGAAGGTTCGATTTGATTCCTTCTTTTCTCGTAATTTTTTATTTTTAATTGGTTTTAGGGTTTTGAATCTAAGATGAGTGGAGATGTAGTTGACATTAATGGAGTGGTCGTTTTTGTTTTTGTTTTTCTTCTTCTTCTTCTTTTTCAAACAGTCATGCATCTCATTCCCTCCTCAATCTTGATAGTTTGTAAGTAACCTTGCAATTTTTGGTCTTGTTTGAACTATGTTTTGTAATATTATCACTGTCAATTTTTGGCTTAAATAATATTTTTTTTTTATAAATTAATCAATTTTTTCTAACTAACAACAATTAATCCCAAAATCATAGTTTCCTACCAAATCTTCGGCAGCCTCTGCCACCAACCTAACTAGATCTCAGCTAAAACCCTGTCGATTTTCCGACAAGTATCGTTGATGATCTCGTTAGAGGTGAATGTAACATGTTACATATAAAATAAATATTTATTTAATAATTGTAAAATGAAGTTGAATCAACTAATTTGAAGAAGTAGATGTAACATGTTACATACATATATATACAAGTAGATATAACAAGTTACATACAAATATACAATTAGATGTAACATATTACATACAAAGATAAATATGAATGGAATAGGTTGTATCTGGTAGGTCGCCGACGACGGTTGTTGAAACTCTAGTGGATTGCGATCGATTTTGTGTAATTTAATTTAATTTTCATTTTATTAAATTTATGTAGTAATGGCATTTTGGTATTTAAAAGGTATGATGTTATTATTTTGGGTTAAATTTTTGCTAATTTGGAAAAATTGATAGAAAAAAAAAAAATGTCAATATTATCTTTCATTTTAGGAGTTTTTGTTAAAGATATTTTTGGAAAAGAAAAGAAGATATATCATGTAATATTTTTTCAATTTTTGGGCTAAATATTATCATTTTTAACAATATTGACAGAAATGTATTTTAAATTTTTTAATAATTTAATTTTTGTTGTTAAAAATAATTTGATTTTAAATTTGGAATGAAATTTAGTTTAGTGGTACATTTTAACAAACTAAATAATTATTTTTAGGTTTATCCTTTTAACCAATAAATCAAAAAGTTTGATAATAGAAAGAGAAGTTTTTGAAATAATTACTTACAGTAATAATTAAAAGGCTAAATTATACCATTGATTTTTAAACTTTAATTAAATTTACACTTAATTTTACAAGCTTTTAAATTTTATAATTTAGTTTTCAAACTTTTTAAAATTTTAGACATAAGTTTCTAAACTTTTAAATTCTACAATTTAGTTCCCAAACTTTTAAAAATTTACTCATAGGTCCTAAAATTTTGAATAAAAAATATATATTTTTGTATCAAAGATAGGATTTATGTGTAAATTTTTAAAAGTTTGGGAAATAAATTATAGAATTCAAAAGTTTAGAGACTTATGTATGAAATTTTAATAGTTTGGGGACTAAATTATAAAATTTAAAAGTTTGAGAAACTAAATATAAATTTAGATAAAGTTTGGAGATCAATGGCGTAATTAAGCCAAATTAAAATGCACAATGTGTAAATACTTATAGCATAATAAATTTTATTAATAAATAAAATATTTCTAAAACTAAATATAACACATCCTTCTAATTTCAAAGAAATGATCCCAAAAAATTAAATAAATAAAGCTATTTAAAAGTAAATTATTTTAAAAAAAAAATCAAACCATAAATGCCATTTATATCATTAAACATTTTACTAACAATGTCATAATAATATCTATACTAACAACTGATATTCTAATTAGTATTTTTTCAACATAAAAAATGCATATCAATATTGACACCTTTGAAACCTTGATATTGTCTAAACGATGTTGACAATATTGTAGACGTTTTCATCAATGATTCGGATTCCAACATTTATTCGATGTGGGTTGCAAATATACCTCCTGCTTTAATTGTTAAAAATATATCTCAACATATTATTCTTCTTTATAAAAGAGTATTAGTTGAGTTGTATACGTGCCCTTTTTTGTCAATTTCTTTAACAAAATTGAAGAACATGTGTAGCATAACAAACCTGGTTAACAAAATTGATGACACTTGTGTGATTTAGTAAAACTCTGTTGGCAAAATTAACGAAAACAATATATATGCAACACAACTGAATTAACTACACTACTCACTCACTGGCTTATTAAGATTCGACACTCATAAGTTAGACATTACAATTCTTACAATTTTAAAGTTGAAGAACATGTTACTATGATACACATATCCAAGCAATTCTTTAATTTGTTTTTAAATAAAAAATATGTACCACTTCAACATAGTTGACAATTAACATTACCTTCTTAATAATGTTTTCTTTTTTATTTTCCTATGATGAAACTTTGGTAAAATTTGCTCAAGTAGAACTATAACAGTTTGACAAATATATAAAAAAATTTATGGCTCAATTTTTTCATAATAAAAAAATGTCGATTCATTGAAATCAAAGATGTTGGTGCATCGATAATATGAGGACCTCGCTTTAAGGACTTCGAACTCCTCGTCCTCGAATTCTATGGCATCAACCCAAGACTACAAAATATGGAAAAGTGAGATAAAGACACCGGATACCTAGTATGGAAAAAGCTCGTTTGAAGCCTTTAGTTCCAGACATGTGACACCCATACATGCTATTAGAAGATCCTTCCTCAGACAGAGCAAACACCCCATTCTTGAATAGAGGAGAGGATAACCATAGAGAGAAGATAACCTTGTATCCTAAGGAACATTCTTCTAACCATCATCAAATGCTCAATGATGAACACTATTTTGACCTATATTTTTTAATGTTTTTAAGCATTCATTTTATGTTTTATTTTATTATTTTCGTGTTTTGTAGGTTTTTGGACTTTTAGAAGAATATTGGATTGAAATAACACAAAAAGAGAGAAAATTGAGTAACAAAAACAAGAGAATGTAAGGCTTACATGTGCCAAAAACACCCATAAACCCTAACAAACGTGTGCCACTTCATTCGTCCTATAAATACCACATTATACCTCTCCTAAACACAAGTTTTCACAACCATTTTCTTCCTTCCCCTAGCTGCTGTTGCAGCAAGGGTTTTCCACCCAAAATCAAGAGAAGACCCTCCATTATTGAAGCTACTCCAAGGAATTGAGAAAGGGGATCAACCAACTTCAAGGTTTTGGAGCTAGAGGATTCATTGAAATATTTTTATTGTATATCTTTTTCTTCTCTTTGATTTTGTGACTTGCCTCCCATGACTAAATTGATTGACACTAATTTAGTTAAGGTTGACTAATTTATGTACTTGGGGATATTAGTATTGCTTCCAATGATTTGAAGAATAATTTTGTAATTTAATAATGTTTGAGTTTTAGATTTATTTCTTGTTCATGTTCTTAATATTTCTGATTATAAATTAATGATGGGCCAAATCTTAATTTGTGGTTAGTGAGAATATGTTAGAATTTAAGCATTAGAAACGCGATCTTTGCTTGATTGTGCATTATGAATAAGTGCCTAATTTGATTGCATTGATTTGTGTTAGATTAGGTGATTAAAATATTTTCTTGAGCTAATTCCAATTGATTAGTTAACGGTTTGGATCAAAGATGTTAATTAATTGATTGTAGTGAAAATTGCCATTGATTTGAGATTTTCTAAGTTTAGTGGAAAAATCAATTAAATCCGACTTTTAATTGAATTGCTTAATTTGTTCTTTCTATGAATGGATAGCGAGCTAAGATTCCCATTTACATCCATCATCTCCACCTTGGTTGTGATTTCTTTTATTTGCACTTTATTTTAGTTTTAAGAATTTACAATCTTTTCTGTAACCGACAATTGTTAGAATGTTTAGAATTGTTTGTTCGACTGAATAAGAAAATAAATAACGTTTTCAAACCACCACAATTCCTTGAGAGACGATCTTGGGAGTATACTTATCACTCATTACAAGTGATTCGTGTACTTGCGAGCTTTTTATAAAATACAAAATTTGACTATCAAGTATTTGTGTATCAAGTTTTTGGCGCCTTGGCCGGAGAATTGGCGTTTTAAAGTGTTTATTTGTTTTCTGTTTAGTTTGTTTTTCATATTTCTTTAGTTTTTTTTAGTTTCTTACCTATTTTTATTTGCTTTAGTGTTTTTGTTTTTGGTTATTTATTTTATTTTTATTTTTATTTTGTTATTTATTTGCTTTTTCTGTGATATATATTGTGTGCTTTGATTTCTTTGTTGTTTTTGTTAGTATATGAAAGGTACTGTTTATACACTACATCAACATATTCAAAAGAGCACTTAATCAGGCTAGATATTGATATCCAAGAGCTAGCAAATATGGAGGTATGTGGTATTTGTGGTTTATATGGACATAATGTTAATGTTTGTACTTTTGCATGTGATTACCATACATCTACCAATCGAGACTTCGATCTTAATGAAGGATGTCACCCATCTTGGAATGATCCCTATACTTATATACCCGAATTGAAAAATCACCAAAATTTTTCTTGGGAAGGAACACTAACCTACCTTATGTCTCATATCCCATACAAGGCTTAGATTTCAATCCTTATGACCAACCCATTCAACCTAAGAAACCAACCTTGGAGGAGACTTTGAATACTTTTATTCAAGTTAGTAGTGAAAACCAAGAAAGAAACAATCAAATGTTGGATTCTTTAGAGGATTCTTTGATAAAGATCGAAATGCAAGTTGGGCAACTAGTGGAACAACTTCTAGCACAAGAAGAGTTGCTCAATCAAACTGAGAAAGTGAAGGATGACATAATCCTTCAAAGTGGTAAAAATTTTGAAAATATTTATTTTCCTGAAATTTTTGACAATTTTTCACTTTATGTAGAAAATACAGATGGGGAGCAAGCAATTCTCAAAGAAGGTCAAGCTAAGGAAAATCATATTCAACCTTCCAAGGAGAACAAGGAGGAATCATCTTCACCTCCCATGTCGCACAAGGCACCTAAGATTTTCATATCTCCAAATCCTTTTCCATACCACTTCTACGAACAAGTGTGTGTTGTGCTTCATAGAAAACCAATATCGAAATGGAAGGATAAGATTAATAACATACTAGCTTAGAAAATTAATATCACACACTTCAAGATCTTTGATGACGGTGGATAGAAATGAATCTTTGTGTCTTGCTAAGACGTTAAATGCTTGGTGGGAGGCAACCCACTATTTTAGGTAATATCTTTCTTTTTCTGTTAGTTTAGTTAATTTTCCATTTGTTCCTTTTAAATTCTTTTTTGAACATGTGTGTAGTTGAAAACATTGAGGACAATGTTTAGTTTAGGTTTGGGGGTACAGATAGGTTCAATAAAATTTTTTGATACAAAATTATTATGTTTTCTTGTTAATTTAAAGTGAGTAATTGAATCTTTATACATGTTTTGTTTGATTTCTTGTACATATTCAAGGTTAGTTATAAAAGTTGGTTTTTGTTCATAGTTCATACTTCGTGCTTTTTAATATTAAAATTGAGATGAGCCTAAATCTTTTGTTTAAGAATCAAATAGTGGAGACTACCTTGTGAGATGATTATTGAGCCATTAACGTTTCATTCTGAGAGTTAATCATTATTCTACTCTTTTAAACACTTTCCTTATTATTTCAAATTATTAGATGATCTCTATAGATTTTTGCATTAAATGTTAGGATTTTAAACATCTAATGAAGAATCATAGGTTTAATTGTATTGCTTTAATTAAATGATTTGAGTAAAATTTTAAGTGTTTGCCTATTTCATTCATGCTTGACTTTAAAAGATATAAGGAATTTACTATAGCCAACACAAAAGTTGTCATTCACAAAATACACATGTATTTGGGTCCATAAAAACAAATATAAAAAAAAATTTGTGACCTTAAAGTTCTTCAAATAGTGAAATGATTAATACAAATATATATATAGGAAATAATTTTCCTTGAAGTCAATGCATTTTCATTCATTTTAGGGCATACACTTGAAGTTTTTGCTTGAGGATTTTAATTGATGCATGAGAATAGTAATGTGATTTCTTCATAAATCCTATCATTTGATTCCTTTCATGAGATAAATGTTATGCACTTTTTAAGTCTTTCTTGTTTAATCATATGCGAACTTATTATCTCATTTCTTTACATAACCTCTATTCGCATATACTTTGATCGAGTGTTTGAACCCATAGGATCAGTGTAATATTAAGAGTGAATCTTGTGAGGAATATAGTAAAAACGAATTCAGATTCTTAACACTGGATTTTGGTGAATCAACATTGATATATATTTTTTTAGTATTGCAGTATGCACTTGTGATGCGAAACTAATTTGCATGATGAATCCTTAATGTGTTAAGATGATTGGATAAACTTATGTATGAGCCTCGATTATGAACTGAAAATAAACTAAAGCATGAGAAATTTTGTTGATTTAAGTTTGTAGTATTGTTATTTGTCGTTTTAGTTTTTCTTTTAGCTAGATGTTTGTGGGAATCATCACTCAAAATCCTCACGAGCCTTTAACTCGTCCAATAAGGCAACCTAGGGGTTTAAAGGCTTGTTGCATATGCTAAATGCAACTGTGACAATCCACGGAAGTAATTTAGATTAGTATAATTTAATTTTAGTTTTGCTAGAGGACTAGTAAAATGTAGGTTTGGGGGTATTTGATGAACACTATTTTAACCTATGTTTTGTTATGTTTTTAAGCATTCATTTTATGTTTTATTTTATTATTTTTGTGTTTTGGAAGGTATTTATGTGTTTTGTAGGTTTTTGGACTCTTAGAAGAATATTGGATTGAAATGACATAAAAAGAGAGAAAATTGAGTAACAAAAGCTAGAGAATGTAAGGCTTACATTGGGAATCAAAAACTATGTAAGGGTTACATACAAGGAAAAATCAACTCGCGCTAAGGCATGAAAAATGCTCGTCGTTGCGGGGAGATCTTTGCTTTCTATTATGGAGCCAAAATTTCACGTGCACCGCAGCAGGTAAAAAAAATTGTGCCCCGACAAGCGTGCCAAAAACACCCAGAAACCCTAACAAACGTGTTCCACTTCATTCGTCCTATAAATACCACATTATACCTCTCCTAAACACAAGTTTTCACAACCATTTTCTTCCTTCCCCTAGCTGCTGTTGCAGCAAGGGTTTTCTACCCAAAATCAAGAGAAGACCCTCCATTATTGAAGCTACTCCAAGGAATTGAGAAAGGAGATCAACCAACTTCAAGGTTTTAGAGCTAGAAGATTCATTGGAATATTTTTATTGTATATCTTTTTCTTCTCTTTGATTTTGTGATTTGCCTCCCATGATTAAATTGATTAACACTAATTTAGTTATGGTTGACTAATTTATGTACTTGGGGATATTAGTATTGCTTCCAATGATTTGAAGAATAATTTTGTAATTTAATAATATTTGAGTTTTAGATTTATTTCTTGTTCATGTTCTTAATATTTCTGATTATAAATTAATGATGGGCCAAATCTTAATTTGTGGTTAGAGAGAATATGTTAGAATTTAAGCATTAGAAACGCGATCTTTGCTTGATTGTGCATTATGAATAAGTGTCTAATTTGATTGCATTGATTTGTGTTAGATTAGGTGATTAAAATATTTTCTTGAGCTAATTCCAATTGATTAGTTAACGGTCTGGATCAAAGATGTTAATTAATTGATTGTAGTGAAAATTGCCATTGATTTGAGATTTTTTAAGTTTAGTGAAAAAATCATTAAATCCGACTTTTAATTGAATTACTTAATTTGTTATTTCCATGAACGGATAGAGAGCTAAGATTCTCATTTACATCCATCATTCCCACCTTGGTTGTGATTTCTTTTATTTGCACTTTATTTTAGTTTTAAGAATTTACAATCTTTTATGTAATCGACAATTCTTAGAATGTTTAGGATTGTTTGTTCGATTGAATAAGAAAATAAATAACGTTTTAAAACCACTACAATTCCTTGAGAAACGATATTGGGAGAATACCTATCACTCATTACAAGTGATTCGTGCACTTGCGAACTTTTTATAAAATACAAAATTTGACTATCAAGTATTTATGCATCACTCAACTGTTGTACCAAATAGAATATACAAAAAGAATCCAATTACAAAATCAATTATAATGAACAGGTATGTAGAAGTACAAGCACAAACTTTTAATTTTTTCTGGTGTTTCCACTGACAATATTTATTTAATGAATTATAATGTTTATAATCAATTATAATGTTTATCTTATTTTATTTCAACTTAAATTTTAAATTTATCTAATATTATATTATTTTTCATTTTATTTTAATAATATTTTAGAATTTATTTGAAATTTTTTTATATAAATTTTTTTTATTTTTATTATTATTAGTCAGTCTTATATTGTTTATAAACATATATTTTTAAAATTCTAAATTATATTTTAATTTTTACATTTTTATATGTTTATTTTAGTTTTAGTTTTTTAACCATAAATTTTAATGTGTTTGATCGAACTTTTTATTTGCTTAGATTTTAAATTTAGTTAATAAATTTATTTTAATCAAGAATGATACTAATACTTATTAACTAGTTATATATTTGTTTAATTTATACGTTAATTATAATGTGTTAGCATTATCTTTTTTGAGTGCTAACTTTATGTCTATATTATAATATGATATGAAAAATTCAGTATTAGATTAAGTATAATCTATTGTAATTCTCACTAATTTTTTACTTTGTATAAAAAAATAATTAAATTTTAGCCCCTCAAATTTTTTCTTAGCTCCGCCCCATTATGTATGAGATTAGATCCAAAGAAAAAACATGCATAAACAATAACAAAAAATAGTCAGAAAATCGCACTAGATAAAACATATGTGAAGAAATGTCGCCCTAAATATAAATTTAGATGAAAAAACTCCACAAATCATGGTTGATTTTATTTAACTAAATGAAAACTAGGTGAAATCTAAAAGCTGAAGATGATCATCTAGCAAATGGTTTATTAAGTTTATTTCTTTAATAAAAATCTTATTGAGTAAAATATCACATGTTTGATACAAGTTCACCATTGAGATTTTAAAACTAAAAATGATGCAGATATTTTAAAATTGTAAATACATACTAAAATGTTATTTTAAAAAAAAAATTATTTTATGAAATAACATTCACACATTTACACACACATATACACTAGTAGGGTTCAAACTCGCACTCTTACATCCTCAAAAAGAGCACATATTATTAAATTACAAGAATATTGATAATATTTTTGTAAATTGTTTATTTCTATATTTTGCTAGTTTGACTCAAATGCCCCTATGTTTTAACAATTTGAAATAATTGTTTTTCCTTATTTATGAATTTTTACCACTGAAAATTTCAACTTTATGTGCATTTTCTTCGGAAGGTATGCTAATAAATATAAATTTGCTTTGCATAAAAAGAAAAGTGAAAAGTTTAATAATACAAAAAAATATTATTATAATGAAAAAAAAAAAACAGTTTAGTCTTGATTTATGGTAAAATTAAAACAATTTTCAACTATCCTCTTGTGCAAATTTTTTTTTTAAAAACTGAATTCTATGAAGTTTATAGAAGACAAAGAAGAAGGTTAAACAAAGCAAGAAGATTGGCAAAACCATAGAGAGAAAATTTCACAAATCAATAATAACAACAATAGTATTAACTCGCCCTCACAAAAAAAATTAACTACAAATATGAGTAATTAAAAATAATTATGATAATGTAAAATAAATTACATTTGAGATTTTTTTTTAATAAATAACATTGTATAACTCATATACGTATAGTCGTACACTATAGATTAAACTCATAACCATTCGCTTGGGCACCTTGCAAAGAAACTTTTGTATCATTGTGCTACTGCAATACGGGTACAAATAAAATAGTAGTTATTTATCTAAAAATAGGTTTTTTTTTTAAGCAAATGGGAGACTGGAATCAGTAGGCGCACTAAAGTGCCCCATCAGAATGGAAAGCAATCCTTAGCACCCTCTTCATTTTCCAATCACCCACAAATATTATTAAATAAATAAAAAGTAATGAGTACAGAACTTTGCATCAACAGAACCTATAAGAAGGTTTGCCGACCATATCAGAAATAGTAAAGTGATGCACGAAAGATAGTACATCCCACCACCAAGTCGCGGAACAAAAACTAGGAGATCTGGAAGCCAAGCCATCAGTAGCAGAATTACCCTCTCGGTAAATATGAGAACAGTGGAAGTCCATGCGTGCAATCCGAGCCAAACAATCTATCCAGGATGAGAGCCATTGCCATGGCACCATATGAGATGGAGTGCGGAATAAAGTTACCATATACACAGAGTCAGACTCCAACAAAATCTTCTTCCAACCAAACCTGTCTGCTTATTTTATTGCATGAATAGCCCCTGCTAGCTCAGCCTCATAGGCATAGAAAACCCCTAAAGGAGCATAGAAACAACCCTTGACAAAAGATTTAGAGGTTCGAAAAATCCCCGTACAACTTGAAAGACCAGGTGCCCCAAAAGCAGCCTCATCCGTGTTTACCTTTAACCAACCTAGAGGAGGAGGATGCTAGTTAACTTCAATCACCTTTGGGGATCTTGACGGTATACCACGAACTCGCAAACGACTGAGTATCTGCAAGTCATTCAAAGTGTTTCGCATTGCACCAGTTTGCATTAAGCCTGCTTCTCTAATAAAATGCCAAACAGTAGTAAGAGAGGAACGTAAAGGAATCTCAATCCCATCATAGCAGCAATTATTCCTAGTTTTCCAAATAACCCAAATAACCGAGACAATGCCTGTTTTTCATAAATTACGAACTTGAGGTCCAAAATCTCTACCCATAGCATCCCTCCACAACTCCAATAGTGACATGTCTGTGGGGGGTGTAAACCAAAAAAAGAGGCAATGAGGTCCCAAAGAGCCCCAACAAAAGGACACATTAAGAAAAGATGAGAGATTGTCTCCTCTGATCTACCACAAATAAAGTAACGTGAAGGGAAGGAAAACCCCCTCTTCTTGACAACGCAATCAATGAGAACCTTTCCTTGAATGACTCTCCAAAAAAGCATAGAGTGGGATGGAGGAATAAATGGGGACCATACTTCTTTACCCCAACTTTTAACTTGCCCCATTAATCTCAAAGAATCATAAGCATCACGAGTAGAAACATCTCCTCTAACTGAACAAGACCATACCAAAGTATCTTTCGTACATGTAATTACTGAGTTAATATCCATGCCTACATTCAGAAGAGAGTCAACAAAATTTTGCGGTAATCGCCAACCATCTTCTGTCTGAAATTGACCAACCAAAGCATTCAAGGGCATATCAACTGGAACCTCAGGAACTCTCTCTATTAGAGACAAACCCAGCCAATTGTTTGTCCAGAAACAAACCAGTGAATTCGTACCTATCAACCAACGGGAGTTGGCAATCAAAGCTAGGAAATGGGTCCTCAAGCCAGACCAAATAGATGAGCAAATATGATACCCTCTAGGAGTATCATTCCTATCAAGAAATCGCCTCCATAAGTACATCAAGGTGTGAGAGGTTCCTTCAATTAACCGCCAAGCAAATCTTTGCAACATGGCTTCATTTAGAGTTTTCAAATCTCTCAAACCAAGACCCCCCTCAGCAAGACGACGGCAATCATCTCTCTAGGCGACTTGAGCTAATTTCACTTTGTCCATATGGCCAGTCCAGAAAAAATTTCGGATGACTTTAGTAAGCTCATCAAGAACAGGTTTTGGCCATCTATAAATTTGAAAAGAATGTAGGAACGTACTCTGAATAATCGATGCAATCAAGCAACGACGACATGCTAAAGAAAGTGATAGTCCCTTCCAAGATTCCAAATGAACTTTAACCCGATCAGCCAAACCCTGGAACCAGCATCGACGTGGGGCACCACGAAAAAGAGTCACCCCCAGATAACTCATAGAATCACCACCCAAATGCATACCCGAAAGCTCTTGAATAGACTGAATTCCACTTCTCGACACCCCCTTGCCGAAATAGATGCTTGATTTTTCAAAGTTAACCAACTGTCCCGATAAAATGCCATAAAGCTGAAGAGCTTCTGAGATATTCTAGATATTGTGAGAACTAGCCCTTGCAAAGATGATCAAATCATCTGCATAAAGAAAATGGGTAGGAGCTGTAATACCATGAGGAGAAGAGATATGGGCAAGCCGACCATCCACAACCATGATAGAGAGATACCTGCTAAGAAAATCACTTGCAATGCAAAAAAGCAGCGGAGATAAAGGATCAACTTGTCGCACCCCTCTAGAGCAAGGAAAATAACCTTTAGGGGAGCCATTCATGAGAATAGAGATTTTTGCAGAGGTAAAAAGACCATGTATCCAACCAAGGAAAACCTCATCAAATCCAAAACATCTCATTACCTCAGTAACAAAGTCCCATCTTATCGTATTGAAAGCCTTCTGAATATCGATTTTAAGAGCAAGATTTCCACCACGATTACGAATATCCAAAGCATTGAAGCACTCAGATGCCCCTGCCATGCAATCCCCAATACTGCGTCCCAGAATAAAACCAAATTGATTTGAAGAAAGAATACAAGAGTAGATAACCCCAAGACGAGTAGCTATTATTCTCGTGATAATCTTAAACATGAAATTTCCAAGTGCAATAGGTCTGTATTGGTCAACCCGACTGGCAAGATCAACCGTAGGTATTAAGATGACAAAACTATAATTGAGCCTAGGATGCATCCTACCTGTACGAAAAAATTTCTGTATTGCTCTAACAACATCAGAACTAACAATGTCCCAACAATGTTGGAAAAAATGACTAGTATAGCCGTCTAGGCCAGGAGCCCTCAAGGGATCCATTCCAAACACCATGACTTTTATTTCCACTCCAGTAGGAATTTTCCTCAAGGAAACGTTATCCTCCTGAGAAACCAACTTTGGAACCATTGAATCAATGGGCGAAAAATTCGGAGGATCCCCCCTTATTGGCTCTGAAAACATCCTCTCATAATATCCCACAATATGACTTGCAATAGCATCTAGATCATAACAAATATCACCATCAATCTCCAAATGGGCTAGAGGCTTTTGAGCCTTTAAACGAAAAAACATAGAGTGATAGAAAGGAGTATTCCTGTCACCATCCTTAAGCCATTTTAATCTGACATTCTCTTTGAGGAGGGTGTCCTGTTATTTTAAAAGTCTATCAAGATCAATCATGGCATCAGACTCAAGTTGAAAAATGTCCTTGCTGAAATTCTCATCATTATATCATTTTTGAATATCAGGTAGTTTAGACTTAGCTAACTTGATATTGCGGTCAAGATTGCCAAACACTTAAAGACATTTTTAAGTTTTTGAGTTTGCCAACTACTACCTCCATGGGGCTAAAGTGAACTGGAGTTGACCAAATGGAGTGAACCAAATCCAAAAAACCCGGGTGATCTAGCCACATATCATGAAATTGAAAAGGACGAGCGCCTCTAGGCATAGAAGTACCAGCAGAAAGCAATAGCGGATGATGATCAGATTTATGTCGCGGAAGAGTACAACAAGAAACTTGATTCCAAGCATCTAAAAAGGAGCTAGTACACAAACCCCTATCAAGACGAGACCAGCCTAGAGAAATGCCATTGATACGATCCAAAACACTCCTCAAAGACGACCCAACTCGAGCCAAGGATTGAGCTATGAAAAGGGACGAAAGATGGTGTGAAAAGGCATGCAACATCACCAACAAGTGTGCACGCAAAAAGGACATGGAGATGACAGGCCTAAGGGACAAAAACCAAATTTTCAAGCTGTACCGCAGCATGAGTTTCTGTGTTCTGTAGCCCAAGGTTTTCTGTTTGCGCTTGAATATTGTGCAAAGTGTGCGCGCTGTGGCAAGATAAAAGGGCACTGTGCATTGGACATTCTGTTTTTGGGCTGAAGAAACATGCGCACCGTGACATGCATTTTCAGGCTCTGCGGCATGAGAGGACATGCACGCACTGACACGCCCAGCCTGCGCGCTGACATCGACAAGCGCCTGACACACACCAGACCTACTCGCTGACACCAGACGTGCACGCTGACCCCCAACGTGCGGGCCATGGCTTATAGTTTTGTCTGCCGCGGCCCAGCTATTTGTAATGCAATTCGAAGACCTCTCGCTGCGGCATATGTATTCCTCCGCTGCGACACAGATTAAAAATGTTGTAAATTTTGGGCCATTGATCACAATTAAATGGCTAGAATTTCTTTTCCATTTTCTAGGTTTTATTTGTTGTATAAATAGATTGTAGCAGCTAAGAATAGACAACTTTGTTCATAAATATTATTTGAATTCAAAAGTTCAACTTTGAGAGCTCAAAGCCCCAAGTGCTTATCAACCAAACTTATCAAAGGAATTTGCAACCCTTTGTGGCATTTCACTCGTCTTGATTCGTGGTAGGTAATATTCATGCGTTAAGGTGAGTCTTGCAACCAAAAATCTAAGTTTCTCGTAGAAATTTGCATGCTAATATAGTGTCGGGTCTTAAGACTGTATTTCTTGTAGTTCTCAAATCTCCATTGTTTGTGGGTCATAGGAATCGTGTCGTTTCGGTTCGTATCATTTGGTATAAGAGCTCTAGGTTGTGACTTTAGATTCCTATCCTTGTTTTGATTGTTTTTGTTTTCCACAAAATCTGTGTGCTTCTTCAAAAATATGTGTGTTTTCTTCAAAATCTGTGTGTTCTTCATTTTTTCCAGAATTTTCTTCTTGTTCTTGCAAATTTTTGATTGTTTAATGCAATTCCTGAAATATTCTGCATTGTTGTTGTGTTTCCTGATTGTTTGAACTAAATTGGGCTGTGTTGGAAGGTTTTTCGTGTTGAAATTTTTTTCTAAAAACTTTGCTAGTAAAGTGAAGGGCAATTTGGTCATTGTACTGTACTCTCGTGTTTTGTTCGTGTTGAAATTTCTGATAGTTTAAAAAAGAAAAAAAAGAGAAGATATATGAATTTGGAAATCATTAAAAAAAAAAAAGAAGAAGAAAGAAAAAAAAAAGAAAAAGAAAAGAGAGTAAGAATTTGAATCCCAAAGAAAATTTTACAAGTTCTCATTTCTATACTCGTTTAAATTATTACGAGTTTGAAAATTGCTTGAACAAAATTTTTTTCCTTTCATTGAGTTAGAGTTTCCAAAAACACTTTGAGTTAGTTTCTTGTTTTCCTTAATTTGGATATTGCAAACTAATTTTGAGTGATGTGAAATTCTATTTGTGGTTGGAAAAATTCTGGAGGTTTGGTTCGTTAAAGGACCAGGAGTGCTTAAGCAATCAATCTGAGCGATTAAACACGTGAGGTAAAGGAGTGAGTTTTCAATTTTTAATTTGATTAACTAATTCTCTATCTGCGATAGTTGTGGTGATAATGTCTGATAGGAACAGTTCAGAGGAGCGTCTGGATATCGCCTTTTTGTTTCGTGCATTACAACAATCCATGGAACGGATGAATGCCGTCATGGTAAACATAAGTGAGCGAGTAGAACGGCAAGAAGCTATGATCGCCACTTTACAACAAAGAGCACCCCAAAAGTCTCCGGAAGTTAGGAGGCCTAATAGGAGGCCCTTTGTAGAGGAGGAGATCGAAGAGGATAACTGGGATGAGGAGTATGAGGATGAAGAAAGGAGGATGCCCTATGGAGGAAGGAATGGGCATAGAGGAGGTAGGAATGGACGGGGAGGTATGTGGAGACCCCCACCTCGGCCCTTTGACTGGGTTGATCGGAATTTAGGTAACATCAAGATAAAGATGCCGACATTCCAAGGAAAGAATGATCCAGAATTATACTTGGAATGGGAGAAAAAGGTTGAGCATGTTTTTGATTGTCACAATTATTCCGAGGAGAAAAAGGTGAAGTTGGCAGTAATCGAGTTTAGCAATTACGCGTTGAATTGGTGGGATCAATTAGTGGTCCTTAGGAGGAGAAGTGGAGAGAGGCCAATTGATAGTTGGGGAGAGATGAAGGCTATCATGCGAAAGCGATTCGTCCCAAGTCATTACTACCGAGAACTCTATCAGAAACTGCAAAGGCTTAGTCAAGGTCATCGATCGGTTGATGAATATTCTAAGGAAATGGAGATGACAATGGTGAGAGCAAATGTGGAAGAAGATAGGGAGGCCACCATGGCTTGGTTTATAAGTGGATTGAATCATAACATTGCCAACATTGTAGAATTGCATCACTATGTGGAGTTGGAAGACATGGTACAGATGGCAATTAAGGTGGAGAGACAGATCAAGAAGAGGAGTAGTCATATGATACCACTAGAGACCACTTTTTTGACACTGAAATTGGATCCTACCTCACCATGGAAGACCAATTGGAGGAAGGAAGGGGAGACTAGCTCCAAGCTTAGGTTTGAGCCTAATAAAGGCAAGGAGGTGGAAGTTAGTAAGGGTAAGGCTAATGTTGAGATCCCAATTAGGAACTGTGAAATTGTATGTTTTCGATGTCTTGGACGGGGACACATTGCTTCTCAATGCCCAAACAAGAAAGCAATGATTGTTCAAGCTAATGGTGACATTGAGACCGATGAGGATAGTGAGGGGGAGGAGATGCCTCCACTAGAGGAAGCTAGTGACGAGGAGATAAATCCTGTATCGGGAGAGTTGCTTGTGGTGAGGCGAGCACCAATTGATCACTTCAAAGAATGTGACATGGATCCACAACGAGTAAACATCTTTCAACAAGATGCCATGTGAGTGATAAAGTGTGCAATATGATTATTGATGGAGGGAGTTGCACCAATGTTGCTAGTACTACCTTGGTTGAGAAGCTAGAGTTTTCTACAATCAAACATCCTCAACCATACAAGTTGCAATGGTTGAATGAAAGTAGAGAAGCGAAGGTTGAACAACAAGTACTCGTATCGTTCTCCATTGCGAGGTATAAGGACGAGGTGATGTGCGATGTAATTCCAATGCAAGCTGGGCATATGTTGCTAGGGAGATTATGGCAATATGATAGGAGGGTCACCTATGATGGATACAAGAACCAGTACTCCTTTGAGAAGGAAGGAAAGAAGATTACACTTTTGCCTTTAACTCCGGAGCAAGTATTTGACGTACCATTAAAAAGAATCAAGGAGAAAAAGGGAAAAGAGAGGAGAAAAGAGCCCAAGAAGAAGATGGGGCACCCAAGGGAAGGAAAAGAAAAGATAAAAGTGAAACAATCTTTATTTTCTAACTTTTCTTTCTTGCAGGAATTTTATGATGAAAAGGAAAACAAAGATGGACTGCAAAACTTACCCTATGTGAAGGTTTGAATTCGAGGACGAATTCTTTTGAAGAGGAAGGGTCTGATATGATCCAAAATAGGCCTCAAAGATGGCCCGACTCAAGCCGAGGATCGAGCTATGAAAAGGGACGAAAGATGGTGCGAAAAGGCATGCAACGTCACCAACAAGTGTGCACGCACAAAGGGCATGGAGATGACGAGCCTAAGGGACAAAAACCAAATTTTCAAGCTGTGCCGCGGCCCAAGGTTTTTTGTCTGCGTTGGGATATTGTACAAAGTGTGCGCGCCGCTACAAGATAAAAGGGCACCGTGGCACAGGACATTTTGTTTTTGGGTTGAAGAAACACGCGCGCCACGGCATACATTTTCAGGCACTGAGGCATGAGCGAACATACGCGTGTTGACATGCCCAACCTGTACGTTGACACGGACAAGTGCCTGACATACACCAGATGTGCGGGTTGACACCAGACGTGCGCGCCGCAGCATATATTTTTGTCCGCCGCGGCCCGACTATTTGTATTGCAATTCAAGGACCTCTTGCTGCGGCACAAATTAAAAATGTTGTAAATTTTGGACAATTGATCACAATTCAATGGCTAGGATTTCTTTTCCATTTTCTAGGTTTTATTTGTTGTATAAATAGATTGTAGTAGCTGAGAATAGACAACTTTGTTCACAAATATTATTTGAATTCAAAGATTCAACTTTGAGAGCTCAAAGCCCCAAGTGCTTATCAACCAAACTTATCAAAGGAATTTGCAACCCTTTGTGGCGTTTCCCTCGTCTTGATTCGTGGTGGGTAATATCCATGCGTTAAGGTGAGTCTTGCAACCAAAAATCTAAGTTTCTCGTAGAAATTTGCATGCTAATATAGTGTCGGGTTTTAAGGCCGTATTTCTTGTGGTTCTTAAATCTCCGTTGTTTGTAGGTCATAGGAATTGTGTCGTTTCGGTTCGCATCAGCCACCCTTAAAGAACGTGAAGAAAGAACCCTTTACATCAATGTCAATCAAATCATAGTAGGAAATAACAACATTAAATTCTTGGATGGAAAGATTTGCATGAGAGGATCCAAAAGCCTCATAGGCACCCAAAATGTTATTAAAATCCCCAATTACCAACCAAGAGGCATGCAGCTATGATAAAACCATAAAAGAATCCCAAAGACCTCTTCTCTTGATATAAGTACCACTTCCATAAACAAAAGTTAACAAATGAGTAGTAGAGTTATTAGTGTAGGTAAGGCTAATATGTTGATGATCCTGAAGCAAAACAGAAGTAGTCAGTGCCACAGAGGGTGAAGCAAAAAGCCAAATTTTAGGATTGGTGGGAACATTGGCACAAATAAAAGTGTATCTGAGATAGCGCCAGAAACGACCCTCAAGAGCTCGTAGACTAGTCATGGGTTCAGCTAAGCAAACATAATCAGGTTTTTCTTTCCGAAAAAAACTCTGTAAAGCTTGTTGGGTATCTCTATTGGCTATACCCCTACAATTCCAATAAAACTATCATGATAAATCATGACTGGGGACACCATTATAAGGTGTATCATTTGCTGAAGAAGGTGTGAGACTTTTTGACCTTCCTTTCCTACCAGTAACCAGGTGCCATTCCTCTGTGTCACTAATCAAATCCTTCTCAAGAACATAAGCTTTCTTAAGCCTCATCATTCTTTGTTCAAGTTCCAGCATGTTCAGAGGATTATGAATAACTCTAGTAGCAGTACCACTGAAATTACAATCAACAATAGGGGGAGCAGGCTCTAAAACTTTAGCATTGTTAGTCATTGAATCCAGTTGAGTAAAAGCTTGTGCATCAGTAAATGAAGTAGGAGTAGTACTAACATGTCCAAAAGCAACATCATTGGAGCTAGATATAACTGCACAGGCAGGAAAAGAGACAATTGTGGAGTCGATAGACATCACAAGTCCAGAGGTCACAAGAGAGACTGGACGAACATCAATGGTGTCTATGGATTCACTCAAAGGACGAGCTGACATAGTACCCACATTATTACCTACATTAGTATCATTATCTTCTATAATATTAAGTGCAGAAAAAACATTACTAACCGAGATGGTTGCATAATTAGCAGAGGCTTTAGGCCAATAAATTTGTTTTGGACAAGTTTGTGGTGCAACTTTTGGAGGGTGTACACTTTTGGGAGGATCAATAGTGATAGTAGAACCATTTCTCTGATATTTAAATGTAGCATGCCCTACCAAAGAACAAATTGTGTAAAACTCTGGGACGTTCTCATAGAATAAATCAATAAAGAGCTTTAGAGAACCCACTTCAACCATTATTTGCTCATCAAGCTTTTCAGCAAGATCTATATCAATCAAAACCCTTGTAAATTTCTCCATTTCTCCATTTAGAGTGGCATTACCAATTTTTAAAGGGACACCAGTAGCACGAGCAATATTTGCAAGAATTTTTTTATCTCAAAATTCCCATGGCAAATTGTAAAACGAACCCACACATGGGCATTAGTTGCCTTTTGATGCAAAGGATTAAAATTTGGCATCCATGGTTGAACCCTAAAAATACTGGGCTTTAAATTGATAGGGGCATTTGCCCAAACCCTAGCTTTGTTCTCGGAGGTATGTCGTAACATATGATAATATCCACGTCCCAAAGAAATGAGCTTCCAATTAGTGGGTAATTTCCAAACTGCTGCTAAATGCGACTTTAAATCACCTTGAGTCCAAGGCTTATCTCCCTTTGAGAGGATTAGTCCACCAATCAAGAAAAACTTACATAATTCAAGGCGGGATTGATACAACTTTGGGTCCACAGCGACACGTGCAATATCACCACTTTTCTTTGGGGGGTATCAAATGGTTCAATCACAACATTTGTGAGTGAATTAGATATGGCTTCAGCGTAAATTTTTTTAGGGGCAAAGGACTTAAAAAGGTTAGCATGTCCCAAGTGATCCATAGGTTTAGAATTAGGATTATCCACGAATATAACAAACCTAAGACAACTCCAAATAAATATTTTCCTTTTGCCTTTTTCTAATTGTTTCCTTTTTTGGCCTTCTTCCTTTTCTTATTTCTTTCTAAGTCAACCCAAAAATTAATACAATTTAAAAATCAAATTTAAAAATGGCAAGGAAGAACTAACCAGAATAGGGATGGTGTTGACAAATCAATATTCCTGCTTATTGTCGAATTCCCTTATGCCAATATCAACACTCTTTCAAATAACCAATCAGAATGATTTTTCTCTTTTGACTTTGCTGAATTCCCTTATGCCAATAAACTTACCAGATTGACTTTTCTGAATTCCCTTATGCCAATATATGACAAGAATTTTACAATGAATTAATCCCACGCATGATCAGATCTGAATGTATAAGAGTCTTCTTTGGAATTTGACCACCCAATCAGGGATCGTTGAATGAAATAATAAATGGCTTGAACTAATTTGAAGAAGGTTTTGGCAGATGCCTTAACAAATTTGCCCCAATTGACTTTTCAAACCATCCAACATAGATATTTTGAAATTAAAGAATCCAAGAAAACCAAAGGAAGTTGACCGGATAATCCAAGATCAAATCAAGAAGGTTGAAATTAAAGAATCTAAGATCAGATAGAGAAGGTTGACCGGATGATCCAATCAAATCAGATTGCCAATGAATCAGCCAATGAAGTCAAAAAGCAATGAATCCAATGAAAAAATAGTGAACCGATTAATTTTACCTTGTTACTAGTAATAGAGAACCGATCAAAGTCTGAAGAACAATTCGACAAGTGCAATCAAAATCTAATCAAAGAATCGATTGACTTTTTTAAGAGAAAAATAGAGAGAAATTTTAGATTGGCGGTGCTCAAAAAGAAAAATAAAAAAGAATAAGTTTATTTACTGCAAAAATAGATACTAATATTTTATAGTCTTTTAATTTAGATGAAACATATTTTATTTATAGATTAAATATTGTTTAACCTTTCAAAAAGTTTTGCCTTTATGGTCAAACAAAAAAAATCTCAAATAAATCATTGAAATCTGTAAGAGGTAATCGTACATAGCAAGTGCTCTCCGACCCCATGCAGTTCCGCCCCAGCATTACTCAATAGACTATCAATAAATAAAATTTAAGATTAAACTGATCACTTACATTTAATTTTATATACAACATAAATTCACACATTCATTATTAAATTTAAGCTTAATTTTTTATATAGTAAAAAGTATCACTAAGATTCTCATATTAGATTATTTATATTATTTGATACTTTAAATTGTAAATATTATTATTTGATCTTTTAATTTTAAAAAAATGGGTCAACTAAAGACAGAATATATGATTTTAATGATTTTTTAAGTAAAATATTAATTTTTAATAAGCCAATTAATAAAAAATTATATTATTTTAATATTTTTTATATTGAAATATTAATATAAAAATAGTATTTTAATTAAAAAATTATTAAAATTATGTATTTTTTTTTTTAATTACATATTTTTTTAAATTAAAAGATTAAATAATATAACTTATAATTTAAAAAATTAAATAATATAATTTAAAAAATCCCTCCCTCCCTCCCTCTCTTATACATTCAAGTAGATATTTCATAGTTGCGTCATAATATATTGACATATTTTTAAAGAGCCATGATCATTTAACTACAACAAGAAAAAATAAATAAAACAAAGACACTTGGTAAATTATTTAGAAAATCTATTAGTTTTGCATGCCTTGTTTACAAGTGTGGGCCTAGAGGCTAGGCAACTTAAAAAATAGTTAATTGATAAGAACCGGCTTAGCCGGTAAGGAGTAACAAAGCAACTTTCCTGTAGAAATCAATTTCAACTTTGTCTGTACGCAACTTTCCTGTAGAAATCAATTTCAACTTTGTCTGTACGCATTGGAACCCTGCTTTGGGCTATGTTGAATGAATCTTAAGCTTCTGTTGGTTTCTTTGGGGTAATAAGCCTAACCAATGAAGTTGACATCTATTGTATTATCTATACATTAGAGGAGAGTTATTAAATAATTTTCATTTTATTTAACAAATTTTTTATTTGATAAAATTATTTTAAAATTTATTATCTATTCTTTGTTCTATTTTATCTATTATCCATTATCTATATATAAGTGAGAGTTTAATTTCTCCTATTTATTTGTATTTCTTTTATTTTATTTTCTATTTTTGTATTTAATGTTTATATTTTTTTTATTTTGTTTGAAATAAAAAGTAAATGGCTAAAAAAAAATAGTTGATAATTTATATAATCTGACAACATATTAGCGAACATGCAGGGGCGGACTTACTCGGGGGCTGAAGCCCCGACAGCGATTTTGATTTTTTTTTTTTATATATATAATGTAAAATGACCATTTTATCCCCCTAACCTAATATTAATTAACCCTCAGCTGCTCGAGAGGAAGACACACTGAAATTTTCAGCTCGCGATCGAGGACACCGCCTGCCCAGCCTCCAGCCACGTGCGTGAGTCACTTTGCTCTTGCCCAGCCTTCAGCCGCCAGCCTCGACGGTCGAAGCGGTCACTGCCAGCCTCCAGCGCAAGCTGCGCAAGCCCCCTGAACAACGCCTTACGCCTTGCGTTCAACAACGCCTTACGCCACCACCAGCAACGCCTTGCGCCCTTGCGTTCAACAGTTCAACTCCAAGTCTCCAATCGTTCCGTTCACCGTTCAATGCCTTACGCCACCAGCCTCCGGCTCTCAACCCTGCTCGGCTGCTCCAGTCAGGTACGCGTACGCCGTTTTAATTTATAAAATATTTTATTTATGTTCCTGAATCCTGAGCCGAGTGACTGAGTTTAATGCTTAATATTATTGTTATATTATATAAATAATGTGTATTTTATATATCGAGATGGGGAGGGCTGATTGGTTGGAATATTTTTATATATACTTAATATTAATAATTTTATTGTATAAATAATGTGCATTTTATATATGGGGATGGGCAAGGCTGATTGGTTGGAATAATTATATGTTTAATATTAATAATGCTATTGTATAAATAATGTGCATTTTATATATCGGGATGGGCAGGGCTGATTGGCTGGAATAATTTTATATGTGTTTAATATAAATAATGTTATTGTATAAATAATGATAATTTTATATATGGGGATGGGCAGGGCTGATTGGCTAGAATAATTTTATATATGTTTAATATTAATAGTATTATTGTATAAATAATGTGCATTTTATAAAATTTTAAATTTTTATTATTATATCGTGGTAATAATCAATTAATTAGGTTAATAAAATAAAAAATAAGTGTAAGTATAACTATAAATAATATAATGACATAAATTTAATATTTGAAAGAGTGAATATTTTTTTTAATATTTAGAGATTTATTTTAATAAACTTTGATAAACTAAAGATTAAACAATACTTTAATATTTGTAAATTTTTATTAGGTGATAATTTATAATGGAACATGAACGTGAAAGCTCAAAGTCGACTAAAACTCTTCATTCGTTTTTTAAGAAAATTGAAACAAATTTGACAAATTTAAGTGTGTCTATTGATTCTCCAAGTGTCGATGAAACTCATTGTTCTAAATCTCAAAGAAGTGAACTTGGAAGAAATGATACTACTTCTCTTCAATGAGATCCAAGTTTACGTTGTCCAATTTGGTCATATCATGTTAATGAACAAGATGATATTCGAAGGAAATATATTAACATAGGACCATATCAACCCAAATTGGATTTGTATCCGCCAACTTCTTTTGGAAAGCAGCAACGTCGATTTCAATATTCATGGTTTGCGAAATTTCCTTGGCTTGAGTATTCTCCAGAAAATGATAAAGTGTTTTGCTTTCCATGCTTTCTTTTTGAGAGTAATCCTCCAAAGCATCCAACGTTTACTATTAAAGGATATGGAGATTGGAAAAGAGTTAATGATAAAAATAGATGTGGTCTTTTTATTCATGAAGGGGAGCCAAATTCATCACATAATGGTGCTATGCAACAATGACATGCTTTGAAAAATCCTGCAACACACGTTGATAAAATGATCAATAGAAAATCTTCAGAACAAGTAATGCAAAATCGTCTACGACTTAAGGCTTCAATAAAAACGGTTAAGTGGCTTGCAAAGCAAGCATGTGCTTTAGAGGTCATGATGAATCTAGCACATCATCTAACTGTGGTAACTTTATTGAAATGGCGAAATTGTTTGGAGTAATTGATGAAGATATTGCTAATGTTACCTTAGATTGTGCTCCATCGAATGCAAAATATACTTCTCCAACAATTCAAAAGGAGGTATTAAATATTATTGCAAACAATGTTCGGAAGAAAATACGCCAAGAAATTGGTAATGCAAAATTTTCCATCTTGTTGATGAAGCTGTTGATGAGTCTACTAAAGAGTAGATGGCGATTATCTTAAGATTTGTTGATTCTGATGGTTTCATTCGAGAACGATTTTTTGATATCATACATGTTCAATAAACTACAGCTTTGAATTTGAAGGAGAAAATTTGTTTGGCTCTTTCTAAATATAATCTTCAAATGAAAGATATTCGGAGTCAAGGATATGATGGTGCTAGTAATATGCGTGGTGCATGGAATGGATTGCAAGCATTATTTATGCAAGATTCTCCACGTGCGCACTATGTTCATTGTTTTGCACATCGTCTCCAATTAGCATTGGTTGCAGCATCTAAAAATGTTCATGATGTGTGGGAATTTTTTTTAAAGTTAAGCATGGTTGTAAATCTTGTTGGAGCTTCAGCCAAACGTTGCTCAGAACTTAAATGTGCAAGAGAACTTGAATTGGCAGAGTTGTTAGACTGTGGAGAACTTGAGACTGGAAGTGGAGTTAATCAAATTCGCACTTTACAACGACCTGGAGTTACAAGGTAGAGTTCTCATTTTGCTTCTGTCAATAGGTTAATTGAAATGTTTGGTGCAACAAGTATTGTTCTTGAAAGCATTGCTAAAGATGGACGTAATTATAATATAAGAGGAGAAGCTAAAAGGGCATTCAAAGCAATTAGATGTTTTGATTTTGTTTTCAATCTGCTTTTGATGAACAAGGTTATGGGAATTACTGACTTTTTATGTCAAGCATTGCAATCTGAATCTCAAGATATTTTGAATGCAACAAGATTAGTCAAATCTACAAAAGAACTTTTGGAGAAATTAAGATCATGTAGTTGGGATGACTTTTTACAACTCGTGTTATCATTTTGTGAAAAACATGAAATTAATACACCTGTTATGAGTGATATTTATTTGGATGGCACACGTCGGGCATGCCTTGAAAAAAATCATCTCACAGTGAATCATCATTATCAGTTTGACATATTTAATACTGTAATTGATTTTCAATTACAGGAGATAAGTGAGAATTTCAAATAATGCAATCGAGCTTCTCAATCTTAGCTCTGCTTTAGATCCTATTCATCGTTTCAAGTCATTCAACATTGATCATATATGCCATCTTGCTGATAAGTTTTATTCTGAAGACTTCACTAAGAAAGAACTTGAAGACTTAAGAAGACAACTAATGCATTACGAGATTGATGTCGTCAGAGATTCTAAGTTTCATGAAATTACATCTTTTCCAATCTTGTTACAAGAATTAGTTAAAGATGGAAGGTCAGATATATATTTCTTAATTGATAGATTAATACGTTTAGTATTGACTCTTCCGGTATCTACTGCAACTACAGAACGTGCATTTTTAGCAATGAAGCTTATTAAAACGTCTCTCCGAAACAAAATGGAGGAAGAATTTTTAGCTGATTGTATGGTTCTTTATATTGAGAGGGAGTTTGCTAAAACTATTGATTCAAATTGGGTTATAGATGAATTCTATGCTTTGAAGCATCGCAGAGCTCCACTTCGATAGTTTTTCTTTCCACTTAACAATGTGACATCATTTTTAGGTAATATAAATACTTTTTATTTTAATGTTATTTTTACTATTAATTAATATAATATTTTTATTCTTTTATTAAGGCATTTTATTTATTTTTTGTTCATATTAATATGCTATAAAAAAGTCAGCCCCCCCTAAGAATAAATCCTACCTCCGCCCCTGCGAACATGTATTATTTTTTAGTAGTGTTATATGTATTAAGTTGTTATATATATTAAGTAACATATAATAAAAAAGTAACTAAATTATACCAATTTAAAAAATAATTATTATATATGATTTGTAGAAATAAAAAAAAAAAACTAAGTATCATGTTACCTTCAAAAAAATACTCTTTAAAAGAATACAATAAGCTTTTCTTATAAAAAAATAAAGCTTTTATGGGATAATTGAATCTTGAAATAATTTTATTACCATTTTTTAACAATTATATATGTTTACGATTCTTTGAATAAAAGTTTTTAAAGAAGAAATTGTGAATTTCTTTATTAAAACAATTGAATTTGAAAATAAATAATGGCAAAAGTAGGTGAAGTGAAGAGATAATAAATAAGTTAAAAATATTGAATGCATGACACGATAGACATTATTATAAAAATAAAAAATAAACTCTGTAACAAGCATGGTAGAAAGTGAGAAATTTGCATTCCATTTATTTCAAATCAAATCATTTTTCTATATATATAGGCCAATTATATTTCATACAAATAATATTTATTTGATTTTATTTTATTCGAGATTTTTTTTCATTTGATAAAATTATTTAAGAGTTTAGGTCTAAAAATTCTCAGAAAAGTAAAAAAAAATTATATTTGATTTTTTAAAAATTTTCTAATATTTTTTATTTTGTTTGATAATTTTTTTTATATTGTTGTTATTTTGTTTGATAATGTTATTTTGGAGTTGATGTTAAAGGATATACTTCCAATTGTATAAGAAAATAATAGGGAAATTACCAAAAATAGCACCCCCTAAAAATTATAATAACAAAACTAGCACCCCCTTGTGTTCAATTAGAATTGAACGTTTAATATTGAACGTTCAATATTCAATTTGAACGTAAAATATTGAACGTTCAATATTAAATAGGTCTAATTATCGTCATTCAATTCTAATTGAACGGATAATATTGAACGTTCAATATTGAACGAGTCCAAATTATTGTCGTTCAATTTTAATTGAACACAAGGGTGCTAGTTTTGTTATTATAATTTTTGGGGGTGTTAGTTTTGTTATTTTCCCAAAATAATATCATACTTTATGAGTTTTATTTGTTCTCTAGATACGACTGAATTGGTTCATTTTCTACCAAAAAATACAAATATAACATAAATTTGTACTTATATTTGTACCTATATTAATTATAATAAGATTTTTTTTAAAAATTTTTCTTGAAAAGTGAAATTTTTTTTCATTTTCAAAATTATTTGACCACTTGTTACACCATAATTAGTATGAGTATAAATTTATGTATTTTAGCATTACACTTCTACCATTGACGCAAAAAAAAAAAGAAAGCATTCATCTTCTATCAGATCATTTTTTTTCACATTAAATATATATATATGAGTATTAGTTCAAGATTTTTTTATTGTTCAATTTTAAATTATATAACAATTTAATTAGCTATTTTTATGATGATATTATTTATTTTAGAAACATTTTGTTGAATAGTAGAACTTGTTTGACATCAGCAGTTGAACAATTTAAATAGAAAACATCTTTTAATATCTTTAATTTATTCTGCATAATCTCTTACATTTTAAAAAACACATATGACAAAAATTTCACTTATATTAAATTTTGTGATTCGAGTTTCAATAATAAATATGTGAATATAAATTGTATAAAAAATCCCAAACTAGTTTCCTATATAAGTAGGATATTTGTCCATCGTACACCTCATTTTGAAAATAACCCCCAAATTTAATTCTAATTATAACGACTTATTTAGTACAATATATAAAATTGGATAATTGTTATCATATTAAACTATATTAAATTGAATAATATAATAATAAAATAGTAGTATGTTTAGTGTTATCACGATTTGTATAGTCTAAAAATATTTTACATTATTTGGTCATGCTTAGAGCTGAGAATTGAATAAATTAGTTATGTGTTTGATGTACAATCGGATTGAACTATATTTTAAATATAAAAATGACGTAATTTAAAAAAAAAATTATTTAAAAAAATTCAAATTATGAACTTTGAAAGTTTTTAGTTACGGATCAAATAATCCTAGAGGGGGGTGAATAGGTTATTTTAAATTTTTAACAAATATTAAATGTGTAATCTAATCACAACGGCCAGACATGCAATCGCGTGTAAAGATAAATGCGGAATAAAAAAAAACAACACACGATATTTTTAGGTGGAAACAACTTAGGCCACAACAATGACCTAAGAGGAAAACCACCGGTCCACCGGACCACCTAACTATCCACTATGAAAATCAATGTTCAATTACAACCATAGAGTCCAGAACTACCCGTCGCAGATAGATCCCCCTTTCTGTAATTTACTTACAAGCCGTCGCTCCTTTCACAGTCTCCAATAGCTAGATGTCTGGATCCAGACCAACGTTCCGATCTACTTGAGTCACACAAGATCAATCGAACCCGTCACCTTCGGTAATTTCGAGTCACACGAAATACCGAACCCCTCACCTGAAACGTTAGCACAATAACACAAGTGCAAAGTGTGTCCTAGAGCGGATTCAAACAATAAATATCCTAACTAGCAGATTTAACAACATGCGATGTAAAAACAGGATCAGCTAGCAAACTCTAGAACAATCATATAAAGCTCAATATCATGCAAATCAATTAGGCATATGAATAAAACATGAGAACGCCTAAGAATGATAGATGAAGAGAAGAAGTTAAAAGCACAAGTCAGATTTATATAAACTTATTTCGATGTGGTGAATTTTATGCACAAACTAGCTTCCCTTAAATAGAGTCCAATTTTACTTCAAATAGGATTTGCAATAGACTATAACTCTACTCATATCAGGATTTAGTTCTCAAAAGAATTCTACTCATACAATGATTCTATTCATATCAGGATTTATTTTTCACAAGAATTCTACTCATATAAGGATTCCACTTTTAAAACAATTCTACGCAAATAAGGACTCTATTTTCACAACACTTTTATTCACACAAGGATTCTACTTTCTTAATACTTCTACTCATACTAAAATTCTGCTTTCTCATTAAATGAGTCAAATTAGTAAAAGTAACACATGGGTCGAATTAAAAAAGAGTTCTAGTAGAAGTGAAAAACTGGCTCGATCGATCTAATGACTGGCTCGATCGATCGATCCAATTCTCGATCGATCGACCAGATTGATCGATCGATCTAGCTCAATCCGAGAGCACCTAGATCGATGTCGTTCCACACTCGATCGATCGATAACTCGATCGATCGAACAATATACTCGATCGATCGACCAATTAAAAGCACAAGTTATTTTTCATTACGATCCATACTAAGTGTCGTGCTCATTTGTGTGAAGATGTATGTATGATAGAATATTATACCTGTCATATGGGTGTTGCAAGCTTGGTGAATCCATCATCATGTATTGTCTGATTAATCGGTGAATTCCTATTCTAGATTACAATCAAACATTTTGTCCACGAAAATTGCCAATACAAAATAAACCTTACAAACTTTATTTTTATATTTTACTAATAAATAAATAATTGGCCTAACTATTTTATTTTTTATTTTTTTATTAGTAAATAATATTATTATTTAAAAAAAAAAAACTACTTTCAAATTTTGTAAAACCATACAACTATTTAAAATAAGAAAAATTAAAATTAAAAGGAAAAAACTAATTCAATAAATAAAATTCATTTAGTTATAAATATTTGCATTCCAAAATAGTTGTCTTGGAAAACAAATATTTGTTTTTTCATGTATTTAAGCATAAAAGAACAAGAATGAACTAAATTTTTTTAAAAATATACAAACACATTTTTATTCTCTTATTTGATATTATCATATTATTGGAATATAAAATATTAGATAATTGGTAATGTTCTAGCTTATGGTTTACTTCCTTTGTTTTCTTCCTATAAAGTAAAAATTCATCTAAAAAGTTATAAAGCAAATTATTGGTAAAAAGATGCAAAAAAAAAAAAAAAAAAAATCCAAAAAGAAGGGTGGAGGCGCTGCAACTTACCAAGAGAAAACTAGTATTATGTCTTGTATTCCTAGTTTATAAGCATAGAGAAATAGAGGATGTAATATAGATATAACCAGCATTCGAAAAAAAAAAAAGCAAACAGTGTAAGAAATCAAAACCAAGTCCAAAGAACAAAACAAGACAAAGATGAAACATTGAGATTGAAAAAAAATATAGAAAGAAGGAAACAAAACAAGATATTAGAGCTAACACAAAATTGCAAAAAAAAAAAAAAAATTAAACAAAGGACATAGAACATAATTTCTTGTTTGTGAGAAGAAGAGATTATCAACTTGATCAAAGGAAATTTTAGTGAGTTTGAAAATGAGCTTACGCGTTCCTTTTTCAGATTGTGAGGTCCTATTTATAGGATGTGATTGTATGACATTTTAGTAAACATTCCATATTAATTGATATTTATATTATTTAATAATAATATAAAAATTCTAAGCAATTAATGCGAATAATTTAATAAAGATTTATTTGACTGTATGCTGACTGTACCATTTGATTTTTCAATTGTAGACATGGACTAATCAAATAGTTGCACACATATTTGGTCAAGTTTTACCCAACATAAGCCCCTTAGGCCGCTTGAGATGCTTTGGTGGGGTAGGTGGTCTAAATCTCGTAAGTACAGTAGCTCAGCGACAGTTGGCTTTGGAATGTCTTGAGTAAGATGGGAAGTTGGTATCCCAAGTATCTTCATGCCATAATATTCTCATGATCATAAGATTTCCAACGCTTATTTTTGCGCCTCAATTCGAGTCCTGGTTGGAAAGTTACTACATGTAAAATTTTAAGAAAAAAGTCAACTGCGAGCTCGTGGGCTTGACTTCCCAAAATAGACATATTCTGAGCATGATTCTCCAAAATATTTTCCTTAGTTGATTACTTGGATCCTTATCTGATAGGTGGTTGATATTAGACCTGCCAATCTATATAAAGACTTGGTCACTCTCAACTAATTTACTTTAAAATCCAAAGGTTAGAGCTCTAGGAAGAAAGAATTTGGGAACAACATTTGACTCCACTAAAGATAGGTAAATGGATCAAAACTTACTTTTTTTTTACCTTTTTCTTTAGTTTTGCTTGAATGCTTGCATGGACCTAGGAACTTGGTAGAGCACATAGACCCTTAGAATTTTTTTTTCCTTTGCTTTGATCCAATTTGGTAGGCCATAAAATTTTCTGAAGGGTTTGCAAATTCTTTTTTTTTTTTTGGCCAAGAGATAACTCTTCCTTTAGAGTATATTTGACTTGGTACATTGGGAAATCATGATTGACATGAGAGCACACACTCACAATTAAAAAGCCCAGCATAGAAGTAGATCAAACATGGTAGACTAGTATGCTAAAAACATTGAAAGTGGATATGGGACATAGTGAGAAGGTTAAAATGGGAGGGTCCCATAGGCGAATCAAGACTGGAAAAAAAAGGGACATTGGGGCACGGGCGGAGAGCACCAGTAGAAGAAGGTCGAGAAGCCATCTAGCCATCGGGCCAACTTGTCACTCTATCAGTTGGGCGGATTGGCAAAGAGTCCAATCAACAACCTCTTTCCTAATGGATCTAACGACTTCAGCGCCAATTTGGGTCTCTTGTCCGATTTTTCTCCTCATTCTAGTCGTGCTGTTTCTGTTGAGGTTCTTGATTTCATTTTTGGTGAAAAATATTCTAAAGGAGATCCAAGTGTTGAACCTATGTTTGACTTAGGCTATGAAATTATCTTTCTTCTCGGTAACATGATTGTTCCTAGTAGACCCCTTCCTGGAGGGATCAAATGTTTGTCAATCTTTGACTCTTGTTCCTGCTGTTGGTGTGACAATTCCTCTATATATAGGGGTGCCTCTTGGGCAGTGCCCTTCCAACACTTGAAGGATCCTATTGTCTTATTACTTTTTATGGAAGGATGAGGGTATAGAGATGAGCCTTGCAGAGTTCAAGTCCCTCTACTATCCACAGGTTGTGAGTG